>VZSR01001854.1:24266329-24316487 GCA_013398615.1 Brachypodius melanocephalos | reverse complement strand
CTCCTCATTTCCCCCTTTTCTTGAATGAAGCGTGAGGCGGAGCTCTAGGAAACCACCGCGCCCGGCTACGCCGCGCGGGGCCGGAGCCTCCCCCTCGGGCTCCGCTCCTCCCCGCCTCTCCCCGCCCCCGCCGCTCCGCTGCGCTCCGCTCCCCCCGCCACCGCCGCCGCCGCCGCCGGGAGAGCTCCCCGCCCGCGCCCGCCGCCGCTCGGAGCTGCCGCCGCCGCCGTCCGGAGCCGCCGCCGCCGCCGCCGGCAGCAGCAGCGCGGAGCGCCCGGAGGAGCCGCCCGGAGCCGGCGGGGTGCGCGGGGCTGCGCGGGCGGGCGGGCGGGCGGGCAGCGGCGCCGCGGCCGCGGTCCCCATCGGCACCAGTCACACCGCACACACGCCCCGTCCGCGCCCCTCTTCGGCAGCGCCAGGGGCTCTTCCTCCGCCGATACAAAGCTGCTTGGGAAATGGCAGCAGTCAAAAGCAATTTTCCTTCTTTATTTTTATTTTCGTTTTTTAATTAATTTTTTGGCGCTCTTCCTTGTGAAAAAGAATTAATTTCCTAAATACATACAATTTTAAAAAATTTTTAAAATTTTTTTGGGTGTGTGCGTGCGTGTGTGTGGAAGCACCGGGTTCCTGCGATCGGTGTCTGAATGAAACTACGTAAATGCCTATGTCTGTACGTTGCACTGGAGGGAAAAACAGAGCACTTCTGCGAGAGCTTGGATTCAAATGTGGTTCATCTGGTCTCCAGGATTTTCCGTCTCTTTGGGGTTGTTCGCCTTCCCGGGCTGCGAGGCGGGATTTTCTGAGCTTTGACACATCTTTGGAGATGTCTGTTAAACAGGAGTCTGGGAAAAAACATTCGAAATCGTAGAAATATTTTTTTTTTGCCCCTCTCCCATCCCCTTGGTGACTTGAAGCATCAAAGCGACCAGAACTTAATGCTTCTGAAGACTTGTGATGTTTGGATTTTATTGTTGCTATTTTTCTTTTAGAGGAAACTTGACAGAGGAACATATTTATAGTCCAAGTAAGTACTTTACAGAGGAAATTTAGTTTGTGTAACTTAACAAAAAAACCCAAAACCTAGTGTTGAGGTTTCTAGCATAAAGTGCATTGGATTAACGTCCATCCAAGGCTGCTTAGCAAATCGTGTTGAATTGCAGTTTTTACAGTGCGTGTTCATCTGCTCCTTCGTGTCCGTGGTAGTCCAGCACCTAGGGGAAAATGCACCTGATTTTGAGTCGGTATAATATTTTCTAAGATGTATTTCAACACCGAGGAGGAAATGGTCCTAAAGTAAATTTATAATAAGTAATAAATGTGCACCTGGAAGTAAAGTATTTACAGCATTTTAATCCCTATTTATGCCGTGCATCTCAAACCAAGGAGGAAACACTGAGAAGACAAAAGTACCTCCGAGACCCCGAGAACTCCCCCACACCAGCATGAATGAAACCGTGTCCAATACAATAACTGGATTATAATTTTTGGTGTTAATAATTTTATTATTATTGGCTGCTTTACTTTTTTGGGTTCATCCTGCCTCCTCTTCTTCCTCTCTCCCTTCCTCTTGCTGCTTCCTCTTGGGAATTATGGCTCATCCGGGGAGAAGAGGCTACGATAACCGGGAGATAGTGCTGAAGTACATCCACTATAAACTCTCGCAGAGGGGATACGACTGGGCTGCCGAGGACAGGGCACCCCTGCCTCCAGGTCTCTCTGTTCCTGCTGCTGGGACTTCCTCTGATCACACTGGGCTGGTGTCTCCGCACCCCGAGCCCCCCGGCTCGGCTGCTGCTAGCCACGCGCCCCCGGCCCAGGGGCTGCGCCCCGCACCCCAGGTCGTCCACCTCGTCCTGCGCCAGGCGGGGGACGAGTTCTCCCGACGCTACCAGAGGGAGTTTGCCCAAATGTCTGGCCAGCTGCACCTGACGCCCTTCACGGCCAGGAGCCGCTTCATGGCCGTGGTGGAAGAGCTCTTCCGAGATGGGGTTAACTGGGGCAGAATTGTGGCCTTCTTCGAGTTTGGCGGTGTGATGTGTGTGGAGAGCGTCAACCGGGAGATGTCTCCCCTCGTGGACAGCATTGCTGCCTGGATGACCGAGTACCTGAACCGGCACCTGCACAACTGGATCCAGGACAACGGAGGCTGGGTGAGTCCCCGATCGCTCGCTTCCACTCCCGGCTCCGGCCCGTGGCTGGTGGGACCCTGGGTAGGGCAGTGCCCGGGAGATCGCACTCGTGGGAGCAAAAGAGGGTTGTCTGCACTGGGACGTGCCAAAGCAGCACAGGCCTTTTGCCAGTTGTCACGTTTCACCTCGATGCAGGGTTCAGTGGAGTGGTTTGAGGTGGGGGGGAACAGCTACAGCTCGTGAGCGAAAGGGATGAGCGAGGCACTGTCTTCATCAGCGGTCTCCACTTCCCTGTGGTCTCCACTTCACCTGTCCACCCTTGCCTGTTGGCAGAACCAAGGCAGGCTCCTATAGCCAAGGCAGAGTCATGCAGTGGGAAGGGGCAGCAGAGATGCCTATCCAGCTGCCAGGGTACATTGTGGCAAGTCCCAGGCAGTGTCGGGACAGCAGGGACCACCTGTGTGTGTGTGCGTGCATGCAGAATCCCTGCCCATGACAGGCGATGCACCAGACTGGTGTGCAACAAACAAGGTGTCCCAGTGTTCCCAGCAAGCAGGTGACCATCAGTGACAGTGTCTGCGGCTGTGGTTGCCCCTGGAGTGTGGTTTTATGGTATAAGATATGTCTAGAGTGAAAGATCTTCGTCTTGAGATGAAACAAAGGTGCTGGGAGCCGTGTCTGTGGGATTGTTCTGGAAAATGGGTATTGGAAACATTGGTATTCGGGAAAATATGTTGTGATCTGATGGGTGGCTGTGTTTCTGGGGTAGAGATCACCTGTGTCTGGGGCAGGCTTCAGCATCAACTAGAAAGGGAAGATTTCCACTTGTGAAAAATGAACAGCTTTTTCACTTGTAGTCAGTCAAAAGCCTTTCCTTTTTCTCTCTCCCCCTCCTTCCAGAATAAGTAACTGCATTGAATTTTGAAGGGTATTCCTTTCCTTTTTTCCTTTATTCATTGATGTACTGGAAAAAAATGTGGTCCCAGCTGCTCTCCCAGAAACCAAACCTGATGTATGTGTAAAGCTTATGATATTACTGTTTTGGAGGGAGAAATGGCAAAAGTTATACTGAAGAAGAAACCTGGGTTGAGAGCTGGCATAACTCACCTAGAAATGGAGGTCAGCTGGGTAGGACACTGGCAATTTCAGGTTCAGTTTCCTGTAAAATACAGAAAGCTGACTCAATTACACAGCACACCTTTAACAGGTGTGTGCAAAAAAATATAAATTACATGTATGCTTCCCAGTTAACATGTTTTTCAAGCCTAGTATTTGTTAGCACTGGGTCTCTCGGTAAATCAATGTTAGGCTAAGTAGTGTGCTGCTGGCACTGACCATCTCTGTTAAAAAACGAAGGTGTTGCCTTCCCTGCTGCTGAACCCATCTGACTAAAGGGGATTTGTGTCCAGGGATGCAGAGGACATCTCCTGCTGCTGTAACAGAGGGAGCAAGGCTTTGGGGCCCTTTTCTCAGCAGGAATCCACATTGCGCACCTCCCAAAGGAGTGCTGCTGATCCCTGGCTACAAGTCACACTGGAGGCATGATTGTTCTCCTGCTTCCATCAAGAAGAAAAAAAAAGTCAAGATTCATGGGGCCAGAAGGGGGAGTAAAAAATGTGTGTGTGTGTGCGTGTGTGTCTGTGTGTTATATACAAATACGCACACATACACAGACACACACTTATGCATATACACACATCCACACAGAAGGACTCCTGCACTTGGTTGTTGGGACCACACTCAGGAGAGTGTCTATTCCCTGACCCCCTAGTTCATGGATCACTACAGAGGGTTTGTTAGTGTGGTGGGGGTCTTTTTTCACAAAACTGGAGGGAAAACAAATCTGCAAATGGTTCAGGCTTTTGGAGACCTTGGCTTGTTCAGAGACAAGCAGCTAAAGGGTTAGGGATTTTGGGATTGCACTTCTGGGCTGGGATGCCTAACTTGTGCGTAAGTCCCTCCTCAGGCTGGAAGCCCGTCTGTGAAGCTGGGGCCCTCGGTTCGCTCCAGAGCCAGTGAAGTCATTCTGTTGACTCCAGTGAGCTTTGGATCAAATTGTAAGCGTGCTGGGGATGTATTGTCCTGTGGGTGTATTGTGTAAAGAGAAACATAAATAATGAATAAAACTGAGAATGTGAAAAGACAGGTGTTACCAGGCGTGATTGGCCAGGGGAGGCAAGTGCTGGAGCTGTTGCTCGACAGTTAGAAGTACAAGAAACTCAGCCTGTAAACAATGACTGCCTTTAAAAGGAAAGGATACTTCTTATCGATAGCCATTTAATTGTTTGTTGAGGTTTCCTATCAACAAAAGCTCCAGAATTTGGATGCATGTGATACCGTTTACTGTCACTTGTTATTTGTAATGTACACATGGAAGATGTGTGGAACACTACCTGAAGGTGGCTTTTGCCTGTCCCTCTGGTACATGGCTGGTACCTTTGAGCCCTAGCATTATTAAACACAGGCAAAACCTCCTAGCTGGTTACAAAGAACAAAAGACTAACATGAAGTTGCAAACACAGCTTTTGGGATCCTCTCTCCAGGCAGAAGAAATCAAGGAGGGCATGGGGCAGTGGATTTTTCTTCTCTCTTTTTTTTTTTTTCTTTCTTTTTCTAGATTTCAGGATCTGTCAGTGTAAAAGGATGCTTTAACATATGTGCTCAGTTTTCAACTTGTCTCTTGCACCATACCCCATGTATGAACCTCATTCATAAATGCTGTTCCAAAGTAGCCTTGGATGTGGTCATGCTTGGTAGGACTTCAGCACAGCCACTTGCAAGATCTCCCTGTCATGCAGAGAGTTAAAACAGGCAGGAGCTCTGCCTGCTGTAGCCTTCTACTCCTTTATATTTTGGCTCCCTGGTATTTTGTGGAGTGATAAGTTTATTAGGGGCTGCACAGTAGCAGAGAAGAGAGCATCGCAGATAGCCATGAGAGGATGTTTTACACAGCAGGTAAGCTGGGCAGCACGGGCTTTGTGTCTGGTGAATAGGCAGGCCTGTGTCTTACACTCAGGTCTGAAATTTGGTTGGCATGATTTTCTTATCTGTCTGTTCATCCATTCTGTAAGCTGGCAGTATGTTTTCAGGATGTGACTTCTTTATACTGCAAGGGAAACAAAGAAGGAAAGAGTATCAAAGGGCAGGGTGGGAGGGGGATATAGCTGGTGGAGTATAAATTTTAGGCACTAGACATCACTGATAATGGTGTCTGGGGTTGTTAATGCCCTTACAATACACAGCCTCTTGGGTTTGTTCAAAACTTAGAAAAAGCAACAGATGGGGACTGCACGTAATCTGCATTATTAGCTTGTGGTTCTGGTGGCAAATAAATGCTGCTTTCAAAGATCTTCACTTTGGCCAGGATACCGCAATATTGTACTTTGGCCTGATAACATCTTAATTGTATTAAAAAAGAAAAAAGAGGAGAACTAACTCATCTCTGCAGTTTTGTGGTACTTGGTACAATGTATGCTTTCTGATTAAAAACTTAATGACTTCATTTTGATTTCCAGACCTGCAGAAGGACTGGCTTGGCAGTGGCCTGTGGCACTTGGCAACTTTTTTGACAATGACGTGGGGAACACTGAAGGGATGGAGTCAGTGTGGGAGAAACAACTGTGTTTGTCTTGCAGTGATGGGTTCCCTCTTTGGGCGCTCAACCTAACAGACGTGGGAGCCATCCTTAGCTCTGGGCACTTCTAGTCCAACATATGGCTTTCTCCCCAAGCCATTCAAGAAAAAAACCAAGAGCAGGAGCACTACAGAAGGAGACACAGGCACCATCATATTTGCATAGACATGTACATTTTTGATGTAAAGTATGCGAGGCAGCCCAGGTGAGAGAACCAGAGGGAAAATTCAGCCAAGAACACTTAATTTAAAATTACTGTATTTACATTCAAACCAGGAATGCAACAGCCATATGTTTTCATTTGGTTCTGTTCCTTTATTGTGGTTCTTTATATTCTGCTCAAGAGTTAAGGTCACATTCAGGGAAGGATTTAGATGTCTGAAGTGGACCTTAGGTGGAACGTAAATGCTTGCATCCTCCGAGTGCCTGCCTCGCCAGAGCAGTGACACAAGTCCCTGGCTGCTCGCTGTTCCTCACCCAAGCTAGTCAGGAGACTTCTGCCATGAGAGAAGGGAGGCGCTCCGGGGCTGTGTGGGACACTGTTCCCAAGAACCTCCGTGTCCTGAAGCTGGCAGGCACCCTCTGGACCAGCTGCTGTCGCTTAGGTGCCATCCTCACCTGCAAACGCATCTGAGAAGCCCCCACTTGTCCTGGTGGCTCCTTAGTTTAGGCCTCTCCTGAGCTTTGACTGTGATACTTTCTCCAGTCTGGCAGTGGGGCATCACATCTCCAGCATCTCAGGAGGTATCATCTTCCAGACGGCTGCTGATTTTGCTGAGGTGTTTTCCTTTCTGGCAACAGGGCTCCTTCTGATTCTACAGGGGTGAGATTTCATTTGGTGGAGGAAGAAGAGCTAGGGTGTCTAATTCCTGCAGTGTGATGTGTTTTCTCAGATGGCTGTCCACAGCCAAATGAATAATTGCTTTTCAGATGATCAATGAGACCCCAGGTTTCCCTTCTACTGAGCCGACTGTCGTAATCACTGAGCTTCCTCTTTTATTTTGTGCCTAGTAAATCATTAATTTTCTTTGCTTGGTGGCACACCTTGGAAAGGAAGCTTGGAGGATCGCTGTGCTCTGCAGTGGTCCATGGCTGTGTCATGGAGCTGAGGGATGGCAGATGCATCTGCCTCCAGGACAGAGCTAGAGATCACGGATCAGCGTGGCACAGGCCCCTTCCACAGCTTGTGTGTGGGGCACTGATCAAAATCCCATCCCTTTTGGGCTCTGGGTTTGGGCTGCTCTTCCAGGCACCCACCTGCACAATATGCTGCTTCTTGTGCAAGTCCCAAGCAAAAGCTTCCTGGTCTTTCAGCACAGGACTTCACCTTGCTTGGAGAGGGATGCCACGTGCTTTGCCAAGGAGAGCGTGGAGCAGAGGCGCTCTGACTTTCTTTAGCGGTGACGCACGGCCTCGTAACGACTCAATCCCCAGTGGGGCTAACCCCAAGTCACTGTTTGACTGGTAAAAGGAAACTATCTGAAATCCACTCAGTTAAATAAGTGAATTGGCAGTTTCAAGTGTTTCACCTTCTAGGTCCTTTGCCAGTTTTTGTGGCTTTGTGGGTTTATAATCGAATTCTCAAAATATTATCAAAATATTTTTCTTTTTGCTGTTGCTGAAGAGCAAGAAATTCATTCTGTGGGGGATCTGTGCTGAAGCAAGGAGGAGAAGAGCTAGGGCAGAAAGAGAAAATTATTGTGGTTCTCTAGTCCCTTTCATTTATAATAGTTTTCCCTGTAACTTGCAAAAACAGTAGGCTGCATATTTTCTCAGAAGTCTGGGTTTTTTTCTAAAAAAAACGAAAAAAAAAAGTATTGACTGTGACCTTTAAAATTTCAGAACCAGGGGTCTCACTTGTGGAGATGATGTCATTTGCCTTGATCTTGCAAAGAACCATAAAGTTCAAACAGCAATCCTATTAAAAAGTTTTACTTTACTTTCAATATTGAGAAAGAAGTTTGTTCTGTGCCTGCACTAACACAGGCATCTCGCGAGCTGCTGTGTTAGCTCTGCTGGACAGTAAGGAGCTTAGTTTTTTGAGTATGTAGCTTGAAATTCAGAGTCGGTAATCCATGAAGAAAATCCAGTTGAATTTTTCTGCCGAGGCACAAGCGCTCCTCTGATGGCAAAGCACGGCTGGAGCAGGAGAATCACAAGACCTATGCAATGATGTGTGAAATTGCATGTGGAGCAGAAGCATTTTCCCAGCGGCCAGATCCCAGGGCCAGGCTTCCTAAGGCAGCACGGGAACTTTGTACTGTATCGCCAGCAAACATTAAGCCCTTGTGCTCCATACAGGTGTCCTGGATGAGAGGGTCATCTCTCTGCAGGCTGGACCTGGCATGGAGGAGGGAAGTGGGTGCAGAAACAGGAGTGGCACTCAGGTGTCGCTCTGAAACCTCTGCTGTGGTTTTGGTCTCGTGTGGTGGTTTGTGCCTGGCGCATGTAAAGCCAGCCTTGTGCTCTGCCATCATCACCGAGGGATGCTGGGCTGGGCCTTGGGGCCAGGGTGGCTGAAGTGGTGGCTCTCTGCTTGCTGGCACCAGATGCCAGCAATCGTGCTGTGTCCCTGTGTCCCATCTTGCTCTGCAGCCCCCTCGCCAAACCAGCCCGAAGTCTTTTAGCACCACGGTCCTGCCCCAGGGCTCCGGGAAGGCAGTGGCCACTGGCTTCTGACCTGAGGTCTGGGTAGCCCCAAACTGGGTCAGCAGCCTGGGCAGTCATGGAGCTGAAAAACAGCGTGAAAGATCTGACTGAATAATGACTATCCCTTTAGCAAAGAGGATTTTTACTTCTTGCCTGATTCATTTCCATCCCTTTAGGTGATCAGGGTTACAGTGAGATGTTCTGGTTCTTTCCCTGTCTTTGCTTTCTGCTTCAAGGTGAGCCAGCAGTCCTCATCTTCCTGACTGCCCCCTTCTATCCCTGCTGCTGGGCACTGGCTGCTGGGCAGGGTGCTGGGCTCTGCCACCCAGCCATCAGGAACTATGTGTGCCAGGTGTGGCCCTGCCCTGCCCACCTCCATCCCTGTTTTATTTTCCTTCACACCCTTGGGAGGGTGGAGCGCTGCCCTGTTTGGTTTGTTGGTTTTTTAAAAATAATTTATTTATGAGCACCTCGTGGCTGCCCTCCTGCTGATTTAGTAATAATAATAACAACATTTGTTATGCAGTGGCAGCAAAATACTGATTATTTCTAAGGGCAGTACCGGCCTGTTTTATTTTCCGTTTCATATATAATAGGATGGATGAAGGTGTGCAATGCCATAAATCTTCTCTTCCCCAGCAGGATAACATCCAGGCCTTCTTGGCAAACATGAATGCTGATGACAGATTTGAGGGATTTTTCTTTTACTCTGGCTTTCAGTCTCATTAACAATCTGATGGCCTATTTTTTTTTTTTTTTGCCATTTTTTTCCCTTTTGGCTCCCAAAAGACTGTGAAACCAGATAACTTTACCAAGTGCATCTGAAAGTCTGGAATTTATTTTCTGTTATTTTATCTTAATGTTAGTTTGCTGTCATTGTTACTGTATATTGATAGACTTTGCAAAATTCCCCCTTCCTGGAAAGTTCTTGCCAGTTTCTGGATTTTATAGTTAATGAGTAAGAAAACAAATCTGATGTTAGAAAGTGTTGCCATTGACTTCAATAGGAACAGGAAGAGGCACTTAATTGGACAATTGTAGTTGTGTTTACTTTGTATATGCAGCAAGAAAAATAAGATCAAATGGAAAACCCACAGGTTTTCAGCTAATAGAGAAACCCAGCCTTTTCTGCAGCACATGATTAACCTTTGGAAGTTGTTTTCATGGGAAAGCTGTGAGTGGAAGTCCAGAGTTGCATTCAGGAAAGGTTTCGATATTTATTTATGAGAGTAAGGAAATAATCTATGCTTCTGTCAATTGAGTCAAATTGCTTGAAAGAGCACTCATACACCTTGGGACAAATTTAACATCAGCTGCTGAAATCAGATCACCAGGTGCTGAGGGCAGAGCTTTCTCCAGGTAATGCTATTTCAAAATTATCCATTCCACTGCTTCTCCCTCAGAGCACCTGGTGTTGGTCAGTGAGTGGGGACACTGGGATGGATGTGCTGCTGGTCTCATCCATCCAGGGAAAACTCAGTCTTGCATGTGTTTTGTTAAGGTAATTGTAAATGCACGTGATGTGTTTCTAAGAGCATCCACATTACAGAATTTGCTCCTGTGCTGACTGGAGCTCTGCATTGCCACTTCTCACTTAAAGTTGCAAGCCCATCCTCCTTGTATTTGTCATCAAAGTTTGTGAAAAGAATCAGGTGCTGGGTTACTGGTTTGCCTTGATGATCTTAGAGGTCTTTTCCAACCTAAATGATTCTGTGATTCTATGATTTTGAGTTAGGTGAAAGAAATAATCTGCGTCATTCAATGCGTGCGTCACTTTATTGCTATTTTGTTTAGGAAGCATAAAAACAATGATTCCATTTTGTTGATTGAAAAGGCAACTCAGTGGGTTTCAGGGTACTTCAGTGAGTAATTTAAGAATGTGGTCCAGGTACAATCAAAAAGAAAAGGCCTCATTTCACCCCACGTAGTGACTGAAAGAGGCCATTGCGCAGTTGTTTGAGAAGGTAACTAACAGTCAAAACTTAACTTCCTCTTCTTGGCTGTAGTATTGAGTACATGATAGGAAATGGGGCAAATCACTAATATCTCTCTTTTTCAGTTAACCCATATATGAAATAGATGTTCTTGCTATACAGCACACAAGGTATGGGAAATCTGTTGTTGCCCATTGTGCTATCATGAATTGGGCTGATGGTCTGTAATTAAAAAAAAAAAAAAGGAGTGATACAAGGTACAATTTTGAACAAAATGTCCAGTTTAATAATTTGGAGCTTAGAATAAAGCTCAAATCTGTAGCATTACATTTTGTCATTGCTGGAGCTTGCTAGCCTGGGAAAGAGCAAAGTAAGTCAGATTGTGAAACTATCTTGGGTTAGATTTGAGTGAAGAGGAGATAAAGGAAAGAAAAAAAAAAGTTAAATGGAAATTAGGCTTAAACTTTTTCAGCTCCACTGTTTGAATATGTTTAGCAATGCTTGTGATGGAAGCAGATTAAAAAGATCGGTTTGAGGTGTTGATTTCTAGTTTTTTGTGTAGGGGAAGGGTGAGCAGTGAGAAATGGCAAGTGACAGTGTTTGTGCTTTCCTTTAAGTGTCAGCACAGTTCATTGGGTGTTTCAAGAAGGAATCTGTCTTTCCTTTTCTATTCCCACTGTATGGAAAAGCTGTCTGTGGCACTTCAGGGAAGGAGTAGTATAGATATATCATATGCACCTGTAGGAAGTATCTTTATGCACTTGTATTCTTGTGTTTCCATTCACAAGCTTCATTAAATGTTCAGATGCAAGCAGCAAAAGCACTTTTAAACTTTTTTTTTCTTTTTTTTTTTTTTTTTAATGTGAGTAGTAATTAAACCTTTTGGCATAACCATGAGCTTGAAGTTACTCTTAACTATCCTGCTGAACTGAGGCTTAGGAGACAAAATTCTTGTTACAAGCCTTGGAAATACTTGCCTGAGTCAAGAATGCAACCTAGAAAGATGGGATAAGACCACAGACGGCAGGCCAGGGAAATCTATGGGACAGTCCTGTAGCCTGTTTTTGTGATGGAATAATTATTGCAGGCTTTGTCTCTAAAGGAATGAGCTCCTTTCTTAAGAATATTCTTCACAGGTTCAGACTGTGTATTATAAAACATAATAGAGGATCCTAGTTCTAATCTCTTATTTTTAGTAGAGAAAAAGATAGAAATAAGTCAAAGATAAATACACTAGTAAATGAGTTGGCATTTCCATTAGCAGAATAAGGTGGTCAGTGCTGTAAATAGATAAAACCTGTTGAAATTCTCAAGAATGAACTCACAGCTTAAATAAAAAAAAAAAGACACTAAAAAACCCTAAACTAACTACTCCTTTGTTCATAACTGAAGCAAATTCTGCATTATGCTCCAAGTGTCTGCAAATTTTTGCCCAAGTCAGATATATCCAAAGCTCCTCTCCTGAAGCGATCTGGCACATCACATTAAATCACACTCTCCAAATACCTAATCTTCAGTCTGCTGCTGGATGTGCAAGGTCTCAGATATAAGTGAGTGAGAAGGAATCCTAATGCCTGTGTTATTTCCAGGTTCCAGCTTGACCTGTTCCTTTCTCTGTTTTCCAGCTCTGCAGTAATTAGCGGCGCTGCTGTGGAGCTTGGCTGAGGGAAAGGCTTTGCTCCTCACGGGGCCGGAGTGCCGCGGCAGGGCGCCCTGACGAGGGGGAAAATAAACCACTCCTGAAATGTCAGGTGGCAATCAAGGCCGCAAAGAAATGAGCCGGCCTGGGGTCTGTTCAGGCTGCTGCAGTAGCTCACAGCTGTCTGCAAAAATCCCCGCAAGTAGAAAATCCGCGTGTTTGGCTCCGGGGTGAACGTGTGGAATCCTTGCCCGTTTGGAGGCAATGGCTGTGTTTTTTTCAGTGTGGGTGCTAGAACTGGTGGTGTCTAGCCTCACAGAGCAGTGAGTGTGTGGACAGACCCAGAAAGGGATCAGGAAGGTGTTGTACAGAGCCTTGGTTACAGTGGATGGTTGGGCACGGCTGTGCGGTGGTGCAAAACTGCAGCAAGGCTGCCTCGGGCTTTTCCTTGAGAGCGCTTTTCAGCCTCCCCAGGCATCCTCACTGCCACACACATCCTTCTGACTGAGCCTGTGTGGGACAGGGCTGGTAGTGTCCCACCAGGACCACAGCAGTTTTCTAGAAATTGGCCAGTAAAGCTGTTCTTCAGCCCCAGGGGCAAGCTGGGGAGCCTCCCTTGTCTCTAGGAGCATGAGAGGGGGGCCTTTCCACTCTGCCCTCAGTCTGAGTGGCATGGGTGGCAGGGAAACCTGCCAAGGAATACCTTTGTACCTTTTTTTCATACCTATTGAAGTGGATTGTTTCACAAGGGAATAGTGTATTTATTTTACAAGAAACTGGGGTTTTCCTGCCTTTTTTTTTTTTTTTTAATATTTTGTTTTCCCCAACACAGTGAGAAGGATGCTTGTGGCATGGTAGTACATCCTGCAGACTGGGACTTCTGTGTGAGTTCAATGGACCAAAGGAAGAGGCAGCACTGGCACAGTTAGGCTGTGTAAACTGGCCTAGGGTTTGTTTTAGAAAATATGCTTGCTTTTTTTCCCCCCTCTCTCTACTCCCTTCTCTTCCCCCCTGCAGACACAATACATCATTCTTGCAAACGCAACTGTTTAACTTTAATAACTGGCCTAGAGCAAAAACTGACAGTGGGAGAGGAGCTGTTTGGTTTGCAGTTGCTGACAGCTGGAATAAACTACCTGTTCTTTTGGAAGGGATGGACAGGCAGCTTGTTTGGTTTTCAGGAGACTTTGATCCCTGAAGAAACTCCTCTCAACAAATGAAATAATGACTGGAACTGTGGCAGCTCTGTGTTACTGACTGCTCTTTATATGTAAGGCTCCAAGTTCAATGGGGAAGTGCTGTGTGCAGGTGTCTCTTGTCTCTGTACTTCAGACCTGCCTGCTGAGACCAGCTCCTCATCCTTAAAGGTCCCTGTCACCAGTGCCTTGGGAGAGACCCAGAGTCCTGCTAAAATCAGTTTCCTATGATCAAGGTCCCCGTCAGGCTGGTTTGACAGGAGCTCTTCAGAATAGTTAAATGGCTTGGGTTCTCAAAACCCTGCCTTGAAGCAATGAAGGCTGAATGATTAAGTTAGAGATTAAATAATTTTGCAATGAATGGTTCTACCTCTGGCTCCTTAAGAAAGTCAGCCTTCTTACTTTGCCAGTTCTCAGAAGAAAATGGCAGCAGTCCCATTTCCTCTTCTCTTCCCTCAGGGCCTGCCACCCTTTTTATTTTTATTTTTTTCCTCCCAGGGCCATTAGACAACATGCAAATTATCGTTAATAGGGCCAGAACAATACTGCATCCCCAGTGGGATCGTTAGGGTCAAAGCAACCGTGTGCCAGCCCTCAGTGTGATGCTAATTTTGGCTGTGTCTGCCCCAGGGTTTGGAGGTCAAGTGGAAGGGGGCTGTTGAGCACAAACCCAAGCAGGACCTGTCCCTGCAGCCCCCTGCCCACAGCAGCCTCTGGCCAGCCTGTGCCTGGGGCTTCTTCTGACCCTCTGGCGAGGCTGGTGTGCTGCAAGGCACTGGCTGCTTCCTCCACCTCTGCTGCAGCCTCACTGAAGGTTCCTCAGAGGGGACAAGTCCTCCCCTGCACAGCGACCTTGCCACCCTGAGCTTCGGTGCAGTCTGCAGAGGACGGGTTGGGGGAGCTGAGGAGAGGATGTTCTACCCTACATTTCCTTCCTCTGCCAGTCCCTTTCTCCCAGGAACCCTGAGAGTCCCCCCATGCAGGAACATGCTGGCAATGAATCTTTCAACATTGGCTTTGGAAACTACATGGACTGTGTACCACAGCTCAGAGGGAAAGGAAGGGCAGCTGCCTTCAGGCCTTAGCCTTTGTTTTGAAGTCATGGGATTTTGCCATTGGAACTGTTGGCAGGGGGATTAGTGCATTTTCAAGACTCCTTTTGTAACACATTTTGCAGGGAAGTGGTTGTAACTGTATTTGAAAGTGAATGTAGGGGACAACAAAAAAGTATGTCTAATATCACTGACTGAAGTAAAAGTAGAGGGAATTGGATGTCCCTGTCAAGACTGGGATTGCAAGTTCCTTCTTTTTCCCTACAAGCCTTGCTGAGGGATGGGTATGCCTGCTGCAGAGCAGAGGCCAAAATCCCCACCTTGGTTGCACTTTGGCAAATGGCAGGACCTTAGCATCATGTCTTCAGCCTTGGGTTTTCATGAATGAACAAAATTAAAGAGGAATGCATTAGCTTTTATAAACTGCTTCCAAGTAATAGTTTGGCTGGGCCTTTTTTTCCCCTTCTTTCTCTTTTTGACCTTGGCAAGGATTCTGTGTGCTCCCCGATGCTGTGAATTGAGATGTGCTTACCTTTAAAAGGTAGCAATAGATTCACTGAAGTCTGACTTCCAGGGAAGCAGAATGAGAGGTCTCAAGCAGAAAGTGAAACTCTTTAAAAACATAAATGTAACAGAGCAGCCTTCTTTCATTTTCCAAACTGAACATAATGCAAACAGTAAACAGTTGGCACAAATTACTAATACAGGTTTGCCAGGAGGCTGATCAAAACCACACTGAATTCAGCAGTATGTTTTGCACCAAGTTCAACAGGTTTTTTGCATCAGACCCATTGCAAGGTAGAGAAGGATATTTTTTGAAAGAAAAATGCCATTTGAAAAAATGTGGAAAATTCTCCTGCTCTACCTCCTACATGTTTCTATTGTCAAACAGTCACTGATCTTATTTTAGACTTGACCTTCGTGTTCTTTCCACAGCACACAGGCTGAATGACATGTTATTCAAGTTCTCAGACAATATTATGATATATCTGCTTTTATATTTAGCTGTAACTTTTATTCTCCTTATAAACAAACCCACCTAATGCAACCACCACCTATCCAGGGAAAGTATTTCCATTCCCCTCGGCTTAATTTGGACAAATTTGGCATGAAAACATTCACTAGTTCCATAATAACCTTTGCAACAGGATGCCTGCTGTGCTGACATGCAGGTCTAGAGCGACTTGTACCATGTGCCAGGAAATTGCATTCTTAAGAAAAATCTAGACATAAATTCTGAACAATCAACACGTAAATTTTGAGAAGTCTGGCAGCAAGCTGTTATCTGCCTCATGGGTTTTCACTTTAATGACTTTTTACTTTCTCAGCACTGCTTCTCTGTCCTTTATGCAGACTGTATGCCCCCGGCCCAAGTCAGCTGAGCTTTGGAGGGTGGAGAGGGGGGGCAATTCCCTCTTGTCACTGTTGTGCATTCCAGCACTGCACCTTGGCATGGCAGGATGGCTTTTCTTACCAGAAGAAGGCAGAGCTTAGCTGGAAGTTATATAGATGGGCATTTAGCTCTCTCACACAACTGCTGGGCTGCAGTGCAGTTCAGCCTTGCCTTCCCACCTGGTGAGCTGGAAAGAGGATGAAGGATGGGAAGAGATGGAAGCACCATCAGATCCATCTATCCTAAATCAGCTAGGGGCATCTTTACCCTGGGACAGGACGGTTTGTTGAAGTATGAGGGGACTGAAGACAGGAAAGGAAAGCTTCTCCCTGCCTTGAGGTCTCTGAACACTTCATTCTTTTTCACTCATCTCACTGAAAGTGGAACAAGCAAAGTGGAGCAGCATCATATGGATGCTCATCTTCCAGAACTTCTGCCCATCTGCCAGCTTGAACAAAGGCTCCATGATTCTCAAACATTCCCCAAATCTCCATTGTTGCTACTTAAGAGAGCAGCAGCATGGCTGGAAGACCTTTATTTGCCTCTCTGCCAAGACCTCCTAGGTGTGCATTGCTTGTTACATCAGCAAGAAAAGGGTGATTGTAGATCCCTCAGCTTTGCTGCTAGGAGATGGCAAGAAAAATTGTCAAGACACACACAGCTCCTTAGGAAAGGAAAAACCTGCTGTTCTTTGTGATGAGTTCAGTAAAGCAAAGGGCCAATTTTATCAGCAAAATATTAAATGGGGTTCTGGGAGGAGGCAGGGTCGGGGGGGGTGTTCTGTGAATATGAACTTGAAGCAAAATGAAGGGCTGCAAAACCGTGTGAACTGAACCCCATCAGGAAAGGCTTACTAAAACTTGAGCCAGGAAAAATTACAGAGTTCTATAAATAGCTAAATTGAAAATTGAATGAGTTTGTGTGTGTGGATGCACACATCTATCTATGAGGTCATGTGTGTAGCAGAAATACAGTAGTACTTCATGTGTCGAGTTTTTTTTTAAGTAGTGGAAAATGTTTTAATGATTTTTTTCTTTTTTTAAATTTTTTTTTCCTAGAGACAGTACATTATGTTCTGTCCTTAGGGCCAAAAACACAAAGTGCCTATTTTCATGAGGAATCCTACAGAAGGAGGAAGGGAAAGTATTATGCAGTGAAGCAAGAGTATAGCAGCCATTCCACAGTGATTACACATCCAAGCAAAGCCTGCACTAGAAAACTCAGAAATATATTAGAAGCGGAAAACAAGATGTGTGAAGTGTTTCCTATTCCCTCCCCACACTTAATGACAACCAAGCAAGCAGGGAGGTGGTCATGGAGTTTAAATTTAACCCCTTGTATTTGATAATACTGTATTTCAGTGGCAGGCTGCAAGCATGTTATGTACACACTAGATCGAGGACTTCCTCTGCTTATTAATTTTGCTCCCTCAGAACTTTCAGTTATTTTCAGTATGTTAAAATAGTCCAGACACAAACCAGAAGTGACTGGAAGCACTAAATAATGCAGCAGACTTTGAAGAACTAAGGTAGTTTAAATGAATCCCAGCCTGAGCAGCTCCTTAATTGAAGTGCAAAACTGTTTTAGTTTTACACTAATAATTTGTGATTCCAAGTCTGATCCCCCCTTTTACCATTTAATACCTTTCATTCATCCTGTGATGGTCAAATGATGAATGGAATCAGTCTTCTGGGGGAAAAAAGAGCACTTTTCTGTACAGAATTCAAATGAATTAAAGAATCTATGCAGTTGTTCAATTTGATTTAAGAGCAAGACACAGTCTGGAGTGGTAATGCCCTCACACCATGAGGGAATCAGCTTTGTATTCGAGTCCCCTTTGCCGGCTCGTTTAATCGTTTATGATAACATCAGTAGCTTGGTAAATGATGTAATGGGAGTTAAATCAGGATGACCAACATAAACATCTGTCAGTGCATGTGAACATTTGATGTATGACCCCAGGGCCCAGTGCAGCAGTCAGTATCTTGGCAGGCAGTCCTTGGACATCCGCGTCAGCGGAGGTTTCAGGATCGCACGCGGCAGAGGATCCGTGTCCTGTGCTCCGTGCCGGTGGCAGGGTATGTGATCTGGCTGCTCGGTGTCGGGTGTAGCCCTTGGCAGCTCGTCCCCTCCTCGCTGTGGGCACAGCTCACCCCAGTGCCAAGGGTCAGTGCAAGGCATCGGCGTCACGGTGCTGCTCCCGGTGAGCCTCGGCTGGCACTTGGTGCTGGGCAGGCTCGTGCTGGTCCTCTGAATGCACCAGGGTTTCACAGAGGTGACCAAGGCTGCTCTGAGATTCACAGTCCAATTTGCGCCCAAAAGGATCAGCCTTAGTGTTTTGTGAACATAATTCCAGAGGAATGATTTCCCAGGCTTGGATTATGCTGGTGTTATTTTCATTCAAAATCATCTTGTCATCATGTTCTTGCATAGATTTGTGATTTTCTGAAAGCAAGCTGGCTGGTATGTTCATGCTGCTCATAAATCTTTTTTTAAAACTTTTTTCTTTTTAATGGAAGTCATGTGGGAAGCTAAAAGTATCTAATACAGACAAACATGTAAGTTACTGGATGTGTTTGCCCTCCACAGAAATGGACAGTAAGGATATGAAAATAAAACGTGTTACAGAGGAAGCGCAGAGCTAAGGGAACTCTGCCTGTTACATTTTATATTTAATTGTTCCTGGAAGGCAAAGTCTTTGTTGCAAAGGCAACACAGGTGAGAAATGCCACAATGAGGGGGCATACAGTGGGGTGGGTGGTTGTGGCTCCTCGGTCATCAATGATCCTCAGTGTGAGCAGGCACGGAACCGTGGTTGGTCCCATGTGCCCACCCACTCTGAGAGCAGCTTTGCTTTAACGTGTGGAGATAGGAGAAAACTCTTCCCATTTATGCTACATCCTTGCTGTTACAAAAGTGGTTGCTTTCTCACAAAAATTGGTGATATTTAGCTATTTTACTCCATTTTAATCCCTTCAAGGTACTGCATGCTTGTAATTGGCTTCAAGAAGAGCCTTTTCTCGCTCAAGAGTAAGTACATGAAGTTGCAGAACATAGATTTCCTACTGCCATGAGTTTTCAAAAGAGAGCTGGCAGCAGCTCTCAGTTTTTATTAGGAATATAATATGTAGAATCTGTTTGCAAAGAGAAGGAATAAGTTATATATTCTATAGTTATTGGTATTTTTCTAGATGAAATGCAAGCCATTCAGGAATGCAACCTAAGCTCCATTACTTCAAAATAAAGCTATAGAAATAAATATAATTGCAAGCTAAAATATTTTATCTCTTTAAAGAGGCACTGCCAGCTTTAAAAATGATCATAATTAGCTGGATATGTTAAAATTAAAAGTGCCAGAACAGTTATTCTAAATGAGAAGGAAGACTGGAAAAAGAAACCACCCCTTCTTGCCAGCAGTTGTACACACATGCACCACACATGCCCAATTTGGTTTTTACAAAGTATGCTGTCAAGTGAGTACTGTCATGTTCCCTGTTTAATCAGTTTCCTCTTTTATTTGTGCGCTGTTGTATATAAAAGGAAATCTGCTTGTAAAGTCAGGCTGTTTAATAATTCATTCAAAAATGATTAGAGTTCAAGGGGAAAGTTGTTCCTTTAAATGACTGAACCAAACAGGAAAAAAGCCACGGGTAACAAGAGGTTGAAATTCACTTCTCTCAAGATTATGTATGGTATATTTAAATTCCACGTTCAGATCTATACATTTGGCTTAAAGTAGAACGTCAGTAGTTATCATCTTTGTTTGGGTCCTCCTTTATTCCCCTTTTTGGGTGAATTTTGTTTGTTCTGGTTCTTCAAAGGTGCTTTCTTAGGCAGTAAGATAAGAAAGATGATTTTTTTTCTTTTGGTCTTTACATGTACTGTGTCTTCCCAAAACAGGCTGAAAAATCCCAGTTGGAATTATTTTTGCCAGCGGTAGTTTTCCTCTTCTCCTCAGACTGTGATCTGCAAACCCAGTAACCCTCCCTGGGCTATGTCCCCCCGTTTTTTGTAGCTGGGTGCTGGGCTGGCGGGGGTGCGGTGGGAGTGGCGGGGTGGTGTGAGGACCTGGTGGGTGGGGTGGCAGGGCACAGCCCTGGCCGGGCTTCAGCCCTCGGGGTGATTGCTCCTGTGCCCTGGGAAAGGGCTTGCAGTGGGTTATTCGTTCAATGCTTTCCCTCCTTTCTCTTGTGCAACAAAACAACTACCAAGGGCCTGGATTCAACAATGTGTTTAGACCAGAAACTTCCCTTTGAAATCCCTGTCAGCACTTTCCCAACATTAACTAAGGCAATGAAACAACAGAGTATGGGGACACTGAAGCAGAGATGAGAGCCTGTGCATTGTACTGACTCTGGTCTCCAGAACTGTCCACGTGGCCCCAGAAAGCCTCTTTCTATTAATGGGAATATTTCCTTCAACTGCTTTGCTTTCCAGAAGCAGCCTAACCAGCTGTGACCCGCACTTGCAGTGTTTGCTGGGAGCTGTTTCCCTGAGGGCTGCTCAGACCTTGCATGGTGAGACACAAACCTTTCCAATCAGGGAAGGCTCAGCTGGGGTGGTCTGCATTTCCCCCATGCAGTCCAGTCTGCTTGCACGTGATTAGTATGGGCATCATCCTTGGGGATGCTGCTGTGCCCTTACACTTGGACTCTTGTCCTCCTGAAGCCACTCTAGAATGAGTGGAGCAGTGGCATCCAAGTCACTCGAGGGTGACGATCCCATTTAGATGTGACGAAAGGCCAAAAGGTGATAAAGGTGTGAAGAGGAAGAGAGATAGCACTTGTCAGATAACACTCTGGTCAGCAGAGCCAAGGATATTTATAGGTCAATGTCACATGTATGGTCAGGAACACCTTGGTCACGGGAATACATAATCTCATTCTTGAGCTGGAACAGCCCTTATCCACACCCCTGCTATCACATCAGATGGTTCAAGTCTAAGCTTTAGATGTCTCAGCATGGGAAGGAGTTTGGTAAGTTCCAGCAGTGTCATTGTATCCACCTTGTTAGTGACAGAGGGACCCTGGACCTAGTGATGTCTTGGAGGAATGGGCAAGTGGCAGCTGGCTGTGTCCTACAGGCAGATAACCAGTTTGATGCTAGGTATGGTACCAGCAGATGGTGCTGAAGAATGGACAGCACAGTTCCCAGGTTTTGCAAGGACCCGTTAAGACTTCTTGTCTTGTGGCATTTGGGGAGCTCCTTGCACACCAGCCTTTGTGGGGAGGTGGGATTGTCACCTGGGCCCTCAGTGCTGAGCCAAACAGGTCATTGAGTATATCACAACTTTGGTTTCTCGTGCTTCATCAAAGATGTTGGGTATTTCAGAATTGTGCGTGTTGCCGCTACGGCGCTTCCTCGGCCAAGCACGCCCTGAAGCTGCTTATTCACTAGTGGTAAAGAGTGTTGTTCAGCAGCTTACCCTAACACTCAAATCATTTTCATCAAAAGGCTGATGGTTACTGTCCTCCTGCTCTTGCCTCTGCACTCTTCTGCACTCATGCTCTTGTCTCAGAAGATCTGCAGTCCTTGTGGGCATCATCCCGGTCCCAGCAGGCTCTCACTTGACCTTGGTACAATTTGAGTCAGACTCGAAGCCATCTTTTTTCACCCTGGGTGGTGTCCTATTTGTTACAGATCAGAAATGCTGGAGTTTGTAACTGAGTAGGTCATTGCTATAATGTTTTCCATTTGAAGTAGGAAACTGTCTGAGTGAGGAGGGAAAAAAAGTAGAATTTGAGATTGTTTCATGAAAAATAGATTCTATATTTTACAAGTTTAATTACGACTGATTTTCCAGTTTTAGCTTTATATGCTTTTAATGTTGAGTCTAAATTAGGCCACAGGAAAAGGATGGTCTATCTTCAAAGAAGCATTTAAGCTGATTGTGTTCTTCAGATTCACGGAAAACAGCTGTGGGTGTAGCAGTAGCTCTCAAGCTCTCTTCCATGCTAGCACACAAGATGCGGATGCAAGCTGGATAATTCTGCTGCGTGGGAGGTTTGGAGGGGAGGCTCAATAAAACTGGTTGGCAAAATTACCACCAGAGCTGTAGAGCTGGAGGACCTTTTAGAGTACAGGAGCCAGGGGAAGTGGACAAGAGGAAAGGCATCCCACATCCTCCTCATGCAGCTGTGAAGCCTCTGATTTTCATGGGTAGACACCACATCATTGCATAAATGGATGAATACATTCTTTTTCATTGCTGCCTGCCCGTTAAGGAAAGCTTCTTCAAGTACATAATTATCATTGCTTTGATTGAAATGCGACCCTGTACATATATATATATATAAATATATAAAATACACACCACCACAGATGGAAGGTGATACCACAGGGAGATCTCCTTTGGAAAACGTGCGATGGTTCTGCCAGCAGGGGCTCTGATCTTTAAGATTTTGTAGTGACTGTTCCAATTTCTTAACAGGTTTTTATGCAGCTCATCCAGGAGTGTTAACCTCCACTGTTCATATTTGTAGTGACCTGTGCATAGGTGACTAACATCTCTCACTAGTCTATAGCTTGACATTTTTGATGATGCAGGTGTCCCACGATTTTTCTACTTACGTGTTATTCAGAAATAGCTATGGAAGAGCAGTTGCTCCAGAACAAGTCCATGAACCAGTAGTCTTTTTCTTTTTGAAGGAGGCCACATTGCTCCTTAACAGTGTTTCAGGTATTGCAGCACTGGTTTTGGCTGAAGAAGAACAGAGAGAGCTCTCCTATTGCAGAGCAGAGAGTGGCAATTCAGGGAAGAATGCATAAATAGCTGCTCTTCAGTAATCCCACGTGAAGCTGAGCTCTGTTCTTTCAGTGGACTCTGTGGATGTGCTGCAGGGCTTGGTTTGGGCCTGCTGAAGACCTGTCATCACAGTTTATGTTATGTAGTGGTTGTCTGAATGGTGACTTCAGAAGCACTTAGCTTGGCAGGCAAACTGACCAAGCTCTGTTTAAATAACCACACAGGTACAGAAGGCTAGTTGATGTTTGGAATTGGCAGCAAATTATGTTGAATAGGTATTTTCAGCAAAATTGTTGTATGTTTCCTACTGCTTCAAAGTACAAATTCAGAGATCAGGATGGTTTGAGAATATTAAAAGTACAGGAGTACAAGTGCTCAGTTGTGAGGTGCTGCAATTTTGTTTGGGCAGACAGCTATTTGCTGCGTTGCCAGTGGTACACAGAAGGAATAGCTGGGCCTTGCAAAAACATGTGTTTCTCTTCTTTTGAGAAGCTCCAGCTCTTTCAGCAAATTAAAAAAAAAATGGAAAACATCTTAATTGTTTTGGTGTTATGGGTTTCATCAGCACCTGGAAGAGGAATGCAGTTCATAATTTTTAAAACCTTTCCAGTCTCCCTTCCAGCACACGGTTGGTGTTTCTGAGACCTCTCTTCATGTGGATATCTGGACAGGTCCTGCAGCCCATTTGTTTGTTTTAAAGCTGAAAAATACAAGAAGTAATTTTGAGTGGTATTCATTCTTCCTAATTTTCATAATACCTTGCCTCTGGGCAGGCTGCAGTGCCTTTGCATGGAGGACTGGGGCTATGGGAGAGCAACTGCTGAGCCTCCCCAAAGCTCAGCCTCCCCAAAGCTCAGCCTCCCCTGGCCCTGAGCTGCAGCAGTGATCAGGCCTTGTGGGCTGCAGTTCTTGCCCCAAAAGCCAAGAGCTTTTATGTGACTTTTTCTGCAGCAAATGACAGTATTTCAGTGCTTTGAATTACTCTTTGTCTCTTTGGGCTTGCAAGTTACTGAGACGTAGGAAGCTTTCTTGTTTATTGTTCCCTCTCTCACTTTCACATGACTTTTTATTGAAGACCCAAGCACTACTTCGGCAAAGTGTTAGATTCAACATTCTTTTTAAATTAAATGTGCTGAGGTGATCTAATCAGATGGTAGCTGGTTGACCACAGGAATGGGAACTACGATACTGTGTAATCTAGTTTAACGTTAATTCACTTTGTGACCTTAGGCAAACAGCTTAGTTGCTGCAAAATGGGAATGATAATTCCTTTTAAATGTTGACAGAAAGTTGAGTAAATAAGCAAGTTCTACTCTCTGTGGGTCAGTCTTATTCTCAGAGGGACTTAAGAGGTTCCATTATTTCAAATTACTTTGGAGTAAAGGGATGTAGCACAGTCATCTGTATCACCGAGGACTTACTATGTTTACCAATACTGATCCCCACACCTCAGCTTTCTGGGGTGTGTGTGTGGTTGTGTTTCAGGATGGAGTGAGGGATTCATGGTGGTTGGGCTGGGTAATCTTGCGGGTCTTTCCCAACCTGTGATTCCATAACTCCTGGCCTTGTCTCCAATGGCAGTGTCATTCACCATTTTACACCTTGTGGCATGTAAACCCAAGAGGGATGGACCTCCTACTTCCCCTTCAGGCAGGAATGTGGTACTCTGTCCCATGGTGGTTTTAGTTTTGAAGTAGTGCATCTTTATGCTAAACAACGACATGAATGAACTCAGCTCTGTAGGGTTAAGAGCAGTAGTGACTTCATTTGCCACCAGTGAGTTTGCCCAAAATGTCCCATGAAGCCTAAAGCAGACTACTTGCTCTTTAACATCCTGATGACAAAACACCTCATGACAGCAGAGCAACCTTTACAGCTTTTCATTTCTCAACTGCGTTTCTTAAACTTTGAAGTGCCATTTATTTTGATACCTGGTATTTTTCAGGCCACGCTTTTATTTGGTGGGAATAGCATTAACGTGTATTAAAGGCAGAGAAGCCTGTGGAAATGGTTAGAAGTTATTCCCAGAATGTAAATAACTTCCTAAATTTTGAGCTCTACAAGTCTGATGTGTTTTAAATGGCCTTTTAGAGAGCAAAATGAAACTCAGTGTGGCATTTAACCAACAGTTTACAGAGGTGCTAGTTATTCCACTTGGCTATATTTAGGAGTCCAGGAAACAACAATGACAAAAAAAATAGTGAAACACTCTTGCAAAAAAATTAAAGGAACAGTTTCAGCTATAAAACTGATGTCTGCAGCAAAAAAACCACAGCTGCTAAATGTTACCAAATCATAATAATTGTGACAGAGTTACATCCCGATCTTTCGTTAAGACATCTTCACCCATGTGAAGGCCTCTTGATTTAAACAGGACTCAGCAGCAGCAGGGAGGTTTGTGTTAGAGGATCCTGGTAAAATTGGACTGCTCATGTAAATCAAGGCTTATTTTTGCATTCCAAAGGGTGAAAAAGTCACATGAGGAGAGTGAGATGCAAGACGTGTGGAGAAACCTTTATACAGCGACTCCACGCTGAGGAAGTCTCAGCTGGATGCTGTGCCCTGCTCCGAACAAAAAAGCAGTCGAGCACTGTGAGAGGGACTCTTGGGGACTCCCCCATGGCTTGGGGAGCATCGTCTGCAAGGAAAATCAGAGCAAACCTGCTTGTCTGCCCTGTCAAAAAGTGCAGAAGGCTAAAGGATGGAAAGATAAGTCCTCGAATGAGTGATAAGGAGACAGAGAGCAAAGGGACAAGAACAGATGTGACAAAAACCACATAGGTGTGGGATCACTGCTAGCTTAATGAAACCTTACTTAGTGAAGATGAAGCAGTAAAATTAATACGTTTTAAGTGAGTATAATTAGTCCCTCTCCAGAAGACGAAGTAGGTGAAGTACTTAAGCTGATATTTTGCACTCTGCCTTACGAAGTGATGTAACTTTTACCAATCTTTGAAATACTGATTGTGAATGAGTCAGTGTTTCTCAAGGGCTTTGGTCAGCTGTTCCCATTTACTGGTCTGGAATCTCACTTTTATCATCCAGTCTCTCTGACTTTCCCCTCATGTGTTCAAAACCAAGTTAATGTCAGTATACTAAGAGACTGTCATAGTATCATCGAGGCTGGAAATGCAGTGATAGATGCTACTTAAATATATGGAGAAACAGAGTTACCTGCTTTTGCAGGTCTGTGGTTGAATTGTGTAACTGCTACAGTACAGTTCATTAGGGCTGCGATTTCTTGTCACAGCACTTTTACAACCCTAGTATAAATGCAGCTTTATCATCAAAAGGGTGTTTTTTGCTGCAAGAAAGGGAGTATATTGATGCAAGCTTCCTTCCTTCATCTGTTCCCCAGGATAAGTGGTGTTTTTACCAGCTGAGCTCACATGTGCAATGAAGTTGCCTGTTAACCTGGTCAGCTCTTCCTCCTGCTGACCCAGCCCCAGCACAGCTTTGTGAACCCAAGGGGCGTTGCAGTCTAGAGGGCACCTGCTTGAAAAGGAACATCAGTGGGCTGGCTGGACACAGACACCATTGTGTATTGTTGGGAAGGGGAGGGAATTTGTCTCACAGGGCTGGGCTCAGCATCCTCCAGTCGTACCAGAGGGAGAGCCTGGGAACGACTGTATTAGAGAGCGGATTCACTTTTAGCTCTCCTGTTTCTCCTCTCCAACTTCCACTTCTGTTCAATGGTGATTACTCAATGGGCAGAGCAGCCCCTTTGCTCTGCTCTTGGGCAGGTAGCAAGATATTCCATAGCAAGCACCCTCTTTTGCCTGTCCTCCCTCCCACCCCCGGCCCCTTGCCACGAGCAGGTCAGCAGCAGTGGTCAGAGGCATCCTTAATGAGGTCCCTCGCTGCTTGCTGGGCTGATTTGGTTGTAGTTTTTAATAATGCGAGGTTATTTTGTTAGCGGCTTTACTTTCCAAGTCTTTTCCCCCTTCCAGCACCCCTAGGTACAGCTCTACTGGATCAGTTACCATCTGCTCCAGTGTTTGCATTTAGCCTGCAGGGCCTGTGATCTCAGAAATATTTCCTGTAAATGGGATCTCTCATGCCAGGCCTGTCACACAATAGATATATAATTGGATAAAACCTAAACTGAAAACAACAAACAAAAAGAAGAAAACTACATGTTGTGCCATACGCAGCACGTGAGCCGGTCCAAAATGGGATACACTCCTTGTTTATGTCTGAAGCTGCTCTTCTATGTCTTTTTAATTCTCTTTTGCTGCTTAACAAAATCAAATTAATGTAATAATTAAATTCCATGGTGCATTTTTTCCCTACTTACTCTGGAGCAGCTTGCGGTGTGCAATGCAGAGCAGCGGTAGTGCCGCAGCAAATGCAGTTTCTGGGTTTTGAGTCTTGATCCTGGTGTTGGATATCAGGTAGAGTCCATGCTGAAGTCACAAATCCTTCTCCTCCATGGTTTGGCTGCGTGCAGCATTTCTTGCTGGTTGGGAGGCAGGATGAGCCTGGGAACAAGGCTGGGCTCTGGGGGAAACAGTGGGCAAACCACAGGCAGCCAATCCCCTGGTCACCCAGAGCAAGGGTGAAGATGGCATCACTGATCCTTGCAAAGGAGAAAGAAATGCAAAACTTCTTTCAGTTCTTGAAACCCATTTTGAAGGCCTCCTGAGCAGGGGTACAGGTTTGTGTAAGATGCAGGCTGCCCTCTGGGACAGCTCCCCTTTTGGATTTGCCAACCTTTCTGCAAGAAATTGGAGATGATGAAAAATACCTGATGCAATGAATCCACACCTAAACTAAAAAAAACCCCTAACTGATTGTATAAATCAGAAATTGTTCACTGTGATTTCCCCCTTGCTCATACTGTGAATTTTCTTCATCATTACTGCAAGAACAAACTGCGTGAGTTGTGTTTGTGCTGTTATTCTGGTAGTAATGAGCTTACAAATATTTTTTCTGTTTTGTTGGAGGGACTGCAAATGCTCTACTCTAGTCATAGCTTGCAAAAGCTGCTCAGAAGTGCACTGCAGAACATCAAAAAAAGAATTGAATTCAGCTTCAGTCAAGACCAGTAATTGGTTTTCATACAGAAAAAAAAAATCCCCAACCAAAAGCCGTTCATTTGTCTCTGGAAGATAAAAAAAGGCGAGTTTGGATTTGATTGCCCTCCCCTTAAAGTAATAACAGTAATCCTAATAAGCAGGCAGATTTATAAATTTTCACCAACAGACAGTCCACGATGTTATACTAACTTGGGTTTATTTATGACAAATGCGGTCTAAAGCACCAGAAATATAAACCTTGAATCCTTTTAAATTCCAACATAAAAGGATTACATTTTATCAATATAGCTTATCTCCTAGCACTCTGCCTTTTTTAGGAACCCACAAAACATGCATTTTGTCTTCTTTTCTGCTTCTTTTTTTAAAAAAGCATAGCCAGCAATTTCTAAATCAAGAATACAATCCTAATGCTAGTGCCATTTTTGGTGATAGGCTGTTTTATTGATTTCCACAATGCTGGCATTTCATCAATAACAGTGGAATACAGGCCCATAAATTCACCCTTCTCAAAAGGAAGTGCCCTGATCTTTCATAGCAGCTTCCCTTTGCCTTTGAGTTGAACTGTAGGTTTAATGGTTCAGGAAAAAAATCAGGTTTGATGAGCCTTAAAGAAACAAATAAACCAAGCCAGAAGCAATCAAAAGTACATGCGAGTTCATAAAAAGTGAGCCTTGGTTTCTTTGTCTACAAGATTAACACTTCCTCAGGAGGGCTGTAATAGGATTGAGCCTTCCCCGTGGTACTTCAAAGACATGTGCTCCTGAAGACTTTTACTGAGTAACTTACAGTGTTGTTGGAAGCTTTGCCTCTGCTTTCCTTCTGGTTTCTTTCAATACTTTGAGGAAGATCTGAACTGAGAATCATTTTACTCCTCCTCCTTATTTTTATCCCCCAAACATTTTCTCTCTTCTGTATGCAAATTTTGTATCCTTAAAGAAAAAAATAATGTAAATTGCGTAACAGTTGGAGATTTTAAAACATAAATATCCATCTCTTTCATGTTACTACTTCGGTATTTTCACATGTCATATTTTTGCATTTAATGCCATATAGTGAAACACTTTCCTTTCCTTTAATTCCAAGAGAATCGGAGCGTGTATTTTTGTTACATTCACATCACTGTTCTTTCTCCAGGAGAACATGTTGTAAGCTTTGATTTCCCAGGTACTTTGTGCAGAGTACTGAGTTCTGTTCATGGTGTTCATCTGTGGTTGTAATGTGCTATCTCCTTTTTTCCAAACTTGAACTCTTTTCCCCACCCTGGCTGAGGTGGTTAGGCTACTTTCCATGGTAGTGGAAACCTTGAATTCCATCAGACTGGAGGCAGAGAAAACCCCTCCCTAGGTAAATGTTAACTGCTGGCCTGGAGCTGGCCACCGTTCTGTGCTTAGAGAAAAGAAAGGAGCTGTGTTAGGCGGGAGAAGCTGGTCTTGTGCGTGGGTAGGGATGATGCTCTGCTGGTTTGGCTCCGTAGCTAATAGATCCTACCTCCTTGGGCTGGGCTGCTTTGAAAAGTGAAGTTGTGGTGACCCAGCAAGTTCCCTAGCTCCAGGGCTGTGTGGTGCCCAGCTGGGCTCTCTGGTTCTCACCGTGGGTCTTAGAGAGACATGAAGAGCCTGGATTAATCAATCCTGCTTAAATGCTTGCAATTGCTGTTTCTGGATCAGACCATGAGCTGACGTGCCTGAAGTCAGGCAAGGAGCAGGGAATCAGGCCCAGGTACGTGCAGTCTTTGGCCAGTTGGCTGAATCTCAGGATGAAACTTCCTCTCAATGCCTCTAGGAGACATCGAGTAAAGAACCAGAAAGTGCCCGATAGTTCAGTTCTTTTTCTTGCTAAGACAAGTTTTGCGCTTGTACTGATTGAAATGAATGGGATTAGACAGGGAACACCATTTATGATTTAATTTCTCACTTCGAATATGCTGTCAACCTCAGTAATTCTATTGCCAGGATTTCTCATAAAGGATCTTGGTATGCTAGTTAATACATTTAAATCTACTTTAAAAACCTCTCTCTCTCAAGAGCAAATGGAGCTCTGCTTAGCATTCCTTATCAGCTTGCTTAGGAGGGAAAAAAAACAGTTGTCCTTGCTGTATTGGCTGGCAAGAAGAGTTGCATTCTTACTCCATGTACTTTACTAATTTGTAATCTTTCACTCTAACTAGCTTGTTTCCATGTTCTAGAGATTCAGTTGTTTTAGTATCAGCCTTGACTAATAATGTGGTGCAGCAGCTCAATTTCGATGACCACAAATAAGCAAGCAAAAGTTGTAGACTAATTCTGGTAGTCAGATGTACCCAAACAGAAGTTTCCTGCCCACATTCATGTAAGCCCCAGTGAAACAGCCCCCTCTGCCCAGCCTCTGGGCCTTCTTGTCACCTAAGCCATTACCAGGAAACATTAAACAAGCCATGGAAAGTCCCCTTTGCTGGCAATTCTCACATTACTAAGCGGCACACAGGGGCTCCAGCTACGGGATGAATAATCCCAAAGTTTACCAGTATGGCTTTGGGGTGGTGGGATTTGTCACTGGGAGGGCATTAAGGGCTTTTTGGAGCAACTGGGTGGGGTGGAACACACTTCTTGTCCTCACCCAAGGTGGAAGGGGTAGTGAGTACCTGGGGTGGCCCCGTGCTGCAGCTGGTGACATTGTCCAGGTGGGACCCAGCGTGCAGCTGTGGCCCGTGCGACGGAGGGGGAACGGACAGTGTGTCACTGACTTCTTTTAAGTCAGGAATGGGCTCCTGGTTTATTGCAGCCCTGTAAATTCTGCCTTTGCTTGCTATAAATTAACTGCCGTATTAAGTGCAAAGTCCAGAAATAAAAGGACATAAATAGTTGCATTTGAAAGCTGTATCATCGTCTGTAGATGTTTAAGTGGGGATTTTATCCGTTAGATTAGAAATACCACTTATCTCATCCTTCTGGATATTTTCACTACCCTTCTAACTTGGAGATAAATATCCCTTAATGGTTTTTTTATGTGTTTTATTTCTTTTTCCATGATGATCAGATCAGTTCTGACTGAAAATGAAGCCAATTATCAAGAACAATAAATAAAAAAGCGCATGTTGCTCCTTCTGCACTGAAAGAAAGAACAGTAAGTTAAGACAAAACAAATTTGGTTGCCAAGTCCAAGTACCAAAGGCAGCAAGGAGAACTCAGGCCCCATCCTAATTAAAGAGATCTAAACACAATGAAAACATATTGTACTGATGTCATATGTTAAAATATTTATAATTGCACAAAAAGGAATTGCAGCCTATTGAAAACATTTACAGAGCTCGCCATTTCTGCAAGCTAAAGAGAAGAGGGACCAAAAGGGACTGGTTTTGCTCAGCTGTGAAAGTTTTGCTCTTCAGGTTTTTCCTGTGAGGTCCAACATTACCTTGCCACTTCCTCTTATCAGTCACTAAGATAAGCGAAGAGCACTGCTGACATTGTATCTGAAGGCAGGAGATGGTATCTGTCAGGAATTGCTTTTCCCCTGGGCATTGCACTGCAGTTGGCTCTGCTGGAATAATTTCAGCTGCCGGGAAGCCACTTGTAACGCGTGGGGCCCTTCATATGGATCCAGAATGCCAGGTTGGGTGTGGGGGGGCCAGGGGCTCCCAAAAGGGGAGGGTGTGGTGGAGGAGAGCAAGGCAGGCACTCTCCTCAGATACATTCACCAGACTCGAGATCTGGCAAAAAGACATACCTTTGCCTGCTTGCCGCAGGGAAGTAGTGGGGGAAAGCTGACGTGTAGGAAGTCACGCTCCCTTTCAGCAAAACCAGAGAGGCAATAGGAAAAGCCCCAGCCATATGTGTAGAGATCTTGAAAATGCTGGCAAGTCGGGCTGAACCAGTTTTCTGTAGCGGTGTGTGGCAGGGCTGGTGGGCAGAAGCCACTTGCAATGCTCTGGAAGTCTGCTGTCTATCCATGAATCCACCTGGGTGCGTTGTGTGAGCGAGATTCCCCTGTATATGTTCCCACAGAAGCCTATTGCAGATGTGCTCACTTAAATACTTTCTGTAGTATAAAAATAGGCTTTTGGCTGCACACCATGTACTCATTGGAGAAGGAACTTTTCAACTGTGGCTTAATTTAATATCTTCCTTGTTTGTGTTTATGTTCCTTGATATTGATTTCCATGTTTTTCTCCCTCAAATACTGGCGAGATCCTTTTATAAGTAAATAATGCAGGCATCTTCCTAAGTTTCTCTAGTATTAAAGAGCTTTATGGCAACATATGGACATAGTGAGGCTTCTTACTAAATATCAAAGAGGAGTGTTTATTATTTAATGATTTTATTAGGAATTCATGTTGCACCAGAAAGGTGATTGGAACTTGAAATATTTAAAGCATCACTTTAGGGAAGTAAGAGTATCTTTGTTTAGCTAGTTAATGTCTACCTATGGTGTTTAATGTGAAACGAAAAACCAGCTTGTCAATCATACCAGAGAGGAAAAATGTTGCTACCTCTCTGGAATTATTAATGAGCCAAGAAATGCTATTGCATTTCTGTATGACTTTGCTGTAGTTGGAAAAATTGACATTTTTTGTCAGAGAGAGATTGATAGCTCTGCAGAGGCTCAGGAAAGAACAAAAGCAGGTTGGTGGGGAAGTGCTAAAAAGGACATGTATGAGGAAAGATGCCTGTTGCTTTTCTGAGTGGCTGTGGGTCTGCAGACAACCCTACACTTGACCAGGGTTACCCACTAAGGGCAGCTTGAAGGTTAAGTCAATTCCAGGCCAAAAATCCATATCTGTGGATGATTGTGGGGGTGTCCCCAAGGTAGCACACTTGCTGGGGAGTGGAGACAGTGGCTAGAGCGTGGTGCCACACGAAGGTGGCTGCATAGCTTTCCAGTGGTGTGGAGCCATGGGTGTCTGGAGCCACTGACTCTTGATTAGCACAACTCATGAAATGAGGGCTGACAGTCAGAGCACAGCAGGGGCAGAAATGACACTGAAAAAGCCAAAATTTAGCATAAGTGCCAAGGAAATCTTGCTACATTAAGGGCTTTGAGTGTTTAGTATTGCCTCCTCCGGGAAGTGAAAGATGGCAGTTTGCAAAACATGAATATAGGTTGCTCTCTTAAAGCCAGACCAAGAAGTGATGACCCCAAAAAGAGATGGATGATGGCTTAGGCTTCTGAAGTACACCCTCTCTACCCCTCACAGTGGTTCCATGTCTGTGGCCATGTTACCCCAGTCTAAATAGCACCTGACCCTTTCTTGGTCAGAAGGTTTGGGGATCACTTGATGGCTTTTGTCTTTTGCTCTCGAAACACTGCACAGCCAAAGCCGTGTGATGGCTTGTTTCTCAGAGCTTCCTGAGCCAGGTTTTCTGTCGATGCTTCTGACAGGGTGATGCTGGTGCCTGCTTTCCAGGAGGCCAGCCCAGGGCCCCAGCACAGCTCTTGGCTGGAGCAGTGTGGCGGCTTGCCCTGCCCATTGAAGCAGACCTTAGCTTGCCCTTCTGCTGCAGAAGTCTGGGGCTCTGTTCTCTCTTTACTCCTACAACAACTCAATTAGTTTGATGGAAATGAGATGTCAAAATGCCCCAGGCTTCAGCGACTTACCCAATGTCACTCAGAAAGCTTTGGCAGGGCGGCTGCATCCTGAAATCTATGTGCCCTGCAGCAGTGGGCCATTTCTCCTCCTCACCTTCAGAGACAGCTCAGCCGAGTGGAAGTCTGAGGCATTCAAGGGACAATTACAAAAAATCGCTTGTTTATTTAACTTTCTAACAATTTAATCAACATCCTATTATTCTAAGGAAGTTTAGATACGGCTCTATTTTTTTTTCTCTTCCTTAATTCAGCTTGACATATGCACTCCTGGGGTCAATCCTTTTACACAAAGCTTCAGCCTTGGCAAGATAAACCTAGAGTAACAGAGAATAAACATATTTATATGATTTGTTTAATAGTGTATGGACATATTCCTACAATTCAGTGCTTGGCAATTAAGGCTTACTATAAACGTAATTTGACTATAGGGCAAAAATCTCCTCACTTACATTCAAATACTGCATGTGAGACCTGCCTAGCTGACAGATTACAGAGCAGGTTTTAAAGTGGACATGAAAAGAATGCCAAATTCAGCTTTCCTGGCAATAATTGCCATGGAAAGAAGCTGGATTAGAGCAGCTGGAATAAAAAGTAAAGCACTAAAAGAAAAATGCTAATTACCAGTTTCACTAATCATGTAAAATAAATGTTTTATGACATTTTAATATGATGCTTTTAGCCTTTCCTACTTTGTCAGTGCCAGCATCCTCTGAGCAGCTCATGGATGCTATAATTATGTGCTCTGAGCGATCAGCTGCATTGTGCCTTACCTGGCTGATTCAAGCTGAGCTGGAGACATCCTGTTCTGACTCAGTACTGTACCAACCACCACTCATTGGGAGGCAGAAATGAGGACACCAAAACAGAACCTCCTAGCATGCACTATAAGCTTTTGGAAGGGGATTTTTTATGTAAATCAACCCATGGGATCCATAGATGAGCTTTACATCTGAGATGTTTCAACTTCATAAGGTATCTGAATGCAGGCTCTTGATACAGCTTATTAAAGATATATGGGGCTAGGCATAATGTCTGGGTATAAATTTAGACTTCCACAAACTTTAGGAGCAATAGGATCCCAGCTTTAAGGCCCACCCTGCCCCTTCAGTAAGATGAAAACTCTTTAGATACTTCTAAAGTGAAATTTGCCTGCCATCAGCCCCCATCTGGTTTTGAGAGGGTTGATTACAGGTTTATATTTGCAAAGGGTGCACTCATCCACCCTTTCCTTTTCTTAAGGCTTAACATTTTCCTAAGGTCGACATTAATTCTCTATTGATGCCTAATTTGGGTGGTGAGATTGGCTTATTTACACGCTGACTTGGGTGCGCTACTATTGAAATTAAATCTCACTTTAATTTCCCTCTTAATCTGTTTCTGCATCAGAGAGAATCATTATTTCTTGATAAAACTCTGTAGGGGGAGAAGGCTGCTGTTTGTGTTTTAGCATTGCACCTCAGAGATGCAGGATTTGGACTTAACACATCTCGGTTAATTGCTAATTTCCTACATTTATTCAGGTATATGATTTTTCATAGTATGGGAAAGTAAGGGGAAAATACTCGATTTTAAGTGGACGGTGCAGACTGTATACAACTGTTTTCCACCCTACCCCCATCAGGATGCGAAACAGCTGGTATGTCTCTCCTGAGACTAATGTGCTGTCTCTAGCTCCATTTTGCCTTCATAAGCCTCAGGCATTACTCTATAAGTGCACTCCAGGAATTAAATTAATTTACAAGCTGAGGAATACGCTGTTTCTCCTTACTTACAGGTCTCAGGACTGCTACTGTATGGTTGGGAGGATAATGCGCACATTGCTGTTGAGACTAACTAGCATCTTCCCAGGGCAGTCATCACGTTGGGCAGGGCAAAGGCAGTCCTGCACCCCGTCTGCCCCTGTCGTTTCTGCTCCCAGTAACGTTAACTCACTAGTGAGGTTATCAGGAGATAGTTCAGATAAGCTGTGCCTCCCCTGGTCTTAGCCTTTCTCTCTGCCATGCACAAGTTTCTTGATACACCAGTTTTGTTCTTCAAAATCAAATCCATCCATACTTAAAACCAAGGAATTCTGAACTGTCTCCCTGGAAGATGACTACTTCTGGGACCTAGCTTGCATTTTCCTGGATAGAAAATGCTGTCGGTGTCTGTCTTTGAAACAGTTCAAGTTCCAGCCCCAAATATGCACTAGCTGGCCATAACCAGCTAATGAGAGCAATCTATGTGGTGTTGTTCATGTCAGTAATAGCCTTGCCATTCGTAATGACTGCAGTGGAGCAGTGGTTTCTCACCCTTTGCCCAAGCTCCCATTGCCAGGGTGTATGTTTAGGTGTGCTGCTGCAGGGCTTCATTCCTGATGTCCCTGGCATCCTTGTCTGCCTTCCTGCACTGAGGTCCATCAACATATGCATTTAGTGCCCACCCTCGTTAGCACTGAAATAAATCAGGACTTTTGTCCTGCCCTCAGCTGGGATGGGATTCGACTTTGCAGTGAGACCAAGATAAAATCTGGTCTTCAAAGCTCTCCTGAGGGTCTGCACAATACAATCATTGGAAAGTAGGGAAGTATCTTGCTTCATACTGTATTATTCTATTAAAACAATTTTTTTACACAATTGGGCCCTTATGTTTCTAAGTGCTGGGTACCTTTAATCTGGCTGGCATCCCCTCTTGGCGGGCTCAGCTGTCCTCTGATTGCTTTCCATCACGCAGCCAGCCCAGCAACTTGTGAAATCAATTGAATGTTGTGCATCCAAAGTTTATTTTTCTGTTTCTGTGTTTGTTGCTAGGGAGAATTGCCATACCTTGCCTCACGCCCCTCCCAGTGAAACACCAGTCACAGACGTGCTGTGGGTTATAAAGCAAAGCTGCACACCTACAAGGGAGAGCGAGGGCACCGGCCCTGCTGCGCGCCGCTGCTGGAAACCCAGCGGTCAAGCAGCAGCATTCGAATTAGAAAAGCAATTTTTAAACTGCTGCAGAGCATAATTCATGTCATGGTGCAGGAATGCTGAAGGCTTTTTGATCTTTGTCATCATGGACCTAAAGGTGAAGGGCTTTTTCTGGGGGGGAGTAGTTTCTTAAATCCCCTGAGAAAAGGTAACTATAACAATAAGGGAGCAGATGTGTGGGAGTAAATGCGGCTGTAACTCAATCCAGACGCTCTTCTGTATGTAGGGACATGAAGGGAATGTTCCAATAAAATTCACGTAATAAAAATCTGAGCCCCCCCCTTTTTTTTTTTCTTTGCTTAAACTTGGATTCACATGTGTAGAATTCCTGTGGACTTTGATGTGGATTGACATTAGCACCATACAAAACCGGGCTGGGAGAAATATTTTTAACAGGCCTGGGGTATTGGAAGGTAAATGATCTATGGAGACCTGCAAATTTTAAAAGAAAAACACTTTCCCAATTAAAAAGAGTTTAGCAAACCAGATATTTAAGTGATGCAATCACCCTAGCAAGATGAACTAGCTGGTCTAATAAAGAGTCTCTCAAACTTTCTGAAAGCAGGACTGCCTTTTGTCTCACCTGTTTTTGTGCCACCCTGAAAGGCATGCAGAAGCAATTCAGCTCCTGGGGGAAAGGAGAGCAGAGGGAGGGGGAGCTGTAGTCGCTGGCTGGAGGTGCCTCCACCCAGCCCAGGGAGAAGAGCTGCTGCCAGCGACTACAGGAGGTGAGCGCTGCTCTGCCGAAGGGAAAAGCTTCCCACTTGTAGCTGCTCCCTGCTTACTCTGCTCTGTTCTCTAACTCCAAGTTTAAACTCAACTAAATGAAGTTTCTCGTGGATGTTGCTGCCCTCTGACACTTGCCACCCCCTTACCTTTCTTTGAGTTGCCCGGGTTCACAATCAGCAGTGTGAGCAGCTCTATTTCTGCTAAGAGAAAGGAACGGGGAGAGCCGCAGGGTTAGCCATCCACTCCTCCTTGTTTTCCTGTAGTTCAGATGGCTCTGTGCTGAATTAATTTTTTTACCAGACAACTTACATTGCACAGTAGTGTATTTTGTTCTTGCCCCGTGCACGCTTCCGAACGCAGGCAGTACCAGACATTTCAGCGCGGCCAAAAGCGCCTTCCATCTGCCTCACAGCAGCTGAAATCCTCTTTGTATACAAAAACAATTTCATTGAATGCATACAAACCACGTTTGCGCTCGGGATGGAGCAGGAACACTGTGTCGTTGTCCCGGCGGGACATCTGTAGTGCCTCGCTTCTTCCTTGGTGTGCTGTGGTTCCCCCCATGCCCCCTGCACCCACCTCCCTCCCTGGCTGGGGAGGGCAGCACCAGAGGCTTGGCTGCCTGCTTCTGATTAGCCTGCTCGGCCATTACTCGAGACATGTGGGCTTGTGAGGGTGCCAGCGGTCACGGATTGTCTGCAGGGCAGGGCACCAGAGGGGCAGGCAGGACTGGGAGCATTTGCTGAGATGCTGGGTACCCATATAAGGTTCTTGTATGAGTCTGACTCTGACACAAGGCTATTTAGTTAGTCCAAACTCCATCGAGCATCAGTTTGCATAACAATTTATCAAAGAAGCGTTTAATGATTGCTGCATGAAAATAATGGTGAGCTCTCTGAAGCACTGGCTTTTTGTAGATTTTCTGAAAAATACATACATATTTCTACTCCACATAGCTGTTGGTTGGTTTAACATTGTTATTATTATTATTATTCATAATAATAATAGGAGGAGGAGGGGGAGGATGTTCAGTTTAAAGGAATAACTTGGGGCTTACTCAGCTCCTGTCTTACAGCTGTCTTTAGTGAGTGATGTCAGAAACTGAGAGAAATACAGTTGTTACCGACTTGTTTGCAATTGTTTGGTCTTCTAACCATTTAAATATTTAGTTGTTACGCTACTTGCAGAGGAAAATTCCAGTTCTTGTCCAAAGCTACTTTGGAAATATATGTATGTAGATTATCTCCCTGGTGTCTTAACTGTAAGTATGTAGCTAAATGCATCCCACTGTAGCTGGAAAAACTTTGCTGAAAGACTTTTCCATGTAGCAGACTACAAGTCATGCTTTCTTATTTCTTTGGAAGATGTAACCTGGAATTGCTGAGTGGTCATAATGCTCTTCTGTTCTCTGTGTTTAGTGCTTGGTGCCCCTCACTACTCTGTGACAGGGAGATGCATCTGTCTAGGGGAAACAGGACACAGCAAAGACTGTTTTGCATAGAACTGCTTTGTTCAAAACTGTCCTGCCAGGCACATCCCCGTTGAGCACCCATAGGTGATTCTCTGCAATGCTGAGCATCCTTTGCACTCTTTTCTCAGGCACTGGGTGCTGCAGCTGGATGGTCTAAGGCTCAGCATTCAAGGATGCTCCAAATGTGCTGCTCTCTCTGCTCTATGCACCAGGCTAGGAAACCCAGGTCTTTCTGTGGTGTTGTTTTGATCACAGGCTTTCCCACTCTGAGGAAATTTTTCACAATGTGTAGCCTGATTCTACCCTTGAAAATTTACTCAGTATGGTTGGTGGAAATGCTGAGGCTTCTCTGGGTAGAAGATGCCAGCTCTTACCCGGCAGGGGCTGGCACATGCCCACAGTCAGGCTGCGTTTCCCCTGTGCCCAGCACACAAAGGCTGCGATGCAGCCGCCTCCCGAGGCGCAGACGCAGCTTTTATGTACCTAAGGAGGCCCAGAAGGATTCAAATCCCACAGTTCAATGTCTAGCTGGCAAGGGGTGAAGTTGTTTTACATGCACTTTGCACAGATGGAAATGAGCATGGAATCGGTAGGAGGGTGCCAAAGGGGAAGCAGTAGACACAGTTTGTTAGCCTCTCTTCTTTTATCTTGCCAGCCTTACTGTGGTTACAGCTTTACACTGGAGATAAATGAACAGGAGATATTAGGGCCTGCTTTTTCAAGCTTTGGATTGAGTTTTAAAATCCTTTCCACCTATGGCTCCTTCTAAGCTCCTGGTCACTTGCCAGATACCTTAGGGAAATGTGGTGACCCCATCATGTCTGCATCCTGGGGTGGGGACATCACTGCCCTCCTGTTGAGCGTGGCAGCATGGTGCTGGCAGCAAAGCTGTGGTTCCCACTCTCCCTGTGGATACAGGCAGGTAGAGGGATGCAGTCCATTATCTTAGGAGACTTCAGGAAGCAGCTGCCCACCTCAGTGGCCAGTGTCCCACCAAAGGGGACAATGCCAGCGGGTCAAAGGGAGGGTTGACTACCCCACAAGTGTATCCCAAGAGCACCCTGTGCCACCAAGGTGGCCTCATGGGCTGATTCCACTGCAGCCTGAGCAGTGCAAAACAAAAAAATGTTCAGAGATCATCTGTAGATGTTCTTGTGCCATCCATGGCCTGTACTGGAAAAAGGAAACTTTTTTCCTCTAAGAATGAAAAGGGGAAGATTGGGCTATTGAAATCTAATCTGTGCAGAATTTATTTAATAATAGCAGTACCATTCATTGTGGTTTTATAACCTTAATGACTAATGAAGGGTGACAGAAAAGCATCACGATTGCATCAGGATTTCCTTGCTAACCAACCTTGCTGTACCTGAGACACAAAGACATTGAATGCTGGGTGGGGAGAGAAGGGCGGAAGAAAAGGAAAAGGGGGGAAAGTAGAAAGTAAAAAGTAAAGGAAAGGTAAAGCATGAGATAAAGACACTGAGAAAGAGACGAGATTAGTTCCATGGTCTGTACCAACAAAACTTCAGCAATGTTTCCACAACTCTGTGTTTTAGCAGTATAAAGCCAGACAGTTTAGTTTTTTGGTTTAGTGTTTGTAGCCACAAGAATGTGTATTATTTCCTTCTTACCCACAGTGTACTCAGAGTCATCCATCCAATACAGAAGTTAATCCCAAATAATCTTGTCACCCAGAATAGGGAAAGTGCCTTCGGTTTTATCACCCTTTATTCACTTTTTACTTACATACATACTTCAGTAAAACTCGTGTTACAATCTTTTGGGGTTATCACCCTCTCCTTGCTGCATTTGTAGAGAAATACCTTCTCTAGCAGTACATTATGCTTATGGACAGTTTTTCTGTCATGACATAGTTCACAAACCCAACATTGGAACGGACATGCTGAAAAGGAGTTAATTCATTGTAAAGTAAAATGTAATATAATCTCTTCTCTAGATTTCAGAACTTAAGCAGAGGAAGGAAGGGCCTCTGTATTTTTTATCAGCTGTTTATATAGAGAAGATATTATAATGTTAGCAGTTGGTGGAAAGATGCATAGCTATCTTCAGGCTCACCCATAACTGCTGGCCCTGCCCGTACACCTGGCGAGGGAGTTGTTCCATTATTATTATCAGCAATGCAGTAATTTGATGCTGTTATCAATAAAGTTGTCCATATAACTCAACAGGAGCAGTTCCCATAGCTTTGATCTTTTTTTGACTGTATGTGTCACATCAGGTCACATCCAGAAGCTTTGCTTTGCAGCTGAACAGTGTAAGACCTGACTGCTTAAAGCAAGGAGACTACACTTTGGGGCAAAGGGGGAAAGTCCATCTGTGACCTCTGCACATCCACTAAGTCCATTTTTGGTCAGAGGTTTTAAAATATGTTTTTTTAGGGAAGCAGATTAAACAAAGAAAACCATCTCTGTTCCCCTTGCCTATGAAATCAAAGAATGAACTGTGCAGTTGTGCAAGTGTATGAATTACATGCAACTTCACAGGCAGGAGGTCATCATTTCCCAGTTGCCAACCCTAAAACCCTGAAGTTTTCTATGGCAAAGCAGTAACATATGGTGCAGAATGCCCAGGCTTTCAGTTTTAGTCGCTGTGTTTTTCATCATGTAGGCTTTAAAACACTTGAATAAAAATCCCCAAGCTTTGCAGAACCTCCCTAAAACCTGTTGGTAGCAGTTTGGCATAAAACAGGGAGAATTTTTTTACTCTGGGGATTGCCCATAAGAGTGAAATCAGTCATGAAATAGAAACTCACCAGTTTGAATTTGAGGCAGTCTATCTGCTGGCTCGCCTGAGGCACTTGTCACTGTGGGAGCAAAGATGCTTTTTCTCTGTCTGTAGGTCTGCTCAGATAGGCCTCTTGGGTTCTGAAGGCCTTTGGGGCTGCCAAATACATTGGCAGCATTGCCAAATCTTCCTTACAAGGGCTGAGTCTCACACTGACCTATGTCCTTAAGATCTCCGCTTCTGGAGCTGGCTGCCGAGAAGTTTCTCTGTTTTGGAGGAGTCTTCTGAAAGCTCAACACCAGTGCAGCCTAAAAGAGTCAAAACCAGAGGCTCCACAAACCCCTTGGAATTACATTTTTTCCAAAACCCAACATGTTATTTTTAAGTTGACGGCTTGGAAGGGGTTTGGTCACATGGGAATTCACTGGGGAGTCTCCCTGAGAGGGGAAGCTCTGTCATCTCTGCAAATAATTCCTGCAGCTAGATCTGTACTGAGCCCCACCATCTTCTTTGGAATTGGACATTAAAAGTAAAGTGAGCAACAGGCACAGAAGCAGCAGAGATTTGTGTCCAGGTGTAACATCAAAGTGGGCTTGACCCAGGAGCTCTGTGTTGTTTCAGGCAAGATTGGGTCTTAAAACAGCACACATTTGAGAAGGAACCCATCTGGCACATGACTGGCAAGAAAACACAAAAGTGACTTCAGCCCCTCCTAAAACATATGTACAAAGCAAAAACGATAAAAAAAGGCATGCTGGCTGCGAAGTTTGATTATGTGTTTGCATTGTCTTCCTCACCATCTCAACTGAGAGACTTTATTTCAATTGTGTTGTGTGCCTGACAAAGTAGTAGTTTCTCCTTGAAGCATTTTCTGTTGAAACATTGTGGGTCTTTGGTTTGTTTTCTGTCAGGAGGAACTGTTGAGATTATGAAAATTAAGCATTCGGTATTTTTTGTAATTTCTGTCAAAGAATACTAGATAAAACTCTTCTGTTACTAGCCTTAGAGAGACGCATTATAGAGTATATTAAGTATTTTGTAGAGATGATGATGCTTTTCTGCATAGGATGGATCTGAGGTATCTGAAAGTTAGACATCCAACAGACAGACACTTTCAAAAGGTGATTCATCCGGTCCTAAAATAGGTGGTGCAAAATGAGATGAATCATCCAGGGAGAAAATCTACATGAACACTTTGTTTAGACTTGCAGTTTTAAGGCAGCTCAAGCGAGGTAAAATACATCCCACCCTCCTTTTCTTGACTTCTCTGCGTGGCTTCATGGTCTGAGCATAGATCTGACTGCGCGGGCTCAGCCAGCATCGCGCTTTGTCACCGAGTTTACCCCTGCCTCCAAACACAAGAGCTGTGTTTATCCCTGCCTGCAAAATGGGCCCAATTCTATTTCCATAACCAGCAGATGACGTATGAGTGACAGAATCCACAAGCACTTAAAAAACATCTTTGGATTCTCGGGCTAAATAGATAATATAAAAAGCCAAGGAGGATTACCATGACCTGGAAGACTACCCATTTATCTAATGGCAACAAAAATTATAATGACGGCAATTTTCATCTCTTTCTCCATTGTGGGAGAAAAGGGCTGTAAGATTTTCCTATTTCTCATTCCACTGCTATATTTAAGAATAATTAAAGCCGTTCTGGCTAAGGGTGATATAATGCATATATTCAGAAGCAGGCTTTCAGTTTAATTTTTCCAGCTGGTGGGCCTGTTAGCCCATTTATTTGACTGTTCTTCACACGTTGACTGAAATAGGTAATTGCTCTGTTCCCCCTGAGATTTCACGTCCATTTTTTTCAGGCCTGAAAGATATTAGGCTGTGTGTATTTTAAATTCAAATACACTGTAGGATAGATTTATGTCCTTAAATGCTATGCAGATCTAGCTATAATTCATTTCATATAGAACTGGGAAATGGATTAAAACAAGAGTGCTAGACAAGAAAATCCAGAGTCTTATCTGATGAGGCTGGAGTCCTTTAATCCTCACTCCTTGAAGTGACAGCAGTATCTCCCTTCATTTTATGTTCATTTCACATTTTTATCTTAATGGGAATGCAGAGTTGATTTGTTTGTTTGTTCTTCGATTTTTCAGTGTTTCTTTAATGGATTGCTGTGGGATGGTGGATAAGATACCAAAGGGGTGTAAATCAGGATGTGTCTGCTGAACGCGGTGGGGTTGTATTAGTGAGGCCAGCAGTCAGCCTTGCAGGGTGGGTTGCACAGACCCTCACCTCGACATAAACAGACACCAAATATTTTTAATAGTCAAGGGCTGTGGACTGCTTGTATTCAGAGCTGGACCCATGCCAGTGAAAGGTTGCTAAAGGAAAGAAGCAGCAAGAGTTTTAAGGTCCAATAGCTCATAAATCACCAGGGATAGAAATACATGCTGTATCCCACGGGAACGCTGGGATTATATTGTTGTATCACTATCCAAACAATGTTCTAGCTCCATACTATCTGAAGATACTAACCTTATATAAATAAAAGTATTTATTCATGTATATATAGATAATAATTGTCATCTTAATTCAAATTTCAACATGCTTTTGCTGTCGATTGTGTCAGGAACTATCAGACATAACAACCACCTTCTTCATACAGTCCAGAAACTCAGCATTCAGAATCTGCAAAGCAGGGGTGGCTAGTCCAAGGAAATTTTAGCTACTGGGCTGATAAAATCATTTTGGATTTAAACAGCAGGGAGGAGACAGAAGGAGAGGATTCAAGGTGTTATTTAGTAGCAAACGTGACTGAAGTACCTGATTTTCTCAGATAAAACTCCTGCTTGCAGGATGTGTTAGGTTTCCTGAAATGAAACTTGAGAAAGGGAGTGATGTGGCAAAAATTTCTGAATTGATATGCAGATGGTTTCCTAGGTTTGTTTGGCTTTCACCAGCTGTTCTTGGATTACTAGTGTTGTATTTTTCATTTCCTAACAAGAGAGAATGGCCTTTTCAGGTAAGAGGAAAACTTAATGGCCAAGCATTGCACAGTGTATAATATTTACGTGTGTATATTTCCCCTAAGGCAAGTTTAATGTCTTCTCCATTTTTGACAAGCTGCAAACTCCATGACTTCTCTTCAGTTTATTTTAGTGGAGTGTAGTTTTCTGGGTAATAAAATAAGGTTGCACTTACATTAAGCCCTTTGTTCCAGATTATTTATCTTGAACTTTGGAAATGATTGAACTAAACCCAAGTCTTTGCGTTACTTTTAAATGTGTGGGTGTTGCTCAGAAGCCTATTTCTTATTATTACTACTTAGGTAGTTTGCTCTGCTATTAGTAAAAATACAATCCAGAAGAATGGTATGTCACTGTGTATTACAGTTGTCTTTCATAGGTACCTTAAAATTGTTTGAAATTTTGTAGCTTTCTGAGGAACTGGGTTAAAGTTTTCTTACCTATTTGCAGCTGCAAAAACCCCAGTTTGGCTTCTTGCTGTTTGGGAAAACATTCCAATATGTCACCATCTGGGAAAAGCATGAAATGCTGGCTGAGGCCTGGAACCCATTGATTTCATAGATATCTTGTCCTCCAAATATTTTTCCCATAAACATGAAGTTGCATCACACGTTCTGTTTTTTCCTTCTCCATCCCCCTCCCTTCCCATCCAAACACTTGCAATGGGGCAATGGAAAGAAAAACTTAATTAAACCCCCTTCTCCCACAGACATTTTGTTTAGGTTACAGAGCTCGATTGGAGCATTTTCTTATCTTTTAGGGCCACTATTGTCATTGATAATGAGCAGATAAAATAGATATGAGAAATTATGAAGTACATCTTTTCCAGTGCACTTAATAGTAGAGGTTGTCTTAATCCCATACCCTTTTGGGGTAAGACTTTAGGACTTAATACCAGGAGAAATCATAATCCACAATTTAATATGGCTATTATCTGGTTTTAGCTGTCTGTGAAGAAGATTAAATTCCAGATGGTAGAAGTTATAATCCAAGCCTGTTATGATCACCAAAATGAACCAAATAACCAAATGCAAAATGGTTTCACCAGAATTATTTGTTCAGGAGCTTATCTGCTGTAGCCGCCATAAGATGCGCAAAATATCAGAAAGTATATGGGAAAGGATTTGGCCAGTGGTGGCCCCCAGCAGAGACAGCTGCTGTTAGGCAACTTATTGGATAAGAGGAAAGCATGTCCTAGATCATCACTGCAGACTAGCCTTTCAGTCCCCTTTCTACTGTCTATGAGCCATACGTCCCCTCATCATGTACCTTTGGACAGGAGGAGGGAAGGAATGATGAGAACAGTAAGGGAGGGTATGTGAAATAAATGCAATGAAGAAGTGCCCTGCAGTGATGTTTGCCTGGTCACACTTAGAGAACTTGTTACCTAACAGTCAGGTTCTGCTGGAGGCTCCCAAGAAAACACCAGAAGCAGGGGAGCACTCAGTTTCCAGCCCTGTTGAGGTATGGGGCTCATCTGGCTACATCACCCTGAGGTGAAAGTGGGGATGGTAAAAATGCCATCCACGCCCATAGGTACCTTTGCTTTCCATCTCAATGGCCTTGGAGTCAGACAAAGATTTGGCAGATGTGCTTTTAAGTTGTGCTAAGCTTTGTAGGGTTAACAAACGCTGCCATCTAATCAGTGGTTCTTGCACTGCTTCCCGAGAAAATTGGACTGTGACATCCCTCTGAAATCACATAGGTCAATTGTGAAAAGCAGGTAAGAGGAGCAGTTTACATTTTAATGGGCACTACCAGCAGAATTCATGCTGAATTATTCATTTGGAAACGATGTATGAAATAAGTAACACAACACACTTCTTTGGGGTCACTGAGGGAAAGATTTCTTAAAACATAGCTCAGAAGCTGCATTTCAGAGAGATGTCAAAAACGATGCAGGATACTCACATACGTGTCAAATACATGATAATACCCCCCATTAACAGTGGCTGCCCCACACAGAAAAAAGCAGAGTGTGTCTTCATGTAGATAAGCAGACCTATTTCCATTTTTATTGAGGAAGAAATTGTGTTGCACGGGGGCAAAACGACTTATCTGCGGTTGCCCGTAATGGGAGCTGGACAGGGCACAAAAGCAGGTTCCCCACTTCCCAGCTTATCTCCTGCATGCCCCAGTTTCTCCAGTCGTCCCAAAACATTGCCTCCCAGTCAGCTGCAGAGATTTCCCAGTAAACAAAGTTACTTCATGTAGTCACATGCAGGATCCCTAAAGGATTTTTTTTTTTAAAGGCTATGATTTATAATAGCCCCTTTTCAAGAACTAGCTGTGCTTAGGTGAGGTTAAATCAACGATTATTCTGAAGTCCTGTTTTCAGTGCAGGCTCTCCGGATGGTTGCTGATTTTGTTCCATTTAAAGCATTTTGTGGCATGAACTCACTTTGTTTCTGCCCACATCACTGCATTCCTGGGATGTTTTTCACAGGCCTTAGCAAGATCATCTGACAGCAACTAGTGAGGTCAATGAACTTTATACACAATTAAACACTTGAAGCTAGGAGAATTAATTGTTATTTTTTTCCCCTGCAAAGTTAGGGAAGGATACATGGTACGTTATAGCCTGTAACAGAGTCAATGTTATGTGTGGTAATCAAGCTAGTTTCACATGATTTAATGCTGAACAGAGTCAGAAATGATTGCATCCTTTACATGGGCCTCACAGAGCAGTCACCACCCACACTGTTTATTCAGACTCGGAGCTCTGCCATTCACTGTTCAAGCCAGAGGAGGAAAAGAATCCCTTCGTGAATGCTCTTGAAGTCATGTATTCTCAGCGCAAAGTGGAGCTGGGGGGAGGAATCCAAATAAGGTCCTTCCCATTGCTGCAGTTGTACAGAGGTGAGGTTTTCTTCGATCCTCCAGTGCCACACTAAAGGAAGGATTATTTGGAGCTGATGATATGGGGCGAATCAAACTAAGAGTTTGTTAATGCCACTAAAATTTCCAGAGACAGCTGGGTAGCTTTTCTTCTCCCAGCTTTCCCATCTGTTACCACCTGAACAAAGAGGTAAAGTTACCTCCTCCGCTCTGTGCAAAATTGGTAGGGTTTGCTGAAAAGTGATGTGGTGGTGTGGATTTTGTTCTGCTTGTTTCTTTCAAGAGTGAAAAGTTTTTCTGCTGTCTTATGCCCTAACTTTTTTAGTAAGAGAAGTGTTTGGGAAACACTTTGCTCCCTCATGCCTACCCATCTGTTACAAAGGAAGTTCTAACCAGAAAAGGTTGTGAGTGAGTATGCAAGACATCTATGATAGCCTAGTAAAAATTTATATGCATCCAGTGATAGTGTTTTTACTCCTTCTATAGCTAAACTTATCTCATCAGGAAGGCTTTTGCTACTCTTCCATTGATATTTTCCCTTTTACAGTTCTTCACATTTCTTCTGCGTAATCCTGTTCCTTTTTAAAAGGGATTCCTCACTTCCCCAGGCACTTATATTTTAAAGTTTCTACAGATCTAAGCTACTCTTTTAAATTTATATCTGCAAGTTTCTGAAGTTATAGAAACGCCAAGAGCCTATCATCAGTTAGTCTGGAGACATAAACTAGAACACCACCAATATCACCACCCCCATTAATTTTATGCAGCATTTAAACTTCTCATGTTAAGTGCTGGCTAATCTGAGTGGCAAGCATGAACTGTTTGATTCCTCATCTGAAACTGGTTCTGTGGTGCTCTCTATCCAACTCATACTTTTGGGTCCCTGAGCAGGAGATTTTGTTAGTCCTCTCCCCATCCTTTAGCTGCTCATCTGTTAGGTGACTTTTTATTCCACTCTGATTTGTTTTGAATAAGAGAAGCAAGTATTCCCTTCCTTAGTAAACTTCTTATGATAATAATTGTGTCACATATAGTGATGTAGCATTAGACTGTTATCTTCAAGTTTTCTTAATGCCTTGCAATTTTTCAAGACCCACTCGGTTTGTGTATTCCTTTGGCTGGAATAATTTTATTCCATGCTCAGGTATCTCATCCATTTTTCCATTTAACAACTGATCATGAGATGTGCAATAGCTGCGTCCACATGCTTTTGTTCTTCTTGCCAAACTCTTGCTTCATAAATTAGAGCTTAGCCACAGTAAACCCAGGGATATGGACTGTCCTCCAGGTTGCCGTCTAAAAATACCTAGGGCATTTTTCCAGTCCACCAATATCTAATAAGATGGATTTGCTCATTGTAGTTAAACATTATGGGTGAAATTCTTCTTGGAAGAGCATAAACGGAGCACTCACTGACTTTAGGTGGTGCGGATCGGGGAATAAAACTTGTCCAAAGTGTCTCCCGTTGGGAGCTTATGGAGCACTGTGAGCTTACAGAGAGCACTGTGACTATTTTAGTCATTGTTTTCCTTGTTACTCAAAGCACTTACTTTACTACAGTTACTACAGCACTCACTGCAAAGGCAGTGCCTGGAGGGAAAGAAAGATAATTATCCCCAAACAGAAACCCCTTTAGATATAGTAAGGGTTATTGAAGCAGTATTTATATTTCCAGCACAAGGCTGCTTTCCCACTTGCCTTTAAGATGTGACAGAAATGTTCCTCTCCTCCCGCCAGTGAATACGTTGCTAACACAGAATTCATTGGTAGCAGAATTATACTTCTATTTCCACACCGGGTCAGTTGACTTTTAACCCATGTTTGCCTCAGCAGCCTGAAAATTGCAGAATGTAATATTTTGTCTTGGTCAGCCTAGGTCAAAGAGCCAACTGCACCTTCATTCCAGCCCTACGTACTTTGATAACAGGTGCCTCTCCAAATCAGCTGGCTTGAGAGGAGGAAAATTATTATTTGCTTTATGAAATGAGTGAACTTGATGTAGGAGTCCTTGTGGGATTAAACATCTTTATAGATACAAAATAGTCATGTTTGATATGGAAAAGTGAGTCACCCAATGGTTTTGATTTTTTCCTAGTCATCACTGGAGTCTTTCCACTTTCTTGCTCCCAGAGCTGTCAGCTTTATGGGGTCAGAGAGGAGTGCATGAAATCTTTGCCCAACTCAAGCCAATGAGGGCAGTAATTAGTAACTAAGCAGTTCAGTGGTGCCCAGAGCCTATTTAGATCATGGTACAAACTATTGAATAGCTCCTCAGGGCTGCTCCTTGAGCCAGCTCTGCCCCTGGGCCATGGGCAGGCACTGCCAGGCTGAGTTTGCACATCCTGCTTTTACACAGCCCCTGTCCTGCTGATAACTGTGCTTTAGTTTCTGCCCTCCGTGGTCACAGCTCTGTTAACTCTCTTGAGGGCTAAGGGAGCTAGGAAACTGATTTTTCTCTTACTTGCTGCTTATCACAGGCCCTGACCCACTGGTATTTGCATGTCCTGCACTACTCTGTACCACTACGACATAGGCAGTTGTCATTTTACACCTAATACTGCCCAAAATTGCAAATAAATTCAAGGAAAATCTCAGCAATTGCTCTGAGGCCTTGGTACAGCCAGTGGCCACCTTATTCTGCAAAGCGTGTCTTACTTACTACTTTTGAAGTATTGAGACTGTTTTCAGTTCTGCTGGATTTATTGCTGAATCCTGGCACTCACCTAACAATGGAGGCCAGAAACTGTCTGACTATGGTCACCTGAAGCCTCTTCTGACAGATAGGATTTATCTGACTCTCCTTTGTCAGCTGGAGAACAAAGTCCTTGCAAGCTGGGACTGAGAGTGGGGCTTGTCCATGGTAACACAGAGCCCCTTGACTCCTGAGAAGCACTGCCCCTAAGTGCTTCAGTGAAGCTGCTCTTTGCCTTCAGCTGCGTGGCAGCAGGGTTAAACCTAGACTGAGTAGAAGTCTTCCAAGTCATCTAGAAAGCTCTGTGTTGCTCTTAAAATGTTAGAATGTGCTAACAGAGGCTCAGCTCAGTCTCTCTACCTTCTGATTCCCACCTTCAAGCAGATACCTTCAAGAAGACTGTGCTGGGACAATACCAGTGTGCCCTTTGCCTCCTCCCTCTGATTTCTTTAGAAAGGGTCAGGCACATGTAAGCGTGGAGAAATGCAGGATGTGCCCCACAAATCTCTCCTGAGGACAGTCTGTGTTTCTGGAACGCGGATTTGGGTTGCATTTTGCAGGTGCAGCACTGTTAACTCTTATTCCTTCTTGACAATCTGAAATAGTGAAAAAAATCCCTCAGAAGTAATGTTGCTGGCAGTTTATCATGTAGAATAATAGAATCATAGAATGTTAAGGGGTTGGAATGGACCTTAAAAATCATCTAGTCCCAACCCTGCTGCCATGGGCAGGGAACCCCCCACCAGAGCAGGTTCCTCAAGGCCTTGTCCAGC
>VZSR01001854.1:24217466-24266229 GCA_013398615.1 Brachypodius melanocephalos | reverse complement strand
TGTCACCAACAGGATGTTTAACAGTATCGCCCCAGGACCCACTAGGACTGACCCCTGAGGGACAGCACTGGTCACTGGTCTCCCTGTGGACCATGAGCCAATGACCACAACTCTTCGTGTGCAGCCATCTAGTTGTCTATCCCCAAGTGGTCCATCCATCAAAGCCATGCCTCCAATGTGGAGACGAGGATAACATGCTGGACAGTGTCAAACACTTTCCGTACGTCCAGGTAGACAATGTCAGTTCCTCTGCCCCATCCACCAACACTGTAGCCCCATAACAGAAGGTCACCAAATTTGTCAGGCATGTTTTCCCTTTGTGAAGCCACGCTGGCTGTTACCAAACCACCTTCTTGTTTTCCATGTGCCTCAGTCTAGTTTCCAGGAGAATCTGCTCTATGATCAGGCATAGGAAAACATCTTCATGGTCTGTTTTGTTGTCCCATTCCGTGAGCTTTGCCTTTCTCTCCCTCAGGACAGAAGCTACTTCATCAAATAATTTTTTGTAGCTGCACAGCTATTGGATACCAGTTTTGGATACCAACACACTGTAAAAGCTATTCATTCTTCTCCACTGGAAAAATCAAGTAAGCCTGAAGTGTCCCTGCCAACCTGGCAGTGCTGGTGGTAGCACTGGTTGAGCCTGGGACATACCATGAAGCCCAGACAAGCAGTAGCTTGTGGAGTTCATTAGTCCCACAGGTCCCTGCCAAGGGTTAACTGTGGGCATTTTTAAAGTGTGTTTCTGAATCGGGATGCTTGCTTGTTTTGGAGACTGATTTATTTCCTCTTGTACGTGTTTGGGATCAGAGCACTTGTTTCCTCCGACTCCTGATGCCTCTGTGGTCTCTTTGGACTGCAGCTCTGTGAGGAAGGGACGCTTAGTTTGCTGAAAAGCTGGCACAGTAAGGCTTCTTGGCATCACCATAGCCCAGAAGATCAATAATAATAAATAGTGGAGAAATTTCAGATGCCTTAAATCAAGTAGTCATATGGAAAAATAGTTTGTGTTCCCCATGGCTATCATGTGTATGCCTTACAGGTAGGTCAGGAGATTGTGTTAGGAGTCCAAATGCTAGATGTGCATCTCAAAATCCTTGCTTTTGGATGGCAGAAGCTGGGGAGTGGAGGCGGAGGTGGGATTTAAGCCCCTTAATTCTATATAAATATAGCTCTGTGGTTTAATGTGCACAGCAGTAGCTCTGTGGTTTATCATTTACTGAGAACTATGCTTTTCTAAGAAAATGCTCTCTTCCTGGTGCATATCTAAGCCAAGGCCTCTGCTGTCATTTCGTAAACTGTAAGGATTACTCTTTAAAATAGCTGTTTGGTAGCAATAAGGCCAAACAATTGCCCGATTCACGCTGCAGGTGAGTTTAACAGAAATCATATTGACTAAAGCTAGTCTGAACAAGACAGCAGTGTTGCATTTGAGTATTTGCCAAGAAAAACCTGTAAGTTCCTAAAACTGGCTACAAGGACAGGGGATTAGCCTGTCCTTCCAAGTCTGTAAATAAGGTCCTCAGACACTTTTTCCACTTGGGAACATGAATACTGACTGTTTATATTTTTTAAAGAAAAAATTTGAAAAGTCCCATGATTTTGCAGATAGCAAAAAGTCAGCTTTGCAGTTGCTCAGCTACCAGCATGTGGGTAGTTTGATGTCCTTTCCTGATCAGGAATGCATTGTGATTCTGCTGTTCCTTGCAGTGAAAGGTCACCGCCTTTTTAATTTCTATTCGCTGTTTGTATTTTTCTAATAAATCACACTCTTTGATAAACCAAATGACTGGAACCATGGAGCAAGTGAAACTTTGAAACAAACCCTTTCCTGTCACACAGGTATGGATCCTGAATTTCCAAAAAAAGTGCCTTGTCAGTGAAGAAGTCAGCTGTTGGGAGGCAGGCTAGATTAGGAAAATAAAGGGTGCACTCTGTATAGCTGTGTGACTTTGAGCTGCCAGAGTATTTTGTGGTGCTTGTTTGTAAGCACAGATAGTTAGTTTCAGAATTAGTACAAGACTTGAGTAGTTGACAACCCAAGCTGTTATGACTACATACACAATGCAGAAATATATTCACGTGCAAGTTCCAAAAAGTATAACTTGATATATATGATGCTGATAAAAAGCATCGTCTGCTCTATCTGTTCAGGAAAGACCAAAACCACTGCTTTGGTGCTGTGTGTCGTGCAATGCAACTCCCATGAAATGCTTCCATATAATCGATTATCAGTAGAGGGTCCTTTATTTTCTTTTCTCTCCTCTGTCCCTTCCTTAGAAAGAAAAGCAGTCTGAGTTTTATAGCTAAGGGATTGCTTGCTTTCAAACAATGGGTATTGAACTGGTGGAAAACTGGAACAAGGCAGGATTGAATCAGACTCAGAACTTCGTTTTGTCTCTGCTGGGTCGCGCAGTGGGACAGAGCTTGGGTGCGGAAGGGACTGCATCCAGGCTGGAGCTCCCTGGCTCTGAGCTGCTTGGCTTCACCTCTCCCTGTCATTCCCCTGCCGCTTAAGAAAATATTTCCATTTGTTCTCTCCAGGTACTTTATGGCAGTGCGATGTGGCCAGAGAATGCAGTCCTCCCTCTGTGAGAGAGGCAGGACATATGTCCTTTATTTCAATCACTTGTTTCTTCTGGTGTTGAGCAGGCAGTCTCAGTTCTGGCATCTCTGAACTTCTCAGTACTTGCCTTTTCAAGTTAAGGGTTTGTTTGGTTGGAGAGGGTTTTTTTGGATGTCCTGTTGCGGTAACTTACGGATAATTTTTTCCCTTAATGAAAAGCGGAAAAGAGAAGACATACGCTTTGTTTGGCAGATTCGGTTGAGATACAAAGGGTGCGTTGTTCTGACCTTCCCAGCATGCTGGTAAATTTTTTATATTGGCAAAAGGGCCTGGAGCTCAGAAGTCCTGAACACTTCTGGTTTCCCATACAAGAGCTGGGGCCTGCAGTGTGAGCCAGAACAAAGTCTGAGAGCTGTGGTCGGCAGAGTGAGCATGCACGGGCAGCCTCCAGGACAGAGAATTTTTTGGGGGTGGCAGAGGAGTTTCCCAGCATCGCTTCCCCTCTCCCTTGAGCATTGCTACCCACTAGGCAATTGGATAGAGATCTATAGGAAATGCTTGAGGCTCTGCAAGTGCCATTTGCAGGCATCTGACTTTCTCTACTGCGCTCTATGTGTCCCCAGCAAGTTGCCTGCCTCACCTCATGTACTGCAGCACTAGGCATGGTGCTGCCGAGCCTGGCTCTAAAGCTGTCAGGAAGATGCCTGGCTCTGATTTAGTGTCCCAGACCCCATGCATATGTCATGAGCAAGATTGGTGCAGCAGAGAGCTGATTCCATGAGTCGGTGGGAAACCTGCCTTGCAGCCAGAAATCCTGGTAACTTTGGGGGGTCCCAGGAGGTCTGGAAGGATCCAAGCAGCTGAGCACAGCTGTGCTCAGGGTAGTGGGGGTTGAGCTCCTTTGCAGCAATGACTCTCAGCTAATAAGGCCTAAGACAGGAGGATTGGACAAAGGTGGCCCAAATACTATGTTCATTTTCTCCTTGCAGTTTTTTTTCTGGCAGCTAAAATGATTGCCTGAAGCAAGAAGTGTCATTTAAAACAGAGCAATTGTAAGTGCACAGATGCATCACTGGAGTTCAGAGGCAGACTCCTACATCTGATGGGCAAAAGATTGTAGCTGCGATTCACTTACAGGAGGGAAGGGCCCCATCCTCACTCATGGGGTTTGTTTCCTTGATCAGAGGCATCTGGTTAAACTGCTGCTTTGTACTTTGCCTATTGTTCGAAGTTTCAGAGGGAAGAAAACCTCTCTGCAGAAGATGTGCAGCAGAGCTCACTGCTGTTTAACCCTGTGTGTCAGTCAAGTATTGCAAGAGAAGAGCAAAGGATATATTTTACTTCCTCTGGTGGGCTGTTTTCATACACTTTCTGCTCATTCAAGGAACAACTTGCTTTTTAATTTTATGTGGAACCAACTTTTACCATTAAATGTTTCGCCTACATCCTCCCTCTCTTCCTCCGGGGTACACCTCTGCCCACCCAGGATTAGGGCTTTGGCTGCAGCAGCAGGAATGCAGCAGGCTTGCCCTGGAACCTGTCCTGTCTCTGCCTTCTGCAGGAGCCTCTGTGAGGAGAGCCGCACTTTCGCTTCCTATGGGAAACACTGACAGGGCCATTGAAGCTAGCAAGGCCTGAGATGCCTCTGCCTGCCCCCGCCTGTTTCCCCCGGGCCACTGTGATTCCTGGTCCCTACCCACCGCCCCAGGAGGGATGACACAGACGCTTCTGGTTCTCTCCTGCTCCATCTCAGCCAGCGGTGGGGAGAGCATGAGCTCAAACAGAGGTATCTCCATCAAGGCACAGGGACCGCCGAGAGCCTGGTGAGGGCTGGGGCGGAGGTAACCATAGATGGCTCTGATTCATTTGGCTTCCTGTCTCTCTCTAAGAAAAGGATGTAAATAGCCAAAAGCAGGGGATTCCAGTGAAAAGAGCCGTGCTGTGCTGTGCTGTGCCAGCTGTGGCACTCGGCCTCACGGAAAGCCGGTAGTGGTGAAAGCTGGGGTTCTCAGAAGTGGGGGAGGCGCGGGCTGCTGCGGCGCCGCATCGCCCCATCGCATCAGAGAGGCTTCCTGCAGACCGAGGAGATCGTGGAAGGAAGAACCTCTGCAGCGCCCGTGACCTCGCCCCTGACTGCAGGAGCGGAGCGCCCTCTTCTCTGCGCCCTGAGCAGCCGTGGTGCTGCCGGTGCCCTCGCAGCCGGGCAGGTGTCCCTCTGTTTTGGCCAGCCCCCGGCGCGGGGCAGGTCCCAAAGGATTGATGGCTGGAACTGCAGTGCCATTTTTTCAATGGGAACTTAATGTCTTGGGGCCAGTGGCACGGTAATGTGGGCAAGTTTTGTGTCCATACTTTGTGCTCCTGCCCATGCCCATGAGTGTTGAACAGCTGCCTCCTTATGGAAACACAGACTGTCATCACCAGTGTTTTCTGTGTTGCCAGTGCAGTACCAGATTGCAATGATCCTACAGAGAGAGGCTCACACACCAGCATTCTGCTACCATAGGAAGGCTGGTATCACTCTGGTCTTGAGGGCATTGTCTGGGTGATATCCTGAGTCCGGTTGTGCTTGGCAACAAGGCAGTGAGTTCCATATCCCCAGCTGATGTCACACATCACCCTCGCAGTCCTCAGCTGGCTAGAGACACACCACCAGTAGTGCCTTCACCCATCTGGTTTCATAGCCCTTCATCCCATTGCTGTTTCCTTGTACTCAGAAGGAGAATGGTGAGGAGGCAATCCAAGCAAAGATGGCACAAAGGGGTTTCAGTTTTGTAGCACCAGCAAGTGTGTGCCTCTAATTGATATAACACCATCAAGGGACTTGAGGGGCATCAGGTACCTACTGCCCACTGGCAGCCAAGAGACATGGATGTTCACCACTGGCTTACCTGTGACAGTAATCTCTGTATAAATCAAACATCCCACTACTGTTTGGATGAGGAAGCAGGGAGGATGGCTCACAGCATGGTGCTGGAATTGCCTATTTGGTGTCCAGCTCCATGCTGTTGTGTCAGGGAAAGTGTCACCTCTTTAACCAGTTGTCTTTAAGGCTGTTACATACATGTTCATCTTCTGTGAAGATAGGCTGAGACAGCTGGGGTTGTTCCATCTAGAAAAGAGAAGGCTCTGGGGAGACCTTAATAGCAGCCTTCCACTACCTAAAAGGGGCCTGCAAGAAAACTGGGGAAAGACTTTTCACAAGCACATGTACGGATAGGACAGAGAGTGATGGATAGACATGAGGAAGAAAATCTTTACTGTAAGGGTGGTAAGGCACTGGTACAGGTTCCATCCCCAGAAGTGTTCAAGGCCAGGCTGAATGCAGCTTTGAAAAATCTGGTGTAGTGGAAGGTGTTCCTATTTGTGGCAGGGGGTTGTAGCTGGGTGAACTTTAAGGCCTCTTCCAACCCAAACCTTTCTGTGATTATGTGGTTCCATATGTAAAAGATGCAAAAGTACAGGAGCTGGGGGCAGAACTGAGGCCCAAGGCAATAATCTGGTGCAGAGTTTGAGATCTTTTTTTGGAGTTCAGCTTTCTGAGACAAGGTTGCAGTGACAAAGTTTGTCACTTTTGGAACCTGAGTGTGGTTCATATGGGACAGGGTTGTTAATACAGCTCTTCTTATTTAGAAGTAGCTGCGTATATAAGTGGAACTCAACAAATTAATTTCTCTTCTATTTTCTGTACCATAAGCCTAAGAATTTTCTTTGTCAATGGTGAAGTTGCAGACAGGAGAAAGCGAGAAACACAGCACTTTTTACAGGGAGCAGTAACCTAATATGACATATATTCAAGGCTCAGAAAAAACCAGGGGCAGGTAAGGATGAGCTAGCTACTCTTCTAAGTGAGTGTGGGGATCCTTCAAGGTTATAGATAAACTTGTTCACACATAATGAAATAATCAATGCAAGAGATGCTAGAAAACCCCCCCAAATTTCACATACAGATCAGTTCTTTAGGAATGCATTTGGTAGTAACAGACAAAGTTAATTAAGGTGATCTCTTCCTCTCACCATCTTACCTTCACTTCCCTGCCTTTCAGTCCTTTCCCTTTCAGACTGCTCAAAATGGATTCTGCTGCCTTCCTGTAAGAAATTCAAGCTCCACCTGTGTTTAATTAGATATTGGATAACCTGGGTTGTTGTATTACGAACATCTAGGCCAGAAGTCTAGAAAAACTAATCAGTCCTAGGTCAGAGAGCAATAGTTCCAATTTTAAGCCAAGTGAAGTGATAAAAGGTATAAAGACACCTGAAAAATCTAGGAAAATTGTTTAAAAAAGAAATTAATTAAGCAAACCTTGTTGCTTGTATCTACTGGCTTGTAACATGTTTGTGATTACGTGAAGTAACAAACATATAAAATGATGCTTCTCAAAGACACACGAAAATTAATGATTTTTACAAGAGATTCTTTTACATTCACTTCTTACTGTTCTACAGGGTATTTTAGATACACAAGGTAAATCCTACTTGCAAAAGCAAAGGATAAAGAAATCATTTTCCTTAAAATGCTCTGGCTGGTTTTTAAACAAAGGAAAGAAAGCACAGTGTGCACACCTGTGAAGGGACGGCTCCAGTGATAGGACAGCATTTCTGTGGGCTAAGGTACCACACAGGGAGTGTAAGGTTCTGCAGTTTGCTGCCAGCCTAGTGATGGGACAGGCAGGGTTTGTAAGCAGCAGTGGTATCTTTATAACATTCCTACCCCGGTGGATGGTGGCAGGGAACAGATGCACTTTTGGGCAGTCATTCTTCTTTGCCATTCATGCTGGATCTCGCATGAATGAGAGGGTTCCTGGGTGAGGGCACCTGCTGCTCCATCATAGAGATTGTTCCTCCCTCTGTCTCAACAAATTAGCTGTGAGGTATGAAAACACTACAGCAGGAGGGGCTTGCTGCATTTTCCCCTCAGGATATTCAAACCCACAGTGTTGAGTTTGAAATGAAGTGAAATAGTGGGCTGCAATCCCTTTGGGCTGGGAATGATCCCGTCTTCCCATATCCCTACAGAGTGGGGTGAGCCCAGACCCCCTGGATTAGATCTGAGAAGTAGTTTTGGAAGGAAGAGAAAAGCACAGGCCTCTGGGTTATGTTTTTTTCTTTGAAAGAAAGTAAGTGCTTCCAAATGTAAGTGTCTGAACTCCCTGAGGACAGAGGCATTGCTCTGCAATCCTGAGTTAACCCCACACTTTGGCCTTGGGGTGAGGGCATGGTTTGTCTCCCACATTTTCTCTGGTTTAGCTCATCGCTTAGCCAGCTGATTTCCACTTAGTCCTTTCCTAAATGTTTAAAACTCCCTCTGCTCCAAGCAGAGAAGCTCCAGCCCCACACATGGGTTTGGCCAGACTCAAAAGCCAGCTGCTTGCAAGGCTTGAGGCTGTCATGAATCAAGTTCTCCCAAGGCAAGGTGGGCAGGCATGTGTAGTGCCAGGGGCTGATTAGAAAGGCTGTGGCCTTGGCACCTTCTGCTTGGATATGTGAAGATGTCCTTAGCTGTAAGAAATCTTTTGCAGGATCTCCATGCCACAGGATTTTGTTTTACTAGCTGCAGGCCCAGCACAACCCATGCTGTGTCTACAGCTGATGAGCCTTGAAGTTCATTGCAAAACCTTCTAGCCTTCAGATGCTAAAATACATGACCCTTTCCCCCTGCCCACCCTAAAATTACAGCAGCCCAGTGGGAGTACCCTTCCTCCTCTAACACCCACCAGGCTCTCTCTCCTTGCAGAGCAGCCACTATTGACAGTCTATGGATGAACTTTCTTGCCTTTGATTTTTTTCCCTTTGGAAAGGGGCTCAGCTCTGATGACAGATGCTCTGGTGGCCATAACCATCGTCATCTGCTGACCCAAGAGCTCTCCTGCCGTGTGTATGCTGCTCCTTAAGAACTTGTGGTTTCCTTTCACTGTAAAGGCTCAGTGAGTCAGCAAAGTTCCTTGGAGTGCTCATGTGCCTTCACAAAGAGCTTTGTAAATACTGGACTTTGTTTTTGCAAAACAGCCAAGTAAAAGTTATCTGTTTATGATGTGATACCTGCAGTTGTATCTAAATACTTTGCAGCTTGCATTTGTTAGGGCCGGCACAGTTCCTCAGCCACCAGACCAAGCCCAGTGCAGCTTTGCATGCCTTCTGCCTTGAGATGAAGAGCAGGTCTTACATTGCCACCTGCAACCTGACTGGGAAATAAGCTTGCCAGAAGGTAGTTAAACTTGTTTCTGATCTGTGGGAAAGAGTAAGTCTCCTTAGATCTGCAGAAGTTAGGGATGCGATGGCTATTAAGTCACCCGGCCTACTTGCCTGTGTGTCGTGCATAAGTTTCACCCACATTTTCATTTGCTAAGCCCGAAAGATTTTATATTGCAGTGTTTGGAGCCACAAAGGGAGGGGAAAACGAAGCATCCCCAGATGGGCCCAGAAATATATTCCAGATGATCGGTGCAGGTGATGGATTATAGTGATAGGCTTGTCTCCCAGATCATTTTTGTCATTCTCCCTTGAGCTCTCCCATGTGTCTCTGAGCTGTGGAACCTTTCCAATCCATGCTGTGCCATTCCTGTGTGGGGCTGTGATGTGCAGGTTCCAAGATGCCTATGGGCCTGGAAATACAAGAGCAAGTCAGGACAGACAAACACAATATTGCACCGTACTGTGTTACCCCAATAGTCTTATGCATGGCTCCCAAATGTGGTGCTTCCCCGTGGGTATGTAAGCCTTTCATGCCCTTTTCACTGTCTTGGGACCATGGAAAAAGGCATTCAGCTTTTCACACCAGGCTCTTGTAGTGATTTCTAAATCCCTAACTGGATATGTCGTTTTGGTTTCCCCCCATGCTTTATACTTGTGTTAACACTGTTTCTGTATGTTCTTTTGTATAAATGCCTTTCTATCTAGACTAGTAGTTTTAGGCTTTTTTTGTCATGAATTTGCCTGTGGAATTGTGGCTGTCTTTTTATAAAACCATCTTTTTGTCAATTATTTCTGTTGTTAATTTTTGTTGCCTCTCAGTTATGCTAATACGTCAAGTTTGGGGATGCTGACGCATTTAAATTTATTTCATACATTTCCGTGACTGATGTTTGATTCTACTTCACCTTAATATGGTCATCATTATGCACAGCCACCTGCTAATTCTTCAATCTATAAACTTTTTTTACTTTGTGTCTGTCTGAATGAGGTCAGTACTCAGTGTGCTGGGTGCATGACCGTCTAAGGTATTTTTTGAATGACCACATAAGATCTCCAGAAAATATCTCTGAGGCTGAAGTCACCAGTGATGGTAATTCCTCTCTCAACACATTACAAACAGATGGTTGAGGAGATGTTCCATTCACTGGTAAAATTTGTTCTGTAACAGATGCCTGCCAGCTGCCATTCCCTGTCCTGCTGCATGATTTTATAGCACTAATGAGATTAAGAAACTGTTGAAATTGATTTTTGCTTCTAAATACAGCAGATCTGATTCTGAAAATGTAGGGAGAGCTCTGTCTCAGGTGGTGCAAGCTGGCACAACTCCAGTGAAAAGTCAGTGGAGCTGAACCACTCCACATCAGCCACGGTGCTGCCTTGAAGAGCAGCTCTCTTAAACGAAAGCATCAGCATTAAGAAACCAACAACAAAAAGAAGTTTCCCAAGTAGAACAACAGCACAAAAGTGGGACAAAGGGAGAGTTTGGGGCAGTTTAAAAAACTATGCTTCGCTCATACCAGCAGTTGAAGACTGCTGATACATCTTGAAAAATACCTTTCAGTGGAAACTCCAGTACATCAGATAGCTCACTGCTCAGCCTTGATGCCATGGCAGGAGGTTGTTTTTCAGCCTTCGTACTTGCTTGCTCATGAATCAACACTTCCCACCTGTAGCCAGTGGGGCTGAAGCCACGAAACCTCCCAGGTTGAAATCCTTCTGCTGATAAAAATCTAGATTGAACTCAGCATGAAGCTGTGGAAAAATGCAGATGTGTATTTTGAGAGTCCATGGTCAGGTTTTGAACAATCAGATGAGTATTAAGAGAGGAAAAAAAAAGGCAGTAGTTTAAAAATAACAGATCTACTGCATGGCAGCCATAAAAGGAGATTTTAAGGAAAGGAACAGAAAATCATGCCAGACGAACGCATTAGGAACAGCAGTTGATATGGCATGTACTAATGACAACATATATATTCCCTTTCTCTCCAAAACAGATGTGAGAACCTTACAGGATCAGCCAGAGCACACTGTTTGAACTCCATTAGTACAACATTCACCCCATCTTCTTACCACTGCAGGCTTTTGTTGAACAGTACTACTGTTGCTTATGCCTCCAGACAAAATTTAAACTCGGGTCAAAGCTGTAAGCAGTTCTTAATTGAACAATCCAACTTAAAGCATTACAGGCTGTTTGAAAGCCTCTGTGACCCGACAGATTTGAATACTGAAAAACATGACATGAGAATGACCTTTCCTTCTGCACTGTTCTCACAGCTCCTTCTTCTCAGTAGATACTCGAATCTCTGCTGGCTTTCTAGTCTTAGTGCCTGATATGCTGAGTTTGCGCCATCCATCCATCCATCCATCCATCCATCCATCCATCCATCCATCCATCCATCCATCACACTAGGACCTCTAGTTGCAGGGGCATTTATTCCCTCTCCTCTGTTTTGGAAAGGGATGATAAGACAGCGCCAGGTCTCGGCAGTATCCCCCAGCTATCGAGACACCACCGTGGGCTTCCCAAACACCCTCATTCCCAGAGAACAGAACTCTGAGGTCAGTCGTGGTGTGAGCTGACTGACAAAAGAGTTTGGGCCTGCCATCACCACTCTGCAAACCCAGCCCATCTTAAATCACAGCCTGCTGTCCTTTGTGAAGAGCACAGTTGCTCCTCTGTAACTGTTCTACACGGAGCAGGTCATCAGCTGTTTGGGAGCTTTCCTTCTGTTTTTGATTTTTTATTAGAAAAACCCCACAGTATGAAGTAATGTTAGAAATAAAAAGTCTAATCCTTCTCCCCTAATTATAGAAAGAAGAGCCTTGTTAGGCTACACATGATTTTCAGTGTCAGCTCCTCACTCAGGAGTTTGAGTGGGTTTCCTACAAGTTACAGCAATTTGATTTGGCAAAACCTGAAATTAAACGCTTTATTTTCTGTGAATCCACAGGATGATCTCTGAATTACTGAGCTTTTGTCAAGGTGACTTTGAAAGCCATCTTCCTTGCCCCAGCAATGAGATCTCTGTGCGTGGCATACAGCTGTGATGATCCCTGGAGAGTTTTGTCCAAACCAAGAAATTAAGAGCCCTGTCTAATGGGGTCACCGGCTGTTAATGAAGTTGCACATTCATGAACTACAGCTACAGCTCTCAAGGGAAACTCCCTGTCATCCCTGCTTTGGGAGATGCAGTTTGTCTGTATCATAGGAGCTCGTAGGACCTGTGAGAGCTGCTGGAGGCAATCTGCTGTGTGGACTTTATTTTTAGCCCCACCTCTCCAACCCCTAAGCAGGTTCTTCTTTCATTCCCAAATTGAATTGAACAGAGTTTTAATTTTGGTGCCTGCGTCAATTTGTCAGCAGTAGTCAAATGAGAGAGGAGTTATTCAGGTTTTTTTCCTCCTGTGGAGGATCAAACAACAAATCTGTATAAGGAATTCCTGATGGAGAAGCCTAAAAGGAAGATTATGAATTTTCAAAGCCGTGGCCTTGTAAACCAAGCATCTCTACAGACATCATGGAACAAGAGCTCATTAGGAGTAATCATCTAAAACCTGACTGAAATCTCTGTAGCTTTTCTGACTTACATCAGATGCAGATCTGATCCATTCACCTAGTTTTAAGTCCAGACACACGTTCTTGTGGTGGAGACATAATTTTCTCTGCATGCTGTAACCATTGCTCTGCACTGTGACCAGCAAATGTTTATTAGGCTTTGCAGGCCTCAGCAAGAGCTTATAGCACATTTCTTTATGGCATTTGTTTTGCTATACATGATGTATATTTGGGTGAGGGGGCTGCTGGTGCTTTATTTGATGCTCAAGATCAATCATTTCTGAAACACAGGTGTGACATCTTGGGAAAACTAACTTCCATTCACTCAGTACTAATCTATCATGTTGACTTTATTTCTGTCACAGCATACCAAGAGCAAACAACTTCCTACTACTCTGTGCTTTTTAGCTAAATGCCTTTTCCAAAAGGTTAGGGAAGTGCTTGTGTCATGGAAAAACAGAATCCAGCTACGCAGAAAATAAAGAGGTGCAGTGGATCAGGCTTAATTGAGCACTTAACAGGCTCAGACTAGCCTGAGCTTACATTAACTGAACCACTGAACCCATCCAAGCTGAACAGATGTAGAGCGTTGGTCTGTGCAGTTAAGATACATTTTAGCATGGGGTTCTTTATCTGCAGGTGGTAGAACATAACCACCTGGGCAGCCCCCTGGAAATTACTCCCAGCATGGGCCGGGGAGAGGGGATTTTGCACCTGCACAAGGCAAGCTGCTCTCAGGGTCTCTGTTAATGATATCCCCCTCTGCCTCTCTTAAGATGCAGCTAAGTTGTTCCTTCTGTGGTTTTTTGTTTGTTTGTTTGGGGTTTTTTTTGTTTTTGTTTTTGTTTTTTTCCCCTCAAGTCTTTGTCCTGTGAAAGAGGTGTTAGGGGATGTTCTCAGGATTTCAGGTGGCTTGGAGGCAGAAGGGCTAGTGGATGGCTTTGTTCTTTCTACAAGACCTTCTCTCTCACATGCTTCTGATGCTACTTCTTCCTTTCTGAGGAGCCAGTGTCTCAGTTAGTGTGGGAATCGCCCCACAAATCCCCACCTGACTGGAAACAGTGCTTCTCAAGCTGAAAATAGTGCTTCTCAAGCTGAGAGTTAGTTTTTGCTAACTAGACACGTTCACAGCTGTTGGCCATTCTGCAGTATTTTCTGCTAGACTTTATTTTTGAGCTGGGGAAAAACCCCAGTGCAGTGCACACTGTTAGCTCAGACAGGTGATAATGTGCCTATCTTAGGCAATCAGATAGGCAATTGGTATCATTACTATGCCTGCAGATAATTTAGGATTCATTAAAGTAAATATTCAGGGAGGGAAAGTGCATGATTGCAGTTTAACATCGTGGTATTACAGCATCCCTGGCTCTAGCAGGCACATGAGGAACATTGTAGTTCAGCATTTTCTGGATTGTAGGGATCTATCTGTCGGCTTAGGCTTTGCAAAAATGTAAGTGGTATTTACAATTGCACTTGGCAACGAGATGCTTTTTTCTGATACAAATCCAAATGCTAGGGTTATAATTACTGTGAATGTTGCATCCTGCAATCTGGAAGCATAAGCAATATGCATTGGTCTAGTCTTCACAAAGAAATTGTTGAGGGCTGCAGTGGCCATGCCTGAGGAATCTTCCCATGGCCCTGAATTATGTAGTAAGCCCACATCTATGTAATGTCCTCTCGATACTGTTTCATTTTGCCTGCAATAACGGTATTAGACACCATTGCAGATTGACTCTGCAGGCTCATGCTGGTCCAGACATAAGATCTGGGATTCATCATCTTTCAGGGACTGATTTTAAATACTTCAAACCAAATGGAAGACCTTCAGTAGGGAAGAAATGCACTTGAAAATAGACAATCTTTTATAGAGTAGTCTTGTAGGTCATGTTATACTCCTTGTAGTGATCAAGGGACAGAACAGACCTTGATTCTTGGGAGTAGTAGCATAAGTAAAGGGGTTGCCTAAATTTGGGGCTGGCATGGGTGAGGTAAGAATCACTATGTGGGCCTGCTGTATTCTGTTGGCATTGAAGGGCTGCTTGTTGCCAGCTGCCAAGAGGTAAATCTGCATAAGGGATGGACGATGGACACCTCACAGGCCAAAACAGCACTTGAAATCTACTGGACTCAGCAGATGAAAACTGAAGCTAAAACCGCAGCTGAAAGTTTGGGCCAGGCTATAAATAAAGTACCTGAGTAAACTGAGGAGAAATTGTTTCAAAGGAACAGAGCAGAGGGAGAGACCCATGTACATGCCTTGCACTTCTGTGCTGGGATGCAGCTTGGTTGAGGTTTTTTTCTGGTGGGTAACACAGTTTTTGTGTGCTCACAAAAATTACATTTGAACAAACACGGATGCTACACAAAGTTAATGGGATGGGGGTTTTTTTCCCCATAAGCAATATCATAAGATTTCTGTAAAATTTGGTAAACAACAGTCTATGTAATTGGTTAATTTCCTATGCCAAACACTTTGTCTTACAGGCATATAGTCACAGAATAGTAAGAGATTCTTACACAAGACACAGGTAAGCTAGCTCACAGACTTTATTTTATCTATAAGGAAAAAGTCCCCTGAAAACTAAACAGGTTTCAAAATACTCTTCTCTAGATTTTGGTTTTGCACTGTATTATGAAATTGACATGGCAGAAAATTTTTTCAGCTAAGGATAGAGGGGATTTTATACAGACAGACTTACTCTTTCTGTCCTGTGTCTCTACATGTGTCTTTATATATATGTCATTTAGAGAAGAAAAAGTTGAACTCTACCCTCTTTGCTGAACTATACCCTGTTTGGCAAAGACTAACTCTCAGCTTGGGAAACGTTATTTTCAGCTTGAGAACTTAAGCTTTGTAATAAACTCAAATTAAAGTGAACCCAGAAGAAGACTGGCTGTGTGCTCAGTCTCTGCAGGTAGAGTCTCCTTTCTAGCTTATTCTATAAACGACTCTTTTCTTCCATTATTTAAAACTGCTCAGCTGCTTCTCTGCGAGAAAACAGCAAAGGCAACTGAGCGCAGTCTTGGTCATGTAAGTGGTTCTCATCTCAAACACCAGTTTGTATTCAGTGCTGTCCTAGTTTTTCTTTTCTCAATCCCATAAAGGTCCTTTTCAGAGTTGAAGAAATTCCAATTAATGAGCACTAGAATCAGTGTGTGAGTGAAAAAAAAAGTACAGTATTTAGCATACTGCTATAAAATTACAGATAAATATTTACATACCTTTTAATGTCCCTTCACATTCTTTTACGTTGTTGGGTTTTTCTCTAATCTTCATGTGACCATTTCAAGCATGACTAACATATTTTGAATTATTTTTACACTTCCAACATCTACTCTGTAAAAACAGTGAACACGAAGGTGCAGATGGCTGAGTTCAAAAGATTAATTTGCCGAGGAGAACTAGAACTTTCCAATTGTATTTCTGAGGCTGAGTTTCTTAATAAAGCCACCATGTTATCCTGAACTTAGGCGAACTCCATGGTTACAGTGGTGTCGATTAACCATAGTGTCAAAGAATCAGTCAGCCTGAAGCAGCCAGTACAGGGATTTTTATTTTCCTCTCATCTTTATCCAAGCATGGAAAAGGGGGCAGGTTGCTACGTATTCTTGTTACACCTTATCTAAATATATTGATCACTTCCTCTAGACTCTTATCTGTTTGCTCTGCAGTGGCTGTGGTTCATTCACTCTGGGATTTGCCGGGAAGCTGAATGGATACAGCCACGTGAGAGGTACCAGTGGGCTGGTTCAAGCCAGGCCACACTGTGCCTGGCTTCTCTTTTGTTTCTTCTGGCTGGTTGTTTGACATCGGCCAGCCTCTCTGTTCATTAAGGCGGCGTGATGAATGGAAGGCAGCGAGCGTAATTGGGGCAGTTGGGGCCACCTGGTTCATAAAGATAGAAAACATCCACTAGTGCATCTCTTTCAGCACCACATGCATCAGTGAAGTGCAAACTGGCTGATAGTGAGTGGAAATCATAAACTGATGTGAAGATTCTAGCAGTTTCCAGAGTCACACTGGCTCCTCTTGCCCCAGCCTTTTTAAGGCCCATAAAAGGACATCTTCAAAGGTGGGGTTCCCCCAGTAACAGAGACTACATTCATGTAGCATTATTGTTCATGGAGTTTTGACACTGGGATAATTCATTAGAGTAGATCCTGCACTGTGCCAAGGGTGGGTGTACCCAGCCATATGGAACTGAGCTGGTGGTTGGCATGGTGGTTTTTGTGCCATTTGTGCAACGCATGTGTGGCACAAGTAATATGCTGGGGAAGGCAGGAGAAGGGTTTTGTGCATCACTGGTAGTCCTTGTGCAGAGAGGGGAGGAAGTTCAGCCCACAAGAGACTAAAAAACAGCTGATTTAAACACCACCTTTGCACTTCATGTTCTCAGACTATGCCTTCTCCTGAGCTGAGCTCTCCAGACCTGACTTGAGGAGAGCTACATTGGGCAGAGATGTGGAGCCATCTCGAGTTGGAAGCATGGACATCCCATTGGTGCCCAGGACTGGATAACAACTGACTCATAGATGTGACCTTGGACTCAGCAGTGATCAGTGAAAGCAGTGCTCAAAGTGTATGGGAACAGCCCCGTGCTGGCCAGTGAGGATAATGTCTTTAGCAGACTTTGCATCATGAAGTGGTTAATGAATTCTTTTGTAGTGAGAGGCTGGATCCAATAAAAAGTTTCTGAGGCAAGTTACCATAGCCTGCCATACTACAGTGCGTCAGGCAGACCCTTGTGTTTTTTCCCTTTTCATTTATTTTTTCTTCCCCTTTTAATTTTAAATTGAGTGCAGCTGACTGCCTCCAATGCTGTTAACAATGGCACTTCTTTCCCTGGAACAATGTAACATTTAAAACAGATAAAAGCTCATGTGGGGCTAATAAAAGTTTGCTCCCATCTTCATTCCTGTAGGACAAGTTCCCTCATCGTTAACATTTTAAGTAGCAGCTCTATGGATATGAATGTAATTGACTTTTACACGCTATTACTCATCAGCGGGTAACTCCGAACAGGCGGGATGTGCTGAATCTCAAAGAAACTTTGTGGTCCAGCAGCAGGGGAGCAATGCTGTGTGAGATGTATCCTCAGCTGGGACTGGGAAGTCAGTGGGTGAATAACTGGAGGGACAAGAGTGCTGGGCATGGCAGCTCAGCAGTCCCAGTCCAGCAAGAGTAGCACAATGGGAGGACACACAAGTGACCCTCAGCAGCCTGTGTGCTCCTTCCGGTGGTTGATGGAGAGAGAGAGCAAGTCAGTGGGTTCCTATCCCGGATTTTCTGTCAGAATTCCTTGTACAGGTTGGGTTAGGGGTCCAAATGAAATCCTCTGAGCATTGGTCTTTTGTCCATATCAGAGGCAAGGAAACGCATATCACTTACAAACCTTCTTGGATGGAGAGTATGTATTGAATACTAATAAAAATCATTATTAGCAACATTATGATTTTGAAGGCACTGTAAAAATGTAAGGTTTTATAAATGCACTTTAAGGTGATTTCTTAAGGAGACTCTTATCAGGAGAACTCTGATGAGTTTCTGCATGATATATATGTGCTTTTACACAATCAAATTCTCCTTCAGTCAGCAAACCAACTAGTTTTGAAGTAGTCTGTGTGTTGCAGGGGCATGTGTTTTGACTGTCCTCCCTGTAGAACTCAATCCAGAACATCCATGACTTTTCCTTCCTGAATCTTCCTTTGCCTGTGGTGATCTTTGGATTAGGCTCCATGTTGCTTTGCATATCCATGCATCTTTGTGACAGGGATTTTTTTTAATGGTTTTAAAGCCTTGATCAGTGCTATGATAGGAAGGTGCCTCTGTTCCTTTCCTCCATCTCCTCCTAGTCTCCTTGTTGCTGGACAGTTCTTGGATCTCCTTCAGCTGCTGTTGGCTGTAGCTACCAAACCTGCCCAGCTGAGAGGCTGAGACCCTGCCCTGCCTTTCCCACAAAAAAAAAATCAATAACAGGACCAAAGAGTTGGTGCATTATGCACTGTTTATGTTTACAAATTTAGAAATACGATTGCTCCCCACCGATGTTTACCAATTATATATTCCAGCCAAAGGAGGAATGAGTCATTTTTACATTGCTCATAGAAAATTTAAAAGGCCCTAAACACCCACAAAATTTGCTTACTCTTCAGGTGTAGCCCCCGGAAGGGTGAGGACAGCTTCCGCTGCATTCTGGTTGGAAACATCACTGACATGCCTATTGGGAAGTTGAACAGTCCCAAACCAGTGATGGGTGATGTGCAAAAAAGTATGGGAAAGGCCATAAGGTCAGATCCTGAGGACAATTTTTAAAAAAAGGCTGGGTTGCAAAAAGTGTGCTTGATTTCAGTAAGGCCTTTTACATGACATGTCTCCTGGCGACTCTGTGTGGTGTTCGTAGAATCAAGCCAGTCTTTATCCACAAAGATAGGAAGTCAGATCTTTTGATGCACTAGTGGCTGTCAGCAAACTGATACAGATGGTCATTTTGTTCAGAACAACGTGCACAAAAGTATCCCAGAGGTGCAGCTCAAAATACCCACATTGCTCTCGTGTGTCACTCCCTCTCTTTCCATTAATGCAAAATGACTCACAGGCTTGAAAAGGCAAACATTGATCAAAAGACTGAAGAGTGATTTACTGATGCAGGATGGGACAAGATGTTGTTTTAGCCCAACAAACAGTAACTGCATTTAGAGGTATTGCCAAGGGAGTCCGAGGCGGTGCTTGCTAATTGGGTAAAACGCAGGGATTTCACCAAATGCAAATGACAATGAACAATGTGTGTGACTCAATATATCCGCTATGCTTTCAATGTGCAGTCAGAGGGTGGTATAGCTGACCTTTTAAAGTGATGCTTTTCAAACCACATTGTTATGATTATCAAAGTGTTCATTTTAGAGTACAACATTTGGACCCGCTCCTGTTAATTTTCTCGTGTATCATTTGAAGGCTGTGTTCCTCTCTGTTTATAAGAAAAGCGCTTCCGGGCAACCCCTGGAGTGTCATACATTTATTTCTGTGTCTAACCAGGGAGTGAAACTTGCCATCAGTTCTCCAAGGCTTGACACACACCTCTGGAGTACTTCAAGTCACGTATGGAATTAGCTAAAATAAGTTTGATGGTAATTTTGTGAGACTTTCCTGTGCGCCAGAAATAGTCTTCAAGAACAATGTAGGGCAAGAAATATTCTCTGCTCTTTAGCCTCAGCTTCCTCCTATCTAAAAGCTGTTGGTGGCATCTCTGGCCATGCAGAGCAGATCCCAGAATGGCTGTGGGGTGGTTCCAATTTTGCAGTACTGTAAGAGAAAGAAAATAATCCGGCTTCAGATTTGTAAATTTAAGTGTAGAAAAGGCTTAAAAAAAATAAAACTATTGCAGCTCATAGTCAGCTCAAGGCCAGCAAGCAGACTGGAACAAGGCCCCCGCAAATCCAAGAGAGGCAGTTTTGCTGGGATGCATTTCCTCTCTGTCCTCCATCAGCCAAGCCAAAAACTTAGCAGGAAAAAATAAAAAGGAAGCTGTACAGAGCAATTTGGCTGCACAACTGGCTGCAGTTATCACAGATAAATATCCTGGGCTCAGCTTCTCCATGGTGTGGGACTCAGTGCTGTGCTCAGGGGCTGGGCGAGACGCTGCTGCCGTGATCAGTGATGGCCACCACCCTGCTTCCCATGGCACTGCTCATCCCTGAGCCTGAGGGGTCTGGCACAGGGTGGGCCCACCACAATTAAAGCACAGCTTTCCTGGAGCATGAGCTGCGATGCTCAGATACCCCATCAGGTGAAGAGTTAAATACAAAAAGCCAGCAAAATTTTCTATTGGGTTGAGGATGCCTTATTTTGATCATGGAGGTAAGACACAGACATGGGAATTCCCCCAAGCTGGTTTATTTGCAGATTTGTTCAGACAGTTTCTTTTTTTCTTTTTCTTTTTCTTTTTCTTTTTTTTTTTTTTTGGTGACAAATCGGCCTGTTTTTTATAATAATCTCATCTTGAAACTTGAGAGGAAGGGAATGTATGGGTGAGCAGCTAATATCAGTGAGTTCTGGAAACTCCCTTTTTATGGTCTCTCTCATGTAGCAGCTGTTATGATACTTTCATTGCATTAAAAACTTATTTTACAAGACTGACAATAAATTAACTTCATATCTTTCAGTAAAACTAGCTTCATATCACAGTAAGTTTGAGAAAAAGAACTACTAAATAATATTAATATACAGATAGCAGGGCTTTGATCTAATATATCGTGAAGATATAAAGCATCAAAGGTGTTACAATCAGAGAAGGCAAAGCTATTTTCCTTCTTCTTTACTGATTATTCCCCTGGTTCAAATATTATTTGAAGAGTGTATATGTAGGATCTAGTGACTCCTAGATGCAAATATTGGTTTAAAATTAATTTGAAAATATCTGTTTATATGAAGCAATATATTTAAATCATACCCATCTGGACATGTTTATCAAAATCAATCTTTGTCTACTGCAAGCCATTTGCTGCCATTGCCACCCACTGGCCAGGGACAAACAGCCATCCTGTTACTGACCCAGATCAACAAATATCCTGATTAAACAGACACATCTTCCTACACATCCAACTGCTTCATATTCAGCATCTTGCCTTTAACACAAAATCTGGCCAGCTTTGTACAAAATTTATTTACTGTTTTTATCTTTAAAACATAAAGCATCGTCTGGGAAGGAGGGGGCAGGGGGAGCCTGTTCTGCAGACCGTGAACTCTGATCTGATAGTTTCATACTTCTGTCATCTCTTTAAATGTAGTATCTAAAAACTGAAGGATCTTATCCTTTTATGTTTCTGTAAGATGAGATACAGTTTTGGCAGTACATAGTAAAATAATGAAACTGAATTACAGACTGTAGGGAGCCATTTTTCTCACATAGGGGTCAGCAAATATGGTAATACTTTGGATTAAGGATGAAATTACTACAGGACTGTAATAACTAACCTTTTTAATCTTTTCTCATTTTTTTAAGAGTAGCTCAAAAAGAAATATTACAGCAATCACGGCTTAATATTGGAATTCTTCTCTGCTTTAATCAGAGTCCTTTACATATTGTGATTTTGTGTGTTATTTTGTCCTAATATTACTAACCATTTTATTAATCATGTCTGTTGTTGGTTGGTTTATCACTTTGCTTCACATATGATTTTAGGGGCCAATATTTATGCCTTTTTGAAAAACTGATACAAAAATTATTCTTCTTAGAGGAGCTGCTCTTCTCTTAGGTACCCATGAACAAAAGCTAAACCAGGCCCTTGGACTTGTCTTTCCTGTGTCTTTCAGTACCGTACCAGGTCCACATCACCAATGCTGAGACAGCCTTCTCTACAAATGAAAGGCAAAGAAGGGCAATAATGTTTTGTTCTCTGTATCATTAGTAAGGGGGAAGGAGGAGAAGAACTTAGCAGAACAACTGCATCTTTTGTTTTTAAGTTCTTCGGAACAATTCTGCCAGGCAGCGCGTTTTCCCTCTGTTTCATTTGTCTTTGTTATTTTCCTATCTAATTAAAATTCTGCAGTGCCGTCATGAAATTGTTGTCCGTTTAAGGTCACAAACAGCTTCTGTCCTAATGAAATATGAATTGCATTAGTTAATTGAATTGTGCACTTATTGTGTGCTGTGAATGGACTGAGCACACTTATATTCTTAACATATACTGAGCATTTTATCAGTTCAGGCAATGTGTGGACATAGAAAATGCTGCTATCATTCTTTGCATCACAATAGGGAGATTTAATTGGCAATAGACAGGACTAAGAAGTGTTTGTGAAGGACAAGAACTCTAAGATCTCACACAGGCATCTGCTAGCTGGGATGAGATCGGCTCTTCAGTGGTCTGGGGTCAGGGCACAGTCCCGAGCGGAAAACTCGAATAAACCCTTATTATGCACGGTGTCTCTGTGATGTCTGTCAAGATAGGAAGAACCGAGGGAGAGTAACGAAACATCTGTGGCCTTCTGCAGCAGGAGGCTTTCTGGGTTAAATGAACCTCGTAATTGAAACCCTCAGTGCACAGTCCAGACCGTTCTCTTCCAGGGTCTGCCCAGTCTCTGTGCAGATACTACCCTCACACCCCTGGTAACACAAGCAGCTGAGTTCTGGCGTCCTTTTCACAGCTGGGAGGTTTTTCCTTTGAACGGTGGGAAGGTTCACTTTAGAATGTTGAAGACCTGATCAAAGTCAAATGAATACATGAGAACTCTTTCTGTTGACCTCAGGGCTGTGGATAAAGCAGGTGCTTACAGGAAGTGCAGGCTCTGGCACTGAGCCTTTACAACCTGTAAGATGGATGTTTTGCATCGGTAACCACTCAGTGGTGGACTCTGCTAATGAACCAGACTATTTTAGAGGATGGTTGTTAGCTGGGAAAACAGTAACAGAATACTAGAGTTAATTTCCTTGCATGGGTCTTGGTTTTTCACTTAGTTCTTCAGACTGTTCAGCATCGTACATACACACACATGTATTGTTGTATATATGCATAATATATGTGTATAATATGCATATATCCAGTGTTTAGGCATCAGATTTATTTACAGGGAAAAGTATCTTTGGATTCTGCATAATATTTCTGTAAAGTAGTAAATCTGAATATAGTACCTTCCAGATATTCTTGCACTTGACAGGCATGGAGAGGTATCTTTTGTTCTGTCAAATAGTGCCTCCCTTAGCTTGAAATGGTACTTCATTCAACAGTAGGCTGAAAGAAAAGATAAGCAGTGTTCAGGTTGACGAGTTGTTGAGAAATTTCTTCTTCTTGTCATTTTCCACTCAAAAACTGAAGAGATATGCAAATGGAAGTTTCTTTTACTATAGCAAACTAATGCGGGAATATAAAACCACTTAAGATAAACACAGCTAAAAATTGACTTGCCACAATACACAATTCCCAAAAGGAAATACCATGGCCCTTTTTACAAGAGAAACAGAGAGAAGAGTGTCTGTGCTTGATCTCAGCAGGCATGGACACCCCCTTTGTGGGGACTTCCCAGCTCTTCGACCATGCAGAGGCACTTGTCATTTCCCACTGTGGGTTATCCTCCACAGCTGCTGCGGCACTCACCTTCCAGGAACACTTCTCCACGGGCCCCAGACAAGCACTTTGTTACCACCACCCACAGATGATGCTCTGAGATACAAAGACTAAATGAGGGATTCTGGTTCAGGGAGGTAGGCAAGGACTTTCCCTGTGTGCTCAATAGATGGGCAGAGAGGTTTCATCAGAAGGCAGTGTGGGGATAGCCACAGTAGGTGGCTGCTTCTCTGAATCACCTGAAAGAGTTTCTTTCTCAATCATTGTAATTATTGAACCAAGGGGACCTGCCTCTGGGTGTAGGTGTTGCATTGCAGAAGTGCTTCAAGAAGATGAGTTTCCTGCACTCCCCAGCTGTCCTGAGACACTCATACCTGCTTAAACTTCTGACTGAGGAGTTTCCCACCTAGTGCCCATATCATTTGGTTCTTTCCTCCCTCTCTCTGAACTTCTTGCATTGGCCACAGTACCGAGAGCTGTAGCTGAGGAACTGATGAATATCCCTGCCTGCATTAAAGGTTCAGGAGGTGATTAAGAAGGGGTGGGTGTCTGTAATGGTGTGGTGAAGTAAGTCCTGCCAGATTCACAGGCAGTGGGCAAATGACTGAGAGCGAAAGTGGTGGGATGGGGCGTGAAGGGTGATTGGCAGTGGTTGCTTAGTGGTCTGAAAAGGGGTGAGTGAAAGTACTTGGGGGAGGTGGGGAGGAGAGTTTGGGAAGCACAACTGATGGTGAGAAAGACACTACTGCATTACCCTGTGGCACACTACAGGTGTACAAGCTGTTTTCTCTTACGTGAAGCAGTTTTAAAAGACTTGATGTCGTTAAAAATGCTTGCATATTTCTGTCTAAATTATATAATGTAGTACTGCATAATTAAGCAGGGGAGGAAATGAAAGAGATTCAAGGAAGGCTGAAAAATAAAAATAAACTGAGAAGTTCTCTAGGGAGTGTAGAGAAGAAGCAAAGACTGATAAATCCTGCACACTGATGTGATTTTGCTGTCTTCTGTAGCACCACCACATGAAGGGAGACAGTCTGTGTCCCTGCTCCTACAGTGGCCTTCCATGAGCATACCTGTGCTCAGCCTGCCACTCTGTCCCTGGCTCCAGCCACAGGATCCAACTGCCCATCTATGGTGTGGTGAATCCTTTTCCAGCCCAGCACCATCGGCCATGTTTCTGTGGCCTCTTCCAGCATTCACTCCAGCCTCAAACAGAGCGGGAATGCAGGGGTGGTCCTCAGAGCAGCCGGGAAGAGCGTCCTCCCCTGCTGTGATTAATTCAGTTAAAAACCCATGACTGACCCGTCACAGTGTCTGTGGCTGGACAAAGGAGCGAAGGCGGCCCTACATAAACAGTAGCATTTTATACGCTGGCATATGGTTAAATTCTGTATTGTTACCAGGTTTTTTTTCTTTATTTTCAGTTAAGTAAGAAACAGAGCTATCTTTTTTTTTTTTTTAATAGTCTCTTCCCTTTATGCTACTGTCATTATATGTTGAATTCCTTCCATTTGGATAAAGCACATAAACAAAACCTAGTTTTTGTTCTGTTTACTTTTTAGTTTTCATTAAATAGTTTATGAAAATGTTCCTTTTAAGATTAAAGAACTTGCCCGTTCTAAAAATCTGGTTTGAACTTCTTTTCTCAACTTTTCATTTTGCCTTGCATTTAAATTACAGCATTTTTTAAACATTAAATAATCCCATTAGTTTTGCAGATAAAAAGACATACTGGAATTTTTTCTTAAGTTAAAGGTACTATGTTGATTGTATAGAATTTTTAAAAATTTCTATACAATTGTTATTTTAGGAATCCATGAATTTTGTCTCAATCAAAGTCTTTTTGTTAGATGAACATGAAAAAAAATAGAAAGAAGTCTTTATAAACACTGAAGGACACAAAAATCCTCTGCTCGACTAATACACAATTATTTTAAATTGTCCATCTTTATTGGAATCATGATCAATCTAGCACAGACTTTATCTGTGCCTGTGCTGGGCACCACCTGCTTCAAATGAAGGCAAAGAAATGCCCCAAGAGGTGGATTTAGGATAATGTCATCTCCCACTCTTCCCCCTGTCTTGTATAGTCCTTTTGAAGATCTCTCACTAATCCCAAAAATCAGAGATTTTTTTAATCCTTCAAACAAAAGCCTTTCATTATAATTATTATAATAACAACTATTATTACTATTATTGTTATTGCCACCATTATTATTACTACTACTATTCCTATCATTTTGGCTTTTGTTTACTGTAGAAATATTTACTTATTCTTTGAAGCTCACTAAACTCTCGTCTCAGCATCCTGTAGCAATTATCTAATTTAAATACTTTATATAATAAGATGGTCTAATTGAGGATGGCATGCAAAAGTATGCTGTCTTACCAGCTTTGAATTTCCTGTCCTTCCTTATGTTATTGAAATCCCTCTATTTCTTGCATGATGCGGACCGGGAGTGCTGAATCTCCATCTGCACGTTCTCTCTCCCTGTCACTCATTGACTCCTTGTTCAGTTAGATGGCTACATTCCCACATGGGTTGTTCCAGTGCTCTCCCTACTGAAACGTTTTCTGTGTTCTTATAGTCTTATTGCTCTACTCGGATCCCTGTCAAAGAAAGAGTGCAGAAAATTCAAACACTATTTTCAGAAAAGATTTTTTTAAATCCCAACAGGTTTAATTAAATTATTATCAGTGCAATGATTATTAATGCATAATATTAACATTTTAGAAATGGGATCAGGAATTTAATTGATTTCCTCTGTCCCCATCTAAACTGTAACTTTGTAGTGTGTTTCTTGGCCCAAGACTTCTCAGCTCAATACTTGGTACCTGCCTAAGTTCAGACCACCAAGGCAGGAGGTCCCCACTGCAAAGCTGAGTCTACTCAGGTGTCTACTCATGGGTTTAGGAATCTAACTTGGAAGCATATTCTTTGAAAATTTAGGTGAGTGGGACACATTACAGTGACAGTGAGAAGGAACTTGCATGGGCTATACAGTACTGACAGTTGTTTGCCCAGCCAAAAGCCAAACATTTTATTAACACAAGCAAGCAGATAACAAGACCATAACTCTTATTTTGACTATGGAGCTGGTTAAAATATCTTACCTTAAGGACCCTTGATCTGACATAGCTTCTGCTTCTTTACTTTCAAATCTTCCGAAGTCCCACAAATGACTGTGACAAATTGAGGAAGCTCAGAAGCTGAAAGGTCATCTGGGAGGGGAAGGGTAGCTCTCAGGCACAAGCTGGCCAAGGCTTTGCTTTAAGAAGCCAACCTCACGATGGCTGCAGAGTGGAGGGTCAGATCATCCTTCTCTGGCAGACAATGTCACTCTTTGCAACTAAAGCTGGCTTTTGCCACTGGTCAGGATAAGACTGGTGAGGCAAACACCCTCAGTTGGTCCCAGGAACACGGTCATGACAAACATGAGCTCAGCAAGCTTCTTAATTTCAGCCAAAACAATGGATGTCATGAGGCACTGGATGAGCTTTTCTTACCAGTAAGTAAGAGAAATTGTCTGGGAATCATTTGGCTAGACAGAAAACTCTGGTCCAAGACAGGGCAAATGGCTTTGACTCAGCTGTTCCCAGTTTCATATGCAAGTCTGATGAAGCGGTGAGATCTGTGCCAGTTCTCAGTGTGGCCAGAACAGACTGTGCAAGAAGGTGTTTTAGTTTGTTAGACAGAGAGTACAGTAACTGAGTGAAGGAAAGCCTAGAAAATGGAGAGGACCAGAACAGAAGTAGATCCTGCAAATAAGCCAGAAGTTATGAGCATCTGGGGAACATATTAGTCAGATATGTCTATTAAAGACATCTGTATATATGGCAGCGTCTTGTGAATTCAGAGAACATGATGCCAATTACGACCATTGGAGAGTCGTAATTTTGGTAAATGTAGAAAAGGGAATTCAGGAAGACTGGGAAGGTATCAGAAAAGGGAGTTGAGTAGTGTAACTATTTAGACAAATGTAACAAGCTTAAAAGCAAAAGAACAATCAGAGTATTTTGCCATGGAGGATGATTTTAATAGCAATGGGTGGTAGGAAAATGTAGTGGAACAACATAATTACCTACCTACAAACTGTTCAGGAAAGAAAGACTGGCCATGGAGGCAGAGGAAATACTCCTGTATAGAAGGATAACATGAGCATTATTTAGCTGAACTGTAAGTGGGAAGGGCTGTGGAACTGAATCTCTGAAGACAAATAAATAAATGCTAAAGTAGAAATTCCAAAGCATTTTTACAACTTTTAAAAAGTAAAGACATTAGCAGGTCTTTGTTGCTAACATCCAGCTTAAGAAAAGGAAACGGAATGAGCATTGTTGAACTCAAAAGAATTGTTAACGGATTTGTGGTAATGGGGAGTTGGGCTACTCCCCTAAGCCTGGCCAAATAGATCAGGAGGCACACAAATTAGAAGAGCAACTTTCTTAACACTTCATGCAACACTATCTTGGAAAAGTGAGAGACAGAAGGAAGAAACTACTTTTTACTCAGGTATTAATCACAAACTGATTGTAGCTAACTCACTGGGTACTAATGCTTAGGTGTACCAGAAACCTAATTTCGTATGGCAGTTCAGGGATCGAACTTTCACCTCTTTGAGGTGATGCTCTTTTTGTTTTCTTTAACCTCTGTGACATAAGTATGTATTTTAACATGTAAAAATTCAACAAAGAGCAACTTCATCTTCCTCCTCCTAAATCTACCTGTAAAAATTGGCCAGAGGTGAAGTGATAAACACAGCTTTATGAGCTGCTCCTCCTCCCAGGAGTGTGGAAGCCTTCAAAGAACTTCTCATATGGCTCAGCCACTACCAGGTCCTTGATAAATCATACAGGTGTGCTGTGCCTTCTACACAAGAGGTTTTTTGTGCAGGTCTCCAGCTGTACTGTGCCCAGGTATCCCTGCTTTCTGAGCATGGTTTTGTGTTGGCTTCACAGCAAACCTGACACAACTGGTGTTGGACTAAGCCTTGTTTTAAATATTCCTACCCAACCCATGCTTGCTTCTAGAGGAACACCACCTCAACTTGGTTTATTTGAGACACAGACTGAGTCTTGAAGTATTGTCCAGTACTAGTCAGGGCTAGTCTCGCTGCAGGCTACCGCTGTGTCACAGCACAACCTTGAAGAGTCCCTTTGGCACAATGCCTGCGGTGACTTGGCAATTACATCCACCTAGGCTACACTCAGTGTTGTGGCAGCCAGCTGCAGTTAAAACCTGCTGGGACCACAGCTCAAGCATGATTAGCTGGCAAAATGACAATCATGTATTTGTCTGCACTAACTTCTGCTCCATAGACAGGAATAAGCAATGTACCATCAAGGAAAGGCATAACTTGTGTATGGACAAATGCTTTGTGGAAACTCTGCAAGGCAGCACTGAATGCCTGAAAGTGAATAGTGAAAACAGAAGTAATGAAGGAAGTAAGGTTAAACAGCCAGAGGAAGAAGGAATCACACAAAAAATGACAGAAGAAATGCGCACCAGAAGGAAGGTGACTACATGAACAAAGCATATGAAAAGCCCCCAATGTGTGAAAGGAATGCAAATTCAGAGGTACAATTTTGGAGTGAACACAGATGGCAAAATCAGACTGAAACCAACATACAGGGTCAGGTTGGCATGAGAAGAGGCTCCCTGACCCTTTCATGGTTCTTACATGTGTAGAAGGGCCATTTGGATGGGACAGAAAACATTGGGCAAAAAGGATGCAAAGCAGCAGTGTAATTATTTCCAATCAAAAGCCATCTATAACCTTGAAAATATCTTTTGTCTCCAAGCATATTAACAGTTTAATGCATGATAGTATCACTGGTGACACGGAGAACACTGGCCTTTCATGAATCGATAGACGTGTTTCATCTTTAACTAATTTGAACCTTTAATCTTCCTGCTTGTACGAATTCTTCTTCCTTCAGGTCAAAGTATTAAATAGGCTCAAGAAGCAAATAAGGAAATAAATACCAGAAACCCTATGGGGAACAATGAAATTAAAGTTTTCTAATAGTCAAATCAACTTAATGCTGTGATTACCAGCTCAGTTCAGCTTCTTTCCCTCACCCCCCTTGCCCCAACTCCATGGCTAAAGCTGTGGGAGTAAATGGCCGAAAAAAGGAAGGTGCTTTTGTTTTCTCTTAGTTTCTTGATGCTTGTGTTGCTCTAGATAGAGGTTGAGGGTCTTTGTATTTTAACTGCTCTCACTATGGACATACAGATGACACTATGGACATCTGTCTTTTACAACACAGGTATGTAAAATAGCCCAAAGCATTGGTCTGCAAATTCTTCCCAATGTTTCGTGCCTGGTTTCCACCCTACTGTGTGCCCGTGCTGCTGATGCATCTGACTTTTTTTAATGGATATAAGTTACACTGGTGCAAACCCTTCTGTAGACAAAATCTTGCTGATATAACTGTTTCCCACTAGCACAACGTATTTCAGTTAATGAGTCAGAATACACTTTGATATCAGTATAAATGGTTCCTTCTGGGGGGAGGATTGCTTCTTTACTGTTAAAAGTGTAGATAAGTTCTGAAGTTTTCCCTTACTTGTTCTTAAATCAGTCAAACCTGTATCTATTATTTCTCATCCAGAAATAATACACCTTTTTGTCATCACCTTTTTGACTGCTGGTCCCTGTCTGTGTTCTGGCTTTGATTGTATGGTCATCAGAAAAAGGTATATCGAAAATCTTCTCGAAAGTAGAAGTTCTGTTTCAAGTGATGGTAACCGCAGGATCAAACACCTCCAATCTTAAAAGAAAAAGAAACAAAACTGACTCAAAAGTTTGAAGCTAACAAATGGTTTGTAGCTGGCTGAGACTCTTACATTTAATATTGAGGAAGCAATGACTTTCTGGTCTCCAGTGGAGCATCTCCTAACCAGACAGACAGGCACACAATGAAATGAAGTCTTAATGCTGAGAACTTCTTGAGAACACAATAGCATTCTGGCAGGCTGGGCTCCCTTGGCTCATGCACTCACTGCAATTTGAATGTCTCTTTCAGTTTAGCATGATGCTTGGCGAATTTCCCAACCTCACATTATCTGGGAAAGGAAGACAGGAGAAGCTGGTACGTGCAGCATTATCTTTGAAGAAGCTTCTTTGCAGTTTGCTTCTTTGCAGTAGCAAAAATGTTGGCTGCAAGAGAGTGAAGTGTCAGGACTGCAGCTTAGCTAGCTTGAAAAGGGTTTATCTGACATGCATCCAGGCACCAAGATGCTCAGATACCACAGCAATGTGTGTGGTATAAGAACCTAGATAGAAGATGATTAGATAGCAAATCAGACAGAATTTTGCATGTGATTTCCTGGGTTTGTCTAAACTTATAGCAGCAACAGTTAATTATAGGAGGTTCTGAAGGCAGCTCCTTGGTGGGTTTATGGCACTTATACATTGGATTCCAGCCATAAAGTGCCAGCTGAGAGTTACCACTGTGGCAGGAAGCCCCTGTTGATACAACGCTGATAGAAACCATCTTTGGGCCTTCCCACTTTGGGGTAGGAGCAGCAGATATTGGTGGTGGAAAATCTAGGGTGAGAAGAAGCCTTTTGGCAGCAATGGCAGAACTCCAAGGAAAAGAGCATTGAGATGTGTATGGAATGTCACCCAAAGAGGGACAGAAGCGAGAGGTAGTTGCACACAGGAGTTACTCGTGGTCATCCTCCAGATGACTGCTGTACCTACTTCCAGATCTAGTGCCTCTCCTTCCACCACACATGAATTCCTCAGCACTTGTAATCGCTTCCTCTGGCTCTTAAGCAAGGGCAGCTCTTTAATTGCAGATTAATGCTTTAATGAAATTCTTGAGGCTACATTGAAGTGACTGGGCAGGAGAGACTAGGCTTTCAGCAGCAGCAGCTGGCACAGGAGTCATAGCTCACATTGCTCTACAGGGAAGGCAATGCCGTAAGCAGGAGCAGGATCCACCATTTTTCCTCAGTAGTGCCTCAGGGCACATCTACACGGCAGAGCGCAGTGCTGCACAGAGATTCTGGAGCTGCCTCTGAGCAGTGGTTGTGCTAGTTTCACAGCAGGAATACTCAGTCTGCCTGGAGTACTATTCTAATATACCCACAGGGTTGCACCCCTATCCCTGGCCCCGAGGTGGCTTGATGAGTGCAAGGTGAGCTCTCCCTTCCCCTCTGCAGAACTGTGCTTTGCTGTGTGCTCCTACCTGATCTTAGAAGAATTTAAAAAATTAATTATGACATTTATGAAGGACTTCACATCAATTTTAACCTGCGATTTCTGATCTGTGGAGTCTTATTTATTTTAGAAACTGGGGAAGTTTTCAAGGCCAGTTTCATAGGTGATGCTTTTTTTGTTTCCTTGGCTGACAGTCCTGATTTTGTTTTATATTATTTCCTTTGAGTATCTGAAATTTTGCATGAAATTTCTACTGACTTGGAAACAGCAACGCATGAAGTAATTACCAGTCTTTCCTGCCTAAGTTAACAGCATTCTCCTTCCTTGCGATCTTAGTTCAAGGTCACAATGATAGAATTTTATCCTTCATGAATTTTCATCTGAGTTGCTGTCCACAAAAATTGTTGATTAAAAGATCCAATTTCCATTGGCATTCTCCCTTTCAAAGGATGTCAACAGGAAATATAAATGTGCAGCCCTTTGTGAATGATGTGCAAGGACATGCAGGCTTATGAAAAAAAAAAAAAAGCAGCAGTTAGCTAAATCCTTTCGTTTCTGTTTTGAATGGCTGGCCATAGGAATGCAGGCTAAGCTGTATTTCAGCTGTTCCCAAGGATCTGTATGTGTAACTTGTTGATAGTGGTTGGTACATCAGGCTCCAGTGACAGCTACGTGACCACTCTGATGATCACTGTCCTGTAGCAGAACCAGCCCCTGCCTCCCTTCAAGAACACCAGGCATGAACGAAAACAAAGAGGGATTTGTTTATTCAGAGGGCTGGCACTTGTACCTCCTGCTTTTTACTGAGAAAACAGAGATCCTAGGTCATTTCAGCTCTCACTCTATTCTCCCAGCAACCATTAGGTTGTAAGGAACTGCATGACTTGCTCCAGCAATTGATGTGAATTTCTGATACCTGGGAGAGCTGAAACTTTTGCCATACTTTTGCCTTTTGCCATCAGGGCCTGTGGGGAATCTGATTGATAGGAGCAAAACTCAACACCCAGAACACCAGCTTACTTCATTAGGAGCTACCCATTACCAACAAAAAGAAAGGAAAGCCCACCACAGTCTTAAAGTTTCAGCATTATGTTTTTAAAATCTTACCAGTGTCCAAGGTATGTGTCTTTCACAGTAAAAAATTACTTGGAGTGTGCTGTGAATGCACAGACAGAGATCAGTGCTGAACATCTGGTTAAAATAAATTACAGTCTTATTTTGCAAATAAAAATTCCTAGGGTCTACATGACAAAGTCTGGCCAGCACAACTATCTCATGGGGAAAAAATCACATCCCTAGCCTACAAAGATAACTATTTTGGCAGGATTCCCTTCCCCACTATGTAGACTTAGGTAGACTCAGACCAGAGAGGAGTCCTTTTGCCAGTGTAACTCACATTGTTTGGGAGGTACTTCATGCTGGCAGACTCCTGCAGCTGGTATAAGCTGTTTCCATCAAGGAATATGGCCAGAACAGTGACACTAGCAAAGCCCCTGAAGTACTTAAAGCATAGCACTTTTCCTCCTACTACCCATATCTAATATTTTTCAGTTTTAGAGCTTCCTGCTAAAAGGAAACATGCAGAATTTGTGCCCTTCCTTATATCATCAAGACATTATTTCTTGTTACAGAAGAATTAAAGTATACCTATGGAAAGGAGGTGTGTTGCTTTCCAACATCCTGGTGGTACTTTCTTTGAATGGGAGGAGATCCCAGTTCTCCTGCAGGATGCCTGTTAAATGTTTTGGTGTTGGTTTTGAAGGTCGAGAGGCAGAGATGGTTTGCCTTTTATTAGGTCTTCATATTTTGGTTTTGCTGGGTGGCATTTAAATAAATCTAATGGTCATAGTTAATGAATTACAACTGTGTATGCAAATGAATTTGAGCTGCTTTGAATAACAAAACAAAGTCCTTTACTCTGTTTGTGACTTGGCTTGTATTCTTACACTCTTACTGGTCCTTTTTTTTTATGTGGTCCCTGTTAGCTCTTACCTGATAACATTTACTGAAGGACTTCCTGGATGAACCTAAAAACTGAAGATTTACCAGCCCGCCTTAACCTATGAGCCCCTGTCCATAAGACAAGGCAACACATAAGGTTGTCTTGGCTTAAAAGTTCAGCTTTTTTGACAACAGTTTTCACCTGTCCCACTTAGTTAATTTTGTCCAAATTTCTACTTGCCTCAGTCTACACAGACTCTGCTCATTCCTTTCCCTGCTTCTTCACCCTCCATTTCTCCACCAGGTCTCAGATTTTTGCGCAAGTGCTGACAGCACAGAAAGGATAAAAAGTGATATGTGGGGAGGCACCCAATTAAAAACAATCTCTTCTGAGCAGATGCAGACCTGGAACTTCCCCTTATTTTAATTTCCCATTATCACTTAGCTGTGAATTGATGAGAACATGGAGCAAGACACCAAGAGGCCTTACTCTCACATGCACCATATTGGAAGGGGAGAATTTGCAGCGTTCCATCATCCTGCCAGGACCCGTCTGCCTCCCACAGCTCCTGGTGGGAGGGCTGACTTAGGACATGGCAAAAGACAGCAATGACCAAAAAATCCTGCCTCTTCTCTGCCTCAAATAAGGCTTTTCCAGGTGAGCAGAAATGGCCTGAGCCGCTAATGAGGTGTAGGCTGCCAAAGAAAACACATGGGCAAATTTGTATTTTCCAGGTGGCTGGTGGTAGAAATGTAACTGTCCATTGAAGTCTATAGCATAGCCTTTTTTTGCACTTACTCATTAAATTGCAGATTTATTGGGAGGTTACTTAAAGTAATGTTAGCTGTGTTGTCTCACTGGCCCTGTAAATCAGCTGCTTGTCACAAGATTCAGAAAAAAAACAAGTGCCTGCATCAAGTCATGCAAGGATTGGGTGGCTCTTCTGCACGGTCTCTTGCTGCTGGAGCACCATGGAGCACCACAGAGCACCATGGAACAGCCAGGCCACCACTCCGGCTCTGTGCTATTCTTGCTCAATGCTGAGCGCAAGTTTGTCAAGCCGGAGGGGTTTGATCAGAACTGAGTGTTGAAACAACAAACATGAGATGGACCATATCCCTGAGGGATGTTAAACAAGCAGCAGAAAAACGCATGACGGGTCCCTCGTGGTGCAGCTGATGGGACAACCTGCTCAGACCAGTTGGATTTCACCCATCTGGTTCACACGTGCACTCAGCCCTTTCTGGCCAAGACCACCCTGAGCCAGGTCCCTCCCCAGGCTGACAGCTTCGCTGCCTTGCTGTTCTCTCCCTGCCTCTGCACAGGTCATACCTGTGCCATGAGCCTGGCACTGCTGGATGTGCTTGTTAAATGAAGTCTCTGTGGCCTGGAGGACAAACACTGCCACAGCACTGTGAGCACTTCTACAAGCAGCTACTTTCATTTCCCATTTCCCAGGCAGTTACATGATTTAACTCTTCTGTGGCAGCCCAAGAGCAGTCTGGGCAGCTGGAGCAGGCAGGGAATATAATGGGGGATATATTCACATTTCCCTCTACTGTCAGTGCAGCATCCACTGTAGACAAATCTTCAGAGACTGCACTTTTAAATTAACTGGGCTATTTGCGTACTGAAAGCCAGTTACAAGCAAGACAGAGAATTTAAGTAAGATTTACATAAAACCAGGCCCGCATTGACATTCAAGCCCATTTTATCATTATTTTTTTAAAGTCATTCTGAAGATTTGACAGGGGTCTTAATGGGTCTAGCCTCTTTTTGGAGGATGCAGGTATAAGAGCAATGTTACAGGGTGACATGAGTCTCCCCAGCAGCTCTGTAACACTTGCTCTCTCCTTCAAAGTGATTCACAAATCCACAAATGGGTGTCACTAAATTTACTGTTGCATGTGAATGTAAACTCTTTAGAATAGGTTTGATAATTCGGGGAAGAATATGGTCCACTAATGACTTGGTTTTAGTGCAACTGAGATTCATCTGTAGGGACATACTTGTTTTCTAGGTAGAACAGTTTATAGCGCTCTATTTAAGTAAGATACCTTCAGAAAATTAAATAAACTGGCAAATTATTTGAGTAGACTATTAACCTACAAGAGATCTGAAAATTGGGAAGGATCAAACAGAGCAGATTTGACCATGTTGTTTGAACAAAGTATTTTGTCCAGAAGGCCTTCTCACATTCTTTTTCTCGTAATTGCTAATAGTGCTCCGTCAGAAGTAGCACCCATCAAATACCACCAGCTAGCTGCTGCAGTGACATTACAGCTGTTATCCTGATGCCAGAAATACCTCATTTTATAGTGTGGGCCTTTCCAGGAATAAGAGAACGAGGCAGCCTCCATTAGGTCTGAGCTCTTCCATATTGCAGAACCATGTCTAAATGAATTAGAGACGCCAAGACTAAATTAATGAAACAGTTCTCATGCTGACTTGGTTTGACAAGAATGTGGCCTAGTCTGAACACTGGATGGATTTCCATCCAAGCTAAGTGATCAACACCTTACAAATCCTGTGTTTAAGGATGTGGCTTGACTATTCCTCAAAGCCTGGATTTACCCTTCATCTTGCAGGGGTCTGGAGAAAACCTGCCTGCCAGCAGGGTCACTCTTTAGGAGCATAGACAAGAGGACTAGTCATCACCATTACTATAACTACTCACATTTATGTATTTCTAAGCAGATGCATCACTTTTCATGAGCAAATCTAATGACAGTCAGTCTTTGCTCCTTAGATGTCTCCATCTGAGGGACATATTTAGTCAGTCATGCAAATAATATTTCCACTAATGCCAGTTCACACAGCCTTACAGTGAGAGCCCCAAAATCACAGGCTCGCTAATTCAGGAATTTATACAAATACATAGTAAGGACAAGGAACAAAGAAGTTAGGCAAGACTTCTGAGATTAAAACCAGTTTTGTTCAAATTCAGAAACCTCAGACAACACTCTTTTGGAGAAACAAAATAAAAAAGCATCTAACATATCAGCTTGCAGAAACAGAGAATTCAAAACAGAATCATAGAATTATAGCAGGTTGGACAAGACCTCTAACATCATCAAGTCCAACCATTAACCTAGCACTGCCATGTTCACCACTGAACCATGTCTCTAAAACAGACCCAATTTCTACCATGAGCAAAGGTGAAGGGGAAAAAAAAAAAAAAAAAGCAGATGGGAATTGGTTCAGGGATTCATGTGCCAAAGCTACTCCCCAGGCAGGTTCTTTTTCCATGATCAGCAGGGCTTGTGTGGTGACACCTTCTTTTCCTTCCCATTATAATTTGTTAATGTGCACCTGGCAGGACTACCAGCATGTCGGCACTCCCAGGTGTAAAAGGATATCGGCCTCTCTAAAGATACGGAGCTTGTGAAATGCCACACCTCGCCACAGCACAGCCAAGGGCTGAGCTGCCCTTATTTGCATGTACTCACGACTTAGACTTGCATAAAAGACTCATAAACTCTTTGGGAAAAGAACAGCTACACATTTGTCTACTCTTTGTGTTCCAAGAACTTTTCTCGTTAGCTGCAAGATGACATTTTAATGAGGTTTCACTGCATAGAAAACATGGGATGATTTAACCAGTTCTGTCCACCCCCTCCATCCCTCCCTCCCCAGACTCTTTCTGAAATGAGTTACCATGCGGGAACAAAAGCTTTTATGAGAATTTATGTCATTCGTGTGGAGGCAGGAGTGACGGAAAAGTCATTCAGCTGCCAAGCCTTGGCATCAGAGTGTATGGCATTCCCTCTCCTGCCCCGTACTCTGTGGCAAAGTGGTCTTGTTCAGACCTGTGCAAGTTTCTTCAAAAGCCGGGGGCTAGTGTGTTTGTTTGTTTGTTTTGGAGTCACAGAGAGGGCAGCATAAAATAGCTGCAAGGCAATTCCCGTACAGTAAAATGGAAGTCTCTCTGGCTCTTCATTCAATACAATGTGGCTCAAGAGGATATCCTGCCAACCCAATGATAACGAGGGAAATAAAGTCACTTCCTCACCAGCTGTTTGATTCAGGTAGAAAAAGGAAGCGTTTACTTCCTCATGTTTGCTCTCCCCACCGCCCCCTCGGTCAAAAATGCCAGGCAGAAATTGCCTTCTCCCTCCACAGTTTTGGTAAGGAGCCGTCAGATCCATACTGCTTCTCTGGGCTCAGCCTGTGGGCAGTACATCCTCCTCTGCAAGCAAGAAGCTGTGCCTTGCCTTTCCGGCCGGGGTGCAAGCTGAGCTGCAAAAAGACCGAGGCTGAACAAACTTGGCTCATTCCACAAGCAAAGAATGCCCATGTAATTAAAGATGACATTTGTTTCTTGGATCAGAGCTGCCGAATTTGGGCCAGTGGAAGAGCGGGATAGTGTGATCTCTTTGTTTTGAGACTGCCCTGACTCAGTGCACTATTACGCCTCCTAATCCTCCCAGAGTGACAAACTCCACTTCTGTCCTGGGGTCCCTGCAAATTCCTGGAACTCTGGCCAGGAACATGCTCTGTCCTCCCTATATACAGTCCAGTAGGCAAGAAGGCAGTAAGGGGTGCCCTTGGGGCAATCCTCATGGCTTCCAGTAAAAGCAGGCAAGGTGCAGCAGGCATCTCAGTTGCTTTGGTGCCTAAGAGCAGCTCAGGCAGAGCATCTTTCCCTTCTCCACCACCACCTTTCTTGCTTCAAGGAAACGGTCAATACGAAGTTGCACAGTAAACCAGCAATGGACTGATTGGACTTAATAAAAGCTTCTTAAGAAATGGCTTTTTAAAAACTTACAGAGCTGAATGAAGAGTTCTTTTCCATATAATTTTTAACAGCCCTGATATAATTTTACATCCTGGATATAACTTCCCATTAAATTTTGAAGGTCTTAAAAGCAAGGTCTGCAATGATTTTCTTTCCAATTGTGTAAGACTTCCAGAAAGGTTGACTAAGCCAGAACTTGCCTTGGTCCATTTGCCAAGGGGACCCTTCCTTTCATTATTAAGAGTGCTTTTCAAAGAACATCAAGTGTTTCAAACAATTTTCCTAATCTTATTTATTTTAGCTGAGATTCTCTTATTTTAAACAGAGCAGTTCAGGTGACAAAAATCCAGTGACAAATACATGGGTTTACAGAAGACAAAACCTTATGAAACAGTTAAGGTTCTGTTTAGGGTTCTCTTTGTGCTAAAATAGTTTTCAGCAACGGGTCATACTTCCCTCCTCCCACTCCCCTTGTTTTAGTACATAAAATGGACATGTGTTTATTTAAAACAGGTTTGAAACTTAAACAAATAGTGACAGGCTGTTCAAACAAGCTTCGGAAATAGGCCTAATCAGGATGTTTGAGAAGGGGAGGGGGAACAATCATAAAGAGCTACTTGTAATATATAGTGCAGACACCATTAGGTTGGGTTCATGTTATTGTAATAATCTCAGACAAAAAAAGTACTGCATGCTGCACATTTTTTGTTAACATTCCTCTTTTGAGCCATAGGTTATGCCATATTTTTGTCTTGTATGCAAGTTTTACTGTTCCTCTCTGTCCATCACCATACTCAATACCAGAAGCTCTATGGAATAATTGGAAATGGTCTCAGAAAAACTGGGAGGAATGTTCCTGAACTGGGAAGGGAGGCACAAAATATGCTCATTTTGATATTGATACTGTGTATGCATCAACTGTCATGAATATACAGAAGTGAGACCTTCCCCACAGAAAGAAACCATGAAAAACATAACATTTAAATGTTTTCACATGACTTGCGTTTCCATGAAGTTTTTTTTTTTTTTCATTTCCTCTCTTTTCCACCCATAATAATATCACCAAGTGTTGAATTTGACCCTTGTTGTATTTTTATAAGGCCCGATCTTGAACTCCCTATACAGACAAGGCTCTCATGGAAGTCAGCGAGTCTGTACTGGCGACAACAGGATTTAGCCCAGTCTGTAACATTTTAGGATATTGTGTTACTTCATAGCCTTAAGGAGAAATAAAAGCAGCTTTCCAAAGAGCTGCATAGCAAACTGAGTGTGCTTTTTCAGCTCTGCAACAGCACAGCAGAATATTAAGGCCAGAGTTTGCAAATGTCTATGTTGAAAAACAGGCAACTAAGCAAAGTTGCCAATTTCTCTCTGAAATGAAGAGTTTGCATTAAAACATTCCATCCTCCCCACAAAAGGTTAAGCTGCTTTCACTTAAGAATATACCTTTGGAAACCCAGGCTGGAAAATGATTGCCTAGAGGAACAAGCATTGAGAAATAGCAAGAGGCAGACGTGTTTTCACGTCACTCAGTTGGCCAGAGCCTGTGGCTGTTCTGTTACCAAGTCTTACCTACTTACATCCACTCTGACCTACAACATGCACCAATATTACTTAATGTAATGACACATTTTGGAAGCAAATATCTATTATTTATTTGAGTCTTACTCAGTATCTAGTGAATAGAAGTCAAAATATTAAAAAACCTTACACGCCCTCTCGTGGTAAAACAACAAACGCATCTCTTCTGGCAATAACTAGAGATGCCTGACAGGGAAAGCTAAATTAACTACAGAATTTGATTATCATTAACTCCGTTGGAAGGTTTACATCAATAATGGACACCTTTCTCTCCTCAATTCCTGCTGTAAACCATAACAATATATGCATTATTAGAAGGTTATCTCCTTGCATATTAACATTGCTAAACAGCTAAAGGCACTATAACTTTAATAGAGAATGTTAACTTCTACCAAAAATGGGAAGCCTAGGGTAATAAAGTAGAGAGAGAAACCCTCACATTAGATAGCTGTTTCATGAGCCTATTTCAATAGCTTGGGAGCAGACCTTAATTGGCCGCACAGTAAAAGAGTTGCCATAAATGATGCTATCAGTTTTGTCACATTTTTAAAATCATTCAGCTTGGCTATTTACTGCTTTTGTGCCATACAGTATGATTTATCTGTCTCTCAGGAATGCTGTGAAGCTTCATGCTCGTTAGGAATTGCAGCGTGAAAGAAAGGCATTACGTGCAGAGTATCACCAATACTTCTTGGGCATTTGCCTGGTCAAATCCCACTCTATTTATGAGTCACAAAAACTTTATCTTTGCTACTTAAACAGCCATTCCATTTGGTGCCTACGTGCATGACCAGATTTTCCTGGAGCACTGGACTATGGCATCACCCTTTTTGGTGACAGTTGTGAAAAATTATCATAGGTGTAACACAACCCTAACAACTTCAGTTCATAAGGAAAAAACATCTGTGGCTACTACACAAATCCTTCTCAGCCCATCCCAAGGGAACCAAACAAATTCTGCCTTATTTTCAATGAAGCTGATCTGCAATATAGATGCTCCTTATCCAGTGCAAATGAAAGATTTGGAGAATGAAGGTTCATCTACTTCCTTTGTGTATGTTTGTATAGACAACATTTAGGACCCAAAATAGTGGTAACTTATATTTTAAAATGCTGCTTCTGTCTTTTCTGTTAGGCTGGGCATGCCTAAATCAGAAGTCGCAACCATAAGTAATTTCAGCAATATTTATGAAGAAATAGGCAGGAGAACTTTTTTTAAAGCACGAAAAACAGAGCTCCCAAATCACTGTTTTAATAGGTTTGTGTGGTCTTCTTGTGCCAGCAGGATTGTTGGGTGACCCCTGAGGGTGAAGAAGTTGCCTCCTTTTCCCCGTTCCCCCCATCCCCCCAAGAAACAGTAACTGCAATTCTGATATTCCTTTTCTCATTACTTCCCTTTCTAGGATGCCTTTGTGGAGTTGTATGGCAACGGTATGAGGCCTTTGTTTGATTTCTCCTGGATCTCTCTGAAGACTATCCTGAGTCTGGTTCTGGTGGGAGCTTGCATCACTCTTGGCGCTTATCTCGGACATAAGTAGAGTCACCCAGTTTATTGTGGATTACAAAAGTCTTTCAAAACAACAAAATAATATTTTTTTTTCTGTAGCACAACGATATTTTATGAGCAAAGCAACTTCCCAGCGAAAGATTAAATCAGCTATTACTGCCAAAGGAAATATCATTTATTTTTACATTGCCGGAAAATTATTTATTAAAAGATATTTACATTTTAACCTGCTATTTTCAGAACCTCAGCAAGTTGTATCTGTCATCACATCATGTTGTTATTCTTAACTTTAATGAGCCCCAGAGTATTTTACGTTTGTTTTTTTTTTTTTTTTTTTAATTAATGCCGCTGGCTGGATTATTTTATCTCTGAAGAGTGAATATACTGACAAAGACCTACCTGCTTACACTTACAAGGGCAGTTACTTGAGCTGCTAAAAACTGCCAAAATGTGTTGAATTTCCTAGCATTTTCCAGGAAGGCTCTGAAAGATGAGGTCAGCATGAACAAAGTTCTCACCCTGTCCTGCTGGCAAGAACTGACATTAAACAATTCAACATGGTACATATGTGGAGTCAAGACAGAAACTTCTTGAAGGACGCTTGGCTATCCCTACAGGAGAACAGTTGGAAATATGATTGCCTATGCCTTTTAAAAGTGTTTCCAAGTTACCAGCTGTGCCATCACATCATAATCACAATACCCACGCAATACATGTCAACTTTTTTTTAATAGAAGTATGAAGTTAAATCTTTGGGGCTTGCAGGAAATTGCTGTTCCAATGATTTTCTCAGCAGCAAAATGTTTTTTGTGGCTACTGACACAGAAACATCAGGAGACCTTAAGTGCCTGCTTCAACAGAGCAGAGCTGAAGTCTGAAGACCTGACCTGTGTCCCACTTTAGTGGGCTCATATCTGCGACTAATCCTGCTTACTTACAGAGTTCCTCTGGAGGGTTGAAACCAATTAGATGTGGTCTCTAAATCCCTGAAAGTTGAAAAAGATCTTAATTTTATTTGGCAAAAAGCAGACCTCAGCTAAGTTACAGATTAGCTCTGACTATCCTTGTTTATCAAACTGGACACCAAAATCAAGTTCATTTTCATAACAGGAAAGGAAAGTGAGATTTATCATCCTGTCCCTCGCCCTCAAAATATTTTCCTGCTAATAATCTTCTAAGACTGTCTGCAGAAGAAAAGTTGATGAAGAAACTCAAAATCTTCTCTCTGGACAGAGACTCTTTGACACCTTTCTTGTCAGGTGCCTACTGTCATCTCAAGTGAAAACAGGGTGAAGGAAAAGGGGGAGTGGGAGGTGTGAAGTCATCTGCTCCTGTTACAAAATGCAACGCAAGTAAAATGCAGAGAACATAATACAGTTTTATAAACAGACCTGTGTTCAAAGCGGGGCTTTCCGTGAGCTCGACGGGGGCCAGGAGTCCCCTGGAAACCGAAGACTCTGAAGCATTGAGTCCCAGGGGCTGCTCTGAGTCATGGAAATGTCCAGCTTCAAATGTTTTAAATCCTGCGCTTCTATTTTTTCTATGAAACTTTTGAAATCTGGGATTTGTGGGTAAATGGATGTTCAGATATAAAAGGAAAGTTTGCAAAGCTCTGGATAAAATGTACCGTACAATATGTAAGTGCTCAAAGGGTGAAATACACGCAGTGAATAAACTGTAGCTCCAACCTCAAGATTTCAGCTGAATAACTTTGTGGCATTATATGCAAAATATCTCCAGTAACTCGGGAATGTAATATGTTCAATGTTAAGGCTGTAGTTGATGTTGTGTCTTCAAAGCTGCTTTTATGTTTGGTTGGTTTTTTAAGAGTTGTACATCTCAGCATTTTTAGTGCTATTTAGTCGTGGCACCTACACTTTGTATGAGCAAAGACGAAGCAAGCTTACATTTCAGATTTGAAATTACTTAATTTTATAGAAACATAGAAAGGAAATATTTCTAAGAACACAAAAATGTGAACTATGCTTGATTAAAGGAAATGGAAAAATCCCACCATCAAACAAATAGTACCTGCAGTGCTTTCAGAGTGCTTCTGTAAGAAGTGGGCATAGTCATGTAGGGTTTTTATGAAAAATATTTCAAATCAGAGGAACTGAGAAGTATTGTGGATTGAGTGTGGGCTTTGTTTTTTATCTCAGCTTACAAATTGGATTTGTTTGCAGCCAATTGCACAACTGGAATTGGCTGCTACTGAGCTTATGTTTCATTTCACAATCTAGTCTTCATTTCGATTTGTGCCCATATGCCCATTAAAGTTTATGAACTATTAGACCTCAAATTGTTTCAACATTGTTTGTTTTATTAAAGGTTTACATCGTCAAAAGTAGTAAAAAAAATCAATTCCAGTGCTGCTATAATACCAGGATAATTTGAATGGGGTTTTGGTTTTTAATACCTTCCAATGGCTAAAGTTTTTTAAAGCTGCTTTAGAAATAATATGAAGACGACACATGATACACAATTAAATGAATACTGAGGATTTTGTGTTCCATTGTGTCTATTCACTGGACTTCCCAGTGTATTTGTTAGTACCAGGCAAAGAGAAGAGTCATGATGACTGTTGATGATCTTATTTTATTAAAGAGCTAATGGAGTTTTCCCATCCTGACTGCAGAATAGTACAGTATTGTGGCTGCATTAGGTATAATGATAGTTGATAATACATTTATTAAGAAAACATTTTAGAAACATTGAATGTATATAAAAGCTTGAACTTCTTAAATAAAATCCTTTCTCCTCCTGCATTTCTTTCGCAATAATTCCTGTCTTTTCTACTCTTCATTACACTTCCATGTAAGATTTCTTTCTCCACAAATTGCCTTACAGTCTTCCATGCTTGAAGACTATGCTTCAGTGAAAACCCATCCTGTCACTGTGTATGCACAGACATCTGACCACTCCCACCACATCCAAATTGTAAAAGAAAAAAAAAAAAAGAAAAAAAAATTAAAAAGAGGGACAGTTCTGAAGTGTTTGGGTGTAGAGAATCAGAGGTCAAAATGGAAGGAAGAGGTCAAGAAGTGGAGGGAAATAGATCACTGAAATATCTCCCTGGTTAAAGATGAGTGTTACCTGCAATTTGTTTAGCTTCCATTCTTTCCATTGAAAAGGGATGATATAAGGGCAGAGAAAAAGCTTGCAGAGGCCCCACAATTATTTTTCACTATAGAACTTTGTTAACACTTAAGGCAATCTTTTTTAAAACAGCAAATGCATAGGCATCAAAGAGAAGTACTGGATTTTGCTATATTCAGCTTAGGTATCCTTAATACTTCTTCTCTCAATTTTTAAAGAAAATAATGAAGAAAAGTATTTTGCTTCTGAAAAAAAAAAAATCTGTAGGATCACCTGAGATCTGTCATAACTTAGGAACAGATGAAAAAATTGTGCAAAAGTGTTCTGAAATTAGAAGTGATACAGAGGACATTTTTTAATGGAACAAGCGCTGGATCCACCAAAGGACTAATGGGGCTGTTGAGGTAACAGAGAATATACAGATGAGAAAGGGAGCTGGAGGATATGGAGAATGACATTGGTATGTAAGAAAATCTTCAGTTTCACATGTTGCAGGAGTTCACGCAAGATGGTCTGAAAATGACTGTTAACTAAAAGCAGCTACAAATGTGTGCACTACATGGCTACGATCATTAAAAATTTGCAAGTACAAAATTACATGTAAATTATTATAAAATTATCTAGTCTATAAAAGTTCACCAGTTTTCTGTTATGATTGGGGATTATATAGCCTGAGTAGTTTTGCACTAAGAAGGAACAATTATGAAAAAAGAAGTCTGAAACCATATTTGCAAAGGCAACATGAAGGTGGTGCAGTTCAAAGAACATGGTCCCAGTCCCCCCAGTCCACGCAGTCTCCCCAGCTGAGGCAGCAAGAGTCTGGACTGCGTGCTTTGACCTTGAAGCATGACACTGCTTAGCTGTGCACCTGCACTCCACAAACCTATTGAATAAAAGTACCGTGAAGTGCATGTTTAAAGCCTTTCTTCTTTTTCCTCTCTCCATCTCTGAACAAACTAGCAAAATTATTCATTTCTATTGTGAGTTTATGGCTCAGTACTATATGAAAAATTATACATATTTTAATTTATGGGTATAAAAATTCTTCCTCATTGCAAGAGCCTGGCTTTATTTTTCATTCCTATCTCTCTTTCCAACAAGGCTAAATACAAGGAAGACAAAAGAGCTAATTTAATCTGTATTTGGTTTAAATCACACTTCTATACTAAGTTAATGCAGCTTCATCACACAATGAAATTATCTTCAAAAAGTAATACAGCATTAAGAGTTCCACACAAAAACTATATATTTTTATAATTTAAATAGCGGTTTTTTTCTTTTTTCTTCTGAAAATTTGAATTTTAATTATCACCAGCATAATGTAAATAAGCAGATATTGTTTATCCAGTACCTTTGGATGATATATGTATGGTAATGTAGTTTGTCAGTTTATCATCATTTAATATGATTATGTTGTTCTTTGTCTTTAAAATGTTATAAGAACATGCTGTCATTAAACTTTCCATGTCTGTCTAGTTTATATTGTGAAAAAATAATAAAAGCACACTGTGAGATTCCTGTTGTGCATTTGCATTTTTTAGGATTTGTCGACATAAAGCTACTCAAACATTTTGAGTGTAATCCCCTAAATGACACACAATGTTTCCTTCCTGATAGTTCTGTTCACCTGTTTTGCTCAGCAATGGCCAGTACTCACAGCCTTTATCATGAAGATGCAGTGATCCAGGTTTGAGTAGCTGCTGCTGTGTGAAATACAGCCCCCAGGTGTAGCCTGCGCTTTGGGACCCAAGGACAGTGTCGCCCTTTCTGCCCTGCCATTCATTCAATGCCTTGCAGAAAGTGCAGCAAGGATCTTCTATTTGTTTACCAAAACTGGTTTTCATTCTTGCAAACAGGAGCTGGAAATGCACGTGAGCAAGTTTCAACAGGAGCAGAAGAAATATTTTGTTACTCCTGAAGGTTTCCTATGGTTATGACTGGTTTCCAAAAAGTGTTTTGGTATTTTGCTTCTTACAGGCTCATGTTAAATGGCCCTTGATTCACAGAAGTTGCCTTTTACCTTCTGTGCCTTTAATTCAGGTAGAACATAGCTAAATATGTTCAGGTAATGAGTATTTAACTGCTTTAAGAATTTATCCAGCTTCTTGTGTGGGTTTTACAGCCAAATGTGTGCACTGTGCTGTCATGGATGCACTTTTTACCAGTGCCTGAAGTTCGTAGTTTAATGCTTTTCAAGCACAATTCAGGCACATGTGCAAAACATCTACCCCTCTGTCTGTGTCCATGAAGACAGAGAAGATGACGGAAGTCAGCCTGAAACTGAAAGAAGCAACAGCAACAGAATGCAATCCATGGACTCTGTCCTCTGACCTCTGGGATTTAAGTGTCCAGCAGAGAGCAAGGTTACTAAACCTTTGCAAGGTAGAAGGTAAACCACATTGCAGTAGGACAAGTACTACAATTTCTCTCTGCCATCTTTTTGAAAAAAGAAGATAAGGACTTGGAGGAGAGGAGCCCCAGAACTGCATTTTTTCTAGCTAAAACCTAACAAAGGAAGATGGGATTAAGTTTCCACAGGGAGTTCAGCAAAACCAGGTAAATTAGTTCAGGGACTCTTCTCTTTCTGCCCAGTCAGATGACTCCAATTTTTCTTAAAAGCTAACAGATCAGCACCTGGGATTAAGTGCTTACCTTACCACTGGGACCAAACACGGTGAGCAGATGGGGAGAAGAGAAAAGGTCTGGATAAAGACAAAATGAACATTAGACCTGATAACTAAGGTGGCTTTTGGCTCTCTGAAAATTAGGTCAGAGCACTCTAAAATAAAGATTTGCTGGGCCAAAACCAGAAAGCTCCCTTCTCAAAACATTCCTGAATGGTTTCAAGAACAGTAAGTCTCCACTGAAGCTAGACAAGCAGCAGCAAGCAGTTGTCCCTCTGCAGCAGCAGGCTCTCCATCCCATGGTACCTATGGCTCCTGCTTTTGTCCTCCTCAATTGTTAAATATTTAATGGGAGTCTACAAGTGGTAGAAAGTGAAGTTCATTCCACTCTGAATGGCTGGGTACCAGCTGCATGGCATTTAAGTTTCATGTAATAACTGATCCTAGGAGGAGCTAGCCTTCTGCTTGGAACTAACTTTTTGGTATCCAGAACTGCCTCTGAGGCCATGTTGCTCTGGGCAAAAGACAATGGAGTCAAGATTTATGCACTGAAAAAACTGATTTTCACAGATGGATAAACAACAAAGCGGCTCTTGAAGCGTCCCATCATAGGCTAGAGTAGTTCACTGCTCCCCACTACAACTGAGCACAAGTACTGAAAATGTTCAGAATGGATCTCTAAAATCTCATGGGGATAAATACGTCAGTTAAAAACACACCTAATTTTTTAAAAAGACTTCTAAAGGTGCAGACACACTCCTTGCTATCCTGCAATGTACTGAAGAGTGTTTCTGGATTAGTTCACCTGGAAGGTATCTCTTCCTCTCCAGTGGGAGTACCTTTTCTGGTACTGACCTATGCAACTCATATTAAATGTACTGAGTTGCCTCTTGGATATCCTGGAGAAACACATCAGCCTGCCCTCTTCTCTGTGTGTCCTCCAGAACCCTTATTACAAGCACAACCACAATAGTGGGAATGCAATGCTTTGATTGTGGTGAAAATTTGGACTCAGAAAAAGTCCTGGTCATACAGCTGAAAGTGTCCATTTGGAACAGACAGTACTGATGCAAATATTTATAAAGCCACAGGTGTCAGAGACAAAAGTCAGCCAATCTGTATTTGGGGATGAGATGGAAAAAGAGCCTCTTTCCCCTTCTTTGTCCACTTGATAAACTACAGGCACTTCTCTGCCTATGTGGTCAGAGATGCTGTCCAATGTCCTAGTTAATGGTATACTTGAGGTTTGTGCCTGTTTATCTCTTGCCACCTGTATGCTCCCACTCCAAAAAGTCTGCTGATCCTTAATATATCCGGGAAGTAAACTCTTCCCTTTCCTACCTGTGACTGCTAGATTATTACTCTTCTTACCCCTCTGGTAACACCAAAGACCCTTTAGGAGGTAAGGTGCAATATATGTGGATGACACTGCTCATGGAGTATTTACAATAATGTTCAAAGTGCGTGTTTCAGGCTGTGCTACTGTGAGCATAAGCACTATGGAGGTCTCTGCACTGGTAGACCACCAGGATGGAAAGACATTTCTGTCAAAGCAGCCACAGAGCATGCTAAGGGGCTGTAGGGGGATGAGTGACACCTGATTCAGCACCATCTAGTGAGAATAGCACAGCTTTATCCCATTGTATCATGTTTAAATGTCAAGGTTTTGGTAGCTGTGGGGCTACAGGGGTGTTTATGTGAGAGCTGCCAGAAGCTTCCCCCATGTCCA
>VZSR01001854.1:24159151-24217366 GCA_013398615.1 Brachypodius melanocephalos | reverse complement strand
CAGCCCACGGAGGTCCATGGTGGAGCAGAGATTCACCTGCAGACCGTGGAGAACCCCACATCAGAGTAGATGGATGCACAAAGGAGTCTGTGACCCCATGGGAAGCCTGTGCTGGGACAGGCTCCTGGCAGAACCTGCAGACCCATGGAGAGAGGAGCCCATGAGGTTTGCTGGAAGGACTTGTGACTCACTGGGGGAACTCATGCTAGAGCAGCCTGTTCCTGAAGAACTGCACCCCTTGGAAGGGACCCACATTGGAGCACTTTGTGAAGAACAGCAGCCCTTGGGAAGAACCCACTTTGGAGAAGTTTGTGGAGGACTGTCTCCTGTGGGAGGGACCCCATACTGGAGCAGGGCAAGAATGTGAAGATTCCTCCACCTGAGGAGAAAGAAGTGAAAGCAACAACATGTGATGAACTACAACTCCTAATAGCAGTTCCTACACTGCTCAGGGGGAAGAAGGTACAGAAAATCAGGAGTGAAGCTGAACCCAGGAAGAAGGGAGGGATTGAGGGGGCAATGTTTTTAAGATTTGGTTTTATTAGTCATTATCCTAACTTGATTTGGTTGGCGATAAATTAAACTAATTTCCCCAACTCAGGTCTGTTTTGCATGATGGTAATTTGTAAGAGACCTCTACTGGCCCTTAATCTCAACCCAGGAAGCTTTCATGCTATTTTCTCTCTGCTGCCTGCCTAGCTGAGGAGAGTGATAGAGTGGCTTTGGTGGGCACCAGGCATCCAGCCAGGGTCAATCCACTATATCCATTCACCAAAAAGCCTTGTTGCAGGAAGTTTACTTACAGTAGTGGGGAAAACATTTGGTCAACTTGACCCAGCAGCAGAGAGCTTACACTGGGGAAGCACTCTGTGTAATGAAATTACATAAATGCATGCCATAGAACTACTTCATAATCTTTCAAAAAACACTTTTAGTCAATTATCATGAATCCCAAAATTGGATTCCACTGACCCACAAATAATAATTCTTATGAACAGATGAGTGTATCTGATGCAAACACATAAAAAGTCAATGCATGCAGTCTACATACTAGTGTGGCAACAGCTTTGACAGACCCTTAATTTTTTGTCTTTGTTGGGACAATTACATCAGAAATTGTGAAAGGACAAAATGCTGCATTAGGAAAAAAGACCAGACAAAAAGAACCTAGACTGTACATTACTGCTGCAGTGGAAGTAATCACCTATGATTTACTAAAAGTTGACTCAAAAAACCCTGAAAACGAGTCACTTGTCAAAAAGCCTCTTGTTCTCTTCTGGGTTCAACCCTCCAAGTCACTAGAATGACAACACACACTTTCAGTTACCTGAGCATGAATGCTTAGCATTCAAACTGCACAGCCTTTCACAGAATCACAGAATGATTTGGATAGGGAGGGACCTTCAAAGATCATCTAAGTCCACCCCCCTGCCACAGGGCACAGACACCATTCACTAGATGAGATTCCACATAGACTCTGACCTCAAACGTTTCCAGAGATGGGATATTCACATATGACTGGATAGTTTGAAAAGAAAGCAAAAGAAAACAGCAAAAGATTGAAAGGTGAATCCACAAGTCACATCAAACACCTTAGCAAGCATCAAGGCACTTTGGAAATGCACTTTTTTTAAGACAAGATGGCTGGAAAAAGCTGAGAGGCATCACACCTCCCTACCTCTTACTGTGTCATCCCACAGCACTGCCAATGGCAAACCAAAGAGACTTTGGCTAAACAGCTCCTCTTCCCGGCCTGCACCACCTCCACCGCCCTCCTCCCAGCAACAACCGAGGAACCCACTGGTAGGGCCCAGCAATGCCAAACACGTCAGCCAACCTCAGCCGTGAGTTTTGGCAAGCCCACTTCCACAGCGTAAAGATGCCAGCACCCTGTATGTAACACACGGGGCAGGCGGCGCAGAGGCGCGGAGCTGCCGGGTAATTAATGCTGCCTTTCGGCGGGGAGCTGGGCACAGCCGTGCTCTGTAATGTTTGCATCGGAGCCCGGCCAGGAGCCTGGGCTGTCTGCTCCGGTGCCCAGATGCCGTGGCCTGAAAGGGACCGCTGCCTGCACTGCTCTGTCCTCCGACAGCTCTGCTTGAAGTCAAAACTGGCAGCAAACCAAAGCCTTCTCTCATGAGACTGTAAATTAATGTTGCTGAAGGAAGCTGGCTAGTAGTTCATGTGGCTCTGGGTTTGCTTTACATCTGGTGTCAACTTTGAATTCCCTCTACAGCTAGGAATAAAACAGGTGAGGTGCCTGGGCCACTCAGCACCCCCTACACATTACTAATTTCCTTTCATCCAGGCCTTTAAAAAAAAAAATCCCCAATCAGGCTACAGTTTTGAAATGTTATAGGGTTGGGGGGGGTTTGGGGTTTTTTTTGTTGTTGTTGTTGTTGTTGTTTTTGGTTTAGTTTTTTGGTCTTTTGGTTTGTTTGGTTTTTTTAACTTTAAAAAGCAGCTGTTATTTCTCTCCAGGCTTTGCAAACATTCTTCCCATTAAGTAATTCATTTACTGCTAACAGCAGGCACAGCTTCCTCCAACTTGCAACTCTGAAAGAAGCTGATACCTTTTACACTTGAAAAATGTGACCATGGAAAAGAAACAGACATATTTTAAACAAAGATGCTCATTTTCAGCTCCTCCTCACTCCTTTGCCTCACAGACCAGGTACCTAACAAGCCCTTCACTCCAGTTGCCTACCACCTAAATCAGCTTGATTCCTTATCCCTGTGTTTTCATTAGGGACACAAAATCAATCTTTAACCAAGGACAAATAGCACTGCTTCCAGTTACATCCAAATAACAGCTTTCAGTTCTGGAATTCAAAGTCAGTGCTGTTATTTTGTAGCTGGTTCCTTGCTTTCTGCCAAGATGGAGGGGGAAAGGAAGGGCAGTCCAGAGGTCATAAAAGATATTCAAGAACTATAGGAAAAAATTATACAGCTACCTCCAGCAAGAGATGAGACAGCATCCAAGGTTTAGATCGGCCTAGCCTCCTCTTCATATCACACTCTTTTCAAAGCATGCTGCCCACTTGAGAACTACTCCAGTCATCATCTACTAGGAAACTCCCATCAGTATTAACTGGAGCTAGGAAGAGATATTTTAGTACTTGCACTAGAAGTGAAGTCACTGATAGCTGCAGAACAGCTTTAACTTCTACACAAGGCTATTCAACTTCCTGAGAAAAGCCTGGATCCTTCCTCAAATACTTTTACTTTTCTTAAGTTCAAGTTGATTGTGATGGGAAGCTATGTGGCAGGCTTAAAAATCAGCTAGCCATCCCAAATATTGCTCATCCCTTATGAGGAGAAACCCCAGCTGTCCCTTTCAAGCCCCTTTGAAAGAAACATCAAAATTCATAGTACAGTTAGAAAGGTATTAGTAAAATGGACCATTACATACAGCTGCAACATGTGTTACAAGTGAGCACGGCACATGCAGGCAGAGATGTGCCATGGACTAAGCAGTATCCTTTGCTTTGCTTATTTTGCACGCTTGACAAGTGATATTTTACCTCATGCTTTCCCAAGTCTTTCTGGAAGTAATTTTTCTATGCATCTCCAGAATGCCACCAACAAAGATATGACCAAAAAATTCTCTGTTTGCTCGCCTTAAAATGTTCAAGTTCCGCTCCTACTGTGGAAATTGTATTTTAAAAAAAAAAAGAAAAGAAAAAAAAAAAGGAAATTAAGTCAAATAATTTTTCTTCTAGTAGATACTTGGAAAGAATTAGCTAGTCAAAAAGATATGTCACTTTTGGCAAACAGAAGTATACACACCCACATTTAAAAAAATCATTCTGTCCTTCATTTTCAACTGTATGTCCACTGCTGAATCATCCTTTAATTACAGCTGACAATTGCACAGATGTCTCCAGTGCAGTTTGCTCATAAAGACACATTTATTGCAACGAGATACATGACAGACTTCACACTTAACAGTTGTCAACATAACTTCATTAATGTGTCTTAAGTATCCACTTGCCCACCCCCACCCACTTCAAAACCAAAATTAAAACCCTCTTTTCTTCTGTCATCACATCCTCCAACAACTATCACCACTCACTCAAGTGTTAGGAAAATAAGTCACCGCTTTTTCCATAATCCCCATCAAAAATTGCTACTTCCAACAAAAGCAGTGTAACAACAGACTCAGTCACAAATGAAAGAAGCCATTTTCATTTCCCAAAGACCACATCTATTTATCTTCTTGACCCATCCAATTAAGTGGTATGATTCACTGATGACTAGTAGCACAAACATACATTCATGTGTTAAGTTCTGTCAAAACATTACAAAATTAGCAGAGAGCAGCTACTGTTGTAAATTTAATGATGTACCTATGATGACTGTAGCTGGCAAAACAAATGTTCCAGTATTATATGAGCCCTTTTAATACATAAATATTTCCTCTAAAAATAGGCTTGCACACTTAGAAGACATTATCTTTATTGGGTAGAAAAGACCTAAATGTTCTCACTTACAAATGTCGGACAAGCTTATCTTAGGTGTGTGTGGGGCAGGAGGCCCAGTGGAGACAACAAATGGGATTCTAAACAAGAAGAATACTCACGTTTTTTATTTGTCTACACAGGGATTGAGACTATGATGGAACACGTCTACAGATGGAACCAATTATCTGAAAACAAGATATGTTCACAGATTTCAGTTTTTGATTATAGACATTTATCAGTCAAAACCACTTGTGACTCATGCTAAGATTAAGTTTTATATTATAACAAAGAATTTAACTACCTCTTGGTGTCATTATTGAGAAGACTGATATTCGACCTGCACTCCTGAATTTTGCCAACTTTGCCATAAAGGTCTTTTGACTAGGACTTGGTTACAACACTGCTCAGTTTTCATACATTCACAGGAATAGAAACAAAATGTTCAATTCTGGTGCCTCTTTATGAGTATTTGAACTGAGGGAAGACTCTAAGGTAGAGGAAGAGTTCAGAAGGTCCTCCCTATTCATACTGGCCTTTGGATTTTGGCAGATGTTGGCATCTTCAAACTCTAGACAAAGCTAAGGGTGTTGTGAACTTTTTAAGGATCAAGCCTTTGGTGACCTTCAGAGCCAGGAGAACACTACAGCCTGAAGGGAGTATAGATGTTAGGAGCTGGAGCACCAACAGAAGGAAATTTCCCTTAGGAAATTCAATTTAGGCTTAGGAGGGAGTCCCTTTGAGTCCCTCCACTGGTGTCTCACTGTGCTTCTTTGCTGTCTCCCCTCTTTTGCACTGCAGATGTGTGCACATACACAGCTGAAACTTCAGTCCCCAGTGCCAAAGAATGTCATCCTTATGGTCACCCGTCTCCCCATCACCGGCTATCTGAGCAAGAGCATTTATCATCATAGATACGTGCCCTCATGAAACAATCAATGCTGTGAGAAAACTTCCCTGAGTTTCCCTCTCTTCTACAGCCTCCCTTGTTTGGTGGGAAGATGGAACACAGTAAGGAAAGGAAATTATACAGCTGGAAGTTTCCCAGTAAACCTTGGAATAGTTCTTCAGTGGAAAAAAAATCCATAGGACTTATAAAATCACTCTAATACTAATGATATACTGATATATAATGATATATCTGGATTGCTGGAAGTGTGTGGTAAACATTTCTTTGTAAATGTGATTTGAACGTATGTAGGCAGTACTGTAAGATAAATTTGAATTCTGGCAAATGAAGACTTTCTTTGTATACTCAGCTAAGTAGAAATTCAAAATTACACACAGCAACATGAGAAAAAAAGCAGTTAGACTGACAAAAGTGTGGGGGGGTGTTATTTGGTCTAAAATGTGTTTATTTTGCAAAAAATTCCATCTAAATGAAAAACCTTAATATGGTAACTGTGATGCTGCTATTCTACCTGTATAATCAGTTTAATGTCTCTGAAGATTTAAAGAATAGTGTAGTAATTATGTGATTTCATCTTAATGCCAGCTTTAAAATGAAGGGGAAGAATCACTTCTGTATGCCTCACAGAAACAAATAATTGTTTTAAATCCATCTTTCTTGAAAGCAAGCTGTAAACTCTCCGGTTTCAAAACAGACAGATCAATCTTATGCAATTTGTCTGGTTTCTAATTATTAATACAATTCATAATAAAAAGCCAGAGGGGGTAGAATTAGGTGCTAGGGAAAGATGTTTGGGCACACATCAACCACCAAAATGGATTAAGATCAGATGAAAAAGAGAGAACAGAACAGCTATTAAACTTCTGCCTCGTCTTCACTAGGGCTGTTGTTAGAAATTTGGAGTACAGCTGCACTTAATGAGTTTGTGTAAAAGCAGACATTATACAAATGGGAGAAAGTAGGAACTTCATCCAATTAGATAAGAGAATTGGCCAGCAGCCTCCAATGAACTGAAAAGCTCTTCCAACTTTAGGGATGAGAGCTAATTATAACTCTGTTTTTGTGTGTGTACAATGCTACTAAATTATTAAGAAATATTGTTCTGTCAAAAAACTATGTCATATGTACTGATTTGATTATTACAGATAGAGGATTTGCCAGAGACAGGGCTGGAAAGTGATTAGCCTTGATAGAAAGAGGAGTAATTTTTGCAATCTGACCTCAGGGTGCAAACAGCTTCTTTTCTTGAGTTTCTCCCAAAATTTGGGCAATTGGATGGAATGGCAAGAATTTCTATTTCTTGTTCTTGGTACTTAGGATGCAAGGAAGAGAGGCTGATGTAGCTAATTATGTGCCTGTTAAGAAAGGTAGCTCAAGAGATATTCACTGTTGAAGCTAACACACAACCAGGGGTATTGTTTCCTTTTTTTTCCTTTTTCTTTTAAACACACAATAAGACAAAGAATCAGAAATAAGCTAGATATGAATGGGCACAAAGGTTCCCACTTTTACTTGATAACAATTAAATACCTTGTTCAGAGAGTAGACTGAGGTACAGAGAAAACAAGCAAATGATGTTCCATCTCCTCCTCCTTTGTCACTCCCAAACATGCCTCTTTAACACACAATACAACAACTACTCAGGGTGTGCAGCTCCCCGCAGCCACGGCCCACACACCATTTTGGGCTCCACGGCCAATTAAGCCCTCCAGCCATCTCCAGACTGTCCATCAAGTTGGCAATTTTCAGGAAAGAAATGACACTTTACATAAGGGAAAAAATGTGTGAGAGGGCATATGCACACTCCTCCCTGCACGCTGAGAGCAGCAGGGAGGGGAAGTGAAATGAGAGAATTTATTAACTTAGAAAACAGGTTCAAACTCTGGACCCTGCTATTTCACTCCACTCATGTCTCCTTTGGAATAAGGGCTACCAACAACTGCCAAACAATGTCATTCCTTATAGCCAAACACCCAGGTTCCATGTTTACTGACAATCTGTGCACACTGTCCTTATAAGCATGAAATGTAGTTTGCTTTTCTTTTCAGGACCAGGTAGAGCTACTGGGACTCCTTGAAAGAAGCCAGAAGAACAAGACAGAAAAATCCCAGAGCAGACAGAACACACTAGAAGGCTGTGAACAAGGATGAAAGACCAAAATTCAGCATTAGAAAGAGCAGTGGGAAGAGTCCAGAACACTGTTTAAATCTAGCCAAGCCATACTTCCAAACTAATATATTTTACTTCAATTATCCTAGAAGCAAATAAAGGAATTAACTTAATTTAAATCTTCAATAAGACAACCTCTCAAGAGACTTTCCACAATCTTTCCGACTTTGAAGGAAGACTACCAACGACAGTCCTAAAACTAACAGAGGCAAGAGAGAGGTTTAAGGCTCCTAAACACAGATTCAGCATGTCAATTCTGAAATGCTAAATAAAAGCATTGGTGTCTTATTAAACAAAAAACAAATCACTAAGAAATCAGCTTTCAGGGATCTACTGAACTGCCGCATTGTACTTGCTCAGAAAATTACCCAGCAGTTTTTTTCTGAATGAAGAAATACAAATCAGTTTTGCTTAGCAAATGCAGGAGCCAAACTCTTCTATTGTGAGGGTTTCAATAGACACTCAAATAACTTTGACAGCAGCATGGAGGGGGAAGGGTGTCTCTGACCCAGTTTCTGTATTACAGCATCGCTTGGGTGATGCTGGTACGAGTGTTCACAGCAGAACCTCTTTTCTTCAATTTTCCTCTCCTCCTTGCCCACCATCACTTTGTTTAAATAATCCACAGATGTTATCATGGGCACAAGAATATGGTTAATTGAGCTTAATGATTGCTGGCAGCTTCTTATATGCATTCAGCTGGTGATTTTTCAGCAGAGAGCCCTTTACACAGTGTGAGAGGAAAAATTTGGTTTTTTTCTTTGGCTTTCTCATCTCATGGCCATTCTGAAAAGCAGCGTTCTCATTTTTTTCCTGAGATCTTTGCCCAAACCCTCTTAACATGCTGTGGGAAATTTTGAAGGTCAGGCCCTCTTCACCCGGTGGAACCTAAATGATTTTTTTTCGAGGTTCTTCATCAAGAAGTTTCTCACTACTTCTCACACCATTGATTCAGGAGAAGTTTCAATTGCTCCTTTTTGTAGAGCAACAAAAGCCTAGAGAGACAGGGAAGTGAAATACTGAACAAGAGAATAAATGCACGAAAGAAAGGCTCCACCTATTCAGGCAGCAGGGAAATGGGGACTCCACGTATGGAGACACCTAAGGGCAGTCTCCCTGCCAGGAAGCCAGGCAAGAGATGTGACAGATGAACTGGGATGAAAACTCTGAAAATCTGAGCAAGAGAGGCAAAATCCAAAGGATGCCCATAAAGCTAAAGTCACAAGGGCTACAGCAAGGGCTGATACACACTTCTGAGTCTGAATATGCACAATGAAAATTTTCTCTTTAAAAACCCCTCACTGCTAGACATGTTTCAATATGGTTTTCAACAGATCTTGAATTATTATGAACCTTTGCTTTTCTGCTTGTATATGTCACAAGCCATCACTAACCTGACAGCTCTCTGGCAGTCTTTCAAGCATCTTCAAAAACACAAAACTAATCTTGCTTTTAATGTCACTTCCAACTCCTAAACCAAAATCCAATTCAGAGATTTGAAAAGAGCCGAATCAGAAATAGATTTTCACAAATGTCCTGATAAAGAAAGCTGAAAGTAAAGAGTTACACTGTCAAAAGCAATAGTATATTGACAGAATAAAAGCAGGAACAATTTTATGTCAGACTGTACACTGCACAGTGGTGTATGCCACAGCCAGGGGCAACCAGCCTTTGAGAAGCCCACAGATAATTCTGCAATACATAGACTGGGATTATGCTAGATGGATCCCAGCAGAGCTGCATGAATCTGGGGACTACTGCACAGTGAGAACCCAGGCCAAGGAAGGAGGTGAGCCAGCAAAAATTGCTAAGGAGATTCCTGTTCTACTGGACAGTAAAGCAGCCAAAGTCACAAGGAGCCACTGTCATCAGCCATAAGACCTCTTCCCAGCTCTCTCCCTCTCATTTTCCTTGGCTAATCAGTGTTGTTCAAAGTGCTAGTGCAAATTTATTAGGGTTAAGGAGATTGGTCACACTTGCACTAGTCAGTTAAAAAGACTAAGACTGGAGAGAGGAAAGCCTGAAAAAAGATGTAGTTTTATTTTTCCACAAACAATACAATAGCATTCTCATTTCATTGGAGAAACCAGGTCTCTTTTTTGCTTTCTTCCCAGTTTTGTTTGTTTGTTTGTTTTGCTTTGGGGTTTTTGTTTGTTTGTTTGGTGCTTTGTTTTGGGTTTTGTTTACACTAGGGAAAAAAACAGTTGGAATATTTACATTATAAACCTTATAAACCTAGCTAATTTTTGTTCAAACCCAATAAAATAAAATACATACATTTATATCTTACTTATATATACTTATATAAATTTTATATACTTCCTCAAAATAAATACATTTTCTGCAAACATCTTGTATCATTTGGAAACTCACATTTGTTAAGAAAACAGCAGTGGTAAAATTTTTTTGACCATTTCTAGTGATTCCTTCTTTATGAGAATTGTGGCACTTCCCTGGAAAATGTTAGCTAGTGCACTAACTTCAGTACTGCTAAGTTCCCTCAGGTGACAGAACCATAATTTCCTCTGCTGCCAGAGACTTCCCTCTTGATTTTGGGCTATTCATTTTGCCTTTGCGTTCCTCAAATCCAGCTACAAAATGGGTATAAAACTTGTGCTTTGCAGAAGCACCCCGAGCATGAAACTACTCATTATTTGAAGCTTTTGCATACTGTGGAGAAAGAAGGTATAGAATACATAAAAACCCACTTGAATTAGGCTTTAGAAAGATGCTGGGAGGATGATGGACCTGACTGAATTACTATGCTCAACTGAGCAAAGCAGTGTTGCTTCCTGAATGACTAAAGCCTTAAGATGCTCTTAAGCTTGCAAATAGCACTACAAAATCTCTAATGGGTTGCAGATAGGCAGGACTGCTGTTTTATATCTCAGCCAGAAGACAAGAATTATTCTGCTGCTCAAAAGGCTACAAACACGCAGTGGCTCAAGCAGACCAAAAGGAAAAGTACCACAAAGACCAACGAAATAAACACCATCATTCCCGAAGCACTTTAATTTTATCTCCAGTGGAAAAGCCAGGCTCTGCTTTGCTTTGCCAATGGTATATGAAGAATTTGCTGCCAGATGCAGTGTGCCTGTGATGTTGCTTCAACCCTGGGCATTTATAGATCTGCAACTTAAAACATGTTTTCTGAACATAGCCTTAGCTAAAAATCCCTTCCCCGTCTAGAACTGATCTCATTCACTTGCTGGTCTCTGACATCCCTCATCTAGATTCAGAGTGGTCTGTTTGCCCTTCTCTAAAGGTGGAAGCACGGGTCAGAGTTGAGCTCGGCATGGCGAGGTCGGTAGCATCCCATACAGACACGTTAAGAGGGAACAGCCGAGAGCCCAGTGCCCTCCTCCTCCGCCAATTATCAGCAGTACCTGGTATCGGAGCTAGCTGTGCAGGGGGAAAAGGGAGAAAAACTGAGAAAAAGCGAAGCCGATGATTAAGGAGTAAAGAATGGCAAATGAAACTAAAAATAGTCCCCTCGGCAGTTGTAAAGGAAATTCGTTTGACAGGAGGCTGCTTCTTTTGTCGAGAGCGGTTTGTTATGCAAGAGACGATACCAACACCGGCTCTTCTTATCTGGCTTGTCAGTTTAACTGACAAAAAGGAGCAGGGTTAACATCTCTGGAGCCACCGCCAGTCTCAACATTTGCTTGTTTTTCATGCATGTCCGTGTTTTAAGAGGCAGCCCGGGGATTAATACCGTCCAGAAACTGTGGTGCAAGCTCAGTTAGGCAATTCCACAAAAATCTTCACAGTACTTACTCGTCATTAAAGGCAACAATTGAGCCCCTGCCTGCTGCTGGTTTTGTTTCCTTGCCTCCTGCTTCAGTCATCACATGGTGACTTTTCTGCACAACAGAAAACTGAATGCCCACAGGTTTTTCCACGCACAGGCAGCAGAGGACAACTGCCCCTACTCTGCTTTTCCAGTTCTCAAGATAGATGACTCAAAATGTGCAGAGCCTCTTGGATACAAGAAAGTGAAAAACTAAACAAAAGAAAGTTGTTTCATTTTGCCCCCACTCCTTCCTGATGCTGAGCCTTCAACAGCACTTACACCTCTATGTGCAAAGGTAAGTAGGAAGGAAGAGGCTTTAAAAGAAACCACTTTAACACCCCCTTTCTTACAGAAGAGAAGCCACCATGAAACCAGGGGAAGAAGAGGTAAAAGTGAGGCTATCAGCAGCTTGCTGGCCAATTGCCCACATGACTGCAGGTGAGTCTGTATGTTCCTCGTTAATGTGCCTTCTGGCATGCCTGAAAGCTTTTGGAGAGAGCCTGGTGGTCACGGCTGCCAATATTTGCTGGTGAGAAGGTAAGCAAATCACACCCTGTCCAAGTTAAACAAGTTAAAGCCAAGACTTCCAAGAACCCAAGTGACCCACATACAGTATGCAGGAGTGAGCAGTTGGGTATGATGTAGGTGCAAGGGAAAACAACCCTTATTTGTCTTCTTTTCATTGGACTTCCCTGAAACATTCATTTTTAGATCCAGTATGCTGCACTAAATCATGGGTTAATTAGAAACAGGAGTCTCTCCTCTATTCCTATTTTTGGAGGAAATGTTCATCAGCACAAAGACAGCAATGCAGAAGTCCTGTCTCTTCGGTGAGTAACTGAAATCATCCTCTCTGTCCCAAACATCAAGGTATTTGGTAGAAAAATAAGCAGAATAAGATAAAGTGGTGGAAAATCCTGGTTGAAAAGTATATAGCAGCTTTTTGCTTCAGGTTTTAAACGTGCACTGTATTGAAATATTCTGGGCTTCTTCTGTAAACTAAGAAACAACTCGATCCATTTCCCGCTCAGTGAAGAAAGATCTTGGTGGCAGATTCCGCCCTAAATCAAACCCACCTGCCATGAACTGCTTGGGCCACAGGATGCCACTGTTGCATTTCTTTTTCAGGAGGTTGAAAGAGTGACAAACTGTTTGCATGAACAGGACACCTAAATTTAATACCTCTTTTCCTTCTTAAGACAAACAATTGCCAATGTTTAGAGCTCCAGACAGACCATCCAGATGTAAATACCTCAGAGCTGCACAGGAATATGTGTTTTCTTCAGGAACAAAATGTTTGAATACCTTTTAAGGCTCGATTACTGAACCCAGCACCTCTGTACCTTCATAAATTTTCTATGCACAAGAAGTCTTTCCAATGACTGCCCTAAGCGTTGACTCCAACTCTGATAGTTTTATCCACAAAATAAATACCCTGTTATTGGATTTTATCTGTGTCCAGATGAGAAAAGAAAAACACTAGATGGGAGAGTAGATTAAATCAGAGAGAAGGCAGGCTGCTCGTAATTGCTACCTCTTGTGAAAGAGCAAGAGCCCCTACCATGTTAATAAAACTTCATAAATATTTTACTAATATAAAATGGAATGCAATGTATTCATGCCAAGAGACAGGGAAGTAGCCTGAGCTCCCAGATAGCTTCTCTTGCTGCAATTTTGTGCAATTTGCAAACTGGCACACAGAATCAGAAGCCCAGGACTACTGAGACCCCTGGGACAGTCAAGACAAAAGCACTGCACAAAGGTCCACCAGTGTGAACTTTAGAGCAGTCAAGATTGCAGAAATCTACACAGAGTCTAAAAGTCCTCTGAAAGTAAATTTCAGTCCTGACATATTTTCACATTGAAGTGGTAAATTATTACAAAAAACTAAGTATGGGGTTGCAGACAGTCTCCAAGATCTACACAGACAAGGGTTCCCCCAAGTTCAGCACAACACAGATGGAATTGTGAGAATGGGTTGTTAAGAAATGAGGGAGAAATTTTAATGCTAACAGTTTCTCAGACTTCAAAAGCCATTTTGGTTTTGCTCGACATTTCAGAAGGGAAAAAAATGGCTTTAGCCTACTACAGCTCCATTTAGGAACAGGGAAAAAGAAAATGAATGATAAGGTTTCAGATACATCTTGGGTGGCCAGCAACAGAAGAACTTGAGAAAAGCCAGCATGAAAGTGACAGCTGTGGCGATGCAGAGCATTACTGAGGCTGGTGTTACAGCTTTGTACTTCAAGCTGATGTAAATATGAAGGGGCCCACAGATAACAGCCTTTTAGGATTCAAGGCTTCAATAGAAACATCCTCACGGCTTTCAGCCAGTTTTGGATGTGTCCCAGAAACCAGCTATTCCCCAGTCAGGATCTAGATTCAGTGGGACAAAATGCCTCTCTGCAGAAAGCCATGTTGTAAGATCTCTAAATCAGAACTAGACAATTACTCAGAAGATGCTGGGAAGGACTCAGCCTTGTAAGTGAAACAACTACCAACCAAACAATTCACACATTCCAAAGACAAAAATAAAAGAAGCCCAAGGACTGTTCCTATTGCTTTTAAAATTAAGTATTTGTAACAGCACACACCAAGGATACAATATTAATATTAAATCAGACATGACTGTTTACATTTCTTTTGCTGAAGAAATTTTTAGTGTTGTGATTTTTTTTTGTCATTAGCACATGGAAAAAATTGACCACACATAACCAATTACTTAGTTCCCAAACTGAATTTACCTCCCATTCCAAAGACCAGAGATTCAAAATCTCCTTAAGAAAGAGGGGAAAAAAATCCTTCAATCCAAATTCTTTTCTTGTTGTTTATAGCAATAAACAACAGATTTCACATAAAAGCAGCAGCACAAGGGTAGAAAATAGTGTTTCAAAGCTAATTTTAGTCCTGCTGATCTCAGGAGCTTAGTGTTCCTGTCAGACTGAACAGACTCCAGTGGTGCCCTGCCTGCCTGCCTGCCTGTCTGGATGGAGAAATCTGTCCCTGGAGATCTATTTATAGCACCTTGTACCCTGTACCTAGATTAGGTTTTAGGTTTTTTGTTTTGTTTCATTGTGTTTTGTTTTGTTTTGTTAGGCAGGAGCATGTATCCAGGACTACATTGATCCAAGACACAGATGTGACCTACTCAAATAAATTACCAGGAAAAAAAAAAATAAAAAGTTCGCACTTCATTTTCTGCACATCAGTCCCTCTGGACTTCATCAGCTAGCCAAAATTCAGTCCCAAAGGTTATTTCTATTACAAAGATAAACTGATGACAGATTCGAGTGTATCTTTGATATGAACCCATCTGCTTACATTCCACACAGCATCCTTTCACCTGCAATAATGTAAGAACAAATGATCTGATCTTTTCCCTTGGTGGTTGTCATTTAAATTTAGCCAGTACAATATTTAATCCCTTCACTGTTTTCTCCTCGGAAACACAATCTTACTCCTTCATTTGGATATTCCTCCCTAGTCAGCATGATTTTCTGTGGCTTGTTTCACTGGTTCTTATGTCATATATAGGGAACTCCAGCAGTCACTACCTATCTTGTATTTTCTTTATGAGTTTCCAGGGAAAAACCCTTATGTCATAGAGTTAAGGGGTTTTTTAATGTAGATCTCACCTTGTAATTCTGCTTTGGTTGTGACCTTGTTATTTCAACTACTTGGTTCCATAATGACACTAAACTCTTCTAAATACTTACTTTGCCCACCAGCTTCACTGAATTTTACCCAGTTCATAATAGCATCCCTTCAGTTCCCCCCAGTTTTCCAAACCAAAATGGCCACACTTGAACCCTTTTGGCCCAGAAAGAGAAACGCTTTAATAAAACTACTAGTTATACTGCAAACACTGGCTGTCAGGGATACTCTAATATTTCAGCCCGTCCAAAAAAGTCTGTTTCCAGCCATGACTCCTTGTGATTTTTCAACTGTTTGTATGAAACCTGCCCATCAGAAGCGAGATGTAATTCCTCATTCCCTCCATCAAGAGCAGATATCCTCTACTGGATGCAAATGATGAATCAATTTCCCAAATATTTGTTATCTAGACAGGAGAATGGAGTTCATGCAGGCACCCTAATCTTTGGGCTAAAATCTGCCAAACTAGCCTAAACAACCTTTAAATAGAAACAGTAGGAATTAGAAACAAACAAAGCTATGAAATAGTAAAACACTCCTGCTGTTAAGCTGCCTTTGCTAGCCAGATGACAGCCCCAAAGTGAGAAGGCGTAGCAGCTGATGGGTAGCGGTGTCTCAGACTGCAACTTCTCATCAGGGCTTCAGTTTCAGTCACCACTCACTGCTGCCAAGAGAGGTAGCCCTCTTTCCCCATCCCTCCCCCAGTTTCTTCCCTGTGGGACATGTGCTTCTGCCAAGTCCTTGCTCCAGTGCACATTTGATTGGAGCACAAAGCCAATTCAACTCACTAAAACAGCAGAAAGTAAATCGGTTTTGGCTGGAAAGCAAGCAGAACTGGATTATTATGTGATCAAGCAAGCACTAGGGTTGGTACAAAACAGTGAGAAGAAGATGAAGCGTACAGCTGAAGGCAGGAACTGCAGAAGAGGTCTAGGCAAGGTGAGAATGGTAAACAGCAAAAGAAGCTGTTAACACAGCTCAGCCAGAGCAGGGAATCACACTCCAGCCACACTTCAAAACATGTGCTTTGAGCATTCAGTTCCTGTAGCTATCTCCTCATTTCAGGGACAGCAGCTCCTCTGTTTACCTGTATGTCACTTACAGGGGATTTTGGATTTACCTCTGCCATGGGACTGCACTAACAGCTACATATCTTAAGCCCAAACTCACAAAGCACTGGTACCCCAAGCATGCTGCTGTGAAAGCTCTGAGAAGGAAAGGTACTTTCTACTCCCAGCTCTTTTGCAGGACAGCACCACAGCACAGGGAAGCTTTCCAAAGATCAAGATTAACTGGGCACAGTGTCATGTTAACACCACCATCCTGTTTCCCAGGCACAACTTCTTTTGTGTACAGAACTGCACAACCAAGAAGCCATTTGCTGCAATTCTGGTTCAAGAGCCTGTCCAGACTCTCTCCAGAAAGAGATTATAAATGCCATCAGAAGGCATCCTGAGGAGACCAGCACATTGTTCCTCTGTAAGAGAAACATCACAGGCTGGCAGCAAGGCGACAAAGCCCCTGCAGATACACCACAGGGAGGGCTTTCAGCAGAGCACCAAGAAAGGAGACTGTGTGCATTCAAATAGCTGTTTATCCAAAACATGGCTCTGCACCAGCTTACCTCCGTGTGCAACCTGTCTAGAGTAACACAGGCTGTTCCCACACACCTGCTCCTGGGCACAAGTTTCATCCATTATCTTGTACCTCCTCCCCTTCACCCCTCCCTGTTCTGCGAGGCTTTCTGCCCTGAACGCTGCCAGTCAATGGAGGTGGCTTTGGAAAATCAATAAGGCAATCTGTGTGAACCTCGAATTTCAGCTTGATTAACCTTCAGGTTTATATCCTCTCACAGTTACCAAATTCTTCCTCAGCAGTGTAGGGCACAGGAACTTCATTTTATTAAATTAAACAAAGCCTGAGTTGTCTTACACTCCGGACACCAGCCCATTCCCACGGCCCTTGTTCCTCTTCATTGACCAGCAAAGGGCAAGGAAGCTGGTGAAGGATCTGGACCGCACATCCCTTGAGGAGTGGCTGAGGGAGCTGGGGGTATTTAGCATGGAGAAAATGAGGCTCGGGGGTGACCTTATCACTCCCTACAGCTGCCTGGAAGGAGCGTGTAGCCGGCTGAGGGTGAGCCTCTTCTCCCAGGTAACAGGACAAGAGGACCCTGCCTCAAGCTGTGCCAGGTGAGGTTCAGGTTGGGCATCAGGAATAATTTCTTCACTGAAAGAGTGATTAGACATTTGAATGAGCTGCCCAGAGAGGTGGTGGACTCACCATCCCTGGTGGTATTTAAGGAAAGCCTGGACGCGGCACGCAGTGCCATGGTCTAGTTGACACGGCGGTGTTGCATCACAGACTGGACTTGAACATCTCAGAGATCTTTAGGTCACTTCCAACCGAACTCACTCAGTGATTTTGTGACTCCGTGCTCACCTTTCCCGGCGTGAGGAGGCAGGAGCGGGCAGGGCCGCCCCGGGAGGGCAGGCGAGAGGCGGGAGGCGGCCGGGCCGGGAGGGCGGTGCCGGCGGCGCCGGGAGCTGCTGCGGGGCGGGACGGAGCTCGGCGCTCCCTCAGGTGAGGGCCGGGGGTCGCGGGCCTTGGCGCCGGGGCCCAGGGGAGCTGGCGGTGGGTGGAAGCGAAGGTGCCCAGCGGGAAGCGCCCGGTGTGGCCCGGCTATCCCGGGACAACGCCCACGCCAGGGCCACCCCCGGGTGCCACGGGGGTCTCGGGTCGCTGAGGTGGCGCCGCGGCGGCGGCGGCAGCCGCACCAGGAACCTTTCCCTGCGGAATGGCTCCTGCCCTCGGGGGAAGGCGGTGTCTCTTTCCCTCTTAGATGTAAACAAATAAACATTAATTTATTCCTTCATATTATATTTTTGTATGTTTATATTTATTTAGTGTGTAACACCCAAAGGAGATGGAGGAAGGTTATCAGGCCTTGATCAGTCCAAATGAAACTGACTGCAGGCACTTCTGCAGGGATGTTGAAGGGCTGTGATAAAGGCAGACGCGGTTTTGCTCAGGTGTTTGAAGTCTCTATTTCCCTGTTTTACAGGCTTGGGCTTATTCGTATCGCGCTTGAAAAGATACAGACATTTTCAGCAAATAACAACCTGGTAGTATTTAATACAGAATTATCAGGGTACAGCTTCTTGCCAACTTAGTTTCAGCCCAGCACGGCATTGCCCATACCTAATGCTTATGCAAATCATGGGCGATGTTTGGTACTGGCGCTGTTTACACCCACGGCTGCCCTCCTTTAGAAACTCCCAGGACAAAGGTCACAGCCTGCCCTTCCAGACTTCCCTGTGCCAGTGGCAGCTCTGTGAACGCTCATGCAGTGCACTGGCACTTGCTGGGCTTAATGCTTTACCTGAGACGCAACATTGCAGAAGCCAAGACTCAGTTCTTGGTGGACACGATCCCTTGTCCTGGCAGCAAAGGCAGGAGAATCAGAGCAGACCTAGTAAATAAGCTAAGTGCAATAAATGTTGAGTATATAAACATTGCATTTACTTGATGAAAAGGAAAAGGTAAAGAAAAACTTCCTGCTTTAATGAAGTTACCTTGTAGTTTAAAGGGTTTTATTTCCTTCACTTCTTAAAGAAGTCTGTGCTAATTTTGAATTGGCATGAAATAGAAGTGGTGAGTGCTGGTCAATGAATAACTTTTAAGTGGAGCAATAAAATGAACTGGTTTTGTTTCTCTGGCTCAGGAAGTTATTTTAGAAGGAGAGAATACATCTGAGAAACAAGATGTCTCATGCTGAGAGTCGATACCAAGATAAGCAGTACAGGCACCATGAGAACCATAGATCTGACAGATACAAGGAAGACAGAAGAGTAAGAAAACCATACCCATACAATGCCAGGTACGTCTTTATCTCCTCAGAGAAATAGATCACAGCAGGTCTATAATGTCTGCCTTCTCTCTGCTTTTAAATAGGCTTAATTTACAATAGTAAAGAAAGCTTTTACTCAGCCTTAAAAGCATGAGCATACTGCATTTGGAACAGGGAGCTATTTTACACTTAGAAATTTAACCTTTTTTCTTTGTTTTGAGTTTGAGACAGGACAGAAGGATAGCCTGTTTAACACAGGCAGAGATGTGAATTTCCTGGGATGGTCTCAATCAGATTGGGTGACAAGTAGGTGAAGTGGGGCCATGAGTCTTAGTACAGTGCCTGAAGATGCTGTCAGCAGGTGACGTTGAGCTGTGCCTTGCCAAATATGCACTGGTTAAATATGAATGTTACATGACTGAGACCAGCACAGGGACTTGGTGAGCTCTCAGGTTGCTCTAGTTCAGCTGTGAACATGTTTCTATTAATCTGAAATAAAATTATTTTCAGAAGTCTCTGTCAATAGATGAGTGATTTTTGAAGTGTGTGAGGCTGTTGGCAGCACTTGAGAGTGGGTCAGCCCCTATCACCACAATGAGTAGATCAACTAATGGGTTTCCAGTTCCAAATAAACTCTTAGGATATTACACTTCTCCTTCCAGCCTGGCCAGGCTGCAGCACACTAAACATGAGCTAAGGCTGTTTTCCTTTTAGGTCATGCCAGTGCATGGCTGCACTGTAGGAAAGAGGTCTGTAGATCTAAACACTGCTGGCAAATTGGCCATGGCAACAAGAGTGTTCACCTCTGCCATTTAGACTCTGGGGAGGTGATTGTAGGGGAATTTAAGAATAGAGGCAAACAGGGAGAGGAGGTAAATATAATGAAGATTATTGAAAGGCTGAAATACTGAAATACTCCTGAAATACTCCCCAATAATATGCCTTTTAGTAAGGAAAACAGGATGACAATAAAAGGAGCAGAGAAGAGCACTGTGTGGACTACAAGGAATACTTATAGCTAAGTATAAAACACTTGAATAGTGGTAAAGCTATTGCATCGTGAAAATAGCTAATGAATTTTTCTTCTCTCTTAAATTTTGAAAAATTGAAGAGAAATGGGGAACAAAGACCAGCCTAAGAATCATCCTCAGAGGCTGAATACCTGTCCTTAGCAAAAGCAGATATTGTGAGGCAATATAGTTAAATTATCTTGAACATATTAGAAGTGAGAGCAGCTAATGCCAGTAACACACTAATAGCACGGTGGAGAGAAAAAAGAAACAACGAAAGGGTTGGAGGTTTGATGTGGGCTTTTTTTTCCTTCCATGTATAGCATAATATAAGCAATGTGTGAAAGGCTAGCTATAAATTAAAGCACCAATTTGTAATATAGCACTTCTCTGGATTTCTTGGTTTTGCTGTTAGTTTTATTTGTTTGGACTCGTAGATGGAAAATTGATGGATGGACCATAAAGGTTTACAGACATCCCTGGATCCACCAGGGATTAGAGGAAGGGAAGCTGGAGTTGCAAATCCGTAACAGCCATGAAGATAATTCTTAGAGTTAAGTCAAGCATCTGGGGGCCATCAGACCCCACTAAAACTAATTGAAAACTTTTCTGTCAGTTGTTTTGAAGGAGTTTGGCTTAACCTAACAGGACTTCCTCTGCTTGGTTCTCATGGAGTTCTCGTGGGTTTTGGTGAAAACTTTGGCTGATTGATCAGAAGGCCACCAGAGCCTGTAATGAAATACATGGGAAGAATTTTGTGGAAGCTGCACTTTGGATGCCTAATACTTTCATCCCTGATGAACTAGACTTTCTAGCCAGAGTATTTCTCTTTCCAAGTGCATTTCTGTCTGAAACTCCTACAGCAACCTTCCTCCCACTTCTGAGGAGAATTACCTAGAATGGTAAAATCCTCAAGGAAAACAGCAGCAAAGGTGGCCAGAACAGGCCATAGTGAGGTAAAAAAAGCATCTAAAAAAGGATTTATTTAGTTTTTCCTAAATGTACTCTGCTGCTGAACATTTGGGGGGGGTTGGTTTGATTTTTTGTCTTGTTTTTTGTTTTGTTTTCTGGCAAGTAACAGGAAACAATAGAGAGAAGCAGCTGCATCAGAAGTACCAAAGGGATTGCTTTCAAGTTACTGGAAGTCTTATAAATCACACAGCTTATTTAATTTATGTGACACAGCTGCACAGGATGCTTTGGTAGTTGCACAAGACACAGGACAGAGGTCAGAAAAATCAGAAATGTTTCAGCCAAATAGAGCTGTTGGCAGCTAAACATGGAGATGTTAGCAGTTGTCTTGTTATTGAATGTCTTAATTAAAATGTAAGAACTACAAAGAGCATGATTTAGTGTGGATGAACGAGATAATATTGAGTCTGGAATTGGATGAAGATAAACCTTAGTGAAATGGAATGATACTAGGAAACAAAACTACAGTTGAAAATGCTGATCTGTGGATAAGAAATTCAAGATAAAAACTTAATACAAAGGAGACTTTTGAAAATAATAATGCTGAATGAGACTTAGAATACCCTTTAATAACAAACTCATCCAGCTGTACCTTGAAAAAGGCAAGCTCCAATTCTTCAAATGAGAGAGAAAATTTCAATTAGACCAAACACAAAAAAATTTGCAGCCAATGTTTGGTTTGAGTGTTAGCTCAGTTTAAAGGGAAAATTGCACTTTTCCTATAAAATAACCTAAATCTCACCAGCTTTAAAAATCATCAAGCTGCAGATATGGAGCTGTATGTCATTGCAGAAAACTGGACAATTATATCAATGAAGAGACTAATTGGAGAGAGGAAAAACTGGGAGGAGAGGAGGATTTTAGATTCTTCTTCAAATGTCCTCAAGGACCTAAAAAAATTGAATAGGCTATTTTTTCCCTCATTTGAAATCTTTATATGTTTATTTTAATAGCTTTTATTCTTTTAAAAGGCATCTTTGTGAGAGACACTAGTTGCAAGTACAAACTTGACAAAACACCCATGAAATAGTTGTGCTACTTTGCACATTTGTTATGCCAAAATCTTTCTCATTTCTATTATCTGGCCTGCTAGGGACTAGCTACATTGTTTGGTTTTCATGAAAAAGCTGTAATTTCCTCTTTCTACCTTTTGCCAGTAAGCTAAACAGTTCAGCCAGCCTACCCAGTGAGTACACTGTTTTCCAAAATAAGGACCATTGAATGCAAATATCTTCGTGAACATGGATTTCCCATGGAAATTTTTTTGATATTTGCTTTCAAAACAGGCAAGCAAAAAAGGTCAGATGCCTGTGAAGCAAGCTAGTTGCTTCCACAAGGAGGAGCATCTGACAATTTTTCATGTTCTAATGTTCAGGAGAGATTATGACCTAATTACTAACCATCAGTCATTTACTCCATTGTAGAGACATCCAAGGTGGCCAGCACTCAAGGACTTCTACTGTTTGCTCCAACCATTACTCTGAAACCTCGGGAGCAGCACAGGAGTATTTTGGCCCACCACCAGAGTTTTATCCTCCCAAGGAAAGCTTCTCAATGAAGTGTTCAAAGGTATGCACAACAAGAGGTATGTGAGATTCTTATTGCCTGCCATCCACCCCTCTCCTTCCGAGGACTTCTCTTGGATTTGGTTTCTGTCTCTAGGAGGATAACAAAGCTGGAGGAATATTAAAACAAAAGAAAACAAATGGAAAAAAAAAAAAAGGCCCACAAGGACTGAGAGAGTTAATGAATGGCATAACTGAGGGTTAAGCCATTTTAGAAATCTAAAGGCAATATTTATACAGATATTTAGATACTTGAAAATCCATCTCTGGAATATGCATCCAGAGCATGAGAGTGGGTCATGTGTAATCAGCCAGTTGTACAACAAGAGTTAACCTTTGGGATTTAGGAATAAAATAGACACTGGCATCTGTGAGCAATTTAGAGATGGCTGTTGAAGGTTTGATGCTACTTTATTTCCAAATCATTCTTCTCACACTTTTTATTAATTCTGGATTTACTCCAGTTATCACTCATACGTCTTTATAAAGCATTCTTGCGGGAGACACATTTTTTTTCTGGACATGAATCCAATAAAACAGTATTGGAGAAATAACTTGGATTTTTCTTAGGTAGAAAGCAACCGCAGCGAGGACAGAAATGAGCCTTAATGTGAGGGGAAATCAGCCTTAGTAAAATCAGTCCTGTAAACTGAAAAAATAAGTCATTAAAATATTTATTACCTCTTGAAAATTTTGCCTCTTTCAAGGTGCTGATCATTCTCACCTTGTCTGTGGGAAAGCTCCACTGCAGTCTGAGTTGAACTTGCAGCTAGGTGCAAAGTCTTTGGCTGATGCCTATAAATAGACTTTCAGTGTCCTCCAGCAGAGAGAAAAGTGAGGAGATTAGCTGTTGGAAGTAAATTAAAGCACATAATGTTAGATTATTTCTTCACACCATGTAGGAAGGTTAAGTAGCACAATCAATTTGCTCTTAATATTTCTCTGTGTGTGAATATGTGAACAATTATAAGAGTGAGTTAAACTATTTTGTCTTACAAATATGTTCTGTGAATTAGTATGCAGTTTGTTTTTCATATTCAGATGTAACTGCAACCATTAGTAAAGATTTAATGACATGGAGCCATACCGATACTTTATCCATGATAAAATTGTATCATCAGTTTCTTCATCAACCATACTGAACTATTTTTAATTGTCTGAAAAGCTGCAGAAACCTCCATGCACTATTTTATCAGAACTTTAGAAAAATTAAGTGGCAAATTAGTTTTAGTTTTCAGTTTCACTGGTTGTTTAGACTTATGGATAGCTTAATGTGAATTTCTGGGGTTTTTTTTCCCCTCCATTTGCTTTTCATTATTTTGGTGCATTAAACATCATTAAGATTTTTTAAATGTCGTAGGTTTGGATGCATCAGATGACAATGATGTTTTTACTCCCATCCCTCCTCCAGGTATTGCTCACTGTTTCCCAAAAATTTGATGTCTGAGCTTGCAGTGGCAGAGGGAAAAGAGAACATGTAGAAAAGAAACCCTTTTATTAACAACCTTATTTCAAAAAATGAAAATATATTGAAGGTTGATAACATTATGAGAATGTTACTCCCCTGTTTAGTTTTTGGAAGTACCAAGATTTAGCAGACTTTACTAGAATTGTTTTGCAGAATTCTGTATTCCCTTCAGTCATGGTAGATGCTGTAAATGAACTACATGAATTGTTTACTAAGGAGTCAGCACATGGGAGCTGCAACACTTAAAGCATGAAAAGTTCCTGTAAATACTTCTTAATCATCTCTCTCTTTTGCCAATGATTTATCAGCACTCTGGTGAAATTCCCCCTTCCCAATCACCATAATTTTAAAACAAACTAGACTCAAACAAGTCTGGGAAATCAAGTGATGAAACACAATCTTTTCCAAAGCAACAACTGAAATGTGAACCTTAGTTTCTGACGGCCCACTGAGTAGTTGAGCTTTGGGGGTTTTTTTCTTTTGCCTGGAACACCTAGATTATGCTCTTTATGCATTTTGAGCAGTTTAACAAACCAGAGAGGAATTCTATACAACCAGAGCTCTGAAAAGTATTTGCTTCACCGAGATAGTGCCCCCTTCATCCATGTTTTTTACCAGCTATATCCCAAAAAACTAAAGCTGAATTTGAGAAATAAGCAGCTGGATTTTTTAGGGATCCTTTAAACAGCTTAGGACCTTAGGACATTTCAGGACCTCATTCTCCGGTCTTTGTTGTTCCCCCCCTTCCCTCCCTATTCCCTGCCCCCTTTTTCTTCCCCCTACAAACACATTAGGACAATAAACCCCTTTTGCTGGTAGGAACATTTGATACCATCTAAGAAACTTCAAAACATTCTGCTCTTTTGTAGTCCTTTCATCTTGAAAACAGAAGGGGAAAAAAGACTGTTAAAACATTATAGGAGGGATACCTATTCAAAGCCATTCAGGTGGAATCACATGGATAGCGGTGCTGAATCATATGAGGCCCTTCATCACTCTTTCTCTCAAACAATGGACTAAAGTACAAACTTAGGAGGACCATCAAAGTTTGGACCAATAGAGAGTAAGCTGTCTTCTGGAATACACTGCAGACTTTGGGTTGGTGGAATTTCCTGAATTGGAAGACTGCACTCACATCTGTTGTGTTTAATACCTCTTTACAGACCCATCAAATTTGTTTAATTCTCTGGTGAATCACCTTTTAAAATGTTTGACCTTCAAACTACCTTCAGATAAGGAGTTTCAGAGTTTCACTTAAAGTACTACTGTTTCATTCATTAAAATGTTTTAGAGAAGGTGTTTCTGATGATAATCTCGTATATTCAGCTTCTCCATGAGATTTACAGTTTTAGAGTGGAGTCTTCTCTTTTTCCCTATGCCTGTATTGCTTCTTCACAAATAGAACAATTGCCAGTTTTGGTCAGTTTATCAGTCTTAGACCTTTTCCAGATCCACCACACCTTTTTGAGATAGGCTGACCAGAAATGCAGTAAAAATTCCAGATAAATTCCCGAAAGAATCAGACATCTGCCTAAAGGCTCTGGTTCTGTGATCCTGTTCTAATGCTTCCCACCTTTTGCGTGGTATTTGACTATCAGTGAACACTGAGCTGATGTCTTCAAAGAAAGCTACCTGAAATGGAAAATGCTTTGCTTAGAGCTCTTCTGTGTGCTCTGTTGACAGGGGGATCAGTGTTTCTGGGTATTTCTGTACAACCATAAAGTGGAGGGTGCTTATTGAACACTGATATCAATAATTTCTCATTCAAGAGCTTGAGCTCTTAGCAGCCTACCAATTTCACTGTTGGGAAGCATGAAGAAATTTTTAGGATTATTATTATTATTAAAGCAGACTTCACCATCTCAGTTTTCAATCTTTTCAGTTCATTAGTCTGTGCTTCTACCATAGTATTTTGGTATGTAGTTTTGAGCTGAATCTGTTTGGAACCTCCACGTACAGGTCTTTGGGCCATATTGCAGAGCAGACCCGGAGTGCACAAACTGTATTTTCTTTGGAGAAAACTCAGTGAGAGGGTGAGATGTAACTACTAGCAGACACTCCGCCCTTCAGACCAAACTAAAGCCAAGATGAAGTACTTCTCTTTCCCCAGAAAATGCCTGTCCTGTAGCCCCTGTGTCTTCAACTCCACCAATTTGACTCTGCAAATCCCCTCCCACTGCACTGCCAACATGGGCATACTGGTGAGAGGCAACACAAATCAGAGATTACATCCTTAATTCCAGTTGCCTGAAAACTGGCTGTTTCCTTTTTATTAGCCTTTAACCACTGCTAACCAGTGAGAGGACTGTTTATCTCACAAGACCTTGTATCATTTAAGAGCCTTACCTTTCTTCATATATCTGCTGATTCTTTGAAGTGACTTCCCTGTAACAAACTCTTGACTATTCCCTGCTATGCTGTCTTTATGTCTAGTTTCTATATGTTGGGTTATTTTCCATAGGAAAGCTACACTTGTGGGCCTGCAGATTACAGATCAAAAGGCAGGAGAAACAGAAGTCTGCCACCTTCTGTTTCTACAGTAGTGAAAGAGATTTAGGGAGCAGCTGGTGTCAAACTGCCTAGAGGCACTATATAATTTATGGGAATTTGAAAAAAACTGTTTGTGATAAAGACAAACCTTCCATTAACTAAAGAACTGCTGCTTGCAATAGCCATTTCTTACTGCTTACACAATATATTACACATGCCATTTAAAGAGCACATGTTGAAAACAAGAGTTTTTTGACCTGGGGATTCTTGGAGCTGAAATTCTGTCAGAAGGAAGCATTTAATTTGCTTTTCACTGTGCAATAAAATTTCTGTAGGTCTCTCTTCTGTGTAGAAAACCTAAATTGGTAATCATTTTGCCTTTCAAACAATCCCCCTAGATATATTTGAAAATATAACCAGATTCAGTGCTTTTGTTTAGCAGACAGAATGAAAAAAGTGTTCAAGGCCGGCTACCATCCTTCACCTCAGTGAGAGGAAAATCTGAGTTGAACCCAAGAGTGAATTGCTGATCATAAATTGGTCTCTAATATTTGGTCGCTTGACCTTAAAAATTTTTAATTTTCTTTTTATTATTTATATTGGTGTGAAAGAGGTGGAGCAATGCAATTCTTGGATAATGCCTCCTGTAATTTTGCCTAAACAGCACAGGTAAACTAAGTTTCTCCCATCTCTGGTCAGTATATGACTCAGAAAATTACCTGTGCTTTTGCCTTCTATAGAATTGTGCTGTGCTGGTCATGATTCCTGAGCAAATGACTTTTTTGGGTTTGGCATTTTTTTTCAAATTTTCAACCCATTTGGCATGTAAGGGAGACAACACTGAAAAGGTTACAAAACAGTTTGTGACGGAGCAACTATAATTGAATCCCTGTTCTTTGCTGCTGTGAATACAGCTTTGCGCCTTGAATAGTGTCAGATTTCTTAAAGCATATTGTAGGCACCTCCAAACAATAATGCCTTTAGCCTACATTCTAACATCCACAATTGTTAAAACCTTCAGACCAATTTCCTCTCAGAAAAAGACAGCATTATGGTTTGTAACAACATGAAAAGTCTCCAATTTCAAGCATAGCCAGGAGGAAATATCAAACTGAATTTATTTGGAGGAGGAAATAGAATTAGGGAGTAACAATGACTTTCTCCAGGATACATTCATGCACTAACAAGCCGGCATTAATTCAAATGTAAACATCTATAAGCTTTTGTTTTTACAAAACACGGTCAATTTTTTTCCCCCTATAGCTATGCACGCTGGGATATACTCATAGACTAGAAAAGAATACTGAGATGAAAAGTTAGCCAAGACACAGGGTTTGCACTAATAGAGACTTGCTTTGAGTTATGCCATTGTTCTCAGCCATAATACTGCTGTTGTTTCTTTGCTGTGTTATGTTGTGATTCTGTTCCTCTCAGAATCAGACATTGGAGCAGGAGGGGAAAAACATTTTGTAGAGCACTCGTATCCCTTTCAGTGCTGCGGAGATGTTGGAGGAGAGTAGTGGTCTGCAAGAGGCATTGGACTGAAGTTAAAAAAAAAATCTCCTGTAGCTTCAGGTACGCACATTCAAAAACACTGAAGGACCATTAAATGTGCATAGTGCAGGTAACTCTGTGTGTGAAAACAAGCATTTGGCAATTACATTCAGCAGCACATTGCATCTTTTTGGCAGGACACTGACATTCCTGTGGGAGCACCCAACAGGATGAGAAACTGTTGTGTTTTGCAGTCACCTTCTTCACATTTTGCCCTCACAGTGTACTATGCTTAGTTCCTTTAAATTGTGCCCAAAGCTGCTGTACACTGTTCATGTGGCAGTTAGTTTCCATGTATCCATAAATTCCATATATTCCTGCCTAGGAAGGGAGCACTAGGGCCCCCTGTAGTCTCATTGTAATTAGACAGCTTCCCCTTCTATCTGTTAAAGTATATTTTCAATACAGTGTGACTAACAGACTAAAATTGCCATCAAGTTTTTTAATCTTGTACTTGTGAAGACAGACAATATTAATAGTTGGAATTCGATAAGAGCTGTGCAGATTAAAATAATCCCAGTTATTCAAAATGCTTAATTAAAGTAGCAGAGTAACAAGATACAGCGGCAGAGCTGCAGGTAACCTTTCTTCCTGTTCTGATGTTAAAGTATTTCATTTGGAGCTCAGTCCTCTTTGCTGTGAAATACAAACAGCCCTGAGCAGTTGGCTCTATAAAAACACACAGGGGAGCTACACTACTTGCAGATGCCAAATCCTACCTTTAGCAAACTGTTGCCTTGCCAACACACAGGACTTCACTCTGCCCACGTTTTTATATGAAATTATTTTCATCCACCTTTTGGCATTGTGCTAACGTGCACACAATTGTTTTTAGAGAAGGGAGAACTGCAACTGAGAAGACTCAGTGAAGCTGGCAGGGGAAGATACTGGCAAGGTTGCTGTTAGCTGTTAGGTGTGTGTTAGACTCCAGTCCGTGCTTCCCGTACTGGCAAATCTTAGTTAGGTTCACTCACTGCCGTTACAGAGGAAGAGTTACACCATCTTTCCTGTAAGAGAACCAGGTTTGTCTTCCCCACATCTGACCCAAATTATGGGAACAAAGGGAAACTCTTCTCTTTAAAAAGTGGCTCTCAAAGCAAATTGATACAGCAGACAGACGATCTATTGAATGTAGCTCTATTTCTTAAGCAGGTGATCCTAGCTCTCTTAAAGGAGAAAAATCTACCCAGACAGGAATGTTGCTCACCAGGTGTGACAACCCACAGTTGGTAAAGTGAATGAGAAGCTCAGGTTCACAGGTGCCTCCAACCTGCCCCACCTTAAGCCAGACTATGATTACTTAAAGAGCAATAACACCTCAATCTTTGTGCTTTCTAAAGGTGGCTCAGTCTCAGTTCAAACTGAGGGAGTGGCCATGGAAAGTTGGCATATGGAACAAGAGCGTTTCATTGTTTTTTGAACTCTTTTTAAAAAAACTCCTGCAAGCTGGTTTCGATACCAAGACACTTGTTTACTACTGGAAAGAAGTATTGGTATATTAAGAAAAAAAAGGGTAAGAAAGGCCATTTCCTGAAATCTAGAACACGAGGTCACTGTATAGAGACCTACCAGTGCTACAAATAGAATACAGCCTTTTACAACTGTTACATTTAAGCAGTACTGTCAAATACTACAGTTAAATGCAAGATCTTTTTCTTCCCACCCTCTCCAAAATTAGGAAAGATGACTCATGCTCAATTAGCAGGAGAGAAATCAAGAACATTCTAGAAGTGATGCTTTAAAGAGCTACTGGGTACAAGTAAACCATAGCTGTTGTTCCCAGGCAAGGGCTGGGTTGTATTGAAACGGTGTCTTACAGTGTTGGGAAAATATGGGGATAGAGGATGATGCAGTAATTCTACAATTTAAGTCCACCCTTTCCTGTGAAAATTGGACAGCACTGTTTAGAGGATGGGAGGGTATTAAGCAGAAAGAATAGAGCAGGTGGGATAGTTGTTCTCTAAGGGAAGAGGATACACAGAAAAAACAGGATAATACATTTGGATCTGAGCACTCTGTGAATGCAAGATTTCTCTGAGTCATTAAAACCAAGGCTGGTCATCCTTTGAGATTTCCTAACAGAGTGATTATCTTGACTAAAGAGAGACAACTTATTAAAAGGTAATAATAAAGTTTTTTTGTAGAGCACATAAATCATTTAATTTTCCCAGTTTAAAGCTATTTTCTCAGTGATTTCCAGTAAGACGGATATCTCAAATAAGCATAAGTGTGTTGGGCACATCCGTGCAATTTAAATGCAGTTGGCTCTGAGTATGTGCATCCCTTGGGTCCTCTGAAAAGCCAAGATTTTGTTGGTGTTACATTGCCTAATTCTTGTGTTTTAGGGTTGGGTTGTTTTTTTTCTGCCTTTGATTTTAGCATGAGTAAGTGAAAGCTAAATCCCACCACTGGCTGAAGAACACAGAGACCTGCAAAAATAATAGTGGTGTGGGGGCTCGGGGGGCTTTTCTTTGTTTATGACAAAGCTGTGTATTGCCCTTGTTCTGGTTTAGTGAAGCTGGTTAAATTCTTGTTACTGGTTTCGGTAAGGTCTTGCTTTCTACATAAAGGGAATAATACTGTTAGAAAGGTATTCAAATATCTTTGCGTCCAGATTTTATATTTTTGATCTCTTGCAACTGTTGTCTTCATTTCTTTTTCCTTGTTCAGTTCTCCTCTGTTTTGGTTTCTCCCCATTTCTGTCCCATTTTGTTCCATTCCAAAAGCAGAGCCAAAGCCTGCTTTACTTTGACATTTTCTTCTCTTCTTCTTATCTTTTTCTCCCTGCCACCAACTCAGTTTATCAGAGAGGTGACCAAAGCTGCACTGAGCTGTGTCTTCAGTCTCTGGGGAATGCCAAACCTGCACTGGCAAGAGATGTTCTCCATTTGAGATCCTTTTCAGGACTGACTGCTGCTTTTGTAAGTCACTATACATGGTCAAAATACTTGTCTGCTCCTTTTTGGGGGGTCAGAAAAATAAATAAAAAGAAAGATTACCTCTGAAAAGCAGAAAGCTATCCAAATTGCGGGGGGCAGAGGAAGAGCCAAATGACAACTTGCAGTGAAAATGGCTTAGAGAATGATTTTTCATGTGTGTTGTAGCTTCTGACTCCTCTCTTCCCTTCTCCTGGAGCGACCCCTAATGGGATGTGACATGGACACCACTGACCTGTGTGTCACCAGCCTTGCCACTGGGGTCCAGGTGTCCAAGAGTGGCAGCCACACACCCCCAGAGCTGCTCCTAGGTCCTGCTGGTCCCAATGGTATGTGATCTGCAAAGGAAGCAGAGGGAGAAGGCAGGCCAGAATGGAGAATGGTAGACACAGAATATTCTGGAAGTACACAGTGATGTTCACTGAAGAGGGGGGAATGGTACAAAAAGAGACAGGAGGAGGAGTCCGTGTGCGTTCAACAGAGGAAGAAGATGGCTCTTATCCCAGATACAGTGGAGGGAGACACTTTGAAGGCCTTTTCCATTAGTATAGCCCTCATGGGGTCAGGGGAGTTCAACAGAAAGAGCCAGAACTGTCTGTCCTGCAAATTAATTTATGGCAGCAGAAGAAACAAAGGAATAAGTAAGAACTGACCACTTTACTTTGTGTACACATGTGTACACACACCACGACCCCCACACCTAAACATCAGAGCTGCCCTGCCACAGTGCCTGGATGGAAATTCCTCTTTATGGCTTCTGACACGAGACTTGAGTGCACAACTGAGTTACTGGGTACCACACATTCAGCCACAGTGTGGTTTTATGAGGCAGAGCGTGCAGATTTAATAGCTTACCTCACCTGAGAAGGGGAGTTTCTGGTCCTTCTTCTGTCCTGGCTGTTACTGTCTTTGCTAAACTCATGCCAACATGATTGCTCATCAAATATGCTGTGAGTAATCTCAAGTTGCTAAAGTTGCAGAACAAAACCAGCAGCACAAAAGAAAAGAGTAAAATAGTTTTCTTCTAATTTAATTTATTTCAACAACTCTTAGAAGGGCCTAATGTGTAGTTAACAGAGAAAAGTAGTGACTGCCCAGCCAAGGGTGGGAGCTGTTAAAGTCAGCTGCCTGTGGGTCTGTACCCTTAACCAGCCCACCTGTCAGCTTTGCTGAATGGTCAAGCCCACTATTTGACAGAAGGTAAAACCATTGTTCAGTGGGTTGATACTGTGGAAATAGCCCAACAAGGAAAGGAAAGAGTGAATAGTAGATAAATAGTATAAATTGGAAGGCTATACTGTTGGTTATAGCAGGAAGCATATTCACAGCAAAAGACAACTGCATTCAAGCAAAATTAACAAGTATGATACGGTGAAGTTACTATCCATTGCAGATTTAGATTTTATGGAATGAATGAAACAATTCTCTGCAAAGCTCTGGCAACACCCACTTCTAGATTGCAGCCGTTCTCTTCACCTTCAGTGCTGAAAAGCAGTGCAGAAAAGAAGAAGCATGGGAAAGGAAGTAGCAATCCAGGAACCCTGACAGGAGTCCTGTAACTTGTCCAAAAGGAGAGGGTCAGTTCCTAAAGGCAGCTGTTGACTGTTCTGATTTTAATACAAATGAGTAACATTTTAGTTAAATCCAAAGATGTTGAATGTAAGAAAGGAAAAAAGATAACCAATAGAATTTTGAGCTGTTCAGACCTTTGGTCATTTTACATTTAAATCTTGCAATGCATTCATTTTTGCATGGGATTAGGGAATTACTGTAGAGATAAGCAACTTCCCAGAGGAAGACCTTTTGGTTTCTGCAGGTATAACTCCAAGATGACATGGCTAAGTGGCCTGTGAAAGGAGAAGTGGCAGTGCAGACTCAGAAGCGTGGCTTCTAACTCAATCCTTCCCACCAGCAGCACCCTGCTTGACACAGGTCACTGCTAGGATGTGTGTGACCATACCTTGGCAGAGCTAAGATTCAAAACTTAACTGTCCTTTTATTCCTTACTTCTCAAATCTGTCTCTATCCTGTTTATACTAGTAGGATTTAGTATCAGCTTGTAACTATCATAGATTAAGGCTGCACGAGGTTTTTTAGGGTTCTTGGTTTGGAAAGTACTGTAAGGCTTAATATTTCCATCAAAGCCCTGATGATTATACAAGGTTTTAGGCATTTCCACTAATTGTCTATTATGTTCATAAACCCAGCTGGCTGTCATCATAGACCTGTAGTTCATTCTACACACTGCTTATCATTTTAGAATTGTCTTTAATGCAGGAGGCTTTGTTCCTGCACTTTCTTTAAAGAAAAACCAAGTTAATACAAGTGACTGGTGGAGTAGCTGCTGCTGAACCTCTCTCCATTGTTTAGTCACTGTAATCAATTCTAGAGCAGGCATGTGTTACAACTGTGCAGATACATACAAGACCTGTCCAACCTGAAAGCCCTGTCTAAGGAAATTTTCATGCATGCCTTTAAAGCATCTACTGCTGCAGTTAAAAATACAGTAGATCTGCACTGATCACATTTGTCATCCCGTTATCAGTCAGCTCAGCAAAGTTAAAGGGTGGCAGACAGAATGTGTGTGAACATGTAGAAAGTTTTGGAGCAGCATCATTCCAGGATTGGGGTCAGTTATAAATGTGGAGAGGTTAGCAGCAGACAGTGACCACTTTGAGAACAGAAAATTGCCTTTCGCAAAGTTCAGCAAGGTGATGTAGAGGAAAAGTTGATGCTCAGCAGGTCAGAGGGCCTCAGTACACAGGTGAAAAGGAAATTGTGAAGTCAGCAGCTGACTGATCATGAGTTCCCAACTACCAAGTAGCCAACATACTTAAAATTTATGTTTCCCTTAATCAAACAGTCTTTCCTCCATGTAGACTTGGAAGAACTGTTTCCTGCTGGACCATCTATGAAATCAATAGTCAGCCTTTAATAAGGGAAGTGCCCTTCTGCATCCAACACTGTCACACTGTCTAAGGGCCCTGAGGATCTAAGCTGATTCCCTGTATTTGGAAGGCAAAATTTACAACTCAACCAAACAGACCAAAAAAACCCCTCCTGAGTGAGTTCCAGTTAATGTTCCGCACAGCTACTACTCTTTCAAAATACTATGAACAGTCCTAATAAAGTGATGACTCTTTACCTATTAAAAATGATGAGTCTTTTGGCTGCATTGTTTGAATTTGGTACAAGGAGTTTCAAATCATAACTCCAGGGCCAAAAGTTAAATTTCTCATTACATTTAGCTTCACGAAATGAAGCTCCTTTGAAATACCTGAAGCCTTCTGAAGAGATTTGGTAGCCAGCACATTTATTGCCCTGCTTCACAGGAATGGTTGTGCAGAAGGGTCAAAGAAAAGGCACGCTGTCATGCAGAAATCAGCATTGCCTCTGAAGAACACATACACAGAACTGCTCACTTGGTTCCTCTTGGACAAGGGGAACAATTCTGTCTGTTCTAACTAACACTACCTTCGTGTGCAGAGCAAGTGGCAGCAAGAAAGGACTCATTACCTTAGCCTTCTGTGGAGGGAGTAAGAAGGGGCAGAATGGGAATATCTGATAATCCTTCATTGTGGCTGTCACTGGCTTTCTTTGGTTAGAAGCATCTGGCAACACAAGAGAGGAATTTGTTTAATTCCCTTGTGTTCCTGCTTCATCCCTTCCTTTTCAAGCCCATACAGCTTTGACAACAACTGAGCCATTGCTCAAGAGGGAAATGCTGTGTGGATCAGCGCTTGCAGCATAAAATGAAAGTCTGTGTGCAAACCACAGATCCTGCCCCACTTTAAAGACAAATATAGGACCACTGTGTCGAGCATCTTACATTGTTGGCTGTCAGACAGCAATGGAATAATAAGATTTACAATCCTGTAATTAACTTCAGAACTTTGGAGCAACACGCCTGGCACGCTAAGGGTTTTCATTTCCCCAACAGGCAACTCTAGCTGTGCTACACTTCAACATCAGTCATGTTTACTAATCTTAGCCTGACCCCTAGTGAGCTGTCACAGAATAATCGGATTTATCAAACATGAGGCAGCTTCCTGAGAGGCAGCTACCACAAAAATATGTAATTTCTCCCCTTTTCGGTTCTGGGTTTTGTTTGTATTTTTTCTCTTAAAAATACTTGGTTACTATTGCTAGTAGTCTAACATAAGAAAAAGTGAAGAGTCAACTCAGAAGTTGTAAAGTTTTCTTCTGAAGAAGAAGGGTGTGAAAGAGCAGACATGACCTAGTATGAAATTCACTTAATTTATTTCTGCATATAAAGTGGGTTTTGCATCCTTCTCCTCCTCCTTCTTTTTTTGGGTTTCTTTTGTGCAATCAGAAACTGCTTCTTCAGAGTTATGAGGGATTTATGTCCCTGAAGGAGATACAGTGCAAGTTGCATCTGGTTAGATAGTAAGTTTAAATTAAGAAATACTTCCACAGGAAAAAAAAAAGTGTAAGTTAAAGCAGTAAACATGTTTTGAAGGACCTAAATAACTTGCACGATTTTTCAAGCTGTTAGAAGCTTCTAGGTTTTTGTCAGCTTCAACCTCAGCATTTTGTTCATACTGGATATTTCTTGCTCAGCGTGTTTATGCCAAGTAGTTACAGGCCAAAATATAATCACTGTGCGCTTGCCTTGGCAGTAACACAAGCACTGTAAAATTTTTATGGAATTTTTTTCACTGCATGAAGATCCATCTATCAAGCACACTGACAAATTAAAAAAAGTAATTTGCCCAACCTCCAAAATGTACCCGTGAGAGTTCAGGCTTTGCTTTTTTTTTTTTTCTTTTTTTTTTTTTCCCCCCAAGAGCTTTTCTTTAGCTGTAGCCAAGAGGAATATCTCAGTATTAGTACTCTCTGTCTATGGTTTTGGTGTACTTCTGTCACTCACAGTTTGCACAAGATGTGGTTTTGACACCTATTCCCGTCTTTCTGCCCCTTCCAGGCATTTTGAAGTTCGTGGAAATCGCGGTTAACCTCCTGGTGCTGATTTGCGTAGGCGCTTCCCAAGCCTCCGTTGCAGGCTTCACGTCCCTTGGAGGCTTCGGATCCTTTAACCTGAATTCATTCTACAGCCCCTTTGAGGGGACAGAGCTGCAGGAGGTGAGGCAGCTGGACATGCAGTTCACCCAGATGAGAGCGCCTTGCGTGTATGGCGGGGTGGCCTTCAGCTTAACAGCCGCCACGCTCACCCTCGTCTTCCTCATTGTGGGGGCAAAACCCATCCAGCAGCTGCGGGCAGGGCTGCTGGTGGGTGAATGTGCCTTCAGCCTGCTGGCTGGCCTGGCGTACCTGGCGGCCGTGGGGCTGTACCTGCACTTTGTCAGGCAGGTGAACGCCACCGAGGTGTGCAGGAGGCGCGAGCGGCTCTACGCAGGCCGTGGCTACACCTCCATGAACTGCGCCGTCCAGGGCGGCGACGCCGCCGTCGGCCTCTTCGGGGTGGTTGCTGCCTGCCTGTACTTTGCCAGCTTTGTGGTCTGCATCCTTGCTATCCGCACCGTCCGGGCCTTCCAGAGCCACATGGCCGAGGCTCAGCACAGCCCCAAGGGCAGCGCTAGAGACAGAAGCGTCAGAAACCACCACGCCGGGTACAGGACCCCTGAGAGCTCTCACAACGTCCAGGCCCTCGCCACATTAGTGTGAAATCAACTCTGGGATTGTACCAGACAACTGAGGCTTCAGCAAAGGATGGACACTGGCAACACAGGCAACCAGCCCACAGCGTATTTTCCTACAAGGTGCTGAAGTGTGTATTAAATCACTGATTGTAACCATGCTGCTACAACCTGACGTAATAAAATTGACATTGGGTGACTGTTTTAACAAGGTTTTTTGCACCATTCTCTCAAGCTGGACTCCTGCATTTAAAATGAATTTGATTATAGTATTTTCATCCTGCACAGAGCAAATCCAAATGGCAGTGGGCTTTTAACAGGTTACAGATGTGTTGCTGCCAAACTTGTGCTAACAACCACTTCCTTTCCTCTCCCATGACATAGGGAATTGAACACACAGCTAGGACAGGCAGCTTTCAACAGATCCTGTGCCTGTTGTGTGTCTTGTTCCTTTACCCTACAGTGCTTACAAAGCAAAGGACACCCGAGTGCCTCTCAGAATCGTGTCTGAAGTTACGCTTGTGACCTTTTTTGCTTGGGCTAGTGAAGCGTTTTATCTTTTGAGTCACTGGGTTTGACACATGCCGATCATGTGCTCCCTGAGGAATGCCGCTGGGGGGAACTAGCTGCAATGTCAAAGGCAGCATTCAGGGTCCTTATCCAGTTTCCTACTACATTTTCCCATCTCGCTGAGCACAGATGAGAACCTGAGAGGCATCACACTGGTCAGGTATCAGCTTAGTAAAGATACCATTTGTTTCTGTAAGCACCTAAACAAGGTTTGGCTTGCTGACTCTACAGCCACTGGTGGGCAGAGCCTGAATCGGGAACATGCTGCCTGCCCTGGGAATGCTGTAACGATGACAGAAAGTACACGTACCCTTCCAATATCTAAACAGGCAAAGCATGAGTGAGCAGCAATAATTGTATGCCCCAGGGTTGAGAAAATAAATATAAGAGAACATCTTTCAAGAGTCCTTTGTTTGAGGCAGATGAAATAGATCACTGGCCTTCAAAGATGAGGGAGTGAGAAAAAAAAAAGGCTGTTCTTGAAGTGCATAAGATCTGTCAGCTTGAGAGAAGGGAAGGTTCTGGCCATTTTCATTCTTTTCAGTTTTGTCTGGCTCACAGTCATTGCCCAGATGAAGCTTTTTTGAACCACAGTAGAGCTTATTTGCTGCATACTTCATACATACACATGTATACACACACACAGAGATCTCAAAGGATTGTGTCTGAGGCCAAACAAGGAAATGTTATGGTTCTGATTAGAAGTGATTACACTTTACAATAAGTATCATTTATATAATTCCTTAAACATCTCTTTAACACTTCAAACACCAACAAGCTCCATAGCATTATTATGCTTATGGAGAGACAGGAATAGAGCTTTTCCAAACTTGCTATGACTCACAATTGTCATAGAGTCAGGAAATTAGGACTTTGGTTTCTAGCTCTTTGCCAAAGCCCAGACCTTCTCTGGTATGCTGTAATCAGCTGCAAAGTCTGTTCCAGGGATGTCTGGCATGCAGCTAAAGCTGCAGCTGACCATTTGTTGGGCATCTCTGCCTGCATTCCTGTTCTGTGCTACCTCTACACCTTGCATAGTTTGAAAGAAAGCTTAGTTACACAATGACACACTGTTATTAATTTACACAAACAACAAAAAGCAGCACCTTGAAGGGACAAATTCAAAAGATTAGAAAATGTTGCAGGTAAGAATGCATAAATTTAAATCAGTCCTTAAATACATGTACAGTATGAATTTTAATCTCAGGGCTTCTTACTCTGTCCCATTCATTTTTGGATGCTTGCCTGCCATTACTGTGTAAACACAATCTTGGGAGCATTGCTTTGGGTTTTGGGCTGTTTTTTGCTTGTCTCTTTTTCTTCTTGTGTCTGTGGTAAAGGCCTCATTTGCTGCAAGGTAATTCAATCTTTAGAAAATGATGCACAGAGCTCCACTGTGGACCACTGCTGCAGTGTTCCTCACTTGGACACCTGAGTCCCTCACAGTCCATCCATTTTGGCTCCCTTTTCTGTTAGCAGGAGCAATTTTAAGTGTTTTAAGTGGAGAAAGTAGGTGCTGAATACAGGTCAGTCCCAGTCACATTCTCTCAGCTCCTCACCCAGGGGCTTCCCTGCACTCATCATGCAGGGATGTTTCTAACTTTTCCAGCCTTAAGTTTATTCCTTACAAAAAAACTAATTCTACTCTCTTTTAATTTAAAACGGTTCCCCCTTGTCCTGTCACTACAGGCTCTAGTAAAAAGTCTCCACATTTATCAGCCCTCTTTTATATATTGAAAGACAAAACAGTCTTCCCAGAGCTGCCTTTTCTTCAGGCTGGACAACCCCAACTCTCTCAGTCTGTCTCCACAGCCAGCCTCTGATCATTGTCCTGGCCCTCCTGTGGACTTGCCCCAACATCCCTGTCCTTTCTGTGCTGGGACCCCTGAGCTGGATGCAGCACTCTGGATGGGGTCTCACCAGAGCAGAGCAGAGTGGCAGCATCTCCCCCTTCACCCTGCTGGCCATGCTGATGCAGCCCAGGATGAGATCTGCTTTCTGGGCTGCAAGAGCACACTGCCAGTTCAAGTCCATTTTTTTATGCATCATTTTTTATTCCCCGTCCTTCTCCACAGGGCTCCTCTCGGTCCCTTCACCACCCAGTCTGTACTGATACTGGTGATTGTCCCAACCCAGGTGCAGGACATTGCACTTGGCCTTGTTTGAATTTTGTGAGGTTCACATCCCACTCCTTAGGGCTGGAGACCCTGACAGGTGGCTGTGGATGGCATCCCTTCCCTCGAGCATTCCAGCTGTCGCTTGGTGCCATCAACAAACATGCCAAGGTCCTGTGACACTGCAAGCAGAGGGACTCCAAAGAAATAGACAATTTCTTGAAAGTTTTGTGCCTTGAATTTGTTCCCTTCCCCGAAACAGTGAAAAAATGATTAGGAAATAATTTTGCAGAGGAAATAAACAGTGCTGTTTCCTCCACTCACCTTCACAGAGGGAACTGGAGGAGAGGAGAGGGGAAGATCACAGAAGTACTTCTCAGAAGACTAAGGCAGGAAGGAAGCTTTCTTACCTGTTGGGGTGAAGGACAACCCAAATACCATCAGAGCAATCCAAACCACCCTGCTTTCCAACTGTAACAACACCATGCTTGATGTCCTCCAGAGGACACGAAAGTCTTGACTGTGTGAGCTGGGAAGGTGTAATACAAGAGCTGAGATTTTCTAGCAGACACATGTGACTAAGGCCACAACAGGCTGTCGTCCCCAGCTGCCATTGCAGGTGGTCCCTTTTCCAGGGCAGATTACCCTCCCCACTTTCTCCTGGAGATGGCTGTGTGGGACCATCACCTCTGATCCGTGACTGCCAGTTAGAACAGGACAATAATCCACATTTGCACCAGTGAACAAAGGCAGGGCAAATGGCTCCCATCAGCCCTACCATTTCTTTGAGCCTTTCCCTGTTGCTTGCCCTGCTGCATGCCCCATGTGTGCATTGCCTGCATGCAGCCCTCAAGGTCAGCACTGAAAACAAGCTCAGCTGTTTCTCTGACACAGCCCCTGACAGCCTAAATCACCTGCAGCCAAAGGATTGCACACAGCCATCACCCCCAGTCCCTCTTTGCTAAGGGGGATCCCTCAGGATGTATCCAGCTTGCCCTCTGTGACCAACACAGCTCCTCACCTGCTGTGAAGGAAATAGGGATAGCAAAGGCCAAACCTGCCCTTTGCCAAGAGGCTGTCCTGTGGATAAATAGCACAGCATCTCTCACTGTTAAAGCCTTGGGTACAGCAAGAAGCCTTCTGGCACACCAAGCCTTTGCTGAACCTTTACAAAGAGGATTAAAATGGCCACCATCTCTGGAGATGCGAGGAAATGGATGCAGGGTGAACTGGAGCTGCCTGGCAGGAGAAAAGCCCCACTGCAGATGACAGGTCACTAGTGAAAGGAGCTGGGCTGAGTAGCTCATTCATCTGGGAGTTTACCTGTGAGACTCCTGGCCAGCCCCTTTGGATTTAAACCATCAATTTGCACCAGTCTGCTTCAATGTGTGAGCAAACAGCTTTAGTCAGTCAGAGAGAAAAGCCTCCAGCTGAGCCTCCCAGCATTAGCTACCCACAGAGGGACCCCCTTCCCCACAGAAGAGTCTCAGAGAAAAACAATGTCTTTGAAAAAAATGTGTCCCCATGCCCTAATCTTGAGGAGGAAACAAAGGGCATAAAATATTTAGGCTGAGAAAGACAGAAAAAAAGAGAAAGAAAGAAAGTAGGGAGGAGGAAGGAGGGGAGGGAATCCTCCCCCCCGATCCTGCATCCCAACACTGAGTAAACTGCCATGAAAATTTCATCATGCTGGGCTGTGCGCCTTTGAGCACCTGTTTTACTAGATGTGTCCTTTATACAAACAAATTGATAAAATAGTTCAGTCTGGGGTAAATCTTATCCAAAAGAAAGCAAATCAACATCCAAGGACATGGGTCTCTTGTTTCAATGTGAAAGGCAAAACTGGGAGGGGTGGAGGACAAAGAGGAGCGATGATGTTTACTCTTCAAAATAAACTTAACATAACCTTAAAATTTCCCAAATAATTAATGTATCTGGAACTGGAAATCTGGTGCTGCTGGAAGATCTGCATGTATTAGGATATTGCAGTCCTGCTGCAGAGCTGCTGTAAGGGGGAAGGACGTTTGTACCCATCTGCAGAGAGGAAATTTTCAGGTAAGCAGAAACAAGAAGCTCTCCTCTTATCTTAATGACAAAAGATAATTAAAAGAAAACATTCCCAGACTATAATACATTTTATCTCAATTTAAGCTTTCTCCATGATTCCTCCAGAAAAGAGTTTGAGTGTATCCAATATGCAGAACTACGGACACAAACCGGTTGTGCAACAGCAGAAATTGAATTCAAGGCTTAGTGTTAAGAAGAATCAGGATCTCAGTTTACATGGGAAAATGCTTTAAATTGATGAGAATACATACAGGGATTAGAGCACTAAAGAGCAGTTTGAATGGAATTTTTCTTTCATAATCCATGTATTTTACTCCTAGTGCAGAACCTGCCTTCACTACTCTTCTGGTAGTTTTCCACCCCACCTTATATTCACGATGTGATACACCTTCAAAGATACACCTTCAAAAACTCAGATCCCTCAATCATACTAGCTGAACTCAGACATCTCCTTTTCTTTTTCAAGACTCAGGTAAGTTATTGAAGGGCACTATGAGTGCATTGTTTATGACAATGTGCTGTGACATTTGTCATTACTCTTCTCCTTCAAATCGTCCATCTCCCAGAAACGGTGGCGCTCGGTGTATTGCAGCAGCTTAATGCCAGCACAGCATAAAACCTGTCACAGATGCTCAGCATCACCCATCATAAATAAAACATGAGACCCTCACGAGGTCCAGCAGTTGTCAAGATGTTTGATGTAATTGATTCGGGCATGTGACAGTGCAAAACGGGCAAGTCACAGGATGCCCTTCATTACTACAAATGGTCTATTGATTTCCAGGGATGCCTTTCGCACACAGACCTGCACCTGCTACTGGGCTCCCCAAAAATCTCAGGCCACGCTGAAGGGCTCGAGTCTGGGAAATGCCTGCATGCATTTTACAGGTAATTAGTTTTTCAGAAGGATGCAGAAAGGCTCCTGAGACAGATGCACACAGGTGCAAATAGGGTGTTTTCCTTGCTTCAGAGTGCAAAAATAAATCCCCAACAAGATGGCCCTATCACAGAGTCATTAAGGTTGGAAGAGACTTCTAGGCTCATCAAATCCAGCTGTTAACACAGGATTTAGCACTACTGTCTTCAACTCTAAACCATGTCCTCAAGTGCCCACAGCCACATCTTGTGAACACTTCCAGGGATGGTGATGCCACCACTTCCCTTGGCATCCAGTTTCAATGCCCGAACACAATTACAGTGAAGAAATTTTTGTAAACCTCCCTGCATCCAACCCGAGGCCACTACCTCTCATTTTGTTACTTAGGAGGAGAGGCCAACCCCCACCTGGCTACACCCTCCTTTTATGCAGTTGTAGAGAGTGGTATCCTCCCGAGCTTCCTTTTCTCTTAAACAAAGCAGCTCCCTCAGGTGCTCCTCATCAGACTTGTGCTCCAGACCGTCACCAGCTCCCCTGTCCTCCTCTGGACATGCTTCAGCACCTGTGCAACTTAAAGGGGATTCAGATGTTTAGACTGTTGTGAATCAGCTCTGCTGGTGGAGATTTGGTGGTTTATTGGTCCAAATAAGTAAGACATGCTGGGATCAAGATCTCATTGCAGACAGTTTGCTAAGACTACGTGAGATCTTGCCAAGACCCTGTTTTACCTGGCAGCACTGCAGGTGCTCTCCTGAACAGCAGCAGGTGTGGCTTCCCTGGCTGCTTCAGCCCTCACATCCTTGTTTGGACCCACAGCAAATACTTCTAACACTCTGGAGGCTTCTGGGAGCCCTCAGTCTGTGCGAAGCAGACACCTGCTATGTCCGTGTTGCTGCCTTCCTTGCTCATCTGAAGGAAGGCTTTTCCGGGCCTCTGGCGCTCCTGCATGGCTCGCACGATGGCGTGTGGGATGCAGCCGCTCCAGGGGCAGCCGCCAAGGAGGAGGATGCAGCAACGCTGGTCCTGTCCCGCGGTAACACGAGGGGGAGCCCTTGCAGCTCCCAATTAACACGGACAGCAGGAATCCGCCTTTCCCCACCCCAAATACCAACGCTCAGTTCCTCATTAGAAAATAACCAGCAGAAACAGGAAAGCCATCTCTGATCATCTTCACAAGGACATTGCTCCTTCAAACAAGTGCAAGCCACAGATCACTGCGACTGGGGAAGGTCACTTGCTGTGGAACCCCCTTTCTACACATGCCTATTTCTGATGGTGCAGGGTGGTCCGGGGGCATCCTTTCCTATGGTCTTATCTCCAAGGCAACCAAAAAATGCCAGGGAATGACTGCTGATACCTGAGCTTATTCTGAACAGCAAATAAACAAATTCTGAAAATTTGTAGTCAAATTTTGCCCAACAGAAACCATAGAACAGAAAAATCTCTTTACCCCTTGTTAAATGAAACTACCATAGATGACTTGTCAAAGTTTGCTTTCAGGAAAATTTGCTGCTTTCAGGAGGGCAGCTTTGGCCACCTTGAACATACACAGCAGTTTTTGCTCTTCCTTGCCACCCAATTTTAAATACATTTGAGCAGAGTACTTCACTATGTATTCTATGCACTATGTGTCACTATGTAGTCTGTAATTTCAGGGCCAAGGTAAGTCCTAACTGGAAGTGCACCTACTGCAAGATATTTTTTCCCCACAAAATGCTGGTGTCTCTCTCCTTAAGAGGGATTAAAATGCAAAAGCATCTTACAAGTCACAGACTTCTGCTACACCAGCCTCTCTTCAGAATTCTGCATCCCAATTTCCTTTAAAGCATTCAACAGCATACATTTAATTAGCAAAACAATCCCATCTGTTCCACGAGTCAATACTGACAACTTTACGGTTAAAACACATTTATTTCTCTTGGTGCAGCTGTGCTGAATCTAACGAGGGGAGAAGAGCCTGCTGTGCTCAGAGCATTGTGTCTGGTGCCCAGGCTCTCATCACTGGGAGCACCTAAAGTCCTCCAGAGCCCCATCCCTGCCCACTGATGGCCCCTGGGACACCCCTAAGTTACCTACATGCCCTAAACATAAACATCCAAAGGCAATTCTACAGAACCATTGGTAAAAGATCTCTTTTCTGTCTGTTTCCTTAAGTTTTAACAAGGGACACAGAAGAAGAAGCTCAAACAAAACCACCAAACACGCACCAGAGGCTGTGATGAGCAGCAGGGCATTGGAATTGAGACCCTAATGGGGAACAGGGCAAGAAGAGCCAGCTGGAACCAGCAGGAACTACTTCCCAGCCTTGGGACTGCATATTTCATCCTCTCCCCCAAAGCCTGACGTGCAGGAATCCACACTCTGATTGTAAATCAGGCACCCTGAATCTCCTACAGCAGAAAGCCTCAGGGGATCACCTGCTCCGGGGTCTCCCTATGAGGGAGCAGACCAGTCCTGCCTGTCCCAGGTCTCTGTCACACTGCAGTTATAATACAACAGCTGTCGTGCTTCTGATGAGCTCTTGCAGTTTAAGTGTCTCCCTTTGTCTTACAATATTAAAAAAGTATGGAAAAGATGAGATAGCGTCTGCCTCGTTCAGATCCTGCCTGAGTCTCAACCTAGAGGGCAATACCTTAGCTCATGGCATGAGATAAAAGGTAGGACGAGGTTTCCAAGTCAACCGCAGGTGAATCCAAACTTGTCAGCCTGAGAAAGGATGATCTAAAGGATGAACTGTTGACCTCAACAGGAATGGAAATACAAATAAAACGGTCTGGATAAAAGCAGGGACCAATCATTTAAACCAGGGACTTGGAGCAAACAAGGAACTTTTTCTGCAGTGATGTCCTAGATAAATGGTATACTGATTCTGCCCTGAGGCTGCGGTTAATCTATTTAATATTTGCGGATTTTCCACCCCCACCTTTTGATTGAAATGGCTGCAAAGAGTTACTTGCTCTCAGGCAGCAGCCAAATTTTAACTTTCAGCTTTCCACAGAAGCAGTAGTCTTGTTAGGCAGGGCATTTGAAGACTTAATGCATCAGTGTAAGGCACAGCAAAATGCAAGCAATCAAGAGGAAACAGATTGGTTCATGCAGCACCCCAAGAAACCCTCGGTGAAAGCAGTGCAAGCACGAAGGTAACAAATCTGTAAGACAAAGCAATTACTCCAACAATAGCAGGCGTTAGCCCCAAACAAGTCAACTGAACTAACAAAACAGGGCAGTAAAGCAGGTTAACAGAGAAAAGTAAACATAGAGTCATTTAACAGATGCCAAGATTGTCCTCGTTCCAGCTGAGCCCAAAAGGTATTTTTACCACCTTCTGGCCATGTAGCTCCCTCCTGCAGACAAAGCTCTGAGGGACCTGACCCAACAGCACTGCTGAGAACTGTTTGGCTGGAGTGCCTTCTCCTCTTGGGAAAAAGTGCATCTCTCTGCTAAGGGCTGGCAGTGTCCAGGGAAATCAGGCAGATCAGGCTCAAGTTACTGTTCCGTTCACTCCTGTGAATCCTACTGCTCTGCTTGAATTGATTCAAGCCCTCCTGCCCTCCAGCCCAGCACACCCTTCACGGCGTTATCCCAACCAACCCACTCAAGCGCACATTGGCAATCCCAGAGCTGCAAGGCTGCACCCAAGAGGCACCATCCATGACTACTGCAGAGATGCAGAAATTACCTTCAGAGCCAAGTGTGACATTTCATTAACACCCAGCCCCACACAGACACGCTTCCAAAATAGCAAAGTTATGCTTAAAAAATAAATACATACAATTTGCTGGAAAATTATGAGTTGTAAACACGAAGGCTGATGATGAAGCTGAGCTTGCTACGAAGACATTACTTGAAGCAAGACTTACGGGGCACTACAGGAGCAGCACGTTCTGTAGCCCTGGGGGAGACAACCCACATGGATGCAGCGACAGGCTCCGAGGTCAGTACGCCAGAGGAAGGCAATGCCACCATGGCACTGGTTGCCATCATGGAGGTGGTGGTGCCACACGCTGAATGCACATGCAGGATGCCAGCAGGCTATTCTGGCACAACAAAATGCATTACATTAGAGCACTATGGGCAGAAAGAAAGAAAAAAGCTTTTATGCCTTTTAACAAAAGGCTCACATTTACAAGCATGGAAGCCACTCGATTACTTCTCAGTAGTACCACCACTTTCTGTTTAAAATTATCTTTGAGTAAATAATGTGAGTATGTTCACTTCTCTGCCATCAGCCATCTACCTCCTCCTATTCACGCATTTCTGCTTGTCACAGACACAACTATCAGCAAGTTTCAAAGGACATGCAAGGTTTTATTATAAAGGTAATGGTGTTCTACATTTTCCATGGCTGAAAGCCGCCTTCTTTTTAGCTCCCAACCATCGTCCCTGCAACAGCTGTCAAGTTCTGCAAACAAATCCACATCTCTTTGATGTGGATAGTTCTCAGTAGGTCAAAATGGTACAAAATACACTATCAACATAACCCAAAAATCCTGTGCAGTATTAGTGCATGTGGATGCAATCAGTGACGTTACCTTCAGCCCCCATGAGGTAAGAACACACTAACGCCCTTTTGTGAAAGAGGACAGCAACGTCCAGAAAAAAATCATGAGTTGCAAACACCGTACCTTGTTTTTCATGTCCCAGTTTCAAGCCAGGACAAAATACCTTTTTCCCTTGTTTAAAAATTAATGCTATTTACAAACACGCAGCAAGCCGTCCAACCTACCAATCTAACCCAACATGTGACACAAAGCCCAGCAGAGGGATCAAGTCACCCCTATGAATGCATCAATCCTTCACATTATGACTTGCCAAGAGAGGCTACTATCACAGCCATCTTCTTCAAGGCAGAGCAAAATATCCAAAGGTACAGTTCCTCCACCAAAATCCTGTCACTCTGCTGCCACAGAAGCCCTGACTCCAGGATGCTGCTGCTAACTTTACAGAAGGTCCCAGACTGAAAGGGGCACCCTTCAGTGAGGTGTCAGTTTTGACCATCTACTCTTCAAAGTAAGGGCATCAGGAGGGAAACCACAGTGTCACCTGTAAGCAGTGAATGCCACAGGGGCTGGCAAGTTCTTGGGAGCCTGTCCTTCAGATGGAAGGAAGGGAAAGGCTTTACAAAGCCTACATGCATATCCTTCTATTCACATGAGAGAAGGGAAGTATGAGTTGTCAGCACTGAGCCAAAGTTTAACTCATATGAAACAGTTCCCTCTCCACCCCTATTCTGCCCTCTGCTCCTCTCTCTGGGGTGCCCCATGTACAGCACAGCAGAGACACCTTAGCACAAACAGAGACCACAGACAATGGCAGCAAGGTTTACTCCTCCACCAGCAGCAGGAAAATAAAGGCAGTGTCCTTGCTTGTTATCCCCTTCAGCCTCAAGCAGCACCAGAACAGAGGGCAAAAAAAAAAGAGAACATTTTCCAAGGACAATGAATCAATTCAGCAAAATCTGAAATATACACACTGATTACCAAAGAACACTTAAGAGTAACTGACCAATAAACCATAAACCCTTTTTTTGTTTAAATACATTATTTAATGAGTTTTCTTTAAGAAAGAGATATTTTGAAGCTCAAATTACAATGAAGTACAGTCTTCTAGATCCACAGTAGACAGTGCTATAAACATTTATCAAACCAGGTATTTTAATGTTTGCTTCTCTGTTGTTATTATTAAGGAAAAGTAACCAAAAAATCTTCTGTTAACAGCAATCCTGTTCTAACTTGGCTATTTCACCCTAGAACAGAGTAAGGACAACAGCCTGTCACCACAGTCGTCTTCTCAAATACAGACCAAATGCCAAGAAGGGACAAGACACAGTCATGTCTGCACACTAATTCAGCTTTTAAAGACTGAGAAGTAAAATGGAGCAGTTGGCTGGGGCAATAGTGAGAAAGGACATTGCTCCTTTCCCACAGGAATCACAAAAAGATGCCCCTTTGCTACCAAAGTCTGATTGCCATCGAACTCATGTTCATGCAGCACACTGGAGCAAATTTACATAGGTAGTTTTAAATTCACTTTTCTGCCTTCTCCTCATATTTTCTCTCTTCTCTCAGTATCCAATGCTTTCCTTCTACCTTTTGTTATCCCTTCATCATTTCTATCTTCAGTCACTCAGTCCCAGTGGGACAGAGCCAGAGCATACCGCTCCTCTTCAGTCTTCTGGCATTGTCAATACTGTGGCAAAGGGCAAATCAATAGCGCTGAATTAGTATGAGAAAGAAAAAAAGGAAGAGGTCAATTCCTCAGAGTTGGTTTGTGTCTTTTAAAGGCCACTTTGCACAACCTTTGAATTCTGAAAGTACAAGTGAGCTTCTGTAGTTAGTGTAAAAGTGTGATCGAGCTGAAAAAGTTTCAAGACTTCTTGGTTTAACTGAGCAGCACGCTGAGGAACCACAGCAAGTTGCTGTTTGAGAGCTGCTGCTCAGCTAGTCAGACATAAAAGCAGACATCAGGTGTAAATTTCATATTTATTATAACAAAAATTATGACATGTTCATTTGTGCATTCAGCTTTAATATAACTCTTGGTATGTAAATGTTCTACAGCAAATGAGCTCTATACAATCATGCTGGTTGTGGCAGCAGTAAGGAACACAAACAAAACGTGTCTGTAAAAGTAAGGAAAGAAAGAGACCAGAGGAAAAAGTGGGTTTCTTTGAACAGTCTACACCACTTGGGCTCTAGCTAACTTGTACACAGCCACAGAGTCCATTTACGCTTAACGACCATGGCCCAAAGAGTTGCTTAAGAAAAAAGGTCAGTTTTTCAGGTTGTGTCCTTAATGCCAAGGCTACAAAACATGTAAGCATCACTATACAACACTGAGCTATTTACAGGAATTTCCCAATCAACTGTTCTCTCAGAGAAAATTAGTGAATCTCAGTGACTTAAGTCACCTGAAAGAGTAAAGCAACTCCTAGGAGTTAGTCTCCATATTCTACAAATGTCTATCATTTTCAAGACCAAAAAAAGCCTTTTCTCTCAAAGAAATACAGTATTACAATATTACTTAAATCATTTAGCACTGGCTACTGCCCTGCTTTTCGAACAAAACAAACAAGCCATTTTAAAAAATATTACATCATCATCTGTTTCTCAGCAATATATTAAACCTTTTTCTTTTTTTTTTATTTATTTTTTTTGTTTTCCTGTTTTTACATTTGATATGTTAAGGGAGGGTTAACTATTTTAAACTTTACCAGTCAAGCGTCTCTAGAAGAAAGTCAATGAATATTAAACCTAACAAACTGAAAAGCTGCAGTTATCTGTAGTGGCAGGATAAGGAAAAGGAAGTATATAAAGGAAAAGGATAAGGAAAACCCCTGCTGTAATGCAAGCCCACTGGGTCTCACAGTTAAGTCTCCTTATTTGTTAGTTTATTTCTGAGCAGTAAATAGAGTGGGTCATAGTGGTGTATCATAATAGTCTGCCAGGTGGTCCATTGGATACTGCCTCTGCTGCTGCTGCTGCTGTTGTTGTTGTTGTTCCTGGTGCTGCTTCATAATCTCCTTGACTTCTTCTTCAAGCTCTGGTGGGATGATGAACTGGTCATCAGGATCAGGTTGTGCTGGAGCAGCAAAGTAGCCCCCGGTTTTTCTGAGTGGCGCATCTGTTGCAACTTCAATTAAGTTATGGCTCCTCTCGTGTGGTGCCACCGAGCCATTGCCCCGCCGGCGCCCTATTGTGCCCACGGCAGAATATTCAGCTTTCCTGGGAAGGCCGGGCTCATCTTCATTGGCACTGATGACAATACCCTCGTCACTGGCTTCCACTGGCACTTGGAGAAGCTGCTTCTCCTTGGTTCGGCTGCAGTGGATGTCCACCTCCACCTCCACGCGGCTGCCGTTGGTGAATACCCCCTCAATGGGCTCCTCATCGTCGCTGTCGAGGCCGTTGTCGGAGAAGGCGCTGGAGAAGGTGGCACTGGAGAGCTGCCGCTGGAAGGAGTTGGACAGGCAGACGGGATGCAGCATGCAGCGCTGCTCCCCCGGGTATGCCGGGCTGTTCTCGTTCATGGCCACCTGCGGAGGCTCATCCGAGGCCGTGGACCCCACCTCACTGCTCATTTCCGAGGTGGAGATCTCGCTGCTGATTTCCGAAGCCATGCCGCTGCTCGAGGACGGCATCCCGAGCGCGTCTGTGGGCCTGTCCTTGATGACCACGTTGACAGACTGGGGGAAGATGCCTGGGCTGGGGGGTGGGACCCCATTGAGCTCACAGCAGCAGAAGCTGTCCTCCGTCACGTTGAGCTGAACCACAACGGCGCTGATGCTGTCGTTGCAGCCATAACTCTGGGCCAAAGTGCAAAGCTTCTTGGCGGCCGCGAGCGCATCGGGAACATTTCTGACGGCCTCAACTGCTTCATCCATCGAGAGGCTGTCCCACAGACCCTTGCTCCCCAGAATGAAGAACTCATCTTGTGGAGTTAAGGTGATGGACTGGACGTGAGGGCGCGGCACAACACTTGGGTGAAGGAAGGTGTACCCCAAGATTCTTGTTGAATCTGTCACACCATTCACTTTGCCATCCTGAAATCAGAAAGGACAGGAAGTTGGCAACAAGACAGACAAGTATATACAGTATTTGCTTCTCCTTGTATTCTACTGATGGCTGTTTTTGCAGTACCCCCAACACTGCCATTCACGGACAAGGAGACAGACAAGGAAAGTGACTTGCCAGGAGGTGACAGAGCTGGGATTAGAGCACAGCAAGGGCTGGTTTGCAATCCTGCGCTGGACCGCCTACACCCGACTGATTTGTCATCAGCACCACCTATGCACAGACCAACAAAGCAGAAGGCTGCAACAAAGAGCCATCTATTCTGCTCCTGCAGCTGCAAGAGCCAACTGGACAGATCTTTAACCAGTGAGTCAGACTTATCCCTCCTCCACCCACGGTATCTGGCTTTAGACGGAGCAAAGCAACACACATTTGATATAGGGGGCAGGTCATTCAGTTACAAGTCTTCTCTTGCAGCTGTAACAATTGTAGGTTTCATCTTGGCTCATCACTTTAGAAACCAAGGTTCATTTTTAAAAACCCTTTAAATTAAGCATGCAAGACAAATGTAGCAGAGAGCAAGTCTGCATTTCTCTGTCAGCTGAGTTGTAGTGAAATGTTTTACACGCCCCAATTACTTACTACATTTCCACTTAGATATGACATTTCCAAAGGGAGGAGGAGTAGTATCTGAAGGGGTAACATCAATAAAAACGGACACACTTGAGACAAGAATCCCATGCACATCCAAATCCCAGAATCCTGTCCTGGTTAGAATCCAAGCTGCCAGAATAAGCAGAGCAAGTGCCTGAAACAGCAAGTCTGGCTATCTGTCAGCCTGCTGGGGATAGCTGCACTCTGCTAATTGCATATTCAAGGAGATCAGAAAAGGCAAGGATTTACACTCTTTGGGTCCAGCTAATAACTGTAGGGGTTACTATAAAGCAGATAACCACAAAAAAGTGAACCAAGACTAAAAAAGCTTCCTCTTTAAAAATCACTCAAAAGAAAAAAAGCCCCCATGTCAGCTTGTTAACTTTCCCATTAGAAGCTGACAGCAGTGATAAGCCATCAGTGTGCCTGAAATCAGAGAGTCATCTGAAGATTCAGCCCAGAAATTCCCCTTCTCCTCTGTGGAGCCACAGAATGAGCATGCCTCCATGATGCACACTACGTTTGAGTGATTCCCTTTCAACCTGTCACCTTTGAGATCCCAGCCCTCACCTTTCCCAGGCAAGATCAACAGGCACATGACTTACTCCACACACACATGCCCACCCTGCTCTCAGGCACACAGCAGGAAGGTTTCTGCCCTTTCCCTCACCATTAGGAGAATTCGATATTTATCTATTCCTCTGCATGTGTCACACAAGACAAAGCAAAACTGACAGCAGTGGCTTCAAGCTTCTAAGAAAGGAACAAATAGTTTTCTCCTCTCTCAGGGTTCAGCTGAGCACAGGGTGAGTTTTCCTTTCGGGCAAGTGCTCTCTTCATGAGCAGCCTGTCAAAGGGCAGTTCTGGGAACATAGCTCAGACAGCAAAGTCAGCCTGCCAAGAGCAAGGAGTCTCCTAAGGGAAGGACGGCATTGCTCCAAGTGCTCTGCCCTCTCATCCTTTTTAATTGGAAAAGCTCTCCATGACAGCTCCAACACAGCAATTCCTCTCCCATTAGAAGAAGAGTATCTGCTTTCCTATTTCAATGCAACATGCTCACAGCTGCACACTCTTAAAAGCTAATCAAAATCCAGCATGGCAATGGAATGGAAAAGCAACTTGACTCCATGGTATGAATCACCTTGAAAGGAAAATTGCAACTGAGGAACCCACACCATGAATACCACCTCCTAGAGGTGAGTGATATCAACATGTGATTTCATGCACTGCTGCGCAAATGCTCTTCAAAGAAGCTGCAAGTTGCAACAGTCCCCAGCTGTTCTCTAACCTCTGTGATAATGGCCTTATGCTGCTTTATCCTCTTTAGCTCTTCTTCACAGCTCATCACGTAACACCTGGACAAAGGCAGAGGTTTCCCATTCCGGCAGAGAACAGTTTGGCACTTCCCCACGTTTGCTGAGGTTAGTGTGAAGCATCCACCAGGGTCCATGGGATCATGTTTTATATGGCAAAGGACAGCAGAGCCTCCAAGCTTCTGTCCAGCTGTTCCAAGTTTCCTGGAATTTAAACAAAACAGTGATTGTTCTTTAATTGGAAAACAAGTATTAGGGCACTACGGAGAAACAGCCGCTGTTCCACAACCAGAAGCATTCAAGGCACTGCCTCTGTTGGATCACTGGGACTGAAACAAAAGTCTCCACTGAAGATTGTGACACTACAGCAGCAGCACTGCAGGGATCCCACATGCAACTCTTAGGCAGGGTGTTATTTTCACATATGCAGATACTCAAATATGCTCAATTCTAGAAAAAAAAAAAAACCTTTGCACTTCTAAGAGTTTCATGTCTTTTCCTTCACATCTAATAGATACTTGTTTTTAAGGTCAGATAGAGCTTTGGCTTCTGAAGCTACAGATCTTATTATAAAAATAATAATTCTCACTGTAAAAAATCTTACTTTTGAGTAGAAGCAGAAGGCAGAAGTTTACTGTTTTGTGATAGCTTCAGGATAATGCTCTTAAAAGTTATCAAATTATGACCAAAATATCACAATGGCTGTGAATTTCACTGTAAGAAGGTACATTTTTCATTTATATTGTCATGTACTAACCTGTTAAAAAAGTTCTAAGAAATGTTTAAGCCTGCTTTAAGCCACAGCAGGAGGAAAAAAAAAACCCCAAAAAACCCCCAAAGATGGATAAAATGGAAGTTTTCAGAAGCCTGTCATTAAAATGTAAATTCAATATTTGACTGTGAAAAAACACCCATCCTTCCCAGTAGCTTATTTATCAGGATCTTACTCCAATTGTAATTAGAAAGCTAATTACTAATATTTATGTTAAGGCTAGGTATAGCAGATAGTAACTTTAGATTCAAAATCCTGGAGACAGAATGGATAACAAAATTTGCAACCAAACCTCAATGTGCTTTCTATATTATTTTTTTACCAATACAATCTAGGAGTGCTACATATCATCTGTAAGCATCAGTGAATGGCTAAATGCAACTGGAATCAATATTATTTCTGGTTCTCCAAAGAAGCAGTCAGCTGATTTTGATTTGAGACCAAAAGGGAAGGAAAAAAAGGAGCTTTCTGTAGGAATGCCACATTTCTTGTAAATTGCATTAGTAGCAAACAAAACCACTTAGTAAGTACTTTCAGTACTCAAATTTGTTATTATTTTTGAATCTTTTAAATATATAGCCACCACCTTCACAGTTAGCAATTTGAGTCACTGTTATAAGCAATTATGGGAAGGCAGTGTTTTCTCCCTTGTGTTTGTAAGATTCAATGCCACCCTACTGCTTCCCTATCTTCCCCAATACAACAACTGCAGTATTTTTCCTTTCTAACAGTGCAGCAATTCAATGATAAGCAATGCTACTTTTAATTTGATCCATTTACTCAGTCTCTAAGCTGATTATTAGCTTTCCCCTCTGTTTCCCTGACCTCTTCACTCTCCTCTATTCAATTCCCTTCATACTCCTCCTTCATCCCGTGTCTCCCTAGGCACAATTTCTTCTTCTGTCCAGAACAGCACACACAGTTTCCAAACCACTACACAGAACTACTATTACACTCACAGCTATTGTATCACAAGCTCTCTGGATGGGTCCTGCTAAAATAATATTCAAAGGCCAAAGGGATTTCTAAGAAGTCCGACTACGTGTTTTAAATATTTGTGTAGCCTTAAATAACCTGAATTGGTACACAGAAACAGAAAGGATGAGTTCAGGCTTTGCAGGCAGCTGTAGCAAGGAAGTTTAAAAAGATGATCAAGACATTTATACCACTGACTTGGTTATGGCCAATTGTAAACCTTAAGACTTGGAGAAGATACCAAAAAGGAATAAACCACTTTGTCATGAGCATTTTAGTAACTTTGCAGGTGGGTTGGAAATTTTTTGTTTGGTTGGAGAGGTGTTGGGGTTTTCTCCCCACACCTGAAAGGAACTGAGGCAATATTCACAAAATAAGCAATAAAAGGAAATACTGGTAGCTAGATACCAAGGCTTTTTTTTCCTTCTCTCATTTCTTTGAAGCAAGAGCAGGTGCCTGACCCAAAAGCAAAAGAACTGCACTGTAAGCACAGACAAGGTAAAAAAAGCTTCAGATCCAAGACTCACCTCTGCATAACGATGAAAGTGTTGATCATGTATTCCTCCTCATTCTTTGTTTTCTGCAGCTCTTCTGCCAGGATGTCACTCATCGTGCACTGCAGCAGATAGGGCACTTCCACATTGCGGTCCCCATCAAACACACCATAAAGGGCCTCTCGGTTGTCACAGAAGTTGTTGGCTGAAAGTGCTGCCACACACAGTCTAGGGAAGAAACAAAGCAGGAAAACATTAGGGTTTCTATCCCACTACTAGTTTCTTAACTTGTCATTCTGACCAGAGAGATGCAGCCTGGTTTGAGCACCAGCTTTAACCACCTCTGGTCATAGGTGTTTCAGGACTGCTTTCTGAGCTGTGGGGATGAGTCAGGCCCACCAACAGTGCTAAGACATGGAGAGAACTATACTGGAAGTTCAAGACAAGCCCTAAAGATTCTTCCTCCTTTTCAGCACGTGAGCAAGTCCCTTATTTGTAAAAATGGGAGAGAAAGTATCTCTGAAACAACATCAATTTAAACTGCACTTGCTGTTCCAAAAGCCACCCTTGGGATCCTAGCATGCTGATGACCAAGCTGTGTGTTAAATCGGTTAAGAGTTAAGGAAGGCTTGCTGGCACTTGCTACAGAAACCTAGGTAGCAGAAGATTTCTAAAAAGGTATTTGAGGAACAAAGAAAGATTCATCACATTGCCAGCAACACCCAGACTAGCAGACTCTTGGTACATTATTTGTGAAGTGCTGCCTTAGTCACAGGAACACCACACACTATGAATATTTAGAGTTTTGGCCATTCTGTCTCCTCCTTAGTATCTCTGATTTGCTTGGTAAACATCCTTTGGTTGAAGATAAAGAAGCTTTTCGAAGAGGAAAATACTTTTAAACACTCAGATCTTTTGCAAGCAGCAGAGTCTTGCATAGACCAAATGTGTCAGCTACCCTTGTATCTTAGCAACTTCCCTTCAAAAGACCCGAGGGGAGAGCCAGGCGGGAGAGCTCGGCACACAAATGGAGAGACGTGGCTTGGCCTCTGCGAGCCCTACGACGTCCCCAGAACTTCCCCTGAGGAAAGGATCTCTTTGTCCCTGCACAGAGACAAAGATGGCACCACAAAACCCACGCCAGGCCGTACTTGTTCTTCACGCCGGACGCCTCCGTGTAGCCGTGACTCCACACCGCCGGCGCTCCCGATGCGTCGCCGGCCGAGGGCTGGTCGATCTTGAAGCACCGGATATTGCTGCAAGGAGAAGGGAAACGGGAGAGATGCAATGGATCGACCTGCTGACATGATCCAAATGAAAATGTGAAAAGAACACCCTTTTTTCTCTCCCAGTTCTTAGTTACACATTTAACAGTAGAAAACAAAGCAGGACATTCGAAGTGGTTACCCTGATGTGGCTCTATACAACCAACAATAACTGAGCCTCTATGAGGGTGTCAGCTGCACTGCTTTGCTTAGCTGGCCTGTATTCCCCTGCCTTCACCCCTGAACTATTTGGTTCAAACCAGGCCCTGTAGGAATACAAAGCAAATTTGCCACTAGTCTGATGAAAGCCAGTACAATTAAGTGACTTTTTAAACTTATGCATCTCTCCCAGCCATTTTAACAAGTCTCTGTGCTCTTTCATTGTACTCAAATGAAATCTCCTGTATGACTCGCATCATCCCTGAAATGGAAAAAAAAAAATAAGTAATTCTTTAGAAACAACAAGATGTAGTAACAGCCTTTCATGAAAACACCCACAAAACAGCAATCAGCTCCATCCTGATCCTGCACCAACCTGCAAGAGCCAGCCTGTGGTCCTGACAGCAGGCATAGCCCTTCTGCATTCCCCAGTTGTGCAGTCCAATTTTCACATAGGCCCTTGATCCTCTACCCTGCAATTTACTACCAACATAGCCTTTAGCCTGAATTTCAAGTATCTTCCAGAGCATAGTAAAGACTTAAAAAGGGCCCAGCCCTCTCTGTTTATACTCTTCTCTTCACAGCCTTGCTTTGCTGGGGAGAGATGACCTACCCCTTGCTCCCTACTGCTCTCTTCCAAAGGCAGGAAAAGCAAGCTCCCCACATGCTGCAGACACTTCAAAGGCACCCAAACCTTTCATGAACCAAATGAAACATAAAAGGACACAAGCAGAAAGGTCTAACTGTTCACTCTGAGCATTCGTTTTTCCTCTAAATCCCCACCTGACCTGAACACACAGGAAAGTCTTTTCTGCATTGCAAAGCCCTCCTCAAATAACCTAAAGTACTGTCACATCCAGTTTGATTTCTTTTTACATTAATAGCCAGGATGTACATCAGTGAGGGCAGACTAAAAGCCAACAAATGACATAAATAATGTTGGAAGCATTTGTGCTTTAGTTCTTGGTTTTGCAGCCCTCTGTGTGACAAACAGGAGGCAAACATCTTGCCACGACTATTAAAAACATTTAACTAACTCCAAATCAAACTGGAAACCTGGATTTCTTCTAAAGTAGCAGAGATTTAAATTCTGTTGCACCCGCAAAGCAGGACACACATCAGCAAACACACTTTCTTTGCAGACTTCTCATATAAGGCATTTTTCTCTAGTGCAGAGGAACCTGGGTCACAAAAGTTTCTGTTTGTTTCTTTCTTAACTGGGTTGAGTGACCACTGGCTCCTGGGCAGGTCAAGGACTCAGAGTTGTCTCAAGGCTTCCCAGAAGTGATGAAAAAAAAAAAAAAGCTACCTCAACACACTGCTTCCAGCCTCCTTAGGGGCACCAGTACAAAGAGGACCACACGTCCTGAAGGGAATGATACCCAGCAGAACATCCTATGCAGGCAATACAGGCTAACTGGACAGTCTGCCTTATTTTCCCCTTATTTTAAAATGACTGTTACAATTGAACTAGATGCTATCTCCTAAAAATCAGAGTAATAGCATCTTTTCTTCTTCTTCTTTTTAATTTTAATTGCTAATGAAAATTTTTATATCCAATAAATCACTAGGCAACATCCTCCCAAGTATTCAAGCTTCCTTTAAGATCTCCATACATACTAAAAAAGCAAGCATGCATGACAGGACTCTTCTCACCAGCACTGAGAACACATATTCACCTACTACCTGCTTGAATCCTGCCAGGGCACAGATGGAGAGCTGCCTTTCACATGCAGGAGGAGGATATAAAAAGTTCCAAGTGCTCAAGTATTTTTGTGCCTGCTACAAAAATCAAGTGAAAGAAGCGCCTCCTCCCTCACAGTCCATTACAGCAGTATACCATAAAAGTAAGGGTAGTGTATCAACACACTGAGAAACTCTTCAGGAGGCCTGAAACACCTGACTGTGACTTATGAACACTAGTGAACAGACCTGTGGTTTTCAGAATAATTGCTTTTTAAAAAACTCAAAACCAAAAAAAAAAAAAAAAAAA
>VZSR01001854.1:24083884-24159027 GCA_013398615.1 Brachypodius melanocephalos | reverse complement strand
CCCCCCCAAAAAAAGAAAGAAACAAAAAAACCCCACTCCCAAACAAACAAAAACCCCCAAACAATAAACAAACAAAAAACCCCCTTGCACCACCAAGACCAAAACAAACAGCAAGGAAAATGCACATGCAGGAGGGAAAATTTTCCTGTGAATTAAGGACCATACATATGCCAGTGAAAATACATTATATAACTGGGCCACACTACTCTTCAACTACTTAGAACTTAAATTTGTACAAGAATGCTACCATGCATGATGCCTGAATACCAACATGGCAAGAGAATGTGTGCCCATCTTGTCTGCTGGGTTATACACAAAAAAAAGCTGATCTTTCACTAAGTTTTGACACCATTCATTAACTCTATAAAATATATATATCTTTTCCTCTATGAACCAGAGCAATACTACACACTGCCTCTTCAGGAAGATTTCCTGCATGCAACAGAGCAACTCTTAAAATAGAGGCATGCCCCTTTTTTCACTGTCTGCTGCAGAATACGGACTCTTGTTTTTATCTGTAAGAAATCCTCATGATTCAAATTTCCATCTATATTTTGAAAATCTGCTGATTCAAGCTAAAAGTAAACTCACACTGTAAATTTCCCTTGCTTGCACAGTAGATGAGGGTTACCACTCCAGTGTCTGATCTTAACCAGTTAAAAGCAAACAACATGAAATAACTGTTCAACCCCTAAAATGTAAATCAGTTCTCCCTGGAATCATTCAATGTTTAAGAATAAAAAAGATTTAGAAGGAAACTTGGAGCTGGTGCAGTTTCCTACAGGACAAAAGAAAAATTCAAGGCAGCCCCACTGTCCATAGGTTATCTGGTTTACTCCAACAGCTCCTCATCACACTGCAGAAGAAGGGACAAATCACTTGGGGAATTTCAGTTATGGATGACACTTAAATCACAGGGCAGGAAACAAACAGGTAGACAGGAAGGAAACAGAGGGTTCCAAAGCAAAGGAAACAGATTTTCTGCAAACAGAGTGAGAGATGCAAGTCTTTAACAGTTTAAATATAAAAACCATGTAACTTCTAGCACAGAAGCAGACAGATATGAAGGGGAACAAGAAGAGGTAAAAAGCAGCACAATGGCAAAGACAGACCCAAGCAGGATGAACGCAACAAAAAGATACAGAAGCAGCTAGTGGCATCTCATCAGTGGTATAAAATACATCTTTTGGCTGAATCCAATGTCAGAAGTAATATGGAATCAAACTGGCCCAACAGCGGTTACGCCAGACTAGCAGACCCCTCCAGGAGTTACAACTGAAAGCAATTGTACCAAAATGGGTAAACTGATCCTCTTCAATGAAGCAGCAATTTCTGGCCTATTCACACAATCTGTTACTTTCTGGTCCACTGGCAACAGGGCACCATGTTCCGTAAAAGAGACTCCACTTCGTGTATTGTGGTTTTCACAGCTAGAATTGTCCTGCTCCTTCCCCACTCTGTAAGGAAACTTACTTCAGAAGCTCTAGGGTTTTGTGATCCAGGGCTAATCTGGGATTTCCAGTCAGGTCCAGCTCCTGCAGTTTTGGAGGCAGGTTTTCAGGCAATGTGACTTCACTCAGTTCATTGCAGCTTAGGTCCACACACTGCAAAAGGAAAGCAGCCAAAAAAGCAAGAGAATTCAGCTGTCATCAAGATCATACAAATTCTGACTAAATGTGGTAATGCATGTTTCATGAACAATAAAGGCTGCAATCAAGACCTAAGACCATTCATTTAAATAAGTGGTTCTTACAAAAGAAATTCTTATATGGCACTTCGCCATCTTGCCAGATGTCTGGGACACCTAGAAATATGTTCCTTCCATTTCCATCTCTAGTCAGGTGTCATCTTATTACAAAACCAGTAAGTTTTGTCTGCTCTTCACACAGATAGTCAGTGGATTTTCAAAGTAATTAAGAAAAAAATGTTATTAATGAAAACAGTCTCTTAATACACAAAGGAAATGGAGGTAAGTACAGCTGGGGCTTCTAAGCCACTGGCATCAGGCTCCCAGAAATTCACTATTTACTGAGAGATATTAAAATAAACAGTGTTATTAATGTAGGCAGAAGGAAGGAGTAGAGGGGAGAAAATATTAGAGCAGTTTTAAACGTGGTTTTAATCAGTGTCACCTTAGATGGATTTGTATTCAAATACAAAATAAAGGAAAAAAAAAGAGTGGAAAAAAAACTTTAAACATTGCAAAAATACAAAACACAAAGAATTTGCAGGCTATCTACCAGTTAAGCATAAATTAGCTAGAACAAGTGCACTAGAATGACAGAATCTCCCAACATTGTTTAAAGCTGCATATCCAAATGAAAGTCAATACACAGGGAAAAATAGGGCATATGGGAACAAAATCAAATCTCCAAACTACTACAGGATGACGAGTGTAGTATGCCCCAAAAACTAAAGAAGTAATTCTGAGAGGACAGAGCAAACTGGTATTTAACAGAGGACAGAACTATCCACATCTTTCTGAAAGGCCATTTTCTACTTTCAAGTTGCAAAAGTGAAAGGCTTCAGAAACTTTTAATAAAAGAGCTGAAAGGGGCAAAGGGAGAGTTTTTCTAGCTGCACATTTTGACCATTATGTAATTTCCATCAATACAAGAGAGGCATTTTCATTTTTGTAGGTATATTCAAAGACATCAGCTCCTGAGTTGAAAGCAGACATAAGACAACCTAGAAAATCCTGGAAAAGAATGGTCTCCAAACACTATTAAATAAGTGCAATGAAAATAAAAAATTTCTGACCCAAATCTTGAATCCTGAGATTGTCTAATATGGAGGCTTTATTATCTATGAAGAACAAACTGCTGACATTATCTAAGCCTGATAAGGAAATCAAAGTTTAAATCGGTCACGCAAACAAAATAGTAGACAGCTTAGCAGCAGTTATTCCTGCTTTTTCCCTCTGCACAACTCCTTGCTGCTTCCAGAGAGCCAGTAATTACTTTGCAGATTAAGAAAGCTGCCAGCAGGCCTTGCTGTGTTCAACACCTCCATGCCATTACATATTTGATGGAAAAGCATCCTGGCATGAGAAGTACAAATACCAGTCATTTCATTGTTCTCCTTAAATGCCCAGTGCACCAAAGACAGCGAGAGTCTACAGCAGATTCCTTGGTCCCTAGGCATTAGGGAAGATGGTTTATTCATCAGGTTGCAATTTCTTAGGTGTTACTTGTACTCTTTGAAGAATATCCTAAGACGGACTTGCTGTGGGTCTGTGTTAAATTTAGTCCTTGTTTTACTCCACAGGCAAGCAGGAAAGTTTATTTCCTATCTTATCCCAATGTCCTCCTGTTATTTTAATGCAAGCTGGTTTTGCTCCACCCATGCAGCACCAGAAGAACTGCAACTGCACACAGCATTTTGCACTGGATGGGCCAGCTGGAAGACCGTGTTTAACAGGGAGCATCTGCTTAGGCTGCTGCTTTCACAGCTTTGTAACTGTTGTGTTCAAGGCTGGAAGGGACTTGGGTTATTTCCACTTGTAGCTGAAGGTGCTCATACCAGTATCATCCTATTCGGCACTTTTCTTTTGTAAAGCAAGGAAACTGAAGTCACACAACAGCTGCAGGGAAGAGTCTGCTGGGGCACTGATTCAGGTGTGAGTGCTTCCAGCTGCTTGACCTTTCACAGAAGACATTTCAGTGTGCACAGGGCAAAACCTAACTCTGACAGTACAAATACCTGTCATAAAAGACAATAAAACCCCTAAAAATATATTGTGCAAGGTATTTCCAAGGTCTCCACTCCTTTGAAAGAGAGGACTAGACACAACTTTTGTAGCCTTTACTGTAGTGTGTAAAAAAGACTTAGAGACAATTATATCTTTAAAATGACCTTGTGTCTGAAGCCCTGGAGTTACTGCAATTGCAAGAGCATCATCACTTACACTAGTCTTCCTTCTGAAATCATTTCAGACAGCATAGTAACTGCTGCTACTAACTGTTCCAGTGACACTGACACCAAAAACACAATACGTCAGCCTAATTAAACACAGAAGCAAAACAGCCATTACCTCAGGTAACAGAGTTTCCCCAGGAGTTTAGAGTGAATGCCACTTCAGTTAAAATTAATCATCAAATATGATATAATCATATCATATCAGAGGTGACATTAGACTAGATTAGATGACTTTGTGCTTTGCTACAAACAAGCTTATTTCACCAAGTGACCAAATCAACAGTTAAAGAAATAAATTCTGCACTTTGGCATATTTTGAATGCTACCCCATATCCAAGGAGGAGCTCGGGTAAGGGCAAGAAGTGGATACAGGCAGGCAGCACAGGCTTAACTTCCAGACTGATAAACACCAACCCTGACCCTGAGTTAAAGAAATCACCCAAAGGCCAGTATGTCCCACAAGGCACCTCCCCATCTGGCAACTGTATGAGCTCATCTCATGTAAGTCAAAACTAGGCTTGAGTACTGATCAGGCATTTTCCTTCCACAAAGGTGGAGTCAAAGAACACTTTGCCCTCCTAGATTAAGCCTCACGTTATCCCTGCATTCCCAAAACACTTAGTGACGTCCACGTCTCTCTCTTCTGCTGAAGAGAACTAAACTATAGGGAACCAGCAGGAAGAAACTGCCAGCTCTTCCAAGAGCATTTTGCTCCTCAATGTGGCCAAGTAGCACTTTAAATATGACACTTCTATAAAGCATTCAGTTTTCCCCGAGACACACAAACAAAAGGAAAAAGGTCACCAAATGTATGTTTACATTATTTTTTTTTTTTGTTACCACCACCCTCATATTTTAAAGAAATGTTTACTATGCAGAGCCTTGCTCCCCCACCCCAATTCTTCCTCTAAGAAAAAAGGTTTTACTTCTGATTGATTCTAAATGGCCCTCTGCTTCCTCTGGCCATTGTTCCAAAGAGGGAGGAGTATTCAAATACCCACGAGTTTGTTTGAGATTTCCTGGCTGAAACCACAAAGCTCATCTTTACATATACTTGCTTGTCCAACAGAATTATTGCTCCTGCTGCTTTCCATGACCCCAGACACTGAGGCACACACAGCAGGCTGGGAACTTAGCCTTTTGACTTCACAAAGTGCCAGAAGGCCACTTAAGTTGTTTTGAGTCCCTGAATAGGTAATCAGTTCTCAGCCTCAGAGAAGGACAGATTTTTCTGCTGTATCACAAGATTTGTATGCTGTGAGACAACCGTCTCCCAGCTCTGTCCAGCAGAAAGGGCACACAGTGCAAACTATTCTGCACGAGAGCCAGGCGAGAAGCAGGAACTCAGTTCACAAAAGGTAAGGAGTAATGTTCATAGTCTGGTCAAGCGAAGAACGCCTCCCTCAAAAAGAAGTGTCGGAAAAAGTAGAGGATTACTTCTGGAAACACAGACAGGAGACAGATTAGCTAATCTTCCCGTTGTGCAAAATATGACTGCAATTAGGAAAATGAAAGGAGATTGCCTAAATACTCAAATTCTATGCTCCCCAAATTTATCTCTGGCCCCAAGGCCTATCCTGTTCTGCAGCTTCAGAAGTTTTTAAGACACTCGAAACAAAATCCTTTTCTACAGAATCAACCAATTGCCAAGGCAGCAAGAGTTAATTACCCACAGCTCTTGCCAAATGTTTAAGTCATATCAAAACAGACTGAGGAAGACAATTAACACTTATCTGGCAGAAAAGATACAGTGTAACCAAGGTAAGTGCAAAATCAGATTTTGAGGCTCCTCTTCCTTCCACTCTGAGGCTGTACAAGGGCAAATATTTTGCCTATGACTTCAGAGGAGAAAGCAGCTGTCAGATCCCCATACTCTCTGAGAATATACTATCTCATAGCAATGAGAGACCCGAGGGCAAAAGAGAATTGGTAAAATTGCATTATGCTTGCTTCTTCCAAAGCACATTCATTCCTTACCTTTATTTCAGAAAGCTGCATGACTTCTGGGAAGACTTCAATGCAGTTGGAGTGAGCAATTACAGTATGCATACGTCTGCAGTTCATGATGGTTGTTGGAATGGCTTTCAGTTTGTTCCCACTAATATCGATTTCCTCCAACTCTTCCAGCTTGGCCATTTTGCTATGAAAACAAGAATTTAAGAATTTTTCTTTCAATGGACGCATATTTTATTTTGAAGCGGTGATAAGAGCAATGGGTTTTGTTACTTTAAGTGAACAAATCACAGACTTTGATTCTTGTTCACAGCAGTGCCTGTCAGCTCTCCTCATGTCAGATGCTAACACAGTTGTGGAACAAAATGTGTACTTCTTCTGTCAGCATTTGTTAATGCTACCTTTCAAATTACTTATTTTGCTTGCACCCCCTCTGCTCACCAGCTCACTTCCATTATTTCCTCCTTTCTTCCCCTTTCTATCAAATCTAGTTTCTCACTACATCTCTCCATCTCCCATTTTCTCCTCCCCTTCTAGCACCCCACTCAGCCCTTCCCCCTAAATTCTTCTCTGTCCCTTCTCCTTGCTGCTGGAGCCCAGCTGCTCAGAATATCACACAAGGATAGAGACATCTCTTCCATTATTTATTGGCATCTCTTTTTCAAGGTTGTACCCCATCAGTTTTACAGCACAGCTTACACTTGAAAGAGTTCTGATTAAAACAGAGTGAACTGAAAAGCATAGAAATTGCTGCCAAGGCAGAATCTCCTTCTGGAGTTGGGAGGATTTCTCCCTAGTGGAGTTTAGTCCACTTCCAGAGGACATTTCCAGATGCTGTGGTCACAAATCTCTTGGTGAGATCACGAGGTGTAAGCAAAGTTACCAAGCCAGGAAGAACAGAAGACCTCCTTGCTTGACTTCCAAAAGCACAGAGTGGCCATGCTGAACTAATCCAGTTGAGAAGAGTTTGAAGTATCATGAAAACTCACCAAGTAACAAGCATCACTCACCTGTCTGTACTGCAAGAGGGGGTAGGAATGTGCAGGAGGGCACAAGTGGGGGAATCCTCCCCCCGTGGTACCACCACTACACCCAAAATGCAGCCTCTGCCACCACATTCTTGTGCAATTCAGTTCTCGCTGTGAAAATACTTCATGATGCCCACCCATCCGTGGGCCAGAGGCAGTGAAACGAGTTCCTTACCTTGCAGGGAAGCTCTGTAGGCGATTGTAAGCCATGTGCAAGATTTTCAGGTGTGGGTGGCCTGTTAACAAGGGTACACATTTATCTGTGAGGTTGTTATTGGTCAAATACAACTCCTGCAAGATGCTATGGGTTTCTTCAGAAAGGGTGGCTGGAGGAAGCATTTCCAGTTTGTTGGCAGAGGCATTAAGGAATCTCAGGCTGCAAAGAGAAGTTACATAAGGGAGCTCAGTCAAGAATCCTGCAGGTTTTGTCTAGAAGTATAAATAAAAATCTCTATTTTTAAGAGTTAACTTAAGATGGTCATAAGGTAAAGGTCAAAAGCAACAAGTTCACAACTGACCAAAATTCTAGCATTACATGAGCAAAACTTCTGATCATGTTTTTAATGACCACATCTGTAAGAACAAAACATCAGCAAAAGGAGTATGTCAAAGTGCCTCTATCCTGTTATCAAGAGCTCGGTATCTCCAATATCACTGCAGCTGTAGCTACAGGTAAGAGCATAACAAACCACATCATTTCCATACTCACTACACATAAAAATGAGTTCTGTATTCATCATCAACGAACCCTGAGAATTGCCTTTCAAGTGACTAAACAAGTCAATGGTAAAAAAAGCCAGCCAGTTTTTCAGTATTTTAAAAACAATCTAAGGTGCAAACACTATTTTGTTTAAACCTGCAGGCCTGAGAGCAACTACAAAATATGAAAAGTACTCTTTGAATATTTGGATTTAAAAAGATGCATCAATCACAACAAAAACCAAAACCTGAGAGCAAGCAGTAATCTGTGTTTTAGATTTTAAAGAGAGACTGTGCTAGTAGCAAACTAAATTTTAAAAGTTACATCCTTGATGATTGATGTGTGTAGCAAGAGAGCCTTATCTCTGCACAGCTTTTCTGAGTGCCCTTCTCCTGCTCCCCAACACAGCAGAAGTCCATGTTTTTTGCAGTCCCACCAAAAGGAACAACAACTGAAGGAGAACAGAAATGGAGCTATTCTTTCTTCCCCAAAGGCCTTTTCCAGGATGGGAACAACACCTGCTGAGGTGTAGGCACTGCCCATTCCTCCCAGTGAAGTTCTGTGGGCAGAGGATTCATGTTTGTTAGGGGAGCGTGCTGATCACAGTAGCACTGTAGGTATCTTGATGGCTAGAACTCACACCAACAATTCCAAACAAATGGAAAAATAAGACTATTTATCCTTTAGGAACCAACTCTGGCACGACCATGTCTTTTCAACAGATATGGGACCTCTCTTCCTTCCTTCTGTTTTCAGAAAAGGCTGCCTTGGAGCAGTGCAGAATGAAGTGTGGGCTTGCCAGCCTGTAGTGACTGCATTCAGACCAGGCTGTCCTGCTCCTACCAATTAATGGAACAGGTAGATGCAGTGGGCAAAGCTGCATTCAAGAAAAGAGAGTCATAAATGTGGTGTCTCAAGCCTGTAAAGCCCACTGATCAGGACACAAAAGGTAGGTGTGTTCCTGTCATCGATCTTGAGAAAGTGATAAAATATTGATGGCTGCTCTCATGCACGCAGGAGTCCACACTGACCTTTAAGGTCTATTAATGAATGAAGTGGATTTGCAGGAGTAGCAGCTGGTTTAAACTTGCTCAGCAGTAAATATGGGTCAGACATGCTACAGGAGTCACGTGGAATGCCAAAGGATTTAAAAACCCCCACTATTTCCATCAGAAGCAAAAGCCTCTCAGCACTGCACAGAACTGAAACCAGGTTAGCTGTTTTACACAGACAGAGGAGTCCACTTCAGAGAAACACAGTTTAATCCTCAGGCTCATTCATTATTCACAAGGGTGCTAAAAATCCAGATGAGGAATGGAGGAGAAGAAGGATTAGTACACAGAAGGATATAAGCAGCTGAAAGGGGTTTTTAATTAATTTATTTATTCTAAAAAGATGCTCAGTTTCACCCTTTAGCTACAAACTAAAAATATGCTAAGCACATTCAAGGATGGATCATTAAACCAAAGCATATCACATCAACAGATCCTGTGCTTAATTAAACAGCAGCAAGTACAGCTATTACTAAAGTACAGACAGTTACTACTTTGGCAACTTCAATCTAATGTGCATGGTAGTCTTCCCTCTCCACACAATAAAGGCACTTTGATTAACATTAAAGCCACAGTATTTTTTGTACCACTCATAGTACAAAATGGTCATCTTCAGCTCAAGCTGGAAAGGCTTAAGTGACAATTAGGTTTAAGGCTGCTGGGAAAAGTGAGTTGTCACAGGAAAAATGGAGATAAGAGGTGACAGCAAAACACACCCTGAGAAAAGTTACGCTTTTCTGCAGAAGAGCCTGTATCTTAATTTTGTTCTTGCAAGCTGCATGAGAATAACCTGGAGTGTTTCACAGGTATCAGCAGCCAGAGGTAATTTGGAGAGCATTGTAGCCTATGGCTGTGAAGTCTGATCAAGAACAGCTAGCTCAAAGTGTAACTAAAAGCTTCAATTAAGAAAAGGTACATTACTCAATTAAGAAAAGGTACATTACTCTGATACAGGTGGAATTAATACAGTGTACTATATTGTAGCCATTTTAAATTCAAAAGAAAAATTAATCAATCATTCTTCTGTTTTTAATAAACTTTCAACATTGGTGAAATGTAACAAGATATTTCAATTTGTTCCCTCAGTGGTAATAAAAGTGAGTGGAATCTATGTGTTCCTGTCAGAAAAAAGTTTTGATGGATGTACTTTCCAATGGGGAAGGGAGAGAGGAGAGTTGATGCTCTGCACACACACACACCATTCCCCCCACCTTGATCTTTTGCTAAATCTTTCAGGGAGTGATACAATGACACTGGAAGTAAATCCCCATCATCCTAACCTACAGGTTAGTGCCTTGCTGTGATCAAAATTTAGGTGACTAGCAAAAGTCTTGCCAACAGCTTAGAACAGGAACCCTGTGGTAGCAGGGTGTCTCACTTCAAACAACTGACAGTCAGGGTCAAACAGTCACACACTCATCTCTGTCTCTAGATGACATAATTAGAATGAAATCAGCTTTTGGAAATGAGTGTGTTGCTTGCTTACATGTTTTTAGACCAGCTGTTACATTAAAATGACAAAAACATTCTGAAATAATAATTCTTTCAAGATATTGTCTAGATTTAAAAATTAAAATTAAATTAAATTGGGACACTATTCTTTGGGCAGAGAACAGAATGAACCATCAGATTGCTAGTGCCAGAGATTTATCAAATCTGTGCTATAATCTTAAGTTAAAAAACCAAAAAAAGAAACAACCCAAAGAAACCCCAGAACAAAAACCTAACAACCAAAAACCCCAGCAAAATCTAAAACTGTAGTTGCCTGCTAAGTTTTCCCTCACACTGATTTAACTCAGAAGTCTTTCAGGTTATTTCCACTCCCCTATTTCTTCATCCCTGTACAATTTGCCAGCTGCTACCTCAGAAGGCACATCTTACAAATGCCCTCCAGAGGAGTGGAAATTTACTTGGGCACAACTGTTCCCATCTCTCTTGTGCATGGACTTAAACTGATTCATGTTCCTTGAAGATATCCCACTCATACTGCTTATCAGATGGAAGCAGAATGTCAAGTATTAAAGCTCAGTCCAAAATTAATTGTTTCCCTTTCCAATTCCACCCACACACTATACCACAAGCTCATGAGAAAAAACTACAGCATCACTATAAAGACCTGAATTCAGCAGCCTGCACAAATACGAGAGCACAATACAGCCAGGAGAGCATGAATTAACAAGTACTAAAAGAGCATCACATGAAGAAGAAGAAAGAAATGAAGGTGTTGGCAGAGAGATGTCTGAATTCTTCAGCTTTGACGAGGTGAATATTATCCTCTGGAATAATAGCATAAACAGTGATCTCTGGCTGGAATAAGTCACCTTTGGTTTTTTGGGGTATTAAGTCCCTTGCTGGACTTAACTTCTCCAAAAGACAAAATAAGAAAAAAGACTGTCCCAAAGAATAGGCTAGAATCAAGGACATGGATTTAATTCAACTAAAACCACCTAATATGCAGTCATATCCATTCCCTATTCATAGCCAGAAGATTCTATCTCAATTTGAACTTCTAAAAGCAGAGGAAGAATATCTTCTATACAAAACTGCAAAAGGTTTGAACTTTGCCTATCAATGCACATACAAAAGCTGAATACAGACAATTGGGAGAACACAGCACCCCTGAATTCTTCACCATTTTCTGAGGCAGCTTGACAAACTTGCCTTGCTGAGTACGACACAGCCATCACTGAAAAAATGTAAGTTCTCCAAAAAGCTTAGGAATGTTTGACACTAAAAAGAAGAACACAGACAACGGCATTCTTTGGTGAAGCAGCAGCAAATCAAAACCAATGTGTTTAACTTGTAAGTACTGATAAGAGCTGGAAAGAACACTGCAGTTGCAAGAAGAGAATATGCAGAGAAATCAAGATCTCCAGTTTGGCCTGTGTCCCAAGATCTCCATCAGTACAGATCTCCATCAAAATACAAAATTTCTTCTTCAGTGCCTTTTGCAGAGACATGCCCTCAATTTCTGATTGCCTAAGACTAAAATAATTTACGAATGTGGTAGCAGGTGTATGAGGAAGAATCCTGTAGGCTAAGCATGTCTGGGGGGAAAAAAATCAAAACTGTTTTGCCAGGCTGTGCAGAAGAGAGTATTTTTTCCTTTAAAAATAAATAAAATAAATTAAAAGATGGAAACATTCAAGTGAATCCCCTTCCTGTTGATGGACTGCCAAAAAAACACTTAACTGCTGCTCTCTCATCAGCTCTTACTTTCTAACCTATCTTTAGCTATTTTATTAACTAGGATTTCCCCAGTTTCTAAAGTGGCCTGCTTGCAATCCTTAACCTAGCAACAAAGAGACAAATGCAGCTAAGCATTTCTGCAACACAAGCATGTGTATCAAGCACTCAAAGAGCATTTGGCATTCATTTGACTTGGTTTCCTCCCTCACACTTCCCCTGCACCCAGGATAGGACTGAATCCTTGCATCACAAAAGAAGCAGCCATAGTGGGTGGAAATGGCAAATATCAAAGGAGAGAAAATTTAACTGGGTCACCTTCCAGAACTCCAGCAAAAACCAAACCCAAAACGAATGAAATAAATTCAAAACAAACAGAAAATCAAATTAGGTAAGAACAGCTGAACAAAGCTGAAAACAAAAATCATGCAGACAGAGTCTAGACAAGCTCTGAATAGCTGACATTGGCTTAACCACCACAGCTGGCCACTACCAGACACTACAAAACAAATCCCAAGGTTTAATCTGTGCACATCACAGCTACACATCTTCACCACACAAATGCTTTAAGAAGTCAGATGCCTATTTTAAGGGTTGACACTGAAAACATTCATTCTAACTGGAAAGGACACTTAGGCAAGAGACAAATCCTTGCCCATCTTACCACTGTGCTTCCCCATTTTAACCCTGCCCTGACATTGTCACTGCTTTCCTACTGCTTGCAGATTCATTCTTCTCATCTGGAGCGCACTCGGTGCAACAGTTTCCATGCCATTAAACGGTAGTTTGCTGGCAAGCTGCTCAAGGACGGCAGGAAAAGTCTGTATGAGAATTGGACAGTGGAAAAGGCATCACAACAGATGCAGCAGAGGACAGACATGAAAGGCTTCAGGGATGCAGGTGCACGAAGAAAGGTTCAGGACTCAGTTTGGGAGTTTTCCCCATCAGCTGCAGCACTTGCACGAATTCTCTGCTTTTCCAGCATATGGTAATGAGAAATGAAGAGATTATCTGGCTGCCTCTGCAGCACTGATCTTGCCAAGAAAATCCCCACCCCACAAGAGAAATCCTTGCTAACATGATCAAGATGTGCATACTTCCAGTGCAATAAACAGAACCAAGTTCTATCTCGGTCAGAGAGATGTTTCATAGGCTAGTCCTCAACTTCTCCTCGATTAAGAGTTTAAAATAGAAAATTAATTAAAAAGCAGACCAACAAAATACCCCTAATTATACTCTTCAGCAGAAAACTACACCTTTTCATTGTTTATTGAAGGATTAAGGCAAAAAAATCAACGTTCATAGATTCCATTATGAAGAGATTTGACATTTTGCAGTATTTGGGGTTTGGGGTTTTTTTTAGTGGAAGTGATATTCTCTCTTGGTGCACCAGTGCTCTGATTTCCTTTCCTTCCTCAGATGTTCTAGATGTCAAAGCCCACCAGTGCTTGTGCTGAAGTTTGCCAAAGGCACTTCACACCCACTTTGTCAAATATTCAGGATTGAGAAAGAGAAAGCATTTATAATTCACAGCATGAGACTTCATATCCAGACAAGATATCATCTGTCAGTTGCACAGACCCGAGTACCTTTCAAAAAAAACCAAACCAAAACAAACAAACCCAATCTTTTCAACCCAATCTTACTTGCCTGTAAAAGGCAAGTCATTTTATGCAGAGATAAAGGTTCTGTAAGGTAAAGTGATTTGTCCAATATTACACGCTGGGTAGAGACCACGGCACATCACTCAGGAGAACCAGTTCTCTTGGCACGTCTGGCAGTACAGATTGTGCTTCCCAGGGAATGCTTGGAGAAGAGAAGCATTTTACCTTTTTAAAAGCAAAACAATCTCCTGAATTCTTTTCCAGACCCATTTTTGTTGACACTTAGCTGCTGATAGATGCAAGCATTTGAAAACAAAAGGAAAGAAGTTTTATGTAGAAAATTCCCACATACCTTAACACTCTGACATTGTACACTAACATATTAACCTGTACTGCTGCTTTCTTTCAAGAACACACTTTTGCAGCAGTCACAGCAGAACCAGCATGGACAAGCCATACCATCTTAAACCAAGTTAAAGGGTAGAGATCAACAGGAAAAAGGCTACCCAAGCCACCTGCTTCTACTATCATCACATGCAAGGGAGGCTGCATTGGTGATGAGATGTCAGAATGGGTAAGCTCTGTTTATCTCCTGTGATGTGCATGACTTTGTTAAGACCTGTAGAAGACACTGAAAACACGAACCCTGTACTGCTCAAAAGCTGCAGAGGAGAAAGGGGAAAAAATTCCCCAAGCCTGAATCAGCCATTTAACACTGTTATTCAAAATATTCTTTAATTCTGACTCTTTTCAGCATATTCCTATGGAATAAGCTGGGAGTCTATCCCCAGTGCTGGTTTTAGCTTGTAGTTGTTCATTTTGGCATCACAAAAAACCAACAAACCAAAAAACCAACAAACCTCTGCCCACCGATGAGCTGCAGCAGGAAAAAAGGTTCTCTCTGTGCCAAAATGACACTACACTACATCCTAGACCTGCAATCTGTTTTTAATACAAATTTTGCAAAATTACTTCTCTCATTGCTTTCAAAATACCAGGAGCTCTCTGAAAATTACTTAAAAGTCTCTTTTCTTTCCAAGTTAACGGATTCAACTTGGGACAGTTAAAGAGTTTATTTAGAAAGCATCTCAACCACCAACCTAATTCTCCAAGTCAGTTCCAGGAAATTTAACCAGAGGCTCATGACAGAATTAACACCAGTATAAAAGGAGGGGTTTTGGAATACTCTTAATTGGGAAAGGAGCTCTGCCAGTGAGATCACCACCTCTTTTGCTTCTGCACCTCTCAAGAAAGCCAGCAACTATGCATTCCTTTTGTCACAACCAGGATCAGAAATAAAACCCCACAGCACACAATCTCACTGTTAAATTATACATGCATTGGGCACTCAGAAACCCCATGACTATATGTGGAAGCGAAGAGGTGCAAGGAATGCTGACACCCAGAGGGGCCAGCCCATCCACCATCCCCAGACAATGCTACCAACCTCCTATATTTCAATCACAGTCACTTGAAGGATATGTTCATATCCAGAAAAAAAAAAAAAAAAACAACAAACCTTGAAGGCTCTGATACTAAAGAACTAACAGCATAAAAATAAGAATCCAGAAAGCAGATCGAGTGGTGACACCAGCTAAATTAGTGACAAGCATTTAAAAAGCATAGGAAAAAATTCAAAAAGCAGGGACAGAGGAATAACTGAATTATTCTGACAGCCTTATGCACAGATTTTGTTTTGTTTGACAGGTATAAATAAGTTCTAGCCTCTGACTGAAGGGGGGAAAAAAAAGCTTTCACACTCCATCAAACAAGCCTAAGAAATATATATTTAAAGAAACTGCCACTAAACCATTTCAGTACATGTAGTGGAAAATAGCATGTGCTTAACTCTACAGCTAGATTTCAAGTAGGTGTTCAGCAGGAGCTTGGTGGGAAAAAAGAAGCAACCATATAAGGAAACAAAACCAGAATAAAAAGAATGCATTTTGGTAAGCTGGGCAGACATCTGTTCTTACCACACAAGGCTTGGCAACTTTCAAATTGGGGAACCTCAGATTACTCTTTGAACCAGGAAGTAACAGGCCAAGCAAGGTTCATCACATGCAAGTCAAAAGGATGTAATTTCCTTATAATTTTACCTGTCTGCTTTCAAAAGCAGGTTAGATGGTAGTTCCAGGAGCTGGTTGTGCTGCACGTCCAAGACCTCCACCTGCGTTCGTTCAAGCCGATCTGGGAGCCTTCCTAACAGGTTGTGTCCTGCCAGCAGCTTCCGCAAGCTACTACTGTTAAACAACCTTAAGAGAAATAGAAAACACCAAAAATGAAAAAAAAATTCAACTGAACAGTCTCTTTGATAATTTAGATATGGTACCATGGCTCATTACAAGAAAGTGATTCAGCCAAATGATTAGCAGACATGGTATTAATTATGCACAGATCCAAGAATGTCTTCCCACTCTCCACCAACTTCTTCCAAAGGTTTTCAGAGACAGGAAAAGAGGTTCACAGATGATTCAGGAGTGAAAGTAGTGACAAAGGGTTATTTTATGGCACTGTATAAAACATGAATATGGAAGCACGACAGTGAAGGAGGTAATTGCTAACAAAGGCTGCAGAAATCTGCCCATGTGGGATCCCCCTAGCTAATGCAAACACTTCACAAGTGGGGGTGAAATCACCAGTCACCCCACAAGCTTTATAGTGCTCTACTCATCATGTGCTGACTCATAATCCAGTGCAATTCCCCACCCCCATAATTTTTCTTTTCTGTTAATACCAGACTTACATAAAGTCTCCTTTCCAGTTCTGTGGCAAATGAAATTTATCTAATCTGCTTTACTTTCTTGAGCTTTTACAAGCAATAGATGACCTGGAGTCCCACCCCCCTGCTCCATTTTTGGGGGTGCTGGGGAGAAGGGAAGCGGAGAAGAGGGCAACATAAAGAGAAAAATAGCTGTTCTGTTCAAAAAGCATAGCTTAAATTCACAGGATAAACAATGGAATGAGGGTATGCACCTAAAGATACCAAAAACGGAGCAACTCTCAATTTTGAACAGAAACTACTTTCAGCAAATTAAGAAAAAAAGATTATTCTTCATCTGCCACGTCTTACATCCATCTTACATGTCTGCTAGTGTACTGTTTAATCTGGTGAGCCCATGCAACATGCTGACCTGCTTCAATCAAATACTCTCGAATTATTCAGCATTAAAGCAAAAATCTTCTTCCCTCTGTCACAATGACCCAAATACACACGAAGATCCTCCCTGCCCCTTCCCTACAACGGGTCAGGTCATGGGATTATTGTGCCAGAATCATCAATCAAGTACGCTGAGTACTTTCCCCTTGACAGATACCGTCACTCTCAGAATCCGCATGCCAGTGTTAACAGTTATCTCACTTGGCTGGATTGTCTGAGTTATGAGCATGGATACAAGTCAACAGCCAGCCCTATCATTCCAGAAGGCTCAACACAGGGTGAAAAGACTTACCAAAGTAATAAGCTTATCTATTATGTATTTGTTATTTAACCATTTTTGGTTTACTCTATTTTTACTTGAAAATCTCTCAGTTACGGATTTGCCTTTGTATTCTATTTTTTGAGACTAGCTAATACTGTCAACACCAAATATCAGGGTAGAAAGCAGAACTGGTTGACAGCAAAAAAAAAATCCCTTTGAGGTTTTTATGGGATGGGTTGGGGCAGCATCATTTTAAAATTAAAAAAAAAAAGTTCAAACTGTGGCAAAATTCTCAGATTTCCTCCTTCCATAATTCAGAAGAACTGAGTAAATCTTTGTGGGTTTTTTTTTTTTAATTTGCTTTCTCTTTCAAATCACACAAGCACTGAAGGACCTGGGCTGGCTGAAAAGAGGTTGAAGAGCATTTAACTGAACAAGCTCCTGATGAGCCTGGGACGCCTAATTCTCAGGCTGGGTGGGGAACCAGGATGCTGGGCTGCTCTTCCATACAGGCAGCTTTCACACTTGTCCAATTCCCACTGGAAGTTTTGGTGAAATCAATAAACTCTAAGGACAAACACGTCATTCATCATCAGCGTTTTCTTAGAAAACATGGTTTGGTGTAAGCATTCTACCAACTCCTTTAGTTAGTAAGCAACTCTTCAAGAGAACACAATGTTGAATACAAATAGATCTTTAAAAAAAAGAACAAAAACAAATACAAACATCTATTCACTGATGGCAACAAGGTCATTTTGGCAACTCCTAATGGAAGCATTTCCCTTCTCTTTGGCAGTATGATTTTTATGAATTTGTCCTGCACAGCTAAGACCAATTACCCTTTTTGTTATTTTTCAGTACTTTTAAAGCTAAAACAGTTGCATTACAGTACAGGGGACATTTTTCCTTAATTGAGACAAATGCTAGTACAGAAACCTCTATCTCAACTGCTTCAACTCTTTGCCTTCAAGGACTATTTTTCTGTTTCAGGCAAATACACAGCATCAAGTGTAGTTTGTTTAGATCAGATGCAACCTTCATCCTACCAGGAATATGTTGGTCACTCAAGGCTTGAACATTTGTGTTTAAGTGTCACAAGCAGCCTCCTAGGGGAGCCCTGCTGATTCACTTCCCAGGTTTTCAGAATGCTATTCTATATAGAAGAAAAAGTACACAGCAGTGCACCTGAACACACTTCTTGAGCTTTTACTTGCATTTACTTGATATTCAGGCATGTTGAGACATTTGCATTTGAGTCCAGACCCAAATTTCCCCTAAAGTTTAACAGATATCTAAAGCCTGCCTTTTGAACAGAACAGGACCCTAAAACTGAGCTGACTTATTAGGAGCTAAGCTATCTAGACATGTACTACAAAGAAGAACTTTCCAAGATAAGCTGTTTCCTGGGGTTAATGATAAGATGGCAGGAGAGACAAGTGGGATGTTGACTGTACCTAATTTCAGCTAATCATTAATCTCCCAGAGATATCCGGTATGCCTTGAAAGTCCTGGCTGTTATGAAGTGCAAATGAAAGAAAAGTGAACTTTTGCACCCCCACCTTCTGAGTAGACACAGCTTCATTTTTTTGTGTGTGTGTTTGAAAAAAGAGAGAGATTAATAGGCTGCACATCAGCCTGTTACTTTGCTTGGTAAATCTCCCCACATCCTTTTCTGCCTGTATTTCTGAAATCTCTTCTCATTCTCTTCTATTCTCTTCTCATTTCTGACACTAAAACAGACAAGTTTACGCCATCTTACACATTCACCTGACCTAGAAAAAAAGCTATCATTCTTGGTTTCTGATGCTTTTCTGTGCTGTACAGCTCCTTAAGGAAAATATTTGTACTTGGTGATCGTTGTGGGTCCCTTCCAACTCAGCTTGTTCTGTGATTTAGTAACTCATGACACATCATCATCTTTCACAACATCTCTTTCAAAGTGTAAAGAACAACCTAAAATGACAGCTCTCTTCCAGTGAAGGCAGGAGTGCAAAATGCCCAACATCACCACTAAGCAGTATAACTCACCTGGAACAGACAGGTCTCTAGAACAAACAATAGCAAAACTCATTTATTATTTAAACTCAACTCCTATTTTGCTTCCTCTTGACTTCTTTCCTATCATGTATATTCATCAATTTTAAGTTTAGACTTCTGGAAAAGAGATCACCTTGGTAGTGAAGACAATTGCTCTCCTTGCAGGAGCTTACTTGCTTGATGAGGCTTTCCCCTCTTTAAACCCTTTTTGACTCAAACAGGGCTGTGAACTGGAGTCTCCTCAAGCATCACTGAAACTACGTTACAAGCGCTGGATCTCTAAACTGTCATGTAAAGTTATGGCTATAAATATTTAATATTCAGTATTAAAAATGAAGAGCTTTCCTGCCTGAACAGCCACATGAACAGCTTTAAAGTTCAAAGGCACGACTTTCTCTGCATGAAAGTAAAAGAAGAAAGGCTGGGTGGAAGCTTGAGGCATGACGACACCCCACAAGGTAAAAATAAAATCAAACGAAAGATAAAACAGCCCTGACAGTCACTGGAACAAGCCAAACACTGAGTCAGCATTTATTTTTGAATTGTTTATCCTGTTCCACATTGTGCAACTGGTCTGCAAGACTTACCGGGCAGGCAGCTCACGTATCTGATTGTGGCCAACATCCAACACTTCCAGTTTCCTGCTGTCACACACCCACTCAGGCAGGTTTTCCAGGTGATTTCTATGAATAAAGAACACAAAGAGACGTAACCAAATTATAATTGAGACGTAAAGGCTATTAAGAATACAGCTTCAAGAGAGATACAGATACCTGCAGGAAACAAATCTGCTACATAGCATGCTGCCTATGAGATCGTATCATCCATCCTTCTGCAAGGGCCTTACCAGTGCAGTCAGGTCCTGAGTGAAGGGGCAAGAAAGCTAACAGCAGTGTTAGCTCCCTACATGTGGAGTCACTAAGAAAATGGAAAAATAAAAAGCTTCCAAACTGTCAGGGGACTATTAAGAGTATCACAGCACCAAAGCTGAAATCTCTGCATGGAGAAGAAAATTTCTGAGATGCTCCTCAGAAGATATTCACACCTTACACAGCTGAAACAGCTCTTCAATCCCTCAAATTCACTGAAATCCAATCTACCATTCTTTTGCTATCTCACTAAACAGAGCAAAATTTTTTTGAGTTTATCTTTCAAGACAATTGTTTTGCTTTTCTTGCATTTATCTTCACAGAAACTAACCCTTCTGGAAACTAATGTCTTGGAGGCAACGTTTTCCAAATACTGCTCCGAAAACGTGCAAATAGGCACTCCTGCATCCTGCCTTAAAGGCAAAAATTAGCAGCACAAGACCATAGAGGAGATTGTGTGCAAATGTATTCACATAATGACTACTTCAGTCAGAATACACAGATGCAAGCTGAGCATCAAATTATAGTCAGGCACTCACAGACCTGCAGTTCAGGCATAGGATGCTTATGAAGGATGAATATAAATCAATCATGTACTCATATCCTATAGTTTATTCCTGCGATAGTCCTCAATCAAAATACACAATGGCAACCCAACCCCTCTTCTCAGGGTTGGGTTCCCTGATCTCAAACAAATTTCCCAAATTCCAAGTAGCCAAAAAGGTAAGGACATCCTACCCATTTAGTTACAATGTCATCACTGCAATGAAGCATAAAAAGGGGTTTATGATCAAAATAATGCATTCTACACCAATTTCATTAACCAATAAATGGAGAACACAGCTTTACAAAGATTGCTTTTCAATAAATCACTTATTTAGTCCCACCAGTGTGTTACATTTAGGACAATGTGAATACTTCAGGGCTGATGAAACTTCCCAGTTGATGGCTGCTAGCCCAGGTTAGCTCACTAATTGTTATGATCACCCTCAATAGCACGAGTGCTTTAAGCAGGTCTTGTAATGAATGAGATTATCACTTTAAACGCAGGTGAGTAATTTCTTAAATAAGACAGCCATTAAGCACATGTATAAATGTTTTCCTGATTCATTCCTGGAACTGTAAAACAAACTAAAACACCCCCTTTTCCATTTATCCCACCTCCCTCATTAAGGGGAAATTTACGTATGCATTCAAATGGCAACTGCAGACATCCCTGCAGCAGCCAGGGCTGCAGAGAACTACGAGGAGCTGCAGGAGCTGCCAAACTGATGAGTAAACTATCAAACTATCACCTACGCTGGGATTACGATGCAGACATATCCAGAAAGTAACTTCTGTACAAGTCTCAGATTCGTGTGCATTTGAATCATCGTGTTCTAACTCCATAAGACAGGAAATCTTTAAATCATGGAAACTCTTCAACTATAAAGGAATACAAATTTTGCTTTGGGCAGTAATTTTTTGAAAAAGCAAATCTATAGAAAGGAAAGAGGAAAAGAACTGACCAACAGAAAAAAAAGCATCCTCTAACTCCGAAAATTAGCCTTTTCTTATCCCAAGGTCCAATTCCTACCCTCATTCCAACTCAGCGAGATGACAGTGAATGTCATTGCTCCAGAAGTCTCTTTGATTTATATTTCACAGGTCCAAGAAAAAAAAAATACTCTTACCTAGAAACATCCATATAAGCCAGGCAATTAGGAACTGGATACACATCAAGGTGAACAAGTTCTAGGGGAAAAAATATATATATCAAGAAAAGTGGTGATAAAGATCTGCACTTAAATGCCTGTTCCATAAGAACTATTTTAAGAGCTAACACCCAGAGATTTCAGACCACATCAATAACCTAAAAAATTCCTCAAGATCTGGACCTTTGTGAACCTCTTGTGAATTCTGTTTCTTTATTATGCCTTAGTACATTTGCTGTGTTACATTGTACTTGCTATGACTGACACTGCAGAACTGATCAGGGACAAGAAACTGGAGGATCTTAGAAGTTTCATGGCAAATTCTCATTTTTTCCATTTCTGTCCCAAGAGCTGTAAAGTCACCTCCACTGCCCTCTGACACAAGAGTCAGTCACAAAACTGCTCTACTTTTCTCTCACTGGTCACTTGAGATATAAGCATGGGAAGGGAACCTCCCCACTCTGGAACAGCAAGTTACAGAATACCAGAGTCCTTTAGGTCATGACAAGATCCAGAGTATTTGTCAACACATTACATAAGCCTTGGCACGCCTGTGGAGTTCCCAGTTGCAGGCAGCCTTACAGATCCTTCATAAAGCAACTACAGCTAGTAATGTTGTTATTGAAGCAATCAAAATATAGATCATATCTTAAGGTTTTAGATAACTAGTGCTTAGTGTTAAGTTTAAAAAAAAAACCAAACCCAAAAAACAAACAAAAAAACTCCCAAAAAACAAACAAACAAAAAAAACCCAACAAAACAAAACCAAAAAAAAAAACCCACCCAAAAAAAAAAAACCCAAAAACCCCCCAAAAAACAACAAAAGACCCACCAAAAAACAAAACAAAAAACCAAACCAAACCAAACCAAAAACCCAAAAACCAGACATTTATTTAAGCCTACAGAAAAATCAACTAAGGTGCAACTGTAACAAGCAGTTTCTTTGGAAGATGAGAAGAAAACAAGGTGGCCCAGGGTGTAAGGAGAGGACAAGCCAGGAGGAACAGCAAGACCAAATAGGCAGTTGGTTGCAAGACATGGGTTGACTTGGATTCTCAGCCCACATTGAACAGCACATGCTCAGATTATGTTAACTTTTCTCAGCTACAAAGATCCTGGCATGAATACTTAATGAAGGCACAGGCTTAGATATTGCTAAGATGACAGCCTTTTAAAGGCAGTTCAGACTGCTCATCAAATTCACAGTTCTCCGACTTTGCATTTTCTTTATTCCACACTGAACTACTCCAAATGATAGAAATGGTGGTGCAAACTGATTATTTTAAGTAATAAGTAATTTTAAGAAAGATCAAACAGATCCTGTTCATGAAACACAGCAGTTATTCAACTAAAAAAGGCTGCATTATTTTTATTATCAAATACGAGTAAATGAAGTTACTATTATGAATTTCATAGCCTTCTGTACAGGGTAAGCAGCTAGAGAGAGGAGCAAAAATTTATAGTTTTGGTTTGTCTCCGAAATGGCCACTTGTTCAAACTTTCTCAGTGGCGCAGGGAAAAGCAGTAAATTCATTACTGGTTTTAAGAGAGCAACACATCAATGCAACCAAAATAAGTGACAAATTCAAGAACTCTCGCTACTGACATAGAGAAGAATTTCTAAGACTTTCACAGTTCTTGGACCTCCAAATTGTGTTATTATTTGAAAGTCACTTCCAAAGCTCAGAACCGCCAGTAGCATGGCACAGCCCATGTGAAACCCTTTTATCTAGGACTGTGTCAAGAGCCTCCTGATGATGTGCCCTACACTCCACAAGCATGTCACAGGGAACCAGGTACAGTGACAATACCACAGCTGCCCTGAAGGTGCACTTACCATTGCAGGAAGCGTACAGCGCTTTGAGAAAATAGCCACTGATTTTGAGGGTCACCAGCTGATTCCGTTCACAGTGCAACACTTCCACGTTGTTAAAAACTGTTGCGTCCAGCTCCCCAAGTTTGTTGTCTCGCAGATCCAGTTGGGTCACATGATGCAGAAAATCTATTTCATCGGCCTCCAATCTCCTAATTGAATTCAATCTTGCAGACAAAAAAAGGGAGATTAAGTGTAGTTATAAGGAAGGCTCCTGCTGATAAACCATTGCTCACTCTACAATCAGTCAGCTGCACTGGATTAAACTAGCACGCTTTCAGGTTCTGATCAAGGCTGATTTTTAGTATTTTCCCTTTTTTTATATTATGGTTTTCATCCCTTGAAAAGCAGGATGGATATGCTCTGAAGCTTTATCCATTGTGACAAAGGAATGATGACACCAAGCTCCTTTCTAAACTACTTTGAAAATTACTGATGAAAAGCTCTGCAAGAAGCTAAGTATTACTGTTACTGTGCTTATAAAAATAAAAGATGATCTGGCTGTTATTTGTTCCCAATAGTCTGGAAAAGCACAAAACCTCTACAGTTCTTGCTGCCCTACCATCTGCTGGAAAAATCCAGCACATACAAGTAACCAGCAGGTATTGGAGACCCTTGCCTTATTGGAAGGCCAAATTGAGATTTATGGATTCCCATGTATTTGCTTCTTACCTCTCCATGTTTCATAGCAAGAAAATTCAGAGACCTGAAAATGGGTGTTGAAAGAAAACAAAGCAAAAATCCAAGACGACTGTGTCTGACAAAGAGGACAGGCTTTACACAGCCTCACTGCAGTGCACTGATGCTGTTAATATTCAGCAAGTTCCCCCGAAATTACACCTGAGTGAGATTATCTACAACCCAGCAATGTTTAGGATTGCAGAGTACTCCAAAGAGTTCACTTTCAAATTCCCAGCTCTGAGCAGAATGCTAAAACCAGTATAGTAACTTCTGCTGGCTCACTAAGCCAACTGAGCCCTCTCTACAGCAGATAAGGACAAATACTTGCAGTTCTGCTCTGCTTTCCAAACATTGCCCTCTGTGTAACAGTTGTGTCTTTAGAGTAGCTACATCTTCCAGTTAAAAGAATAAGAGTAGTATGTCCCCTTCAACACCGCGTTACCCTTTCTATTTTCAATATGCAAGCAGCACTTCTTTTTGATTTCACTGAAGCAAAGCACTTCATTTTACAGCAAGTACAATATTTACCATTTCAGGTAGTGCCACGAAGAACCACTGTTTGCTGCTAGATGCAGAAAGGATGTGACTGACTAGAGGGCTGGAACTGCACTACTGGAACTCATGGCAAAGTCAGCCACAAGAGCCCTTCTCTGAGGCCATTATATTCACTTTTAAGGTACGTACAAGCCCTACCAGAAACACTTCAGAATTCACCCACCTACTTTGGCTAAACTTATGCTGGCCCTTCCTAGGCTGCAAAGTCTGACAGCTACATGGCAGTACAGTAAAATAAGTTTTATCTTACTTTAGCTTAACTACATGGTTCCAAAATTCACTGTTATATGGACCTCATGGTCCAGGCTCTGAACTGAGCCTTGACCAGCTGATTGCAGAATGTGTCTTCTCCAAAGACCAAAACAATAGAGAACCACCTCATACCAGAGCCATTTGTAATAAGGATCTCTTTGGACTCTTCAGAAGGCACCAATAAAGTATCATTACTCATGGTGGACAAAGCCTTTTAACACACTGAGAAATATTAAAATATCTATTTTTGCCCTTTCACTTTCAGTGCCCTTTTCTTCACCTCACAAATCTGTAACATTTCAGATAAAAGCTTTTTGGGCCAGGGACTATCACGTCTATTGCATTAAAACTGCAGCAACAAGAACTGCAGGAATCACAAGCGTCCCAGGCTCTGTTCTGTTTGATTCTTTGGTGCAAACATTCATTTCTCCTAAAACTCTTTTTTCTACCTATTGATCCCTCTAAATACCTCAACTTCCTCAAAGAAGAGTGCTAAATCACGGCAAGTGCTGGGAGTTACATAACACCACCAGAATCATGGTTCAGTGGACAAACACAAGAGATTTATACCCAGAGGCGATTCTGACAGCCAGGGAGAAGCCATTTCAACACAAATAATTCAGGCTCACTTATTCTTCCCCTTTTCTGAATACTTACCTTAGATCCACATGCTTAATATGAGGCATTCTTTTTAACACCTGTAGGTTCAGGGTATCCATGCAGTTTCCTGACATACAGAGCTTATCCATGGCAGTCAGCTTCTCCAGCACTCCAGGAATGTCAGTGAACTCGTTGAAGGACAGACTCACATAGCTGAGTTGATGCATATGCTCCAATTCATCAGGAAGAGACTGGAGAAAGTTGCCATCCAGCAAAAATGTCTGCAAGCTATTACAAGAGGGGAAGGGAGAGTGAAGAAAATGAGTGACCTGTTAAATCACATTTCCTTCCTATAAACACACTAATCTGCTGCAGTTACAGTGACATACAAAAGGGCAGCAGAGAGAAAAACGTTAATGAATAATGCTGTAACATCTGCTACAGAACATATCCACCAAATAATTTAAAGGTTTGGCAACTATGAAGTGTAGGCTGTTAGTTCTATCTCCAGAACTACAATTTGTATGACAGCTGAAGAACATAAGCAAGAAGGGTTAAAAGATTTTCTTCACCGTGAAGGTGACCCTTGTGTCAAATGCTGGAGACTGGAAGAGCTCTGAGGCACAAAGTGTGCTTTCCCTCCATCCACAATTGCTTCCATATGGATCTACAAGCCAGTCTGCTCTGACAGTGAGTTTAAACTGTTTCTCATAGCAGGAGTATGTAGAGTCATGAAACTGCTTGTTGCCTTTGTTATTTGTCAGGCTGTGCATGTGAAAGATCTAAGAAAGTACTTGCTTGTGCATTTCGCCTACAACTGCTGGAATGCTTCTGAGGGCATTGCAGGACACGTTGAGTTCAGTCAGGGTTGGGATACTGCAGACTGCCAGTGGGAAGTCTCCTAAATTATTATTCGAAAGGTTAAGGCTCTTCAATTTGGTGAATCTAAAATGAGATAAGAAAAAGGAAACAAATAAGTAATCCACACTAAGTTAACTCACAATAATTAATATAAGGCGAGTTTGATTATGTAAATACAAATCACATGCATTTTTAGTTTATATGCTCAGAACAACCAGGGAAACTAGCAGACACTCAAGTTCAACACCACTTGTAAGAGTTCACTCATGTTACATTGACAAAGAAAAACAGACCCTCCTGAATAACACATTAAATGTATTTTCCAACGAGTGTAACAAACAGAAAATCCCTTGCCATCCTTACTAAATATTTCACTTCTGTAGCATCTCACCTTGTACTAAAGCACTGCTGTTTTCTTGAACCCATTTTTTGGTAGTAAAACCACCCTTGTGACACAGGTTAGAAGGTGCAGGAAATTCTCAGACTATTCAAACACTAATTTTTTGTGGTGCCGCTGACCTGTGTGCTCAGGACAATTCATGTTTGCCTTTCAAACAAAAATTCTCATTAGAAGAGACTGTTTGGAATACAAGTAGGAAATGTGCTGAATTAAAACAGATTTTAGCAAGGCTTCTGTAGTGACAGAGGCAAAATTTTATCATTGTCGTAACACAGAACTCTTTAAAGCCCCTTGGTTTATCACATCAGCCAAAAAAGCAACTTGCATGTGTTTGCCTCACTAAAAATGACCAAAACAATTTAAACAAAAAACCCAAGAAGGGGACAATTCAATTAGCCAGCCTGCATGTTCAGCAACATTATTATGGTTGCCTGACAACCACTGGGAGGTGTGCCTAAAGCCAAGTGAAAGGATGAATGAAAAGATCTGTGTCAGATTCCGATGGATGGGAGGAAGTTTCTTTTCTGGCACGGTTTACACCCGGATATTTTATCTAGATTTAATTTTCCCTTCATGAAGGATCAAGTCCTTTATTTGTGTGAGCAGACTTCTATATAACTTGGTGATGGAACCAAAACTGCACCTGTGAGTGCAACTATTCCACATAAAAGTAATCTCCAGCAGCATGTGCCAGTGTATCCATAGCCTCTGCATCAGCCTATTCCTACCTCAGAGAGCTTTGTCCTCTTCCACCCAGAAAACATGGAGAGCAAATGCATCAAGCATTCAAAGGTTAACAAGTTTTAATAAGAAGACTTAAAAATCCCCAGCAGCTACTGCAATCAACTGGCACATGCCTTTAGTATTGCCTAAATCAAACTCATGTTACTGACTAAAATTCAACTGAAAACGTAAGCAGCGCCTTTGTATGGTACTTCAGAGAGGGCTGCTGAGACCCAAAGGCAGGCTGTAAACACACAACATTCACATCAAGCAAAGGAATGCTGTACTCTCTAGTGGTATTTTGGCGCAATGATGGCAGAAGAAAAAAAATAGAAAAATCATTGCCAGAGTTATCACAAATTTTGAACACCCTGTGCCATGCTGGAGGCAGAAGAAGTTTGGAAAAAGTTAGATGGAGACCAAAGGAAATCTTGCTATCAAATTAGTGCTGCAAGGGAAAAAATGCTACTGTGCAGAAACAATGACTAGTCTATCTCCAAAGGGAGAACTGTAAATTAAAAAGGTGGCATGGGTAAGTTAATAAGGGCTGCTAGCCAGAAAAATAAATACACATATTTTAAACACTATACCTTCATATTTCTCTATTTTGAGAGAAAGGACTTTAAAATCTTGAACCTAGAACTGAAACACACAGTCCTGCATCTATCTTGAAGATAACTATAGAGTTAAGACACAGATATACTGCCTTGAAATTTGGGGTGTTTCTGTGTTGGAACAGCTGTCCCACATCATTCTCAAAGTTAGCTGCAAATAAAAACCAGAGTGGTCCAAGCACTGAACTCTGAACCTTTAGAATATTTTTTCAGGGTATTTAGGCAAGTACAAAAATAGTAAAAATGGGAAGGTTAAGTCAAAATAACTAAGCTGCTGGAGAAACATCAAAATGTAATCTTTCCAATTTTCGAGCCAACCATGAAAAAAGAATGAACTCATTTAACAACCACACCAAGGCTACAGTGTTTACCTGGGCTGCTCTGTGGTCTCAAAAGGATAGTCTCAGGGCTTTTGTCCACTAAACAATCTACTAGAAGATCTCAAAAAAAATATTGAGATAAAATTACAGAGGATCAAACTAACAGAGGAAAGAGGACTGGGGCAGCAGGTGGTAAAGGAAGCAAAGAAATACAATAACTCCAGTGTCATGTTCAGCTTCAAGGTTCTCTGCATACATTCTTGTGCATAACCCTAGGTCAAAAAGGAGGAGGGGGAAAAAAAGCTCCCTCTACCCAACATATCTGGATTACATCTCTACTACTCTAATGTATGCTGTAATGTGTGCTTATTAAAGGTCTCAGGACAAACTGAACTGGTTAACCAGTCTATATAGTGTGTATGCAAGGATATATAGTACATCCAGTATTGGATATAGTCATACAAAATACATATAGAAGTGTACATCAAAAAATCCACAATTCAAAGTTCATTGTTGAATCACCATTAATGGAAACACTGGAAGACAGACACCGTAGTCTGAGTTAAAGTTAAGAGACTAGTTTAAGACATCTGCCTGGAAAGAGGTATTTTCTTCCCCCATTGCAAACATGCTCATGTAGGAAATGCTAAAGTAATATTTCTCCTCATGTAGCACTGTCAAGTACAGAACCTTACTGAGACAAGCTAGCAGGCATTTGCTCAAAGTTAAGACCTAAGTCTACCTCTCCTCTTTGGCCACTTCCCACTACCCACATCACAAACATGCTGGTGCACTTCCGTTACGGAGCACTGCCATGCTGCATATTTCAAATGCTGAATTGTTTATAGCGCTCCTTGTATCTAGACAGATTTACAGTCAGTCACACCAGTATCACTCGTTATCACATCAATATAAATAAGGTAGGAGAGAAATATTTTGCAGACTCAAGATTTCTGTTGTGGCTGAGTTTGCAAAGCACGTGGCTTCCAATAGATTTTACAGAGCAACATCTTTGCTGTTTTCTCACATCTAAATCTTTACTCCTATCAGAAGCAGGCACAAACATCAATGCTGCCCACATGGCATTGCTAGAAAGAAAAAGAGGCCCAACATTGCTCATTTGAGGCATGACAGTGTAATAACCTCATATCAAGTCCATACATCTGCTTTTCATCCTCTTTTCCCTTCTTCCATGGTTCCAGACTTTGTTATCTCTTGGTAAAAGTCAACCTAAAGAACAGCATCTCTCAATACACCATGCTCAGTTAGCTTACTAAGCTTTTTATTGTAATGGCCAATACTTAAACATTCACTTTGCTGAACAAAAATAGCCCTACGTTAAGCTAGAGCAAAATGCTGACATGTCAACCACTGGGTTTAAACATGCAATATGACTGAACAGTAATTGCCCTAATTGAGCCAAAAACTGCCCACTTATTTAATCCTGAAGCTGCCACTTCAGGAAGGCCTTCAGTTTGACATATGCAAAATAAGGAGAGGGACTAATAAGAGAAGTTTGTATCACGGCAAAGCAATGAACTGACTGACACGCTAATTTCAAATTCAGACCTACCCCGTGTGAACAGCAGAGGAATTTCCATTACACAGTACAGCATTTGTGTTCCACTATGTTTGGGGCAAGGGGAATAGTGTACTGCAACTGGTGGTCATACACCATTATTGAAATTCAGCCATAACAAACTCATCTGACAAAACTGGTCTTGCCCTACTCTTAACCAAAACTGATTAAAAAGCAGTATTTTACTATACCTGCAAGGGAAGGCATGGCTTAATACATATCTCAGTCTAAGGAAAACAATCACTTTTCCAAACCTATCTCTAGAACCTGGGCTCTCGTGACTGTGCTGTGGTTACAGCTCAGTATTATTTTCAAGCAGCAACATAAGTGTCCCTCAGTTTCAGCACCATTTCTAAGGAGAACAATGGCATTTGCCTTGCAGTGCTGTGACAAGCTTTAGAATCAAATTAAAACTTGCTACCTTCTTGAACACCTGCTGCTTTGGCCACTTACTTAATCATGAAGAGAATTTCCATAAAATTCTGTCATGGCAATTTCCTCCTTGGAAATAAAAGATGCAATTTATTCCCTTTCTGCAGTTAGGTTGGATGGCCTTACTGTCTAAGGGACCTGCTAGCCTAGTGCCAGAAATACTGTCATAGCATCCTCTTTCCAGAAAGTTGTCATTGCAAAAGTCTTAAATTAGTAAAACAATTCAAACGAACTAATAATAAGACATTAAGTCAAATTCAGACTATCTCCAAACTTAACAACAGTAAAGCTTTTATTATATTACATGGTTGGTAGGAGTACCATAAACACAAGAGAACCAAGTGTATGTTTGGTTAGTGGAAATGACTTGAACCTACACTATTGCACAATGCAGTTTTCAGTTTCTGCACATACCTACCATACACTGTTTCATATGGGGACAAAGACTGACCTCAGAGGAAGAACAAAATAGTGAAAATATATTCACTTCCTTTCTACTGGAAATTTATAATTGAAATACAAAAGCATTACCTCAAGGTGGACTTCCAAACTGAAGCATGTAGCTACATGACAAGAAAACCATATACTTTGGAAGCCATGTCCAAAGAAACTAGACAAGTAAATGGGAGACATAATAACTGGATTCCATAAATATGCTCACTTGTTGAAACATTACTTGGAGGAGATACTGTTGCACTCAGCCTTACAGTTCATTAAAGTGAATCCAATTAATCAAAGTACAATTTCTACTTTTAAAATACACATTTTTAAAAATGCTATTTTTATAGCATATATCTTACTGCCATTTATTTTTCTCATACCACTATTAAGCTCACTGCTCCAATTTAAAAAATAAAATAAAAAAATCAATATGTTTCAGGCATTAAACCAATTTTGCAATTGTCCCCACTTAGTCGTTTGCAGAGACTTAATTTTATGATTTAATTTTTCTTTAATTAAATGTCACTGATTTTTGCTGGGTGTTCACAAGGGCACTTTCTCGAGATCACACAGATATGCAAGAGTTAAGGAGAACGCAATCATGAAGATTTGGAAAGATGCACTAACAAAAGCAAACTCTTTTTTCAATGTCTTTACAAGTTGGATAAAACAAAAGCAGTGAAGTTACATAAACAAGAAACTCCACGTGCCATCTTTAGCATTACAGATAGTTTTTTAAAAAATTCCAAAGCTACGGAGATGAGAAAATAAGTGTAACAGTAAAATATGGCAAGCACTGCATGGGGTTTGTTACTAGACCTGTGGCTGTCAACAGCACACCAACCTTTTCCTCTTGCCCTGCAACCTAGACAGCTGCACTTCAGTGTTCGACTTCAAGTCAAAGAGGAAAAAATGTATAAATGTAAGGTCTCCTCCTGTCCAAGACCAACAGAGCTGTGAGAAGAAGCTCCCTGCATCTTCACACACCATGGAGCAAGCCAAGTTAGCATGCTCCACATATTAGGATTCATTAGAGTATCAAAAAACAACCCACTCAACCAAAACCCAAACCACTAACCCCTCCAAAAAAACCCCAAAACCAGAACCAAATAAAAACCACAAAAAGCAAACCCCATAAACAACAACAAGAAAACAAAGAAAAAAACCCTCAAAACCCTAACATACACCCCCCAAAATAAAGGGGCAGGGGAGGTGGGAAGGACATAGTTCAAATCTTTTCCAGTGAATCTACTGGCAGTGCCCCTATGGGGCCTGACAAGCAGGAGGATGTATAATTAACATTCATTAAACCAGCCTTCTCCACTAAGCTCAGTTTCATACACTAATAGCAATAATCACAAGAAGTACCTCAATGCACTTGGAGGCAAACCAAGTGGAAGGCTGGAGACTTTCCTCCCTGCTCCTCAATCTCTACATACAAGCTAAGATCAAGCTGCATTCTCACACTGACTTGTAGCAACCTTGCCTGCTGGGTTCATACCAGTTAGGTTGGCAATACTGGTTCCCCCTCGCTTCCAAGTGTTCTCTAAACAAATATTACATTTTAAATTACCTCCTAATTGCACAATCAATTTGTAAGGAGGGTACAACTTGAGGTTGTCTGAAATCCTGGGTTTTTAGATAAAAATTGGAAATTGCAAGGGATTTCAGAAACACTTGCATCAGTAATTCAGAGTGCTCTAGCCTTCTCATAAATTAGATATGCATCTTCAAATTTCTGCCATTAGCCCCAAAGAGGTTCACCTGAGATGCTAGAGAAGGCAGGTCATTTCTATAAGGGCTCTGGGAGAGAAATGATACCACCTCATCTTAAGATAAAAATCCATATAATCACTGTCAACAATTGACAACCACAATCAGAATAATCATTCATTATTTAGATAAAACTGGCAAGCATAATTTTATTTATTTTGAAAATAACTTCGTGTCTTATTACATCTGCAACAGTCTTATCCTAAAAATACGCATACTGATAACTTACTTCTCAATATTAACAAGCAAATAATATTCTTGATGCCAACCACCTTTTCCAAGAACACCAACTGAAACAACTACTTTTAAAGTGTTCTCAGTCCAGTGAAGCAGAGCAACAGTAAATAAAGACTATGGTCTATTCTTTTGCCTTAAACCCAGAGCACCAGTACTCTGCAAAATTAGCAAGCCTGAGCTCTTGTTAGCATTTCAACTGGGGAACCTCCTCTCTTCTCCAAAAGAGAAACATTCTTTCCTGTAGTTTTAAAAAAGATTCTATGAGGGAGAATGAGTAGCATCATTTGCTACTTTTTTTAGCACAGATGAATTTTCAGATGGCTTACTTGTATACATAGCATGAAATATGTATTCCCTGATAAGCAGGAAAAAATAGAGATAGCTGTATTTACCTTTCAATATTCAGAGAGTTTCATTATGGAAGTTCACAGCTGCAGAGTATCTATTGCAACAAAAGGGGGTTGAGTGGACAGTAAAGCAAGTAGGTGCAGCAACTCGAAAAAGTACATCTACACCTCTGTACACCTTCAGATGTCATGTACTAATCAGGACTAAACATTCTATTCATAATTGCAACAAATGATATTATTTTAACAACTGAAAGAAGCAACTGCATAAACAAAAACAGGTATTCCTTTTTCCCCCAATACATTCCTGACTGTACCTGCCATGTCAGTGCACTAGTCAGCATGTCATTAATGTGACCCAGCTGCTTGCAAGTCTATTCAGTGGGTGGCTGAAAAGTTGGAATTTTATTGTGTCTTTGACACACTCGTTCTGAAATCCAGCATTCATTAAATTACCACCCAAAGTGATTTATTAAGAGGACTGCAGCAGCAAGAACTGCTTATAGCAAGACAAATTTTCCTAGACTGAGTTGCTAACCAGGTTGTACTCTAAAACTGTACCAGGAAGGGTAGGTATATAAATGCCAACGTGTTTTGTTCACATCAAAGCACATGGCTATTTTGGAGCCTTAAATACTGTAGGCTTGATTCAGTGATTCTGTGCCTCATGTGCGGCTCCAATTTAGCAATTGAGAATTTTGCAGAAAAGCCAACAGTACCAAATCAGAACAGCAGAGATTCTGTACTTGCTTTCCTGTGATTTGAAAGAACATGGGTGAACAAAGAGACTTTTGGTTTATTCAGTGAAGCTTTACCTTGTGCAACCCCTATAAATCTGAAAATGGTTTTATGGGATTGGTTTAAAAAGAAAAAATAAACCAGAAAGCGTGTGTTCACAGGAACAATGAGCTTCACTTTGCAAATATTTTGATACTGGGTTTCACTAATAATTTCAAAACATACTGTGCTCTCCTCTTTCTAGATATTTGTGCATTTACTCACTAGAGAAAAGCAGACTTCCTAGCAGTCAAACAGCTCAAAGCTTTTTGGGAACTCAAGTAAAATTCAAGTTTTCCCATGCAAAGGAGAAGCCAGTTCTATGTTTCTTAGGGCAGCAAGGAGAATGGCTTGGGAATACACTCCAGGGCCAGTCTCATGCTTTTGCTGCAGTAGGGAGGCAAAAGACAACCAGGGGGGCATCATTTTTCCTAACCCTGAGCAGGAACTACCACTACTTCATAGAGCCCTTCCCACTGGCACAGCAATGGAAACAGTGGCAACAGCTTCCTCCAGCTATTCACTGTCTGGGTGATGCCACCTGTGCTGGGGGAAGATAAGGCTGGAGGACATCAAGCAGACAAAGGAAAACATCAAGGGCAGGAGTTGCTGATGCACCAACTCAGATGCACCAAAACAGTGCTGTGTAACCTAATTTTTTTTTTTCCTGCAGATGTTCCCAGACCTGCCTCTTGCCTTTTTGCCAAGCCCAAAGCAATGGAAGCAGAGCAGACTATTACTTGCTTACAGAAGAATAGGACCAGCTCACAGAAGAATGAGAGACATCAGTTTTGCACTGCCTCAGATACATACCACTTCTCCAGATTTTCCTCATCTCAGAAAAATGTCAGAAAACAGGAGAGTTATATCTTGTCACCTGAACTGTTTCACTATTCTATGTTCAGGCTCATGTTAGCAAAAAAAAAAAAAAAAAAAAAAAAAGGGTAATAGTTTATTAACTATCAGCAAGACTCATCAGCTGTTCTTACAACTGCAATACCAAGAGAACATTAAACAGAGAATGAACATTGCCCATCATATTAATTATCAATGCTTTTTAATCCCAAACAGAATTAGTTGCAGGTATATGGACAAATCCAAATCTATTCCAAACACAAATTAGCTGTAGGTACATGGACAAAGCATAATCAACTATCTCCTTTACACTTTCTGATATTTAAAAAGAAAAAATTATAAGTCATTAAAATTAGAGACATTGATTATTTGTCCACGTTCATCGCTAGCTTACGTAAAATTCCACTTGCTATTTGGAGACCTATACTGACATTCACAGTCCAGTCAGAATTCCTCTCCAGACTGTGTTCCTAAGGCCTTGGAATAGCTGCCTGCTTTGTTTGTGAAGCAGATTTGCTGGGTTCATTCATCTTTCATTATGCCAAATTTTTTGTTTTTTCCAAAATGAAATTGGAATGATATAAAAATACAACAGCCCGCATAATCCATCTTGTATTTTTCAGTTGTTTTTCAAAGAGGAAGGAATTTAGAAATGTGGTTTAAAACATTTTGTTTGAACAGGACCATCCACAAATATAATCTTGAGGTACTCTGCAATTCAGTTACCAGTGAAATTAAAATCACAGCTTTATATTCAGTATGGGAACATCCATCTTTCTGAACACAGAAAGCCTGCTGATTCCACAGAACACACACATTAAATCATTCAGAGCACCAATCATGCTGCTGTCTACCCATTTGTTACATTCTTGGATGAGCTGCAGTGGAAAGAACTGGAAGGTCACAGCTACTAAGAAAGAAGAATCAGGATTGAGCAGAGTAGAAAGAGGACAGGAACCAGACTGAATTTATGAAATCTGAGATTTCTTCGCTTGGGAGGGGATAAAAAAAAAAAACTTCTTCACTTGGTCACATGCAGTTCCTACTTCACTACTGTTCCTACCTAGAATGGCTGCCTTTGATGGGCAGCTTGCCAACTCATACTCACTCACACGAGTCAAAGGCTGAAGAACTACAGTCTGGCCTCAGTAGGTAGATAAAAATACATTATGAAAATTGAATTTTGAGATGAAAACATCCTTCTATTTACAAGAAAAACATGAAGTTTCTTATGAAAGCCAGTCTGCTTCTAACACACAAAGTTAACCAATTTCTGAAGCATTACAGTCAGGCCAATGTCCCACAAGAGGAGGTAGTAATTTTTAGGAAAGTTCCTGCATATCATGGCTCCAAGGACAGAGAAGAGTAGCAGAACCATGCCACTTTACCTTTGTAATTCACTAAGTGCTCTACTTGTGGATGGGCTGGGGTTTAACCTCAGGAAGTTCTGCTTTAAATTGAGATGAGTGAGGTCTTGGCTATAAAACAGGTTGGCAGGCAGGTGCTCCAGGCTGCAGCAAGAAAGATCCACTGAGCTGATGCGTTGTGATGCAACCTGGAAGTCAAGTACAACACCAATATATTAATACAGTAATAACAAAAAGAACATTTCCTTCACCCCTACCAGCATATGATAAACTGTTTTTTAAGCACAGCAGAAGCCAGTGGTGGCATATACCACCAATCTAACACAGTTTAGATAATTGCTGCAAGTTATGCCATGATCTCTTTCTTGGCCCCAGTGCTAAAACCAGGTCCTCAGACAACTAGCAGGGAGAAAAGAGCAAAAGTTTCTCAAATTAATACATGAAATGAATCCATTTTTATTTATGAAGTTATGCAATACTTTACAGCCAGAAAAAAAAAGAAGGTATTTGACACGAGCTTTGGTTTAGTCCTTTGGATAGCACTGCCTCCTCCAAGTGAGTAGAAGCGAGAGGTTAGCAGTCATCACCACTGTGTTGGTTTCATATGTTCAAGATGGGTATTAAATGGCAGAAGAAGAGTTATCCTGCTTACACTTTACTGAAGAGAAAAAATTACCCAGCAGCAAAGCAGTGAGCACTCATTTCTTCTCAATGAATTACAAGACTGTCCAAAAGTGATAAAAAATATGACAAAAACAAAACTGAGACTTGGAGGCTTAATACTTTTTTCTGGAAAGAGGAAGATAAACACAATCTATAGAAGCTAAAAAAAAAATCACAGCACTATATATGTATAGCTAGCATCATTCCACAGAGACCCATAAGCAACTTCTTCAAGTATTGGTAATACTGCCCCTTTCCATATCTCTAGAATACACTTCGGTGAACTACATCTTCCTGTTTTACTTATTTACTAGACTTTACTAAAAATAAAATATCACCAGCAAAATCAAAACCAAACCCAAGACTGCAACGCAGAATGCTTATGTTTTCTGTCCAACACTACTAAAAATGTTCTTTCACAAAGTAGGGTCACAGACATGCTACATGGCAAAGCACCACCACACAGTAATACAAGGCAGTGGGGACGGTGGGCAAGGAAGAGGAAACAAATGCTAGAAGGTGGAGAGGCATTTTTGGAGCAGGCATGGCTGAACCAAAGGAAGAGAAGCAAACAACTTCACCACCATTTTAGACTTCTGGGGCCACACCAACAGTGCTCAAATGGTTACGGTGTTCTGTCAGCTGTTCACACCAAAAGCAGCTATCATTTCACTGGCCTTTTATGCTGGGATTCTGGAGGTACAAACACCACATCCAAGGGGCAAAAAGAGGAAAAGACCCAACAACTCCTCATCAATGCCCAGCAACGTAAGAGCTTCTCAACTCTGATGAAGGATACACCATTCAACCTTCTGGGCATAGACAGAGTCCCTGCCACAAAGTACTCTGAAACTAGAGGCACCAGGTTTTGAGGAGGTAAGCAAAGTAGCTTGCCACTGAAAGGAAGGCCACAGAATTTTTTTTCCTCTCCAACACAAGCTACACAGGCCTTAGGATAAGCGGTTGCTATTATAAAAACATAGCCATAAGCTTCAAGGGGAACAGACAGTGCAGTGTTTTTCTCCAACACAACCGTTAATAATCCAGTCCTCCCACATCCATTAAAACGCTTGAATTTTTGTTACTCAATTAGTTCAGTCCTTTTGTTACAGTAGCTAGTATTTTTCTTCCCCTTGTAGTATGAGACAAGAATTATTCATAGGCTATGCTGAGCAGTCATCTCTGAATGCTGGGTATTCAATCTGTTTATGCCCAGTACTGCACAGTTCTGATTGCACTGCAAACACAAGAGATGAAAAACTGCTGACACCCATTAAATTAAAAAGGAGAAATGTTTAATTTCAGGTGTAACACTTGTATACACTGTTGCTCCAACCACTTGTTTGGAACGTGATATGAACAGCAATAAGCAACCCAGCAGTGCTTAACAAGGCACATTATTCTAAAAATATCTCAAGAACCAGAAATGGCAGCTCTGAGTGGGAATCATGATAATGGAGCCAAACAAAATGAAATATACGAATTCTACTGTTGCCTCAAAAAAGGGATGCAAATCCTTCTTAAAACTGTCAAACCCTGAGAAGTAAACCTAGTTACAAGTAATTTTGGTTTTACAGATTATATGTACTGGTTATTGTCTGACTTTTTTTAAAAAAAGGAACACTCTATTATACAAAGCATTTAATTAATATTTTCATGCAATTGACAAATATTGAATGATGCTTCTACTAGACAGATAACTGTAAAAGTTAAAACCATATTTTAAAAGGTGTTAGTTCTGGAATCAACTGTAATTTTATCAGTCTTTCTATTACCAAACAGTATTCTAAGAATTAACTCCCAAACTGTTACAAGGAAGGCTCATATAAACACTCAGTTATTCTCACAGGCAGGGATAAGCCTTTTCTCTTTTCATCGCTCAATACTGTTCTATAACAAATTCCTACAGAATAGAGCAAGAAGATGAAAAACAAAGAAGAGTAACAAAGGAAAATATCATCTTAATACTTTCTTTCATTCACCAGAAATTTTCACCAGTTATTTTGAAGCTGAATATTGAAGTTCTGAAATCATGTTTTTTCTGAAATCAATCAATCTTGCAATTGTCTACAATTGACTTGAGCGTAGCAAGACTGCGCATGCTTGAGTTTACTATTGTTTATTAAAAGCAAAGACTTTTTTTTTTAAAGATGATACAGTTCTTTAATAAAGCACTGGCTTTCCCTGACTCACTGTGGAGAATCACTGCAGAGATAAGCTGATAAAGGGTGGGAAAATGCTGAATAGAATATCCTTCACACTCAAAGAATAAAATGCATCTTGAGAAAAGGACATTATCTGCAGAAAGTCGTGCTTCCACTGGAAGAAAACAAAATCAAAACATTCCACTGTAAATAAATATCCCAACAAGTTATCTGGGCTGTGTTCAACACATCCATGCTCCTACAAAAATTGTGAAGGGAGCTGGTGTGGTAGCACTACTAAAGGGAAAGGCTTTTTGGATACACAGGGAACCTGCATTAAGTGCTTGTTATGGGATTTGTTTGGTGTTTTCTTGTGGAAAACTCAAGTATAGCTGTTTGATATGCTATATGTACATACATAAAAATAAAACCACAACCAGCACAATTCAAAACTCCACAGGCAGAAGCCACCATGGCCCAAACCAATCCCTCTCAAATGTCTTCTCATCATAACCCAAACTGCACAGACCCTACACACTTGGCTCACACAAAACCACTGCTGCATTTCCAGCACCAATAACACTGAGGCAATGGCCTTCCCAGAAGATGGTCCATCACAAGCTCTGAATAACAAGAGCTACAGCAGGAGCTGTAAAGCCAGTGCTTGTCTCTGCAAGGCATCCAACATTTCATAGCCAGGCAGCTCAAACACAAAGCAAGATCTCACACTCTTTGAAGTCTGTTTTTCAGTTAGGATATTTAATAATCATAAAATACAAATAAGCAGTATGAAATATGCTGCTTTCTCCATTCCCTGGATATGATTTCTAAATACTTTACAGTGTGACATTGTGTTGCAATGTCCCCCACTGTAATACCAGAGGAGTAGTGCTGGGATATGGTCACACCAATTTTTGTACACCAAACCACAAAGTCCAATGGAAGATATTTTTTTTCCCCAGTTCCTGTTGCAGCCTCAGTTATGCATCCTAAGCCTACACTGGGTTCAGTGTAAATCTTTATCATCTGGCAACAAAAATACAGAAAATTATTTGTATCAACCCAAATTCTTACTGCTTCTTTGCTACACAGGGCTGAAAAACCACTTTGCTTTGTCCATCAGAATAATGACACCTCTGTCACTGAGCTATGCAACAAGACTGATTATCGTCTTTGTTCGAAAGCCTTGGCTATACTACAAAAATGATCTGTTGCTGACAATGGATGTCAGCAATAGGCACAGCTGAACCCAGCTGTATGGACAAACACAAGTCTTGTTTACCCAAGGACATCTTTTGGTGTGACCTGTGGTGTGAATTTAAACCAATGTAATTATGTCCTTTTCCTGTTTACCCTCATCCCATTTCCTATAGGTCTATTCAGATAAGAAATTACTTCATAGGATTTCAACAGAAGACAAAATAGCAAAACAGCCCACACTGTACAGGCATCCAAATTCCCACTCTATTTGAACTGAGTAGACAGTGTTAAATTATACCTGCCATAGACATGTAATACAAAGGCAGTTTAATTTTTCGCCTTTAGGATTTGTTTTTAAACAGTTTGATAATCATCACATCCCACCAATGCCTGCACAAGCCTTAACTATACAGTAATATACTGTCTTGAAATACCTGAACTAACTTTGAGCAAACAGGTTCTCTTCACCTCAGAACCAACCTTGCTTCAAATCCTAATCCTGCTTTCTATTCAAACACCAAAGCCTTGCTCAGCAGAGAGGCTTCCCTCCACTGAGCTGAAGCCCGCAGCCAGGAAGCATATTGGTGCCCACAGCCAAGAGCTGAGGAATTGTTTAGCCTGGTAAACAATCTAATGCCAGAAAACTTAATGAAGGGGAAGGGTGAATAAAACATTTGCTTTAAAGCCATATATTTCCATTTTTAAATGACAACTGTTAAAATGGGTGGAGCCCAAGGGTAAAAGGGTACTGGCTTTTCTGGCATCTCCTTTTTGTTTTCTTTCAAATGTTACATTAGATACATGCCAAGTCAAGCTAAGGGCCTTGCACAGAAAATATAAAACCCAACAAAGGGTTTTTTTGAAAGCCTGTCACTCAGATCCACAAACCAAACAGCCACTGCCATAGGTCAGAGTAGTAATTCCCTATTAAGATGCAGGGCAGAAGCGTATGCCAGTGTGGCAGCACTCACAGGGCACTCTTCTCTGCAGGTGAAGCAGTCAAAAGTCTCTGGTACAAATACTTGATGTCAGCAAGACTCAGGGGCACAAAAATAATTTAAACTTGCCCCTTCTCTACTCTCCTCATCTCTGTACAAAGTTTTATAAACAAACAGGTCGCTTCTACTTTTGGCCCTTGTGCAAACCTCTAACAAGTGAAAACAGCATTAGAAAACATGTGTGGAGAGGGGGAAGTGTGAAGAGGATTAACCAGAAGTTAGGCTCCCTTACTTTTCATGATAAGAGACTAGGAAAAAAAATCACAGATGTGAAAGCCAGTGTCTCAAGTTTAATGTGAAGATCTTGACAGCAAGAATTTGACAAAAAAAGGTGACATTCATCATCTGTCACTTGGAAATGCTGGGTAGTAATCTGAAGTCATTACCAAAATATGAGTACTTTTGTTCCTCCTGGAGGAAAGGTACTCTTCTTTTAGAGATCATGTACTGGTATTGATACTACCCAGGGAATGATATCAACTCTGTACCTTGCTGGTAGTCACACTGGGATGCTCACACTAAGATCCCTGCAAGGACAAGGCTTAAGATGTAACTTGAGAGTTAAGTGACAGTAATTAGCTATAGCATTAAGCTACTTATAATTCAGACATGTAAATCTCCACTTGGTGGAGCAAGGAATATTAACATCCTTAGAACAGCTTGACTGAAAATAATTCATTTGTAAATACTGCCAAAGACGTAACAGTCTCATAAAAAATTCAGAAAACCCCCTTTTTCTTCTTATTATTCCTGTTAGATTTATTTTTTTACAAAGACAAGCTGCTGTACTGCCAAGTATGCAGACTTTGCAATGAGCAGGCCTCAAGCAAGGGCTTTCTTTCAGCATTTTTTTCTTTTCAGTATGGGAAAATGCAGCAGATCCTCATGGAAGAGATGCCAAGGCGCATACAAGACACCAGCTGCAAATCATGCCTGGCCAATCTGGTGGCCTTTTTATGATAGAGGGACTGCAGCAGTCAGCAAGGGAAGACCAACCAGTGTCCTCCACCTGGACTTCTCTAAGACCCTCAACACAGTCTCACAAAACATCCTCATCTCCAAACCATAAAGAGATGGATTTGAAGGGTGGACTATCTAGCAGATGGATGCAGCCTGAGTTGTGTTTAACAGCTCTCTGTCAGGTGGAGGCTGGTGGAGGGTGGTGTCCCTCAGCATCACAGCTCTTGCGACTAGTGCTCTTTAGTATCTTTACCAATGACACAGTAAGATCAAGTGCACCCTCAGCAAGCTTACAAGATGACACAACAGAAGGAAGAGATGCCATCCAGAGGGACCTAGACAAACTTGAAAAGTGGGCCTGCAAGAGCTCATGAAGTTTAAGCAGCCCTGTGGAGAAGGACTTGGGGATTCTGGTGGATGAAAAGTCAGACACGAGTCAACAATGTGCACTCACAGCCAAGAAGGACAGCTACAGGATGGGCTCCATGAAAAGAGACGTCACCAGGAGGGCAAGCGAGATGATTCTCCCCTTATACTCTACCCTTGTGAGACCTCACCTTGAGTACTGCATCCAGGTCTAAGGTCTCTAACACAATAAAGACATGAACTTTTTAAAGCATGTCCAGAGAAAGGCCACAAAGATAATCCAAGGTTGCTCAGAGATGCTGCAGATGCCCCATCTGGAAGTGTTCAAGGTCAGATTGTACGGGGCTTTGAGCAACCTGGTCTACTGGAAGGTACCCTTGCCCACAGTGGGGATTTTGGAACTAGATAATCTTTAATGTCTCTTCCAACTCAAACCGTTCTAGGATATACTACATATTTCAGACTCTTACCAGTAAGACTTAAACTGGAAGTTTGCTTGTCTGAGTCTCCCCAGTCCCACATGCAGAGGGTGGTAGGGTTTCTTTGTTTGTGTTAAGCAAGAGATTATGCTAGGTCCTCAATTTCTGATCTAGGTTCTTTGACACAGTTGTATCATATGGATTAATTCTACAATGAGATGAACTCTTTTCATGCCACTATTCCATTGCAACTCAGAACGGCCTTCTGGCCCACGTGTTTTGTAATACAAATTATCATGGACATAGTTCAACTAGCCTGCAGCCTAAAACTGGTCTCCGGCACTCGTTCTCTCCTCTCCTTAGAGACTTTAGTCCTTGTCCACTTGTTGGAGTCCAGGGCATGGGGAAAACCCCTCCTGCTGCCCTGGGGAGTCCAAGACCCTGGCTGGGACCCCAGGAAAGCATGACCTTTGACATTAGTCCATGGGAAAAACTTCCAACACTCAAATGAGTTGAAAACAACAAAAATGAAAAATAGGTAGTGGTTTAGTTTGTGACAGGGTGAAAATTTGTAGTTTTGGGTTTTTAGAAACAAAGTGGATGAGAGCAAGATGGAGAATTTCAGGCGGTGCCTTAGGTTCTTCTCCTTCAACTCCATCTTCTGCTGTGACGGTGGCACAAAGACATTGGTAGATGTATAAATTGTGTGTCTAGAATCAATAGCGATTATTGGCACAAAACTGTAGATATAGTACATTTTAAGAGTTAACTGGACTAGAAACCTTCAAAAGACCTTGAGCACCCATTGTCCGGGTCACTTGGCAGCGTGTTTTCCACCGCGTTAAGCCTGGTGTTGGCGGCTCAAGAATCTTGAGATAAGAAATTGAATAAACATCTTTGAAGACTGAAGCTGAAAGTTCCACTCATCTTTTAAACCCTGGTACAGGACTTTGTAAGGAAAAATCCCCTAATTAGGAGTTTCTCGGATTACTAAAACCAATATCCACTGACTGCAGAAGAGGCCTAAGAAGAGTACGTGTCCCTAAAGTTAGGTTTTGCTAATAATTCCTCTCCTTTCTTCCTTGCTGCTAGACTCTGCTTGGGAAGGCTTTCAGTGTTACAGCCATTCAGTTTCAAGACCAACTCCATTCTCACCTTACATATACCAAAATACTGTGCAATATGTCAGTCCCTGCAATTCCCTCCTGTCTTATGGGATGTGCTCACTGCGGACACTCGGTTCCCCTGAGCTTCATTAAGAGCAACATTACATTCATTCTCCCACTTGTTTCTACTCTTCCACTTCCAGAGATTACTGAAAACAATTTGGGATCCTTCTGGATTGAACACACCCTAAAAGATAACATAGACAACACCTCACTGAGCTTCCAGGTGATGCTTTCCCATATTTATTCAAGAGCTGCACAAATTCAGCTTCAACAATACCAGAACCCGATTTAGAGACTTCAAAAGACAGCACTTGAATGCTATTCCAGATGTGTGGGCGATATCTAGTTTTCTGTTCTTACTCTTGGCTGCAATACTTCAATAACTATTATTAACTGAGGGCAGCAAGCCTAAAACAAGAACCACAGACTCTCTAAATTCCAGAAAAAAAAAGAAAAAACAAAACAAAACAAAAAAAAACCCCAACAAAACACCAAAACCAGTGAAACTATTAATTCTCTAAAACACAAATTAAGAGCTTGAAGTCACCATTACACTTTAAAATCAGCTGAACTATTTAGACATGCAAAATTAATCAGCTGAGACAAAATACCAGGCTTCCCTTCTGAACCATTAAGAGAGACTGACTACACTGAAACACACCCAGAAGTTAATTTCCAAAATGTCAACTAACCTCTAATAACAAAAGGCAGAAAAGAATAGGCTTTGCAGGGAAAGAGGAGGAGGAACACTTTCAAGTGTTATCATCAAAAATGCAACAAAACTGGCTTCAGGTTTGTTTTGACCAATCTTCTGCTTTCACACTTGAGATGATAAGAAGCCACCAACAGCAGGAATGACCAGATATGACTTCAGAGCAAATATCCCAAATACTGAAGACTTCACACACACAGAGAAAAGGAAATCAAGTTCCGCATGGAAACCAGAGGTTTGTTTATGTTTGAGTATTTGTAATCACCACCAAAAGGAAGCTGTGGGTTTATTTTCAGGGATCTATTTTTAGCCAGAGCATTATCTCAACATTGTCATTTTATGGTATTAGGGGGAAAAATGGTTTCCTTGTACTAAACCTAGAGTCATCATATTTCCTGTAAGCAAGGATCAGCTCAAAAAAAGACCCACTGAAAAATGAAAAAATCCTTCTGGGTTCTCTTTTCTTGACTAGATGCTGACTCAACTTTGCTAACAGGCTAATGGTGCCGCTTAGTCTCAAGTGTGAAGAAACCCAAATTGTTATTCTCAAAGAAAACAAGTTTTGATTAAAGGCTATTGTCAAAAGATGCTCACTGATGCTGGCAGTACACTAAACTAATTTTTAGGTCATATTAGATTAAAGACTCGTTTTCCAGCCTCCAAGCTCAACTGGCATAAGAAACAAACCAACTACTTCATGGTCACCTTCTCACTGACCAAACCAGCATATTCCTGACCTCCAACCTGTCCCCAACACACACAAAACCAGGCAGCCCAGAATCACAATGGTACATTCAAACACATAAACTAAGACTAAAAAGCTAAAAGGAAATATCAGAAGCTCCTAGCTTCCGTTGTATTTGCAACACAAATAGTCTGTTTATTGCACACAGTCATTCCCTGTAGAACGACCACAGGTGATAACCAACAGCAAAAGGTTAAAGCAAAAATACTAATCTAGAAATTAAAATTGCATGGAAAGGAAAGTTCTCCACAGTATTCCTCCAAAATAAGGTTATCCATTGCTTAGGGGGCTTAACAGACACTTGGAGAGAAGACAGCACATCCAGTGACATAAAAGTATGAATTGTCAGCACTGTAACAAATAACATCCCAAAAACCTTAATATAAACTACTTTATCCTTACTTATGATTTTTCCCTACACTCACCATTGGTACTGCTCTGCAAAAAGGTATTCTGAGCCTGTTTTGACCAGTAAGCATTAGAAAAGCCTATCTCTAATGACTCCAGCAACAACTGAAGCTTGGTAATAAAAAAATCACTGCAGTGATGAACTCCGTCTGTGAAGACAGCTCATTACAGTATCCAGAAATACAATATGAAACAGGTCAATCACCTAGAGGGCAAGCCAAGGCAAATAAAATGTAGGGTTAACTTAACCATGAGACTAGTAGCTTCAAGCTTTCTTTACAGACTGGAAGTTGTATTTTGTATTAAAAAGCTCTGCAAAGTCTGTGTTCCACAATGAAGTTGGTGTGGAAGTTTCTCACACAACTTTTTCTGGTTGGCCATGGCTGACAGGAGAAAGCCAAAGGCTAACATCTGAGAGTATCTGAAATAAAGATAAAGCTATATGCACAAGTGGTTATGCTTTATTTCCCATCACTTTAATTAATGAGAAGAATCTTATGTGGTAAAGGAAAAAGCAGTCCCACAGTTGATGACCTACTCCTATCTCAAAGGTGGAAGAACCACAGCTGAAAAGCAGGTACATCTTTAGCAGTAATGCTCCGTTGCTGCTCACTGCATTTCCTCAGCACACTGTCTGTAAAAGACATCCAAAAGCTAATCATCTTGGTCTCCTGTTTTGGAAATAATTTTGCAGAACTGCAGTCAAGGTCAGGAATTAATTTCTAAATTCTGTAGAATATATAAACATGGACTGTAGCACCAAGTATGTGGTCAGAACTCAAGCTTTTCTCCTCATCAGAAATAAATATCATATCACTAGAGTTATAGATCACCTTTGTCCCCCTTACAGCACTCATACTCCTCTTTTACAACAGTCTCTGTACACAATTCTCAAACTTGTACTGAAAAAATAATTACAATACGGAGGTAGATGAACAGAACTTTAAAGTTATCTAACTTTAGAGCACAACCAATAATTTTGTACGGTTTCTTCTACACAAAAGTTGAGGAAAGATGGAGACTACAGCTGTAGAGGCTCCTGCATTACTTACTTGTATAGCATAAGCTAAATTCTAATCTATTCCTATTTTCTGCTAGCTTCACAGTGCAAATAAAAGTATGAAGAGAGCATTCTGCACTGACATGAAAGGAATAAGGTCAACATGGCAGCATACCTTTCTCAGTTGAATTTGCTATTCTTGCTATTTTTACCATGTTTTAAACATAATGTACGCTGACATCATCATTTAGCCTCTCCTTTTTCACAGGCTATGGTTGTTTGGAACACCACACACTTCCACTACAGACTTTAACACAGAGGTGACTGAAACAGGGAGAAGAAAATATAAAAGCACACAAGAGAAAACTCTTAAATTTCACAGGTTTAAAATCTTATTTTTGGGCACTTCTTGTATTTTGAACAGCAGGACTCCTTTGTGTGTAGGCACCTAAGCCCCACACATCAACTTATTCTTAGATACAGCTGTCCAACTCTGGTCCATGGCGTGCAGGCACACAAGGCTCTGTGCCTGTACATCTCTCCCTACCTACACAGACACACACTATCTGTAGCCCTTGTCCCTCATCGTCTCTCTTCCTCTACCTGCCCCATTGAACCAAGCACTAAGGCAGGAAATAATTGTCACTTGAAGCTGTTGACACACTTCCTGCTCTCCTGCAGCCAGGAGGGGAGAAGTTCTGTGGGTCAGGTAACTCATCCCGGCATGCTCAGCAAGGCACATCATTTCCAAGAAGATAAAATTCTGTAATGCATCCTGGCATAAGCTCTGCAATACTGATTTTCCGAGGCAGACCTTGACATCCCATTTTAACTGCATGCCTTGCAACATAGAGGACTGCTAATCCTTTTATACTCCAGCCAAACCATCCGTGTCATGAATTGTGTCACAAGCAACGATCACAACAGAAATTTCACATGTTGAAAAATGGTTAGGTTTACCTGTTAGGAGCATCCAACAGCAGACCACATCCCACATAAAAGCCTCACAACAGCAAGTCCCACCACTCCCTAACACCGTATGCATAACACCTCTCTCTCTTCTACATTAAGGGTGTAGCTTTTTAAATTTTGGAAGTGGCAAATGAGGAACACCCTCATCACGTCCTCCTCACTGTTAAACACATATTCTTTGCCCTGTCCTTCTGCATTTAACATTCAAGTAGCAAACAGTGGCAGATTTGCTGTGCAAGTAATTGTGCCAGTTCCAGAACCATCATGACAACTTTATGCAGACAAAATTCTTTAAAGCTGTGAAGATGTTCCTTTCCTTCCCCTCTGCTCCCCCTTCCCAGTTGCATAAGCTTATTTTTCAACATTTGGCAAGAGAACGAATGCATTAGATCACAAAGGACCAAATCTGTTGCTGTTGTTTTCCTTTTAAGCTTCCTTAATTAGGCCTCCAGTTTTTGGAAAGTAAAAGGAAAAAAAATGCACTGTGGTACAGAACTATCAATATTAACGAACAAGACACATCCCCAGCTTTTAAAAATATTCTGTTTGAGGCTAAATCAGCGTATCTAAAAGTGACCTATTTGGAATAAGTATGTCACCAAGTTCGATATTTAGGTCAGTATTTGTGCAATAATTCTAGTCTGTCCTGAAAACAGAAGTTCTGTTCACCTCGGGACACATACATATAGGAAAACCAATCTTAACACCTATTCACCTTCCGAAAATGTACAGAGGCAGAGCACAAGAGCTGTCTTGGCTATGACAGATTCCACTGTTACAATGAATCTGATTATACAGGAGTGATGCTTATTTTTAATTAAATTAAACCCCAGCCTCCGCAAACATGAATTCAAATCTTTTCTAGCATATACATATTTATTGCAGAAGTGATGCGTTAGGATTTGCCTCATTCTGAAACACCACTAAAAAGTCAACATTGCCAATATTCTGTGGGGAAAAGATTGCAGAGCAAGCATTCTTTGCAAGTCTCCTTTCAAGATTGAGCTTGTTATTTAAAAGTTAAAATAACACCATCTTTTAGCTCTTCTGAAGTATACAGAAGACAGACATGAATTTTTTTTTCATAGTTAAAAACCGAATAGAGCCATTTTAATGAAATATTTTACCAGAGATTTCCTTCTGCATTAGAACTGATAGTTAAAGCTCTCATTATGCTAAGTAAGAGTCAGAAGCCTCAGTTTTCAGCAGCACATATCAGGAGCACAAAGGAGAACTACTCTGAAGAGCTACCACTGAATGTAAATTAACACAAATGTCAGTTTCAAAACAAATGCCATCAAACAACATTTATATTTAAAATAGTCTTAAGCATTATTAATAGAAACTCACAAAAGTGCAAGTACTATATACAACACCACTATTAGGGAAGAATCTGTAAACACCATGGGACCTAGCCCATACCAAGCAACGAGAAGCTAAGTTTCAGAGCCATAATGCCTCCCTCCTTCCTGAATTTCCTTGCTTTTAGAAACACAGTGCTTTACACAGTCTTTTCTTGGTCAGCATGAATATTTCAGCAGCTTTGAACTTGATTAGTTTCTAAGCACACTGAGGCAGAACACTTCATATAAATGTTGGGGGTTCTTCCCAGTCTAAGAATGTTAGTTTGCCTGAACTACAGAGCTGAAGATTCAACTTTTCTCATTTCTTTATACATGTAAATCAGGTGTGGTGCACCTTACAATTAAGCACTTTGACACAAACAGCACCAGCTGGAGGAAATTTGTGTTACTTTTGCAGCATTACTAGTTTCCGTGTTTCTGTTCTTCAGACACTGTGCAGCACTTCCCACATAACTGCCTTGCATACAATCATGCTTGTCTCTGTTTTTCAGTTTCAGGACAGGAACCCCAAACATCAAAAAAAACCCAACTTGAAGTGCCAAAGTACCATTCAAAAATCCATGAATGCAGAATGCCAAGTTTCAGGTTTGGAGGCTGGGGAGTTGGGGCAAGTGCCTTTAGTTTTCCTCAAAGCATGTTTTATCAGCTAAAAGAATAACAGAGAGAGTTTCTTCACTTCTGACAGTCTGAAAAGACACTTGAAACTATGTATTTTCTTCATCCACTTACATAAAAATGGGAGGTTATCGTGAGTGCATGGGGATATGTTCTCATGCTGGCTATCATCCCGATGCTGTTAGTCATTTGGGTGAACCAGAGAGAGAGAAGCACAGCATGGCACAGAACAAGCTTATGCTGCCAGTAATTCAGAAGGGCTTTCTGGCCATTTATCTCTAGCTCTGAAGTTCATTGTTTTCCACTGTTTTCCTCACTCATTAGATTTGCCTTTCATTTATCTGATGTCAAACTCTCCAGAGATGAAAGGACATTACTGTCCTAGAGACAGCCCCAAAGCAACAAGAACTCAAAAACCTGACAGACTGTGCTTCACCATCTCATAAAACTTGCCTTGGGGATTTCTACCTTGAGGCTTAACAGAACTAAGCAGATATGCCAGAACAGCTTCTTTAAAAAGAATTTTAAAACTTACCAGAAAAAAAACCCTGAAAGACGTTTTAAATGATGCATGTGCTAGAAGGTGCAATAGTTACTGATTGAAGAAAGTTTGACATATAATCAAACCTCTTAAAAAGAGTTAAATGAAACAATGCAGGCCCTAAATTCCTATAATTAATTGTGCTCTAAGCCCAGCATAGAGAGGTTCAGCAACACTTCAAAGCAGGAAAAAATTCCTTTATTCTAGCAATTTAATGTTTAGGTTCTGTGTAAGGAATGAATTTAAAAATCCTGACATTATTTTAGGTTTTAATAACACTAAAAAAAGCTTTTTAACTGAAACGTTGACAGTTATATTTGTCATCCTTGTTGTTATAATGGTCTCAGTAGATCCATCCAGCTGATAAGAAAATGCAAGAAGCTCAGTACAGCACATTGCCTACACAACTAGAGTAGAAAGAAGTCTCGGTTTAAATGCAAAAAAAATTCACCTCCTTATTGCCTGTTACCAAGAGCTCTCAAATTGAGTATTTCCACACAACACTAACAGCAGCAACAGCAGTTCCTGGCAATCAACCCAGAAGAGGGACAGTATTGCTGCATGGAGAAGACTGAACTGGGGGAAACTCCCCAAACATCCCATTCACACTAGAGCTAGCAGCATTCTCACCTTTGACGCATGTCGCAGCCATCGCAGATATTCAGTGAAGTTATCGAAACAAATGTAGTAGGTCTGGCTTTGAGGTCCAGAGGAGCTAAATGCTAAACAGTGCTGGTGCTTCTTCACTTCTTCCACCTACAGCAGAGACACAAAACTGTGAGTCAATAAGAATCAAAACTCTCTTTGCAAAACTCCCAAGGCAAAGTTAAATTGTGCCCAAGAGGACATCATCAAGTAGAGCTGGATTAAACATCTCAAACATCCAGGCTGGATCTTGGCTGTCAAATGTTCATGAAATCTACACAAGCAGGAATTAAAACAGGAGGACAGAACTAAAGGAGAAAACCACCAAGAACATAAACATTTTAATAGAAACTGAACACCATAAAAGGTTTGCCAGTGAAACGCATTTAAGTCTGTTTTTATGCAACCTAAAAAAATACAATTTATACTCCTTGGTTATTAAAAACAGGCTTAACAAAATGCTTCTCTAACAGCCCAATTAAATTCTTTGGCATTTCTCAACTTGCTAAAAAACACCCAGAATACATCATTCTGCTACCATACACGAGAAGTCCCACACAACTTATGGTCTCAATGTCTCAGTACAGCATTCTGGAAAGCCTTTGCAAACCAGGAAGTGCAGAGTATTTATGGGGATGAGGAAGAATATTTTTTGAGCATTAATTTAGAAAACACTTAGTTCTGTGCCAAGCACCCTCCCCTCCCAAGCTTTGTCAGCAGAAGCACTCAGTACATTTTTCTGAGCTTAGTTATCCTTTTCTTTTAAAATTTGTTGTCAACTTTCTGTTTAACACAATCTGCATGTTTTACATCACATAAGGCATTTCTGTGCAAAAGCTACTTAGAAATTCCACATTAAGCAATTAAAATTGTACATTATCTTTTCCTTTTTTAAATTAAAAGAAATATATTGAGATGAAAAGAATATTCATCTCAAAGAGAAGGTTGATGGGAACCTTAGTACCATCCTTTTCAGCAACCTACAGCCAGGAGTACAATTCACTCCGGAGAGTTCACACACTGTTGCCAAAAGAGGACAATGTTTCTACTTCAGCATCTCCCAGGAAGAGTTGGAGAATCATGTGAAGAATCCCAGAAGAGGCAGGAAAAACAGCTCATAGATGGCAGCACTACTTCTCACACTGCTAGTATAGAATATTAATGAATCAACTCTAGTCTGCATATATAATATTGTGAAGCTTGTTTCTCTCCAAATAACTCTTTAGAATTCAACTCACCAGTATGTAAAGGAGTATTAGTCAAGGTGTAAATTCATCCTCAAGATGATGATTCTCTTCCCATTACCTCAGCTAAACAAGTCAGTAACAGTTTTCTGAAACACTACTTAGGCTAAAGCCGTGATGGTGTAATCTTATTGTCTTCACTACAGTTTCACAGAAGAGTTAAGGTGGGAAGGGACCTCTAGAGGTCCTCTAGTTCAACCCCCTGCTCAAGCAGGTCCACATAAAGCCAGTTACCCATGTCCAGATGGTTTTTAAGTATCTCCAGGGGTGATGGATATGCCATCACCCATCTGGATAACCTATGCCAGTGCTCAGTCACCAACACCGTGGGAAAAAATAAATTTCCTTGTGCTCAGTCTGGAACTCCTGAGTTGTAGATGTAATCTATCAGGAAAAAGTTCAGTTTCAGCTTTTCACAAGGAAAAATGTTTGTTGCTGTTAGCCCACAACAGACCACTAGTGATACAACGCTGAATACTCAAAACTTCCCCAATGTTCAGAATAAGCCATGCCCTTATTCGTTAATTTTCAGAACTTAAGACCAACCCAGCATGGATAAAACATGGATGAGGAGGAACTGCACAGATCACACATGACAGACCTGCATGTATCCTTTGGCTGTATGCTATTGCACACATAAACCACTTAGCACTATACAAAAGAAAAATACACTGATTGTGCATCTGTTGTTTTTCTTTGTAGTTTTAATTCAAACATTCTAAATTGTTAAATATGACTGACCATAATCAAAAGTCATTTATATACTTTGAAAATCCCATTCATAGAAACAAGCTTTTGGAGAGTCAGGATCATCCTAATTGAATGCAATCTTCTCTTCATAAAGAGACACGGGTTAACCAAGCAAATAAATAAAATATCTTACTTTTCCACCAATTAAAGGGAGGACATGCATCTTTCCAGTCTGGCTTTCTTTTACCGATGAGACAATTAGGCATGTTCCACAAAGGATAGCTTGGCGTCTTGTCCATCTGTTGACTGGCAAATGTATTTTCCCTTTTCGAACATTGTACATTCCTGAGAGCTGAATCCGTTCAGAGCTGCCAGTGCTGTGGGGCTTTCCTGAAATAGAAACAAAAGCATCCACTTAATCACAGAAAATCTTTGCCTTTTTCACTCAAATCATCCTGAGACTTGATCAGCAAAATTTCAAGCTACAAACTGCAGCATGACAAATGAAATACAGCTCCAAAACCATGCAAGCAGTTAATATTAGCTTCAGTATGGTCTTCTTTCATAGGTAGGATATGACAGGTTGGTATCATGAGGAGCAGGTCACATTAAATAATCTGCAATAATCATAGAAGCACCAATTAATGGTATCAGCATTGTCTATTGAACCTGGAAATCAAATGTTCATCCACAACAATAAGTAATTGGTTCCTGTTGAGTTCACATGGCATGTGGTGACTGCAGAAGGGGGTGATGTAGTGCATGCTGATCCATATCTTTGCACTCCCATGTCTCTTCCTGCTATCCTTCAGGTCATGGTTTAAACAGCTTCAAAGGCTTCCCAAAGAACACAGGTCCTACCCTCCCCAGCTCACACTGCTCAGTCCAAACTCCATAGCAGAGGCAGCACACCCAGCCATTACATTAGCAGGTGCAACCTAGATGAACCCCTCAAAGACCTTGCTTTAGTCTGACCAGAGATTTGGAAAGAGTGAAGTACTTTTGTCTGTATTACAATGAATTCACTACTTTTAGCAATTCAGATTATTAGCATAACTACCAATTAGACCAACTGTGTTAAATGACTTTAAATGTCTGAGATTCTACTAATCTAATAATAAGATTCTACTCTACAGAAGACATATGAGCAATGGCAACACAAAGACAAGGATCTCTCACCTCTGCTCTTTCAGGATGTAAACGGGAGGCACAATTTACTTACTCTAATCTGATTTATCTACACCAAGTTACCCTATCAAACCCTAAACAGTCCAGCCCAGATCTGAGTCATCCAAATCTATCCAAGTATTTTGCAAACAGAGACAAGAGCTAATCATGTTCAGGTTAAACCAGTTCAAATTTATGTAAGAACATCAGTCTTGGTGAACTTTGGGAGGGAGCTCCCCTGGATAAACAATCCAAAGGGTATGTTAATTCCAAGTAGCTTCCCCATCACGACAAAAGATAAATCGCTAATTTTCCTGAACTGATGTTTACCAAAATTCTTAAACATAAAGAATTAATAGCTTATTAGAACTCCAGAAAAGCAAAGACTAGATTCTACCACCAGTATTTCAGAGCTATGCCTACTGATCTCCAGCAGTGACAAGTGCTGCACACTATTACTCCAACTTGCTATTTTTCCTGCTTGGATGACAGCTCACTTGTCTCAATGAGTCTGCTCTTGCCTTCCAATTATCTACGGAAAGATAGAAGACACCTACCACATGCCCTACCCACTGCCTTTCTCTCACCCCTGCCTAGCCTGCGCCAATTCTTGTCCTTATCTTTAAAAGCTGCCTTTTTGAATCTTCCTGCCAATTTAATGAGCCAACACTTGGCATAGTTACCCTCAAGCCTTGCTCTGCTCTAATAAACACTAGCATTTAGGCTACCAATGTCTGCCAGTTTAGATCTGCAGGAACATCACTGTTGCTTGAAGCTGAAACGCTGAAACTTTAATGCCCACAAGGTATCAGCATCAAATTCAAAAATAGGTGCTCCAAGAAAGCAGCAGTTACTCTGCCAAGCAAACTCACATCCAACCACAGAAGCTGTGAATTAACTCTTTGCCTAACAAAAGGAAATGGGACACCTGTTCCATGCAAAGCCATAAGACAACTGATAGAGAATACAAGAGAGTCAATTAGAGCAACTCAGCCTTAACAAACACAAAAGCTGAATCGAACACTGCATTTAGAACACGAAACATTTAGTTCTTAAAATAACTGAGAATTTACCTAGTTTGTGCAGAATGATGGGCTTCATGCCACAGAGCACTGATTAAAGAATTAACACACACAAACACCCACATCTCTGTAACGGAGTAAAAAGTGCCTGGTAAATACTAACAGCACAACTGCGTAAGGAATAGCCATCAGGGATGAGTGCAGCTGCACCTCTAATATTATGTTTTATGATCATCTTCCCAGGTCTATTTTCTGACTGTGTGCTCTCTAACTTCCCAGGAAAAGCGAACATGCTGCTGATAGAAACCCCTTAAGATTGCAAGGCATAACCTCAATCTCTTGGGAAGACAAGCTCATTTAGCATTTCAACATAACCAAATGCAACTTTCACGAACACGCAGGAACAAAGGGCATAATTTGCATTTAATATGGGCAGACCTCTGTCCTGGAAAACACCAAACCTCAAATTTTTCAGGAGTATCATGGATAGTAAAGAGTATGAGCTCTGGCTACAGTGCTGCAGCCCAGAGGCTTGGTAGGAAACACATCTTTCTGGAACAATCAAGAAGTAACATTATCCTGCCTAGTCCAGTGGTACAAAGACTACCACACTAGGTACTCACACTTCACAAAAGGTTCTGAAAAGTTATTCTTGGAAAAGGTTACAGAAGAAAATAAATTCAGTTGCCTGAGAAATCTGCTTTCTAGGACCAGACTCTCTTGGACTAGGTACATGATGTTAGGCACAGCCAGACCTCTAAAACTACTCAGCAGTCTCCAAAAAGTACTTCCTAAAATTTCACGTAAATTCACAGAGTTTGTAAGTCACAAGATTCAGTAACAATCCGTATCATTAGTAAAGGTTTACTAGAAAAACTGGAAGAGAGCTATCACTAGAAGTATTCCTGCTAGATATGTGAATTGTATCTTCTCTCAAACTTCATATTTGACTGGAAAATTACTGGAATAAGAACTTTTAGTTACTCCTACTATAAAAAAAAATTAAAAGAATTTAAATAACCCCCTTAAACTCAAAGGAACCTTTCAAAGGATTTAAGGTGCTTTTTCCCAGCAAGTACTATCCTTTGCTAAGTGAAAGCCAGAAGGTTCTTGATGAGAACATACAGAAAAAAAACACTGGACCTATTTCATTAAAGCAAATGGTTTCTCTCGTCCTATTCTTGTCTACTTCACTACATAACCAACCATCTGGTTGGACCAGACGATCTTTCAAGGTTCCTTCCAACCTGGGCTCTTCCATGATTCTGTAGCTTGAAAAGCTCATGTTTAATATTGGATCACATGTTGTTGCCTAAGATGCAATCTGCTCAGATATTCAGTTTTCTTCCTGCTTAAGGACTGTAATAATTGATATTTGATAAAACACTGGGATACTACTATCATGCAAGTGGGGAAAAGTCAAAAGCCACTGATTTTGGCTATATGATTTTAAGCAGAGGTTAATCAAGGACATTTTGATAAGATTGATTTTAATCTTATAATCAAAATTGATTTTAAGCAGAGGTTAATCAAGGACATACCAACTAGCTGTAGAACTAAATTCCTAGATTCCTAAATCTGCACAAATATTTTTTGCAGGTAAGTGTGAGCAAAAGCTGCTTGAAAAGTAGCAGCCCTGCCTACTGAAAAATAAGCTTGGACAGAATGAGCTTTAGAGAGCTCAGGTATTAGCTGCCAAGAGAGCATAAAAGCAGGAGAAGTTTAAATGACAGTGAGCTCTGCCACAGCAGAAGTGGGATGGGGTTTGGAAAGAGTGTGAAGCGATCTAAGGCTGCCTGCTCCTCACTTCAGGGAGGAAAGCAGCAGGTGGCAGAGTCTCCTGCAAGAGGGCTCATCCCTGACAGGCTGGGGAATGGAGGACAAGGGAAAGGGTCAGAACCGCACCTGCCTTTTCTATGACCTGGAAAATAATCAAATCAGAAGGCAAGTGACCTTTTTTCTTCCAAGTGTACAGAAAGATAGGGAGCAATTTGGACTACACCAGAATGCCTTTAGGCTACGAATCAAACACGAAAAATTACGGCATAACTACAGCATCACCACCAAAAATCTGTTGGTTTTGAGGTACCCTGCCTCAAACAGTGCCAGTAGAAGCACTGTTTTCAATAAAAGCATCAGCAGTTCTGAAATTATGTTCCTCAATCTGCCTCACAGGCCTCCCATTCAAGATTTAGAAGGCTACATGAGATTCACATACAGATTATTCTTCAGCTTTAACTAACCCTGAAGGAAGCAAATGAATTTTCACAGGGGCTTGTGATAATATACCAAAGCCAATAGTTATGCAGATAAAATGTTAATTATGATCCTTTGTGACTTGAAACATAAATTTGAATCCTGCCAAAAAATTTAAATATAATTATTGTTGCACTGATCAGAATGAAGGCAAATAAGCCAGAATATCCAGAAGAATCACATACCAGAAAATGTTTTTCAAATGCTAAGCCCAATCAAAGCAGTTTGAGTATTTTAGCAAGAAACCATAAAAAGATTCTTTTTCATTCCTGTCAGGTCTCCAAGACTACAGCAACTCCTAAGCAACCCCACAACAGGACTTTTGTTCTGTGCAAGGCATTAGAAGAGATGCCTCAAGGAATTATGAGCAGACCACTCATTTGGCTATCTTGATATTCATGGCTGAATTCCTCTCAGTTGTAACTCCTCCCAAGTCCTGGAGAGAATCTAGCAGTATTCACAAGGATAAAGAAAAGCAACGGATTTGATTGAAACAGCAGGACTGTCACTGGAACCACAGAACCTACCCTGTTTCACTGGAAGCAGGATGGGACAGGAGTGATCTTTCTATGATGTTAAAGAACTAAGATCTCACCAGAAGCAGCCTGAGGAAGCTCTGGGTACAGAGCACACGGACATCTTGCCTGTTGCAGAGACTTCAAACCTTATTAAATAAATACCCACAGCCACTTGCTTTGGATTCTGGAGTAAATATCTTCATCCCAGCGATGGAAAGCATATGGAATACATTACCATCAGAAGTTATAAAACACCAGCTCATTATGGGACATAAAAGTACTTGGGGAGAAAAAAAACCTCTCTTCAGCTACACGGCTGATTAAGTTGCAAGTACTTAGTATTCCCCCCTGTTTGAAAAGTACAGCCAATAATGTCTGCCTCTAAAGAGAGACTTAAGACATTACCAAAATAAGAGCAGGGAAAAGTGTTGACATAAGAAACACGTTCACTTCTGTGCAGCAGGTCTTATTTTTATTACTAATATTGGTTTGGTGGAATGAAAACTAAAAATTCCTCGTGACCTGCACAGTGCAGGCAGCCCGGCCAGCTGGAGTGACTGCCCGCCCTGAGCTGTCTCGAGTATTTGCCAGTGGTAAGAGAGGCTTAAGTTATTATTCAGTAGGAATAGTGTCGAAGTTTGAGACTTTTCAGAAGTGACTGAATTAACTCTGAGTGCCTAATTTAGGGATGTACTTTTTCTGCTACAGCTGGGCAGCTACAGAGATCGTCATCCTCCTCTGCACACTGCTGGGCCCCCGGCCTCAGGCCAGCATTGCATCAACCCCACCACATCAGCTGTTCCTCCCAAGCTGTCCCCCAGTCCTTTCAGACAAAAACTGCTGCTTTAATTTCTTGCTTCTCCTTTTGACTGAGAGGCCTTAGGGACAGCTCATGGTGAGTAGTTCAGCATGGAGAGCAGAGGAATGGCACGTAGGGATCAGAGCTGTGACACAGTGGCTGCTGCTGGAGAGGATATGTAATCAAACCCACCCACGGCTTTCAGCAAGTCATTTCAGAAACAAGATACTTCACACACAAATATTTATTCTGTGAATATCAATTCTTGTACGCATTGGAGGAAAAAACACCCAAAAACCACCATTCAGTTTTGAAGATTTTGCTCTGAATCCACTTGGGGAAAGCTGTGCTATTTCCTAGCTGGTTCAGCAGGGTGGGTGGCAGCCCCTGAGTTCATATCTGAAGTACCATCCCCACCACCCCACTGAACCGAAACCAGAACACCTCATCCCACCTTGCCTGTGAACCTGTAAATCAAAGCTCAGCGCTGGTCCTGCCTAAATATAAGTGCAAAGAGGCCTCAATTAGCTCAAAACACTGAAAGCCCTTGAGTGTCTTTGCCTACCTTTTGGGAAACTATGCCCCAATTGCTGTTGCTGAAACCTTACTGCCAGATCATTCTGCAGATTTCTACTTTTGCTCAAGCCCTTTCATTAAATACAGATGAAGCTACTGCCTGCAATGTTTTTGAAGCTTTTCAGTCATGTAAGGCTGCTTCTCCTTTCACTCTTGTCAAACTAAGGACAGCAGCGATGACTTCAGGCAAGCCCCAGTGCAATGAGATGTATAAAAATAAAGCAGAAAGTTGGATTAAAAAAAGAAAAAAAAAAGAAAAAAAGAAGGAAAAAAAGAGGGTGACAAAGGAAGCAAAAAAAAAATAAAAGTAAAACCTCAAACTATTGTACTGCTCTGGTTTTTTATTTGAAACTTACAAAGAAAACCTATATACAGATACATGCTTATTAGAAGTATTTTTTCTAGTCCACACCGTAAAAATTTAGGAACAAAGGCACAGAATTAGCAGATTTTATATTTAACTAAGACCAAGGATTCACCTCGCAGTCTCTACAAGCAGGCTGCTTTTGCAAAGGTAACAGACCAAGAACATCTATCAAAGTTTCACCTGTCAAATCATTCCAAAATCAGCAATTGAATTTTTGCACTCAAATCTACTTAGAATCTTAACGATTCCTGCAATATTTAACACAAGGCCGCAGACTGATTCTGTACTGCTCCGTCAAGGAGGGACTTGGTCACCATTATACTGTTCTCAAAGGCACGTAACTATCAGCATAGTTCCACAGTTTACCCATTATACTCCTCATTTTGCTGCATTCTGTACTATATGGATGCTGGGGGAAGCTCTGAAGTAGTTATGTTTCCTTTAAGCATTAGCAGATCGAGCTCTACTACTTCAAGGCTGTTACCTTTCTACCCGAGGAAGAAAAATAGACTTGGATTATACCGAACCGTGTTAAACTCACCCTTTTTTTTAAGAAAACATTTACTGAGACAAAACTGGCAGAGTAGAACACAGACAAGCCTTCAGTCTTTGTGAAACATGTTCTTCCTACTTCACAGGAAGATCAACCTCAAAAGCAAGCATTACCACTACATGATATGATACAATAAAACATAGTTAATAATTTTGTAGCCATACTCCTGCCTTCCACTTCAGAGTAAATCCTCACTGGAGGAAAGGTTTGTATGTATTTCATAATTGAGAAAATATCCCTCTTTCCCCACTGAGACACAGTTCAGTCTTTGTTCATTTGATCATTCCCTTTATCTTGTTCTCAAGAAGACTCACCATCTTAACACAGGTGCCCTAAAACCATGGTATCAACACTTCAAAGGACATCATGGGCAAAATATTACAAAAACTACTTCTCTGAAAAGCTTGTCTATCAAGTGTCATGTATATCCATGGAAGATGGCTGCAATACCTCTAATGTCAAAAACTAAGTAACAAAGTATATAAGCATATATAAGCAAAAGCTTCTGAAGAAGAACCTAACAATGATTCAGCAGCATTAACTGAAGAGTCACTGTTAACCAGCACAACTCCTACACTAGGACAACCTAATAAAGACAACAGGGTGAAGCAGGATACGCAGCAGTGGACAGGATGCTATTTGCAATTAAAATGAAGCAAGCACAGTGGAAATTAATCTGGATTACTATGTAGAGACAGCAAACACAAAGCCTTGGAATGCAACTGTTCTGATTCTAACAAGTGAACTCCAGATCTAGCTGCTCCAATGTTATTTTGAAAGATTTTAAAGTTCAGTTTGTACAAGCAAATGTCCATAAACACAGATTCACCACTAACAAACCGAAAATCCACCTGTTCCTAAACTCTTCACCCCATCTATCCCTACAGACTGCTCCTGCAGCTGAAACGTGTGTCCTTCATATTCTCAGACCTATGCATCCCCATTCACTTCACTTGTCTGCAGGAAATCCAAGCAAGTTACATGCAGTCAGTGTTGTTTACTTCAGCAAAATAAAGGCACACTTGATGTCCAAACTTCTGCTAGCATTAAAAATACAATGCAGATGCAGGCTGAAGTCTGTTGTTTTGTTGAAACATCTCATTTTGACAAAAGCTTATAAAAGAGAGATTCACCTGCTTTCCAGTAGCAAAACTCAATACCAACTCCTTTGGGAAAGAACCATATGCCATCTCTCCAAGGAGAAATAACTAAAATATCCTGAAAATATACCATCAAGAAAAAAAAATGTCATCTTCCTCTTGTGCTTTAACAAAGTTGCAAACAGCTGCAATATTGGTCTAGAGGCTTCCAGGAAATCTTACCTAAAACAACTTTCCCATCTTGAACTTAGGATTCATTTAAGGAAGCTACTGACTAAGATCTTCAGTGACATAATCTACCAAGTGTTTTTGCTCAAAGTAAATTTAAAACAGACCTAGTCTTACACTGGGAAGACTTGTGCTAAAATCTGGTCAAATTCCTTACGTGTATTTCTTTAAAAGAATACTTCAGCAATACATTTCAAGATAGTCCTTATTAAAATGGCCTCCAAAAACTCCATTTTCAAGTTTTACAGTTCTGTGCACTAATATTGAAGACATGAAAATGTAATAGATGTGGCCAAAAGGAAAAAAAAAATACTTAGAAACTCACCAGTACTTGCCACGACTTTTATGACAGCATGTACAGCTTCTATAGGATGGGACCCAATCAATGCTCAACTCATCTTCCCCCTTCCTTCCCAATTCAACCCCTATAAAGCACAGCTGAACAAAATGCTGAAAATGCACATTTTTTTTTAGTGAAGTCATGCAAAAATTGACTTCTACTTGTTATACTCCCAAAGCCACAATAAAGCCACAAGCACAGTAAAATCCCTGGCATCCCAAAGGATACTTATCCTGTCTGAAGCAATTGCTGTATTGGCGAAAGCTCTGAGCTAAGCAACTGATTTAGGCAAAGCTTGAGTCTTGATGGAATCAAAGAGCAAAATTACACTGAAGTTAACAGCAGCATTCAGGTTTTATCAGTGTTAGATGTTCAACACCAGGCACGGCAATGTAAGCTCAAAATAACCATCTGAATGCACACTCCTCTGAGAAGGAAGAATGACAGCCCCTGGCAGAAGTTCATCTGTATGTCTTAGTAGTACAACAGGAACATAGAAATCCATGCTCCTTACCAGCAAAAGTTGAGTAGATCCCCACACGCCCCTGCACATACCTGCCTTGCCCCAAGGATGGAAGACGTGGGTAGTCAAACATTTTACAAAAGCTACAGAGGAACATATGTGCATGCTAGGTCAAGAACTGTTTTGTATGAACTTCTTACATAACACAATGTCAACTTTCAACGTATTCTAGACTAAAATTCCACCAACTGCAAGATGATTAAGCTATTTCATGTGTTAAATGTATTCAGGTTCCAAGTACAGTGATTTTCTCCTTGTTCTTTCCTTAGAAGAAACAAGTCAGACATCCTACATATCTAAAAGCATGTAGTAATCCAAATCCTGTTAAGGTAAAATATTTTAAGTATGACACTTCCTACCACTGTACCAGCGTTGTTGCACAGATCAAAATCTAAACTCAGGATTTATCATAGGACCCAGCTGATAAGCAGCTTATGTCAAAACAATTCTGTAGAGTATTGCAAGGCTATTACTAGCACATCTCAACTACATCCAGTTTAAAAATCACAAATAACTGTGATATGAAACAATACTGAAAAATGTGTAACTTGTCCAAGTCAAGTCCCTCCAAGGCTTAGCCCTGCAACGAGAAGGCCAGAATGCTGGATTTGGAATTGGCAACATCTACAATCAAAAGCCGCAATACCTAATAAATAAAAAGAGAGGAACTAGTAGGTAAAGATTGAGTGACTGCTTTAAATTGCACAAAGACAGAGAAATACAAAAGCCAGAAGAAACAGCACAAGCAATTAGTCAGAGACTTATCTGTCATTTAAAATTCAGCTTCATAAACACGAGATTTCCAAGCTATTGCTAGAAGGAATTCTGGCTGACCTTATAATCCAATCTTACTCCATCATATCAGCCAGTGTGTTCACAACTTGCTAGGTAAGCTTAGTTCATACATGTTATGTCTATACCTTGGCTGCCTTTCCTATGTACCAGTCAATATTTGTACGTGCATGTGATTTTATGTAGTATGTTCATGCAAACTTTTTTTTTTAAGGGGCTAGTCAGAGCAATAATGGTTTTGGTTCTGACTGCAGTGAGCAGGCTCAGAGTACATATTCAGGTGAAAGTGAGAGCTTCAACAGGCCACAAGGACACTCTCGGTTGCCTCTTTCTCCTCTCCTACAACACCATAAAGACCGCTCCTAACATCACCCTTAACAGCCCTTCTTTTTCACTCCTCTCTTATCAGCAAGAGCAGCTTCAAACAATCACACAGAAGCCTGGATGATGAAAAAAGCAGAGACAGGATTTGCAGATACCCTTGGAAAACTTCACTACCTGGATTTCTGCCTGTTTGTAGCCATCCACCTTATTTTCTTGCTAAATAACACAGACCCTTTGATTCATGCTAACTTGACTTCAATCATTCAAGTGTTTTCTTTTTTTCAAATTTACATGATGAAGGTTGGATTATGCTGATATACATTACACATGTGTGTCACAGCAGAATTCTGTACCTCAGACCACATTCCTGAGGGGGGTGGAAAAAAAAGACAGAAGGAAAGCCGATTTTATAAAGTGTGAAGAAGGAAACAGTGGGAAGAGATGTGCATCATGAAGAAACATGAAAGGGAACATTTTCTCAATGCTTTTCTACACTTGGAAACAGGCAGAGAAGATTTATCACATGCCCACAGATATCAGGTTTGACACAGTTTCTTCTCTTTCCTACCTCAGAGACTAGAAGTAACTGGATAGCATATGGGAATTGTCTAGGAGTGCACATCATACGGTTTTATTACAAAGGAGAGGAAAAAACCAGAAAAGATTGGCTTTTTCCATTCCTTTTTTAAATTATATCAACTATCACACATCTGAGTCAATTCCAAACCCATCAGTTTTCTGTCCAAAGCACTCCATGGGTCTGTGAAAGGATAATCACAAATACTAGCTCATAAGCCTGACTAAAGTTTCTTCTTTGATGCTATACATCCCCTAAGAAAAATGTTGAAAATTCCCACACCCATAGTAAGAACAGGAAAAAGCCTGTACAAAGGTCCAGTTTTACAAGTACACAGTCTGATTTAGAGCTCCTGAAGCCTCAGGAAGTTATCTAGGAGAAATCAAAATAAGTTCACAAATTTCAGCTTTGACAGGAAAGTGAGTGTGCTAAAAACAACCTCCGGAACTGAAATTCATTAGAGCACCACTTTAACTCTGGTTCATGATAATTTTAGAAAGGGATCCATAAATATCCACCATGAGTACTTTGTACAACACTAGTAGGATCAACTTGAAGCTGGGGCTACTTGTCGAAGTTTTCTCTCAGTGAAAATACCCAGACGAGTCTGAAAAGTCCATCTACATAGGGGAGGACCCCATCCTGAAAGCTGAGCATCATCTCTACTGGCATTTGAATCCAAGACCTCTCAATACCACAAGAGCAGTCCAGCTGAACAGTGTTCAGTACAATACACAGCACAAGTAAGTCCATTTAAGTATATTGACTATGGTCAGACCGTAATAGTATTTCATTTTTCTGCCCTAGAAATGAATGCTTTCTCTACCATTGGAAAAAATACTGCGGCTACACAGAGACACAGCAGTTAAACTGTTTACTTTGAAAAAAAGCTGAGCAACTGAAACTGTTCTAGTCTCCATCCTTGCCCAATAACTAGCATCTGAAAACAAACAAAAAGCCCCCAACAAAACCAAAACCATTCCTCTCCAAAGCACATCCTTTGAAAGTCCAGTACATCCTAATCTTATGAAAACTGTACTGAACCCTCCACCCCGTAATCAGGGGAAAACCTAAAATATGCAAGATCTCATTTAAGCAGGCTCTCCACTTTGACCCACCCACTCTCACTGACCAATTGTCTTTATTGCCTGGCTCCTTACAGAGGAAGAGATCACTGTTACATTTGTCTTTCTGAAAGCCATTTCACAGGTCACCTCGATGCGCAGGAATGGAAATGGCCAGGACTTTACGATCCTACACACCCTTAAAGGCAGAAATTCTCTCCGCTGCTATCTCACCTGAATAGAGAGGAGGAAACACGAGACAGTGGATCAAAATCCTCCCATTTACCTCCCCTTTCCTGAGATTTATTGTTTGAGTGGACACAGCCACACATCCACACAAGGATCAGTATTACAGCTCTTCTCTCTAAAACACACATGAAGCTCTGCTGTAAGAAAAACCACAGGAAAGGTCTGTGATGCTCTCTCATTCACAAGCATTTGGACATATTTTGAAAAGAATCCTTCCAAAATACTATCATTTTTGTAAGAAATAAAAATCCCTGAATTCAGTGCCTTTTCAGTAAAACTGTTAAGTACTGCTTAGCCCAATGCCTATTGGTATGGTAATGATGGTTGCCTCCCTAAAATGTTCTCTCTGTCAAATGCTAATAACCCCATTCTTTGTGACTGTCCCTCCTGTCCCTCCCGGTCGGGTATCAGGTATCGCCCGGCCGGCCCATAGCCTCTGAGGTAATGCTCCTGCTGCTCCCTGCCCACCATGCTAATCGAAGGATTCCCACAATGCTCAGCGTATCGAAGGGACCCCAATTTGTACCAAAAAGCCCCTAAAGCGACGAGCCAGCACAAACTCCAGGCCCACGAAGAACACCTCCATGTCAGCAGAACGTCCAGCTACCTGCTGAGGCATTCTCCTTACTCGCCATAACCTTGAAGCACTGAAGAAAGGAGACACCCCACACACCCCGCCCCCACCAGCCAAGCACAACTTCCCAGGAACTTGAGCGAGGAAAGGAAGTCCCAGCACTGCCGCCAGGCAAAGCGGACTATCTCCTTCTCTGCGTTGTCCAACGAGAGCAAGCAGCGGTGTGTGCAGCCTCCACGGCCCCCACCAAGAGCTGATCTAAAAGAGCTGATCTTAATAAAGGCATTAAAAAGGAGCTGGTCTCCTTGCCTATTTGTTTCAATTTTGATTCCTCTGCCCCCTCCTTTGAGGGAGAACTGAGACTCCTGAAGACTTTTTCTTTTTGGTTTTTTTGACACCTTCTATTCATGTTCCAAACATCTTCATCTTCACCTCAGCAAGAAAGGAAAGGAACAGGTCAAGGATATATTATACTTGCAGCACTTTAATTTATAATATCACAGGAACAAAAACTTATTCAGTGGAATTTATTAGTAGGAGCAAAACAATAATTAATTTTAATTACAAACTATTTACTTTGTGCATTGGAAGCATGTTGGGTACAAAATGCCAAACTGTCAGCCTCCAAAAGAACATATTCTATTATACTTCAGATCAGTAGAACTCGCATGTTTTGAATTTTTTTTTAATGGGAAGTTTCATATACAGTATTGCTACATTAACAGATTTAATGAGACACTCTAATTTCTAGGCATCTAATTTCTAGGCATCTAATTTTAACTAGTAGATGATTTCTAGATAGCTAGTCAGATCACATTCAGCTACATAAGGATAACGAGACTAAACTGAAACACCATAAAATTATTCAATGTAACATTTTTAATGAGAAATAATCAGATCACAGAACTACAGAATATGCTGAGTTGGAAGGGACCTGTCAGGATCCTCAAATCCCACTCCTGGCCCTTTACAAGATCACACCATGTGCCTGAGAGCATTGTCCAAATGCTTCTTCGAACCCTGCCAGGCCTGATGCACTGAGACCACTTTCCTGGAGAGTCTGTTCCAGCGCCCCAACCCTCAATGGAAGAACCTTTTCCCAGTATCCAACTCTGCCCTGAGAGAAGGCATGCTCTGGCTGGAACACTGAGCAGGGAACCTACAGAGCCTCTATCACCAGGAGAAGCACCTCCCCAAAACTTGAGGAATCAGCTGCTTGGCAACCTAAGAAAAAGGCAGCCAGCCATCAGGATCTGCTTTCAGCTCCAAGGAACATTGGCATCTGTATTTTGGCTTTGCTATCAAACCTAGATGAGGAGAAGGCAGCTTGAGAACAGTCTTACACCATGGGAACATCTGCAAAGGTGTAATGGGAAGTAGGAATGAGAGGAAGAATTGCCTCTCTAATGCAGGAAAACATTTCCCCTTATTGCCCCAGTTTGACTTGCTCAACATTTTACTCTAATCTGAGTTTTTGTAGTGGCACCCTGCTGGTTTTTGAAGCAAATAAGCCAGTGACCCAGAATGTAATTAAGGCAAAGGAACTGTGCAGTTTACCTCATCCAATTTGCATTTTGTGCCTACTAACTTATACTATGAAAAGCTGTTTAGACATACTTTCTCTCACTGCTCTACTGAACTATTTGCTATTGGAATTGTTAATACAATGTGAGAAGTCATGAGGTGAGTTTAAAAACACTTTGATTCTCATTTACTTTAATCACCTTTCTCCTACAAAAGCATACAGCTGTTTAGACTGTTCACAAGCAGAGAGGCTTTGAGTAAGCATAGCGACTGTACTCGAACATTTATACAACCTGGTATTTCAGCAATTCTTGGCCAGTTGTTTCACCCTATAATCACTTTCTTTCCATCTCCTTGCAAAGCTTTCATTAATCCTTTGCCTCAGGTTTTGCTGCTCCCAGGGCAGAACTCACCACTGTCTCCACAATCTGGCTTCAGCAGTGCTTCATGTGCTCCCCAGCAATGACATGAACAGACCAAAGTCCTGTTAGGAAGGCTTATTCCATAAACTAAGACCACAGTTACTTAATATGGCAGAGATCACTTCCCTGAAGCTACCTAAAATTCATGGCAAAAATTATACAAAGCACATTACTAGACCAATGCCCAACCTGGAATCAAGAGTGCCATATCAGTCACTGAGACTTGACAAATTCCTACATTTGAAATAAACTATGGAAAGCTTGTCCTAATAAACTGTAGAAAAAAGGCTCTCAAATTTATAGGACACCACTGAGGCATGCTGGCCAGCATATGCTAAGATTCAGTAATATACACAGGAAGCCAACCAGAATTTGCTACAGAAACAAAAGTGGCCACTCTTCTTCAAAAAATAGGATTTGCTTGAATTTGAACTTGGTGATTTCAGCTCCAAGGATTCAATGACTTAGCAGCTGTCGAAGAGGTCTTGTCCTACTGAACCATGAAGTACAGTCTGACGACTTCATGTAGTTTCAAAATCCTTTGGAACATCTTTGGAAAATAAACTCATCAATCCACCAGAACTAATCACTATAGGAAACAATTTCTTAATAACTTAGCTTTTTAACTGAGAAACTTTTTTCTTCAAAGCGCAATCTGAAAGAGATATTGATTTTAAAAGCTTAATTTGAAATAGTCAAATCTAAAAAACTTAGTAATTTTAAGCTAAGAACATAGATCACCTCTGAAGGTACTGCTCTACTGGATGTTTTAAAAAATATTTTGTACTAGAAGCAGTTAATTCATAACAAACATGAAAATGATTTCTTCCAAGACATTTCAAGCTAATGCAAAAAAGGCCTTCTGAATCCACACATGGTATTAAGTTTTCACCACACAGAATCCAATGCATGGAAAGAAAATTCTTACGTTCCCTCAGTAAAAGTTGCTTGTGGAGAATGTGGAAATTATCAGAGAACATGGTGCTAGGCCTCAGGATATGGGACTGAAACCCAAACTTCTATCCTTTGCTTTTCTTGACTTCTAAATTTTATGCATTGTTTACCACTTTGGGCAGGGGAGTAGGGGAGGAAGAAAAAGGAAAGAAAGCACAAGCAGAAAATTACTTCTAAGTCTTTCTATGCAAGCTGCAAGCAGAGCAGCTGTGTTCATCCAGCAATCATTAGGGGGGAAAAATTGTTTTGGAACAAAGCAAATACAATTCAATACTTGAAGTTACACTTCAAAATCTATTTGCAAACTTCACAGTCCTAACTGGGTACTGTCACAGTGTAGTACAATAGCTCAGGACTACATTTACGTTTCTTGGAAACAGCTGTGTTTCCCTGTGACTAAATATAATCTTCCCAGAGATGCATCAGACAGGCTCATAACTCTTCTGTAAAGGAAACCTGCTGGAAGGTAAAAATGGGACAGCAGCAGTTTTAGGGAGGGATCTGGCCAGAAAGACTGCAATAATGAAAAAAGTGCATTCAGGAAATCTGTCCTTTCAAAGCACGGGACTCTTTATCAAGTCACCTTCAGCTTTATCTACACAACACAAATAAAAACAATTCTGGTTGAAGAAGCCCATTATTTGGTCTACTCTTCTAAATTCTCCTTAAGCTAAAGGACAGCAATGTTCCAAGGCAATGCTAGATTTATTATTTAATGAAAACAGAAGAGGAACAGAACACATTTAGGACACATTTCTCTGAGATGTATTACTGAAAGATAAAAGATGCTATCAAGCACAAGACTTATCCAGTATGGCATAGGTAGCTTCTTCCTGCAGATGTACCTTTGACAAAAACAAAGAACATACCAGGCTGGAAAACAGGGGATGCTGCAAGTTCCAAGGCTGCTGCACTCTTTTCACCTAACCAGAACGACTCTCTGCTATATTGTCTTATTGCAAGTTTGAAAAAACCTACCCAGCTTCTACAGAAGAAGCATAAAACCACAATACCACTAATTCACAAAAGACAACTTCAATTTATTAAAATTACATAGCTACAACCAACTCACATACTTATATAAGCTGAGCTGCTGTCTCCTCTCCTTGAGAGTTAGCCAGGGTAGCAGACCAGAAGTAACATTTTAAAGGGGACAAGTCAACAGCATTACACCTATCTGTAGAAAAAAAGTACAGTCTTTATCACTAGAGATTTAATCTTCTGATACTGTTCCTCTAGTACAGCACACAACATATAAGTATGGAGTCAGAAAGGTAAAAGAAATTTGTGAATCTACTAAACACAAAAATACTCTGTGGCCAGATCCCTTGACCTGGAACTAATGCAGATTTGTCTAGATTCTGTAAAAATCCAAGTACATTGAAACTCAAGGCTTTTTTTGTTATCAGTTCCTTAGTTTAGGAATAAATTACAAAATACTTAAACAACGTTCAAGCAAAAGGGGCAAACTTTCTGTGGGCAGCCACTAGCAGTTTTAGCTATCCCTCAACAGACATCCTACATCACTATGCATCCCTAGTCCCATTCTCTTCTCTCTTCTGTATCCACAGATAATGATCCAAATAGCATTTTGCAGTCTGCTATTATAATGCAGTTGGGCTGATTTTTTTCTGTCTTTTTATTAATGCATTACCCCAAGACTTGTCATCCCACTGCTCTGAAACAAAAATAGTACACTTCTGAAGAGAACCGAGCCACTTGTTCTTATAAAAAGATTATCGTGCCAGTACAAAGGTTGTTGTTTCTAACCGAGTTACTCAAGCATCCTGCAATAAGCCATTCAGAAGTTCATCGTTACTTGTCCAAACAGATTAGTCATATTAGTGCTGAAGCAATGGCATTATGTAAAAGACTGCTTCTCTCTGATCTGCTTCATTAGCTCCAAATCATATTTACAAAATGCAGCATGCTACTTCAGCATGTCTGTGGCAATCAGCAGTTAAAACACTTATTTTACCATCACCCATGATTTATGAACACATGGGTGGCCAAAGTATAGCCCACGGGTGCTGGGCTCTCACAACTGCCTGCTGTCTTAGAGCACAAAAGGTAGAGCCCACAGAGAGCAGGAGCTATAGCTCTCATCTTCATCTCAGTTTTAGTGGGTTTGTGCACAGGAGTAGCCTACAGACAAAGGCAGCAACAATGTGCTGCTCCATTTTCAAGAACTTGTGCACATTTATATCTGCTGATGAAACTGAGCCATTCTCCAATGGACAGAATTTAGATATTTATTCAACTTGACAGAATCAAGCTATTTAACAATGGGAGGAGAGCAGAGATGAAATAATGAGACTAGGATGTTATGAAGTAGAGAAGAGGTAGAATAAATACTGACATATCCCATTGTAATTCTCAAGCTGACATTATCAAGTTGGCTTTGGAAACTAGGACAAGTGATCTGAATCATGACAAAAAGGCTTTCAAATATACACTGTCTGCTCTTTGTTTGGATTTGAAGAAAGCAAGCAGCTTCTCTGAACTGGTGGGTACATTCTCAGAGCTCTTCTCTTTGAGAGTCATTTTCAATTTACCTATTAAAGATGCAAAGTTTTCTACAGAAAACAATTAAGCAAGTTAGCCTTTGGATTTGTTTGCTGTGAGAAGCCACATAGGTTATGAATGTGCAGTCAGCAAGGTGCAATATGTAGGCCAGACAGAATTTAATGGAAAAAAATATGCATTATTGTTTATAGGGTGATAGTATATTGGGCACTCTAAACCTGGTTCCCCACAGCTCACAGTTTGGTGAGGAGCAGTAGTGGGGGCAAGATACGTGTATCTCTCACAATAAGTAAATGGAAAACTTAGTGATTATTTCAGTACCTGATACTGTAAAGGGAAAAAATACATTCCTTCAACTGATTAAGAAAATTAATGGCTCTGGGCCAGACAACGCTGACAAACTTAACCACACCACTACTCTCCCTTGCCCATTTATGAAGCAAACTGTAATTTCAAGGTTATTGAAACTTCTGATTCTTGATACTGGCATGAGCCACGTGACAGCAGCAGAGCTTTGATGTCTTTCCCTGCTGCTCTGTGTGCCCCACATATCAGCTCAACTCAGTCTCTTCCACCATGAGACTCTCAAAGACTACCAGAGACCCAAACCTGTCCCAAACCTACTTACTTGCCTACAGGCCTTCTTAAACAAGATTTATTACCTTCTCACATATATATTTGTGTGTATTTAACTTCAAAAATGGTGTTGGCAGATCCACACAGAAGTTACATGAGCAGGAATACATACTGCATATCTCAAACTCTCAAGTCTACTGCATCAGCTGCACAGGAATTATCCCTATCAAGACCATGATGCTTTTCTGATAGATATAGAAACAGACAAGAGTCTACACTGTGAATAAAGACATACTTTCCCCAAAGAATTCTTGCTGGCAGCAGAAGAGTTAGTTCCACTCCTGTTCAGTGTTCAAGAAAGTAATTCCTTGCACTTCAGTTTCTATTGAAGAAAGGAAATGCTGTTCAGGAGACAAGGCTAGTGAATAGCTGAAGGTATAGGGTATTTTTGAAGAAAACAGTGCTCTTCTAGAGGATGTCCATCCCTTGAAGCAACAAGTGCTGTTTGGTGAGCATCATCTATATACAAGAGGATTAGATGTGTCTAAATGTGCAAGTCACTGGTCCTCAAAAAGACCTGGAAAAAAGGTTCTACCTAAAATTCTGTGTCACCATTTCACATCCCTGAGTTTATTTTCTAAAAAGGACCAAATCCATGAAAGGCAAGCCATGCAGTTTCAGGAGTTCCCCACCTCTGATATTAAAACCAGAAATGAGACTCCATATTTGGTGCTTTTTTTTTTTTTTCCCCTATTCATTTAGGCTTAAGAATTTGGGGAGAGAAGAGGTAGCATCAGATTTTGCTGCACAGTGATTCAGTACTACAGGGGTGAGTACTGTTTAATTTCACAACTTGCATAAGTTTTCCATCCTTCCATTAAGGCATAAGATTCCCCAGTTTAAGCACTCCCATATGCAAACACCGATTAATCCAGCAGCTTCAGCCAGGTTGTTGTGCACAGCAAGAAGAAAAACAAACTCAAAAAGCCCCACTCCAAGCCCAAAACCAAGCAAAATCCCAGAACACTCCCCACTTTTTAAAAAATCATTTCTAAAATGGACAGACGTACATCAGACAGGCATCTTGAATACCGACTCTCTGACCAGATTGGCTACTTCTGGATCAGTCTTTTTGGTATGTTTATTCTCACAGACTCATGAAGCTATTTTCCACATGCCACAGTACAGATCCTAGCACCTATGCTACATAGCATACTAATGCTATGCCAAGTCATGTGATAGCAAGGGGAAAAAAAAAGTAGGATTACACCAAAACTAATAGTATCATAGACCCTTCCTGACTATGGTCTCCCACTGCTTCCTTTTTTTTTCCCCATCTTCCCACCACTAACATGAATTTTCAAGCTCAGTCACCTCTGTGTAAAGCACCAGAGAGCTGTCAGGATTTTAAGATGCTCAAGGCAGATCTAATCGAAGAATATGGCTTCAGATTTGCAAGAAGTGTTTTTTGCTTCTCATCCCATCTGCTGTAGAGCACAAATTTTGCCATCCAAGATTATCCTGCAGAGATCAGCAGGAGGGCACAAAGCTCTTTCTCAAGAGCAAAGGAGCCAGCAAGCTCTGCCATGCAGTGGGGGATGCACACCATGATGAGAAGTGACACTCAGAGACAAGTAATGATACCCACATGGTGTCAGCTATCCAAAAAAAAACCACACATGGAAGACCCCTCTGCTCTGCATGGCGTGCTAACGTGCTACTCCAGTCTTCAAGCATAGGAGAAGTCACCTGTTTCAATATAAAGTTCTCTCTGAGACTGATTTATCTTCGTCTCTTCCAAAGCCTACAGGAAAAGGCAGAATCATACAAAGCTAGAAAGCTTAAAGTGAGTTTGCCCATGTTCATTTCTCAACCAGAAAACAGCTCCTAAGTCTTACTTGCACATGTACTTTTCTGCTTGCTCTAGAAATGCCAGTGGCAAACAGAAGCATTAAACAAAACAGCTCCATGCTCAGATGAAAGGTATCTTTACTTCAAACACAGATGAAATTCCACAGCACATGTTGTGGTTTTCAGGAACAGAAAGCAAATCTGTCACTTGGAGACAGATAAGCCCATCTTCTGAAGGGCCTTGATGCTGACAAACTTCTGCAGCTAAAAATCCAGCTCAGATAAAGTTTCTTTTCCTGAGCTAAGCTACCTCAAAGTTCAGGATGAAGTATTCTTGCAACAGAACTTCAAAGCAGCTGTGTACAAAACAGAAATCACATTTCCTAAGCAAAAAACAGCCTATGCGTAATGCTCAGTTTTGATGAAAACGGGGGATGGCCCATCTCATCCACAAGTTTATGGATTATGCAAGAGCAGAATCTTCACGTTTGGAGCACACCATTTTATTAAGAACTAGATAAAGCTATTTTCATTCCATCATAAAACTAAACTTACTCAGTAAGGCACAAGAAAAAGGAACCACCTGCAAATTTGAAATGTTCCAAACAAAAATCTTTGTCTATGGTTTCCTGGAGACAACATTCTTCTGTAACATTCATAAAGCATCATTTTGTCCCCAAATCCCTGTGCATTCTTAAGCCAGAAAAAGAGTAATGAGTCACAGCCGTAACTTAAAACAAGATTCCTAAAACCACATTGGCAACTTCAAAGTGGTAGATCAACTTCACCACCTTAAAAGGAAAAAAAACCCCAAAAGCTGAAGGCTGCTGATGTTCAGTATTTTCAGAGCCACCTCAGATGTGGCATCAGCAAACACTGCCCACACAGAAATAGCTGATTCTCTCCACAGCAGAGGAAGCAGAACTCTCAGCTGAGCAGAAATGACAATATTGCTCTTCAAATATCTCACTTGAGTTAACACCTATTGGAGCCAGAGACTACACAAATTCAAATACATACAATCTCTATTTATGTCACAGCTGAATGGGAAATAGGCTACTCTGAAGCAAATGCAAACTAAAATTTTGTTGGTTTAAATTGCTCCTGTCCATTTTCCTTTCCTTTGAAATCCTTCCTCAGAAACTTCACACCAACTTCAGCTTAACATCTAATATTAGTCTTCATGACAAAAAATTATTATTCCTATAGACTGAAAAGACTACATTAAATCTGTCCTGGGTTGCAGTATAGGATTA
>VZSR01001854.1:23950896-24083784 GCA_013398615.1 Brachypodius melanocephalos | reverse complement strand
TCTTTTCCTTTCTTCTTATTAAATTGTATTTCTGACTTAGAATCTCTCGCTTGTTTTGCTTTCAAACCACAACAAAATCCCACTCAAATCCTGTAACTTTTGGTTCCCTTTTTACAGTTTAAATCCAGCAGTGAAGACAGCTAGAGGATGTTCAATCTCTTTGATTTCTCAGGCTTTGTTATTAAAGCAACAAAAGGACATTAAGGCTCACACCCACACCATACAAGGAGTACAGGACAACATGACCAACCTAGCAGGGAGGAAAAAAAAGCCACAAATGCTTCTCAGCTGCAATTCACTACATTGTCTATAATTAAAGAGAGGATTAAAACACAAGTCTGCTCTCCTCCTCTCTCAGCCTTCCTATCAAAGACCTGCCATGTGACAGATTACAGATGTCTTTCTTCACTCTGCTTCCACAGCTATTAGTGAGGAACGCAGACAGAAGTAACCCTACAGAAGCCAGCCACATTAATATAATCAGTGGCATGGCATGGAGGCAAAGAGCAGAAGCAACAGTACTAGTCATAAAGTGAGAAACTTGAGTATGCTTTGTGAACAAGTATCAAGGCCAGAAGATTTTACAAACTTTAGCCTTGTTACATAGGAGGAAGAGGGAGGGAAAAAAACCAAACAAACGACACACCAAAAGAAACACCAAAACTTTTTTTCTGAAAGTCTTTTCATCAGTAGTTTCACAACAATATAAAGAGAATTGGAATGCTACATTTTTTAAAGGAAAAAAAACTTTATTCTATCTTGTCAGATAAACTGAAAGCTTACAGAAAATGCAGTAAAACTAATTATATGATAAATTATTTTGTGTAATAAATTAACATCTTAAATAAGCTTTAAAAATTAAATCTAAAAAATAAATTTAAGATTTTGTTAAATAAAAATTAGACTTATATTACTCCACTTACCAAACAATAAAAATATCTACTTTCCCATGTCTAATTTTTTCTAATTAAAGTTGCAATAGATCACATATGTTTAGGACTATTTCAGCATTTCTCTGCATCCGTACAAGAGCTTGCAGCATAAACCACAATTCCATCTCCCTTGAACTGAAAGTTACTTTCACTGTGGGGGAGGAGGTAGGGATGAAGGACTAAAAACCCCTTGTCTGATAATGACTTATCAATAATAATAACTTATAATAATCAATGTGGCAGCCTGGTAATTTTTTTACAGCACAGTCAACCTAATTCATCTTTTAAAGTAAAAGAAGTTGTTACTTTACAACTGACATGGTCTTAACACTTTTGAAGACAACTTCTGAAGCCATCAACTAATACTTTGAATAGTTTCTCATTAAAGCAATATACAGGGAAGCCACTCTTAAAACTTCTAGCACAGGTAAGCATTTGGTCCATTCAATATCAGGTAGAGCAGACAGAACAGCAAGTATGCTACTTACTCAGAACAACACATTTTAGTATTGTAGGAGGAAACAATGTTTATCCTGTTGCTGCATTAGGCAGTCTGGGTTGCTGTGCTGCTGCTATGGGGCTGTTTTGACAGCAATGATGAAGCACTGTATTAATCTTTTACTAGTATTTCAACAGTAAAGCACATCAGCTAGGTCTCAGTAGAGCAGCATCAACAGTGTTAACATGAGTTTTGCAAATTGCTGCAGCCACTTGTCTTTATGTACAGGCAAGCAGAGTCATGTGGGCTCTGCAGAGAGGTGACTTTTTTCTGGCTCTTTCTCTTCCATACAAGTTCAAACTGTTTCACCACAAGGTTGCAATCTCCCCAGCTCACCTCTGCAACAATTTCCTCCTCTCTCTCTCTCACAACCCAAAGGATTGCTCCCTGACTTGATTCCCTTTGCTGACTGAAATCTCCATTAAATGCCCAGCTATCAGCTGCACGCTGCTCCTCAACAATCTAACTACAGCAATACTGAAACAAAACATTGTCCCCTGCCAAAATAAAATAATATTTAAAAATCTGTCAATTCACTCCATATACAGCCATGCATACTTGCATACTGCCTCTGCACTCAGAATGCAAGAATGCTCATTCCCTTAGGGTTCTTCCTTAGACCATGGTTTCCTACCACCATGTCACCCAGTTCAGCAGCTGGACCATTCCAAAGGTATTCTACCCTCACTTATGCAGTTAATTTCCAGTGCTCCCTTCCCTTACCAGCCACAGCCATGACAGTACACTTGTTTGTGGGAACACACAGTTTGTCAGACCATGAAATTACCCTGCTACAAAACAGCTTTCTCTTTTTAGTTTTTCTGAGCTACTGTTGCTCATTGAGTCCTCTCAGAATCCAAAACCATTTCCTTTCTACCTTGTAGTTTCCACATCTGCTAAGTGCAGGTGACTTCACATGTTAAAATTCAGAGAGATAACAATAGGTAAGGCAGCAAGCTCACAAACCAAATACTTTTGGTCTAAACTCCCAAACTAACCATAATCACTACACAAAGTTTCATTCCATCCCTCCCACTATATAAAATTATACCACTTCCATCAGTCTGCAGAAGTGACGGCAATGCATGGTTTTCAGTGGAAACACAGAAGACAAAGGAGAAACTTCCATTAATTGGACATGTAAGCAGGAAAACACTCAGGCAAGAGGTTCTACAGCTACATGTGATTAGTCAGGTGTTCATTTGCATTTCAACATCCAAATTTGAGACCAACAGCTGAAGTAATCTTTAAGATCTGGGAACAAACTCAGAAAAGGTAAAGAGTAACAACCAGTTGAATGTAACATACCCAAACCATGTGGGCTAAATCTGGACCTTTCCCATGCCAAAACACCACTTAGGGCATGTATAAAGCGCATATTTGGTCTCCAAACTACAGCTAGGGAAACCCCCAAACACTTCCACAAAACCAGTTTAGATTAAAATGACTTACCTATAAAAGAGGAGCACAAAACCTACTTCAGATAGTGTTTCAAAAAAGAAGAAACTGACCACAAGTCTTCATTATCTTATAGGTTGTATTTATTTGGGAAAACTTGTTCAACAAGTTGCTTGCCTGTGAAAGAAGGCATCACTGAATGTTGCAGCATTAAAGCTAGAACTTTCCAGACCTTGATGTTAATGCAGGTCTCTCATTCCTTGGCAACAAAAGTCTCTGTATTATTCCTTTCAAACAAACGAGCCTCCCAGCTGATACACCGCAGCAGAGCATGCTGATTTAAATATGTGTCAAACCTTTCTCTACAGTAGAAAGGCTGCTGAACTGAGAGGCCACTGTGATGAAGTGAACAGCAATGCAGAAAGTTACATTACATGAATGTGCTAAAAGGAGCTCATGTCCTGCTTTTTGAATGCTCCACAGGCTCTCTGCCTATAGGTTTAGTGCCTTGAAAATGCCATGCCAGAAAAGTAGGCTATTGTATTAACTAACTATCAGGAAAAGCAGCAACAGCCAGGAATGTCACTGAAAAGCAAGGTCATGGAAACCGAGTGTTACAGTCTAGCATCTCCGTCAGATAGTCTGACACTTCTCACAGAAGTCTGACACCATTTGGCTCTTTCAGGTAAATATCAGATAATTCAACTTCAGTTTTTACTGGATTAATAAATGCATAGATTAACAGATCGAATTGGTATTGTTCATGTAAGAATGACATAAACTAACAGGAGAGTCTCACATGGCTATTCCTGCCTAGGCAACATGTCCTGGTGGGGTTATTTTTATGCTGCTGTAAACAGGCACATTCCATTCCACCTGTAAGGTCAGCAGCAGCACCTCTGCTCCCCCTCATCCATTTGTTTTTCATAAACTTGCTCCATAAATTTGGTTGGCTTTCATTTTAAATAACTTGCAAAGCGTTTTAAGCTTTTCAGAAGCAAGGAAAAAAGCAGCAGTTGTATTTTACTGCGTAGCAGCCCCCAAAACAATAGATACATTGCAAGCTAAAGAGTCTGCAATTCTGTTTAGCTAACTAACATTGGTTTTAGCCCCAGGTGCAAGAGAAGAAAAAGGAACAATGACAAGTTTGCTAGTGTTTTCAGTTTTCACATTCTGAAGATCTATTATGCTAGGTGCCTGTGATATTTTGCAATCCTCTCACATGGGAAAAAAGACTAAGAGCAGAAAAAAATATTAAATTTCTTATTTTTTCCTGTAACCCCCAAATAGTTTCTTATTCTCATTAGAGCAGCTGTAGTATTTGCAAGAAACAGTAACAGAAAAGACAATAAACATGATGAATTGGAATAATGCTTGCAATTCACTTATTTGTATATAACTTTCTGAATGCCAAAAACTTTGGAAACTTACCTCACACCTCTTAGAAGATTCTGTCAACTGATTGACACAGAATGGTGAACACAATGTAAGGTGAGTATATCAAGAGAGGGATTCCTCAAGGCTTCATTAGTACTTAATTTCCATAACAACATTTATCACCTACTTCTAAATCAATCAGTTTATAGAATCTTTTAAGAGATGCAAGATAAGTTTCCAAAGTTACATACCAATAAGTGAATGCAAGCATAAGTCCAATTCATCATGTTTACTGCCTTTTCTGTTACTATTTCTCGCAAATATTACAGCATCTGGAACAAGTGCTCCCTCTCTTCCACAAAGCTTACAAAACCCATGAACTGTGACAAGGTATCCTCAAATTCATCATGAAGGTTTGTTGTTTCACTTAAATAACTACTTTAACATGTGGCTGGGATTATGCAGAAAATTCACTGAATTCAGATAAAAATTTCAAATTGTCTCAAAATCAAGTGACATGGTGTCACAAAGCTTTAAACAAAACAAAACCAACGACAACAAAAACACATTAAAACTACTGTCCACAGAAAAACTAGACTTTCATCTATACCAGCATGCCTTAAGCACATTAATCCCTCACCCCCACACACACTCACAAAATTCTTAAAATATTACTTCTCAATTTGCTATTTATTGTTTGAGCCCCCAGGCTGCTTGGTCTCAAACTTCATATCTGAGCTCTAGAGTTAATTTGAAAAGTCAGATGGAACAGCCACAGCTCCCTGGTGGAATATCCCATTCTTGGTTAAGCTCCCTTTTTAATATTTAGCTTAGTGCCAATAGCACAACACACCAGAGACTGCTTTACAGTTGCAGTTCAGTCTTGGACCAATTATACTCTTGGTAGCTTCTTCCAAGGGGCATAGACTTGTCTACAGAAGAGGGAGTGAAGAAAAGCAAAAACAGTGTTACCAGTGTTTTCTCTGCTGGAGGCTCAGGTATCCTCCATGTGCTGGAGTCCTCCAGCATTGACTTCAACACCCTTTCTAGCCTGCAGCAATCCTGCTTCAGCAGAGCCACAGCTTCACTTCTCTGCTGCAAGATGGTGGTGAACCCAGTCTGGTTCTTTCTCCAAAGACACTATCCATCCACAAAATCCTCCCATGTGATGATGTATTTGTCCACTATTCATAACTCCTGACCTCCCAATCTAAAGTATGAGCATGAGAAACAAAAGAAAATCCCAAAACTATCATGGTTCCAGTAGTTTTTTACCATTCACATATTTGATAGCTAAGACCCCTACTTCTCAGTGCTAAGGTGTTACCTACAGCATTTGTAGCATATTTTGACAACTACAGAGTGTTTGAAAGAGCCTTCTTCCACTGCTGATCAAGGACAGACAGTGCAACAAAAACAGCATTAAAGACACAGGAATCACAAGACTGTGAGGTTACACATAACAGCCTGCTCTATCCACTACACTAAACAAAAAAAGGTTTTCCTCTCTGAAGCAATAAAGCATGGACCAGGTAGTTCCTCAGCTATCTCCAAGATGGAAACATTTAATTACCTCACTGTAATTACCTACACTAAAATCAACCCAGGACCCTCCAAAAAAGCTCCTCTTTAGAGACAAGGTAATCACCTTTGCCCTTGAACACCAGGGAAATCTGTCCCCTGAAGTTCACACTGTCTGCATTTACAGGAAGGGATGCTGCAGAACTAGATAGATTGTAAGTAACAGATAATGAATATGAGCATCACTTTTAGAAATAAATAACTTAAATAAGAAAATTACCTAAAGACATTTCAACAGCAATTAGACAACATTTCAGTGACTCATCTTATTATAGCAGACCACAGGAGACCAGTGTTCCATCATTAGGAAAGCTATAATGATTCACAGGCACCACAAGAGGGACAACTGTGATTCAGCTTTACAGCCCTTAAAAGAGGAGAGACCTCAGGGGAATCTCCATGTCCTACAGAGCACTGGCACTTCCAGGTTCACTGCTGGCAATGTGGGAGCTGCATGTCAAGCCAGGAGTGATGGAAAATTGAATTTCGCAGCCTTCCACACTGCATATTGATCAACTTCCCTCAGTTAAAACAAGATCTTCAGCAACATCCTTGTCACTAAGCAGCCATTTGTAAAAGAGGCAGGGGAGAAATTATTTGTTTTTTAAATACCAAGGAATGAGGGAATGAAGAAAGGGTGAGGGAGAACCACACAGATAAACAATTGCTTTTCATCACACCAGGAAGTGCATAAGGACAACTTGTAATCGGTATAATCACTGCCTCTGCTTCTCATAAAGGATTAGTTTTTCTAATTACTGTAAATATTTTTATTGCCACAGCTCACACTGAAGAGCAAACAAAGCTGGGGAAGCAGCTCTCACAGTCCAAAGGACAGAAGGAACGTATCTCATGGTGCAGTCATTTCAGACTGCAAGGAAGCCGCTGGCTCTGTGAGCCAGCCTCATCCTCACTCCTCTTCCTCCTCCAGCCCTCCCTCTAATAGACTGAGAGGCAACGGCTTGGTTCTTAATGCCAGACGTGATTTCTCCCCCACTACTTCTAAATCCAGCTTCTCAATAGCTGACTGCAACACTACTCCCACCTTTCCCTCCTGCTTCCCTGCAACTTGCCTTCACTTCCTCCCATTAGGTTAATCCACATTTAATCAAGACCAGAAAGCAACACAGCTGCCTAACAAACACACCTGCCCCACTATGCTTGTCACTCTGCTTGTTTACACTTGCTTGTACTGCCTTGGGTTTGTCTGGCCTATACACAGATCTCAAGGGTAGGAATTAGTATTTTGTACAATGCCTAGCATTGCAGGAACCCAATCCAATTATTCACAAGCACTCCTGCACAGTATGTTATTAAATGTCAGCTTGCCTATGTACCAATTTTATTGTTTTTAACAGTTAGGTAGAAGCTACATTCCTAATGCTGGTTATTGAAAAAGGCAGGTTACATTTTGAAGCTTATAAAAATCAACCAAAACACAAAAGAAAAAAAAATAAAAACAAAACAAACAAACAAAAACAAACAAAAAACCAACAAAAAAACCCCCAAATGAAACACCACCACCACCTTGACTCCAAAAAAAACCCTTTGCTCTGAAGATTCTTCCACCTCACTTCCATCCTACATCTATAGAAATGTAAAAAAGAATCAGCACTAGAGGAAAGTCATGCCTTTTTCTTAAGTGAACTAGGATTTAAGGTGTTCTAGGCTGAAAAATAGTCTTGTTTTATGAGATGACAAAGTAAGTCCATTCATATCAAATCAACTTTTTTTTTAAACCAAAACAGATGTAAACTCATCCCTCCAGAAACAGATCTTTTGCAAGCGGTTGCAAATGGTAATTCTGCTAAAGACTTCTAGCAAGCTTTTAATAGCTTCTTCGTACTGTGCAGTAAAATACTATGAAATCAACTGGTCAGCAGGCCATAAAAGATGCAGAAGGCTCAAGATGAGCCAAATCTCCTGAGAGCCAGGGATGCTTTCAGTGACAAGTGTAACAGAAGTCAGAGGGAGCAGCAAGTAACTGAAGGCCTGGTCATCAATACACTGCCAACTAGATGAGGTGCAGAGGATGAAACCATACACCAGTCAATGTGTAAAGAAGCCATGAATGATCATGCAGGTTCAGGCAGCAAACCAGCTAACACTTCTGACAGGCATCAGAAGCCAGAGTACCAAGGACAGCCGTAACTGCATCTCATTAACTTGTGATTTCCTTCCCAGCAGCTATTGCCACTACCTTGATTGGTGACTGTCAGTTTTGTGGGTGGCGTTTTAAGTGGAACATCACTCTTAATCCACAAAGAGGTGTAAGGAAAGTGATCCTATAAAGACTCCTCTTGAAGAGAGTTCAGCCAAAGAAAGTCATGTGGTGCCAACAAAATATCTAATCCAGTGGCAGCTATGAATGGAGGGGAGGGAAAAAAAATTAAATTGTTTCTCACAGGATAAGTTTGCAAGTAGTTGAGAAAGACAATTCTGCAAAAGTAACAGACCCTGGCTTCCAGAAAACTATTAACAGGCCTAGATGAAATTCAGATCTCTTTGGCTAAGTGGGAATGGCTAGCCATCAGCCGGTACATGAGAAGCCATTTAATTTAGAAAGATCTCCTATTGCTTCTATGCAGCTGGGGAAAACAAACAAACAACCCCCACAACAACAACAAAAAGTACATTCAGCATGTACCTGCAGTAGCTAACCCAGAACACACTTGGTGGTCTTGACAACAGGGCATATTTGAGATCCCTGTATAGCAATTTTAAACATATGAGTCTGCTCTGTTTTCCCACCTGAATCAGAAAGCTCCACGCTGCTAGGTCAAAAGGGCTGAGTTCATCCTCGAGAATATAAATAGACAATAGTAAATAGGATTAATAGTGTTGTAGTACTGGTACAACTCCTAGTTGGCCATACTGGGGCCAGCTCTGAAATCCACAGTGAAATCTATGAACAGTAATCTATTTAGTCAATTAAAAGGAAAAGGGACAACTCGGTATTCAAGTCTCCTCTCTCCTAGATGAAAAATTCAAGAATTCCAGTCTGATAAATATGTAACAACAGACATGTTTCATCACAACAACAGTAATGAAAGCTGAAATTAAACATGTTAGACTTCAAGACAAAGCAAAGTAAGTGCTTTCTTAATGGTGAAATAGCTTAAAAGTCCCCCAAGAATCCTGCAGGACACAGAAGTACATTTTACACACACACACACACACACACACACACACACACACACAGAGAGAGAGAGAGAGAGAGAGACAGAGAGAGAGAGAGAGCGCAGTTTTGATTGAGTGCTAGAAACTTTTCTAAAACAAAAAGTCTTTCCAAACAAAACTTCATGTAAAGGACTGGTAAAGCTTAAGCAAGAAGCTAGACTAGCTCATAGGAATTTCCTTTCACCATGCAATTCTTTGTTCTTGCAGTCTCATGGCAGAAAACCTTGCTGAGCAGCACAGAGCAGAAAATATATGAAGTTTTGTTACACCAAATCTGGCATCAAATCCAGACACTCTGCAGATCTTCAAAGGCTGGGGTCTCAAAAAAAAAAAATCTCACCCTAAGCCATTATTAACCAAAGTAACAATTTAAGTTGTTACAATGATTTCCACCACAGATGTTAAAAAGACTCACTCACAGAGGAGTACATCCTCCCAGATGTGTGATGCCTCAACACCAAAGCTTCCAATTCTTTTAAAAACTTTAGAACAAGACACCAGATGTGCTTTTCTAATAAACATTTCCTTTCAGGAATCTATACCATTAATGGAAATAGTAGACAATATCACTTGGAGCTACTGAAAGGAACCTATCTAGAAGATCATTCTGAACTTTGGAAATTTGTGGTATCTGTCCCACCTGCATGGCTGATTTTGCACTTGAAGATTTTCTTGCCTCCTAAACTCAGATTTAAAACTAATACTCCACCTAAAGAAAAAGCTGATACCCATTCTTAATGTTTATCACATTTTCCCTTTTCTTAAAAAAAAAAAATATTATGAAAATCCTTTCAGACAAGATAGCATGCACATATATGTTGTTAGAATTTAATATACTTAACTTTCTTATCAATGTTATTATCTAAGCAACATACAGTTCCCTTTCTTGCTCCAGGAACCAAAACACAGCAGTATTCCCTCTGCTCTCATATCAGACTGGACTTCTGCAAGAACAAATCCAGTCCTTTCCAGATACAAGCAAAATAGTGTCTTTTATTTTTTCAAATCAAGGACCTCTTAGGCAAGGTCCCACAAAGTTGCCTTTTTTTTTTTTTAAATCTGAATTAGAAAACAAACAAACCAGCCTTAGCAGAGGAAAACAGAGCAGCAGAGCCAGGTAACCCAGATAATGCACAATTAGTGCTAAAGTTGCCTTCGGCCATCACAGAACATTCCAGGCAACATTAATTCAAAATTAATATATTGCCTTCCCTTTCACCATCACAGAACTTATGTTCAGTCTAGTCTCCCTTTCTTATTTGAAGTAGTTTGCAAGTTAAGAGCATGCAAGAATGCCAGGAACATAAAAGAAACACAAAGTAGCTCAAGAGTAGTCTCACACGTTTCTATTACATCTTGTGAACCTACCAAACAACACGCTTTGCCACAGGGAATAAACTTCATTGATTTTCTTCACATGAAGAGGCTATTCTTGAAAACTACTGTGACTCTGAAAGGAAGGTCAATAGCGTTTAGAAGGATGGACTTTCTACATGCAGAATCCCAGAGAATTAAGTGACTTCAAGTGAGTCATTGCAGATCAGCTCAGAACACTTCTAATCTCTTTAGAGAAGCAAAAAAGAGGAAAAAGCCACGTGCCACCAAGGTATGATTAAAGATATTTCACTACTCCACCATGCTGTCACCACATTGTTCACATCTCCTTTGTTCTCAACAGCTCTCATCCAAGCCATATGCTTTAACTGTTTTTGAGTATTTACGTCACTTTCTAACACCTAGGAATTCTCATCATAGCACAGGAATCCACCATGCCAGGTGATATCTAAATACAAGCAAAAATTGCACACCTATGAGGAAAAACAACAACAACAACAAAAAAGCACATATGCACACACAAAACACACGCTTGTCCCAAACAGCTTATTTTCAAGGACATCATTCCTCTGAATGCCTCCACATTCCTGTGAAGAACACGAGTTGAATCTTCATGTATAACACAACTAAGAAGTTAATTGTCAGACAGAGTGGTTCTACTTTGTAGTGACTGTTTTTACACCCTCTAACCTCAGTCACATTCCAAATGCACCCTTCTCAGAAAACAAGATTTTTACCCAACAACTACAACTTTCTCAATTTGCTAAGGAAGAGACCTTAGCAAAAATAAACTGATTTTTTTAAAGGATCTGGAAGTTGAAGTCATGTTAGGAATCTATTATGAAGCTAGTGTGGACAACTGTGTGTCATCAATTACTTGTTTCCCTGAAAAAAGGTTTTGAAAATATTAATTTTCATTTCCAGTCAGAGCATTATAATGAAACTTGTCAAAGCTGCACCCACTCGAAAGATATTCTAGATCAACTCTGGCAATACTAAGAGCAACAAAAAGGAAAGAGTTTTTTTCCTTTTCCTTTCCTCTTGACATCTTCCCAGATGTCAAGAGGACATGAAGAAATAGTAAAGTTCTTCTCACCAGGCCTCGCAAGTGGCATATGGTTCCTTCCTTTCACATGCATTATAGTTGTCAGCTCCTGTTATACAACCATCTTACTGTTCTCAATGAGAGCTCATGAGCTCGAGCTCACTCACAAGCTCTGCTAAGTATTACCAGAAGTTACTAGACTTGCAAATATTACTGTCATAGCAAAAAAAATTCCATGCTGCATTGAGTAGTAAAGATGTTGAGGCTACAGTTAAGCCCTCAAAGTTTTTAAAATTATTAGCTAAAACTTTACATGACTACACAAGAGAGAGGTTAGAAAAGAAAGGCTAGAAGAATCTTCCACTCTGCAAATGAACATTCATATGTCTGAAAAAGGGTAAAGCACTAACCTCAGAACACAGGGGGTCTTTCTCTGGAAATGAGACAATTATTCTATCTTTTAGTTAGCAGCCTCTGCCTTACTTACTCCTTAGATGTACAGAACACTTCATTTCTCCAATATCACATTAACTGTCTCACATGCTACCAATTACCACCACAAGACAAGTATCATCATCATTCTGCAGACGGTTAAGGGAGACAGCCTTGCCCCAGGCCACAGTGAGTCAGTGGTAGAAGCAGGATCTCATCATCTCTCATTGCTCAGCTCCTTTCTTCAGACAGCGAAGTTTTATTACTTCCACTGTCTTAAAAAACGGTATCTTGATTTGCCAAAGTACAATTAGAAAGAAAGATCTAGAAACCAAGGAACGAATAACTGCTAAAAACCTGCTGTTTAAGTAACTCAGTGCCTTGATGAAAAATAAGGATATAAACCACTCTGTTTCTATGAAGCTAACTACAAAGACACTCTCTTGCCTGCAGTCACTGCATCTATAACTTCTACCACAAATAAAACAAACTCCACAAACTACTTCCTTGTCATTACAAGCCTGATTTGTGCACAGAAAAGTCTTCTGTGCTGCCTGCAAAAGGTGGACAATCACAATGCACGTCTCCAAAAAAAAAATCCTTCCCTTTCAGTTTTCCATGTGTTGACTACAAGAGTGGTATTTTTAGTACAACTTATGTAATAACTGGATGAAACTTGGGCATTTCAGGACTCGATGACAGCCATGGTTTCTCTCTGGTGACAATTTACATGCAAGTCTGTTTCTGCAGTTCTTGCACCTCTATAATTCATTTGCAGTGGAGAAACAGGAAAACAAAGCACCAAAGCCTAGTTCTGGGCAACACTGCACATTTAAAACGAAATTTTCTTTTTAAAAATGTAAAATAGGCAGTTATTGAAAAAATGCTTCTAAGTCTTTGAAGATGACACTCCAACACACATTAAGATGGCAATTGCTTTGCATATGACTGAGTTGACAAGGCTCTGCAGTTCTGATGTAGCACTAGAGCTTTTACCAACTGATTTTAAGCTTTGATGTGGCTCAGGCTTTGTAAGACACCCTGACAGTGCAAAGTCTCTGCTGACAGAAATAGCAAGAGTTCCTTCAGCAGCAGACTTCGGCTGGTCCGTTTTAAACTGCAGTCTCCATGGTAGAATTTCCTCATCTGCATCAGACTGTTCTGCTAGCAGCTACTGAAGGAGTGCATAAGGGGATATCATACAGTGTTTAAAGCACTGCACACTGGACTCCTTCCCTCGTGAGATGACAGAATTGAAAACAAGTAACATTTACTTTCACTCTCTCCAGAACAAGAGAAGAAAGTCTTTACCTGTTTTACTCATCAAGTAAAATACTGCAACTTGGATAAGTCAAATAACAAGCTAAATTAAAACAGTTTCAATAAATACTGCCTTGAAATAGTAACAGTTGCTTTCACAGCCTGTGTTGCTCCTGTGCTATGGAAATTGTGTACATTTAGTGCGAGAAGGAAAAAAAAAAAAAGAAAAACAGAGGAAAAAAAGGCGGCAACTTTCAGCAATTTGTATGCTTAGGCATATTTTCCCTTTCATCTTTTCTGTCTGTTCCATTCCATACTCCTCATTGCAGTGTTCCTGCTTTCTAGAGTCCCAGCTGCTATGAGAGAAACACCAGAAGTTATCCTTGTCTTCCAGTTATGGCTGTCAACCTTTGTTTTCCCCATCTGCTACCAGTACAGCATCCTTGCATTAAAGAACACTGATCATCTTACAGAATAAAGTTTGACTAGAGACTCCTGATACTTCTCCAACATAGCTGATTATTTACAACAGAGAAAGTCAAGCTATGTTAATAATCAAGTTAGCTACACAGTCAGCTGCAGTGCTCCAATACCAACTTGCCTTTATATACAGTATATTAAGCTTTTCCTTCATTACAAGCTGTTCTACAAGACACAATGGACATACCAGCAGCAATTTCCCAGAGGAGTGATGGCATTATAAAGGAAGTGTTTGTTTCTCCCCCTTAGCACTGCCCATGATGATAAACCTCTCAATTCAAGACTGCAAACACACACACAAACCCACACAGAGAGGAACATGTCTCCTCCTATTTGCCAGAAAGTCAACCAAGCCCTGAAGAGAAAGCCAGGGGAGTAATGGCAATCAGCCAGCTGCTCACTAAGAGGGATTTCTGTACAAGTCATTGAAGTTTTGCTACTCCAGGATCCCAGATGAAAACTGCCCTAGGAAGGGTATAGGTCAATGAAGAGAAGACTCTCTCTGGTCAGTAAATACTAATAGTAGTTATTTCATGCTGTCTCCTTAAAAAGCTGGTGACCATTCAAAGTGTGCTTGCCATGTACTAGTGGCCAGTTTGACAAAAATCTATGTGCTATTTTACTTTTCAGAGCAAGCAGGCGATATTCAGATCAAAGCCTTTTACAGAAGGATGCACAGGGTTTCCTACTGATTTCATGACTTCCATGAAAAAAAAACTGTCCACTAATCAAGCAATCCAGACAGATTACCATGAGACAGAAGCCTCTATTAAAGCTTAATATTAGAAATGTCAACTAGAGGCCCACTACTGAATAATTCAACGCAAGAAAAGGTTCCTCTCGCCTCTTGTCATCTGCTTTGAGCTATTCTTCAGCAAGGTGTAACAATCAGTTTCAGCAAAAGGTGGCTGGGCTGAACACAGAAATAAGAGGCACACAGGAAAAAACAAAAAGAAAAAAAACCCCCATGAAATGGGGAGAGAGAATCTCGCCTGAAGAAAGCCTGTGAACTCTATGGTTTGAATGAAAGAAAGTTTGACTAGAAGAACAAGCAAGCGCTGATATTTTCATCATTTCTTCTGTAAGTGAAATATAATTGCTAAGTAAAAGAGGACTATCAAGTATATATCTTTTTAAGTCCCAACATTTTCAGGTCTGAAAAAAAAAATTCTTTCAACTTTCCAATCCTGGTTACCTCACTAAAGTTTTTTCCTTCTCGGTATCAGAAGTCTCACCAGTAAGCAACAGAAAATGAACTAAGAAGCGGCTTAAGAATTTAACCAATACTGGCTTAGTTGTGTTGGCAAGTTCAGCAAAATCTGTTCTTCATATTGTGTCATAACAAAAGCTGAAGCAACTATTTGGTACAGAAGGAAAACTGATCTTAAATCTAACAACAGGGAGCAAATTAGGAGGAATTCTCGCAGATTCTCTCCACTCCCTACTAAAGATTTTGCTGAGATCCATCCAAGTTTCTCTCACCCTCCTCATAAAACACAATCTTAAAGACTCTCTGCATAGCAGTTAAGACGTCATTGTTGGCAAAACTTCATCTTTATGAGAGAAACCAGTATTCCAGCAGCTTGTGGTACTAACGAGTTCTTTAAGAACATTCAGACGTGGGTTTGCAATTAAATTTAAAAACCTGTCACCAGTCTTTGTAAGCGTAAATAGGAAAGGTACCAATTACAAGAATCCCCCATTATTCTCTGACTGCTAACTTAGCAAGAGCACACACTAGTAAGATTTCCCAGGGACATGGAATACCATTCTTTCTCACTGAAGAGCTGCAGAGAAGCTGAAAGGAGTGATTTTCCCCCCCTGCATTCCTTTGCTTTTTCATGATTTCATTACTTAATTTCTCAGAGCAATCCTATTCTATTTTTTAATTTAAGCAGCTATATTTGGAGAGAAACCACACAATTATTTAACTAAGCCAGAACCATACAATCTATTCATTTTGTGTGTCAGAGTGAGTGCAGTTACATTCTGAAGTGTAATCCACTCTCTGGTTAAGACATTAGTACTTTTCCAGGTTTGTGTACAAAGAAAATTACTTCTGGAAGTTCTGCTGAGTACTACGCTATACACAACACAAAAACCCCACACACTATGTTCATCAGGCCCCTCTGTCTTATAGAGGGCTGGAATCAACTGCTCTATGCCTGAATTTTTCAGTTTGCCTGAAAGATTTGAGACAGCAAGACAATTCCTTTTCTTCCAAATCTCAAACCCTTTCACAGTCTAAAAATCCCTACAACAGCTTCTTTAGCTACAAATGAAAGGTCTCAATTTGAAATACCAGAAGCAATAAAAACCCAAGAATAGCCTGAAACAGCCTACCTTAGAAAAAAATCTTGTTCAAAAAAACCATTCATCTGAAGCCTGCAAGTGACTTTTTTTTTTGCAGTAAAAACTAGACTTAAATTCCTGTCTTTAATAATAAATACCAAGAGACCCTCTTCCACAATAAACACACATCAAGCTCACTCATTTCATAAGACTGCCTTAAGTATTTAGCCAGAAATCATGCAGCAACTCCTCTTGTTTCAGGATGAAATATCCCTTAGTCTACACAAAGTCCAACAGCTGGAGTATGAGAAAGAGTTTATCACTGGCACCCGAAGCCTTCGCGAAGCATAAGTCATTTCCTAAACCTAAAATATGCATGAAAGTTAATGAGATTCCAGTGTGGGCAAAACACAGCACTGGAGACATGTCATCCAAGGAAGCTGGTTACATCTCAAAGCTTTTGCTGAACACTCAAGTAAAGATGGAAATAGAGGGACAGGACACACACATTTGAGAAACGAAGATCTACAACCTGCCAAGCAGTCTGACAATGGAACACCATCACAGGAATTGAATGGGTATCTAAAAATCCTCAAATTTAGGGGCAATATGAAGACGGTTTCTCATTCACTTCTGCCAGCAAGTCAGACTTGCAACCCCCAATATTGCCTTTGAAAAGCTAAAAAAAAAAATAAAGGAAAATAATATCCTTGTTTTCACTGGCATCCTATATAAAAATAGCATTTTTTATATCCTATATGCAGTGTAAGTCCTCGTTGCGTCTCAGGGGGGCCAGGAGCTCAATGTCTGACACAGCTGCTATCTAACAAGATCACGGTTTCCGAACTACATTTCCACCAATTATGTATACGGTAACATTTTCAGTTGCTTGAAAAGTCATTTGAAAACTTGAGAAGTTTGATATTTTCACTGAAAGAGTAAAATACACACTGTCTCACAAAATTTTATTTTACCAGAATACCAAAGTGCTAAAGCTGTTAACAATCCTCCCCTCACCAAACACACATATAGCCCTACCTCTTCCACAGGAAGACAATTTAATTGCTTTAATCTTTCTTGAAAGTGGTTTAAATATTTTTCTTGCGATTTACTAAAAATAATCCAGAATAAAGGAAATGCTCTGTACAGAAAATATAAGCCCATACAGTTTGGCCATCTTACCAGCAACTGCATTGCTATCTCTTAAAGAGGAAAGCTGTCTGACAAAGCAAAAAAATGCAGGATCACTACTAGTTTTGACTGTACTGTACAAGCCATGAAACAGAAAAAATTTAGTCCTTCAATTGCTTCAAAGACCCCACCTTATTTTTTTGCCACCTTAGCTATTTGCTGCAGAGGATGTAAATCCAGACATCATGGCCTGTGTTTTATTAAAAAGCCTTCTCCACTTTTTTTTTAATTTACAGGACAGAATCAATCAAAACAGAAAAAAGTAGGTATGAATCACACACCTTAAAAGAGCAAGTCAGCCTTTGACTACCTAAAATAAAAGCAGAAACATCTTTAGAGACAGCAACTGCAGCTCATACACACCACTACAACACCTCAGCTGCCTCTAACACTGATCACAAAAAAGGTGTAGCACAGTCTCTACAGGAGGCACGAGAACTGCCCTAATATAATACCCTCGCCTCCTCTCAGAAGGGACTTCAAACAACTCCACAGTGCCAGCCCATGGAAAGGGAACAGACCTTGTCCTCCAACACCTCCATCACAGTTCTTTCACAGTGCTCAGTGATATGGACAGCTCTACAGTGCCTGTTCCTGTCAGCACCCTCATGAGAGCAATGATGCTTCCCTGCATTTGGATGTGTGGAAAAAGCAGGGGACCCATGTACTAAAAATCAGCCACTGCTCCTGTCAAACCTCTTACTTCCCCTCTTGGAGAAGGAAAGCACTAGAAAATACACTAGTTTTAGAAAATGCACACCAAAAGTTCTTATTACTCCTTCTTTGCTAAAACCACATCCATTTCTCAAGGAACAGGATTTCCAACCCTATGGTCAGTAATTTCTCAGGATGACTAATCAGTACTTCAGTGCTGCTGCAATTAGAGACCACAGCCAGGGAGTGCACTCTCAGTATTCTCACCCTCTCACAAAGCAATCTGATGAGGAAGACGTTACTTCCAGGAACATTCCAGGATGGGGAGAAAAAGAAACAAACAAAACCAAAAGAACCCCACACCTCCTAACAACCAAGCAAACTAACGAAAAAAAAAAAAATTCCCATTCAGCAGCCCATCACAAGACATCCCTTTTACCTCTAAGTTAGCTGCTAGGTTGCCAACACCTGCAAATAACTACCATCAAAAACATAACAAGTACAGTTAGATAACCTCAGTAACTAAACATCATTATAGAATCACATCTACAGCTTATCTTTGATCACCCAGGTTGGTGAGCAAGAACTAGATTACTAGATTACACCGCTTTCACCACTTCAGTGAAGCCCAAGTCCTCACTCCTTAAAAGAGACAAATATTTGAAGCTCTGATATTTTCAGGAGGCTGAGCTACTTGCTTTTAAAAAGCTGCTTAGGAGACTACACATTATCTTTTGGGAGGTGTGATGAAATATTTTGGTCTGTGTAAGGCATCCATCATACCATATGGATGGGCATTAGTTCTTGCATGGAGTAACAACTCAGGAAGAAAACCACAGAAGCAAAGCAGAGAAACCCAAATTCCTACCTTTACATCACTGTTGCAGATGCCATCAAGAGCTTTTCTCCCCTTCCCCCACACCACATGCTATCTTACAGCTCCAAGTGATACACAAACGAATGGCCAAGATTTAAGGTACCGAAGAAATGTATGGACTGAATATCCCAGCTGTTTCTGGGAGGACAGATCCGTCATGATGTTCCCCAGTTACTGAGTAAAAAAGTGAATAGCAACATCCACTGATTGGGAGCCTGACATCTGGATGCTCAACTGTCCCAATATAAAACTTTTCCACATGAAACAGGGACACAGGGACAGAATCATTCAGACAGACACACATATTCAGTCAGTCCCAGCCACAGAAGGAGTTAAAATATAGCTTTCTTATTGGCAATGTTACACAACATTTTTCACCTCACATACCTCAAAACCAACAATAAAACAAACTCGCATGAGCTTCCATTACTTGAAGGACTCTGGCTAGACAAAGTGGGAAGAGCAGACTGGAATAAACCAGTATCATACTCTTCTGCATGAAGTGACAGCACAAGCACTCTCTAACAGCCTAGATGACTGCTACCCAGGAAAGCAGCAGAAAATAGCCTAGTTTAAGAACTCAGGCGTCCTCTTTTACCCCAGAGTAATTACAGAACACAGCAGACATTCATTCTGGAGAGCAGAGGACAATAGCTGTTTGTTACCATCAGCACTACAATTTAGCATTTATCTAAGCCTATCACACAGAGAACAGACAGCACAAAAATGCTCAAGACAAGAACTCGAAAGTATTAACTGTGAGAAATTACAGGTGAAAATCCAAGCAAGCACCAGGACTAAGGCTTGGCCCACAACTCACAATTTAACCACCCAGTAATCTATTAATTGAGCATACATTTATCCAAGCTTCATCTAGAAGCATTAGGTGCAGCTGGTCAGAGAATAAGCAGCAGAAAAATATTTAGATCATTGTAGTCTACTGCTAGTAAGGAAAGCTGCCTCTTATACAGCAGAGGCACAGGCTTTGTGAAGAGGAAGAGCATCCATATGTGTTTAACATCAGAAACAATGTTATGAACTCACAAAGTCCATAACCAACAGAATTAAGGTTTCTATACCTGCATTTACTTTTTTTTTCTGCTGGTGAAGGTCTCACAAGTTTCTCCACATTGAAGCTCAATCTCAAATTTTAAGAAGCACAAGCTATTAACTTCCACATCTTACCCAGGTGAGAAGTCCAGATTCCTTTCCTCCCCCCGCCCCCATACATCCTATGCCAGTGCTTATTTAGACTTTCATAAATCAGGAAGTTTAACACATTCAAACAGATTCTGCCTCAATGTCCACTTTATTTTACAACCACTACCAAATTTACCCACATAAGGGCTCAGATTGAGAAAACTGTTATCCTGCACTGCAAAGCAGGTTTTAGAAAAATCAGACTCCATCTTCTAAAACAACATGTAGCATTTTAAGAGCTACCTTGTTTACATTAAAAACAAGACTGAAAACCCGTAGTTCGACGGTGTGAGCTCCCAGTTCCCTCTTTACTTGCATGCCCATACCTTCTGCAGAGGAGAGTAGGACAACAACACTGATATACTGCATGGGAAATGGAAAAAAACAGCATTATCCCATGCTTGGAAGACTTCTGTCCCATCTTCAGAGGACAACAGAAGTAATAGGATTTCAGAAGCTACTCTACCACATCCCTGAGTAACCTCCCACCGGGAGATAGTAAGAAATTCAAATAACAAATTCAAACAACATCAGTACATACTTCACACTTTCCTCTATTACAGAAACATGCGTTAAACATTTATAAACATTATTTCTAAATATATTCTGTTTCAAATGAGGAGACTGTGCTATTTAATTTACTGTGGTAAGTATATTTAAGTCTCTAATTTTTAAAAACTTGCACATTGGCTGAAGGAATGCAATTAGCTGAATACAAATACTTGTTTGGACTCGTGCAGAACAGCAACACATACTTTTCCAGAAGGGCACACTGGATTGAACATGTAATTATAACCTCAACCGTAGCAGCACAAATAAACTAAACAAGCGCTGTTCAAGTTACTCATGCTCAGTTTCGAAAGTTTGACCCCTGAAGCCAGAAGTACATTCACAGTACATTCACAAGGCAAACTAATTTTTCCAAACTGCCAGAAATACAAACACAAGTTTAAGCAAGCTTACAAATCCTGTATAATCACAGTACCTCCTTAGTCAAGGCTAATTTCTCCATCTTAAAAGTTTCAGCTCAGGCACAGAAGTAACAATTCTATTTCCCTTTCCAGTGCTTATACATTTCAATAGATAGCCATAACAGTGGCACCAATAACAGATAATTATTTCATTTTAACACTAAAAATATATTTTAAGTAGAAGTCAGGCTCTTCCAGCCAAACTTTTCCTTCCACCGAAAATTCCAAGATCTAAGAACTCTCTTGCTTAGCAACTTCCTGCCAGAGAACACTCATAGCTTCAGGAGACAATTGTCTGTATTTTGGCTCTTCTTATGAAGAAATGCACTTAGAGCCAAATGACCTGCAGCTACAGCTCTTACCAAAACCTCCTAAAAACAGGTACAATTTCCATTTTATATTTCTAATAGAAGCTAGCATTTGCAGTATATAGATACTCTCTATGTTTTATTGCAAGTCCAAAACAAACTACTACTGTACTTAACAATAATTCAGCTCCTGAAGTTTTATGAAAGAACTACAGCTGCCTGCCTAAATCCATACAAGGTTTTTCTCCTCAGTGAACCAAAAAAACCATTAAAATGAGATGCTCAAGACAAGACTGCTGCTGCTCTGAAGTCACTTCTCAGAGCCAAAACTGAGCCTAAAAAGTATCTGCGTAAGAAGCCGCACATGTGAAGTAATGCTCAGATCTGTAGGCTAGAAAGTACAGATTTTCAGAAGTTCCAGGTACCAGCAGCATACACTGCAATAAGCAGTCCCAGGTTCATGGGCAATCCCCCTGGATTAAGGCCACAGACACAGTGGCTGGAGCAGAGGTCATCAGCCCCACCAGCCTCTTCGGGTGCCAAACAGCCTGTCCCTCTGTAAGAAACAATACCTGGGGTCTGTCAGTGCAATCAAAGTCACAACCGAGCCAGTCCTCCTGGAAACCATTTCTGGGCATCTGAACAACAAGGATGTGACTGGCATGAGCTTAGACTGCACTCAACCAACCTGACTGTATTCAAGGGACACAAGTAGGCCCATGTACAGGCAAAGGAAAAACTGGATATTTCTCACTGCCGTTTTTGCAACATCTTTTGCTTGGTCTCCCGTAGCATCCTCAGTTAGAGATACAAACTAAGTGGACAATAACACTGGGTTCAAGGCTTGGAATCAGTGGTACAAAGCTCAACTGCAGGCTGCCCCATTTCCATGGAAATAATTCCAAACTTGACCAAGTAAAACCTTGAATAACCTAATCTAAACAGACCTGACCTGCTCTGAGCTGGAAGTGATGCCAAATGAGACATAGAGATCCCTTCTGACCTAAGTTACAACATGATCTCTTCTTTGGGTTTTTAATTAAAGAAAACCCAAAATGTCTGTTGCAGCCTATGTTTGCTTTGTCACACTTCTGCCATCCTGCTTGTTTCAGCAGATAAAATGGACTAAGAGCAACAACAGAAGTACTGTGGAAAAGGACAGTAATTTTTCTGCTTAAAAGATTCACAATTCTTTCTGAAACAAGCCTCAACACTCGAATTTTGAAGTCAAAAATCTCAAACTTGGTTCCTATTAGGAATAAACAACAATGAAATACCCAAACAAAACCCTCACAGACCTGCAGCTGAAGTGCTAAAACAAGAGAGAATACCATGTTCATTACTTGATTCTTGCAACAAACCTATTCTGGTAAATATGTCAAATACATTTAGATCATGAATAATTTAGGAAAAAAAATTCCCAAAACAGTTCTTACAGAAAAACAAAACAGAAACCAAACACAAAAAAAGCCACCACAAAAAAAATACCCTTAACTCTCTGCTTACCCAACAGAAGTAAGCAAGCATCCTGAAAGAGCACAAATAAAAACAAGTTTCCATCTTGCTTTTTAAACTGACAGCAATGCCTTATCGAGGTATCTGAAACTGAATAGACAACTTCAGTTCACCTTCTGCTCTGATTGTATTAATTCCCACAGAGAGAATCTGGTATAAGATTTTAAGCACCAGAAGAAAGTGAAGTAATGGCATCATTTGCTGGATGGAGGCCAGGATCTCTCATATCCACTCAAGCTTGCATCTCTGGAGACAATGTTTGCTCCTACCATAATTGAGTTATGTTCTGCGCAATGAGAAGGTGAATCAATTATGTTCACCACTAAACAGAAAAGCTTAAGCATTCTCTCAAGAGTTTAAAAATTTGCGCAATGGCACCTTCAAAATACTGTTTACCCTTCTCTTTTAAATAAATAACATCACTTCTATTCAATTTCTACTCTTCCTGAAAACTCCTCAGTTTACAAACCCATGAAATGCACTCGGGTTTTAATTCAGCAGGGCCTGGCAGCCAGGACTCCCTATTTTTATGTTTACACCAAGTTCCTGATGGAGCAATCTATGTTAAGGACAGCATCAGATAAAACTGCCATGTAAGCCTTTGCTAAGGCATTAAGGAAATTAGCAGAGAACAATCATCATGTCAGACATTAGGGTCACATTTAAAAGGAAGATTTTAATCACGTGTATAAAGAAAAGTATTAATTCTGTAAGGTCAATGGATTTATAGTATTTCAGCAGTTAATCCTCCATGTTTGCTGTAATATTGGCTCATTACTTTGGAATACAGATACAAATTGAACAAAACCACTGCAAGTATGGCACTGATAAGGTGCCAGTCTTCCGTACTTCTTCAAATAGGATACACAGGTTGTCTTACTCAGAAAATAAAAAGCCAAACTGAAGACAGATTTCTGCACTCAGTTATGCACCACAATTAAATCGATTTTTGTTTAGTCACAGAAGTCAGATAGCACCAATCTTAGAGTGTTTTCAGGCCAGTGTCATTACTGTCACAGTGAATACCCAATTCTACAAACTAAGGAACACAACTGGTTTATCTAAGATGTATGTACCACAGCTTACGGAAGACACTGTGCTTATTCATGCTATCCATGATAAGGTAAGATAAATCTTAAATATGGCCTTCTAAAGATTAAAGAACCTCTTTTGTGTAAGCTGTTTTAAAGAATATGCATAAAATTTGTAAGCCAAAACAAAAAGTAACTACTTGGAAGTAAATCCCAATCCACGCAACCAATTGGAGGCAGATTTAGCCCCCATTTCTGACAAGGATATTATTTACATAACTGAAAATCAAAATTAAAGGTAATTCACTACTAATCTTATGTATTCAAAACTACATGGACGTGGTCATCCAGAGAAGTCATATAATATGTAGTGCTTTCTCTAAGAATGCAAAATTACTTTTCTAGATCATAGAGTTGAAGATTCTGCTATTCAACTCCTTCACCTGTTTATATTTTTAAGCAGTAAAAATTAAGAAAAAGAAGTCTACAGGAGACACTGCAACAGATAAAGGTGTAGTGGACTTTAATACAAATGACTTACAGCACACCTCTCAACTTCCTTACTTCAATCAAACAGCTGCAGAAATAGGAGAGGACCTACAACAGCCATGAGCTGGAGAATGAGCCTTGCAGTTCAAATTACTGCTGCAAAAGCAGCAGAATACTTTAAAAGGTTTGCCAGCGTTCCACAAAGTTATTTCAGATCTCCTTGGGATACTTGTTCTTCAACTCTGAAATGGTTAATATCTTTTAAAGGCAAAACACCATATTCTAAAAATATCAAGAAATTAATCCACTGACATAGAAAGTTTTGCTTAGAACAGCTTGAAAGCAATTTTGCACACAAATGTACTAATTTGGACAAGAAAATATATTTCCATGCAAAGTTACTAATGAATCTTAACTTCTAATTCACAAGAGACCTAATTTCCAATTCAGTAATACAAACATTAGAAACCTGGAAAGATGTTTTTCTCACTAACATGCAGCTTTCACAATCTAAGTTATGAGCTTACTGTTTATTATTAGATAGTCTTTACACATATAAATCTCAGTAAAAGACCTACCACTGACAAGTTCTTAGAACTCTAACAACACCTCTGAGCTAGACCTGTTTAATCCAGCATCCCATTTTCCCTCAGCTCCACACAAATAAATGGTACTCCCCTCCCCTGCCTTGCTTTCTATTCTTGGAAAAGCCTCAATAGACTGGTCTGATTCTGCCTCCAATTCTTCTGCACTATATTCAGCCAACTTCCATACAGACACAGCTCATCTGTGAGAAGCCTATCTCCAAAAACCCAAGTACCATACCCAACTGGCTTTTGCTGTGCAGTGCCTCCACCTCCTGTGCAACCTTTGATTAGAACAATTTACTTCTCTCCAACTCTTGAGTTTTTCAGGCAGTCTGGTGAGCTGATTCCTCCCTTCAGCTGGCCAAAGTCATCACTCACCCACCAATTAGTTTTGTCTCACTTAAAAGAATGTTTCACGAATGTAACAGAAATTTAGAACACAGCTGGAAACGTTTCTGAGTCTCCTCCTGAGCCCATATCCTCAAAGGTGCACCTGCTCTGTCACATGGGTAACCGAGAGTAACATTTTCAGCTCCAAGTGAGCCCAACAGGAAAAAAAGACAGTAAAATGTATTTCACTTTACTGGAGCTTTAAACAAAAATTCGGGAGTCTCATTTGAGACAGGTTTACTGTGAGATACCTACCATTACCCCCTACAGATAGAAGATACCTAGATAAAAAAGATAAACCAAACTAGACAAGTCATGGAATAAAACAAAATCCAGAAACCACATAAAGTCTTATTAATACCCATAGCAGTATTTATTAACCTTTTCCCTCTTTTCCTACAGAAGAGAACTCTAAGCAACCTCCCTGAAGCCTAACATCCAAAGTATTCCAAGCTCCCCATTATCTACATAACTTACTTATCATAAAAGGCTGTCTCTACAGCAACATAAGAATTACATGTTCCTGGGTGACTCAGAAAGGTCAGAGATCTAAGCATTAGTAAGGCAACAAAAGTTACCTGATTTTAACATTGCAGTTTTACACTTGTATTTTTAATCCTCCATCGATACAGATACATACACACATTACTTTACCCATTCTAAGATAGATAGAGTGGCAAGGTGCTAGAATTTTTCCCCCTCCATTTCAGAAAGTCACCCAATTTTCCCTCCTAACATTGTTCTGGTACATTTCAATGGCCTTAGACACTGTACAAGAGCCCAAAACTACACTGGGGGACAAGGGAGAGAAGAGTAAGTAAAACACAAAATTAGTCACCAATTACTTCCTATAATTATGGCAAAAAGAAACAGAGCAGAAGGGAACTGTTAAATGCAGGTGGTAAATCTATGACAGTAGCTATAAGTTAAAGAGAGCAAATCTGCAAGCAAATCTGATATTTAAATGCTTTCAGAGCTGTTTCTTCAAGCAGGGATATTGGAAACACCCACAAAGGAACTCATATAAAATCTGACTTTCCAGGTTTAGTCCCTTCAGGGAAGTTTCAATACACATTTTCCTATCCTTTACAGCTTGATCTGTTACTGACTAAAGAGCAGCTGACTGGGCTTACAGCAGTCAAAAGCAACTGTGCTTGTGGTGACCATGAGACACTGGAGCTCCAGATCCTGATGGGAGTGAGGAAGCAGAGCAGCAGGGTAGGTACTGAAATACATGAAAGTAGACTCTGGCTTATTCAAGAAGGCTGTAGGAGGAACACCCTGGCAGACACCTCTAAAGCTATATTTAATGGGGTAGAACTCATCCCACTGACAGCAGAAAAACGCCACATTCATTTCTTCTCTAGGAGAAAAAAAACTTCAAAATCACGGTTTTAAATAGGAAAGATCTTAACTGCTAAGAAGTGGTGCAGCACTGAGAGATGATGCTAAGCATCTATGAAAGAGTATAATATGCACAAACTAATGTCTCCTTTTCTCCCTGCACATCTCATTTGTCTCCAAGGCAAATTCTGAAAATCTCATTACAAGAAGTAGTTGAGGAACTTTGAGACAGCTATACCCCTCAAAAATGCTGATTTACAGAGTCAAATCACATTTATTTTCCCTACATTTCAGCTGTCAGTTCAAAGATGGCTGAAACAACCTTGTGTTAAAATGAAAGCACCGAGGTTTGGATTGTATTCAACCCAAAGCATTTACGTGTAGATCAAATCCTCCCCAAACTCCATTTCGCTAGCATCTAAAGTCACCTCAACACCAACTTTGTAAATTCCATTCTCAATTACTTGAAGCAGCCCTTTTCTATGATAGGCACCTACATTGAAGGAGAAGAACATGGAACTCCAGTACATGCTGTACTTTTGAAGGGATCAGTACAAGGCATGTTTCTTTTCCCATTATACATGAGCACCTTGATACAGCCTTAGGAGAGTGCATCCTTCTAGAAATAGAGCTCATCATGGAGACCAGTGAGGGAAAAGGGACAAGGTAACACATACATCCCTTTTTCTTTCCCCCTCCCCCAACTCATCTTTATGCTTAAACATGTTTCTCTCTTAGCATAAGAACAGGTAACAGCCACCAATTAATTTTGGCTATAGTCTGAAGGTGAATTTCAAGGAAGGCAATATATAATAAAATAAAATACTGTTCCACAAATTCAAACAAACCAACCTAGCTTCTTCCAAAACAAACACAATCCTCCTATTAAAGACAGCTGCCCAAGCTACCCTGTTAGCCAAGTAGGCTGCTCTCTAGCCATGATTCTGGGAAAACACACAAGCATAGAACATACCCAACACCGCTTGTGTAAGCACCACAACAATGCAGACAGAGAAAAGACCTTCCTGAATCTCTCACAGTACATCTGTCTTAAATATAAGCAAGCACATCTGATTAGTGTAACAACCATTTGTTTTTAATTTGTGTTTTAAAATCCATATTTTACAGCCAACGTGTTCTACTCTGGAAGTCAACTCTGTGTGAACATTTCACACGCACGTCAACAGAATTGCTGCAAAAGGGGTTACATACCCATTTCATATGACAACACTCGTTAGTAACTGGACAGCTCACTCAGTAACTGGACAGCTTATGCAAGCTGATCAATTTTAAAACAAACCTCAGCTAGGCAATACTGCCCAAAATAAGGCTCTTTCAATCACCCCCCATGCCACAAATATGAGATACCTAGAAGAAATATGGAACTCCAAAAGATCTAAGAGGTTACTTCTTCCCACTGCAGTTTTCTCTCTGGTGCTCTGCTTACTTTGTCAGCAAGGCAGACCACAAGAACCTTTTTCCTCAAAGGGTCTCCCAGAAAAAACACATTCCACAAAGCAAAAGGACTTCCCTCCAAAGATTTTGGCCACCTGCACAGTGGAGAAACTGAGGGGGAAAAAAAACAAAGTACCAGTGTAAAATGTTCACTTTTAATCACCCTCTTAATATCGTACCGTTTTCATGGTGTCGTGCCACCAAGTTCTCCTACTTTTGAATCCTTCCTATTGAACCTCTGGATCCAGGGGATGCCAGTGACATGTCAACATGATACTACCACTATTGTGCAAGCTACCCTCAAGCAATTCTCTAATCTGCACCAAGTGCTACTTTGGTCGGATTGTTTTGTTTATGCCCGAAGCTTAAGTCTTTAAAAGTTATGCAAGTTAGGGCATCCAGGCTTAACCTTCAATTTTTGTGTTCAAAAGTGCAGTCTTCTTGATTTCAAATTCTTCCGCATCACTGGTGGACAATTTTAACTAGTCATTTTTAAGTTTTGAAAATGTTTTCTTTAGCTGTAACCCATCATATAATACTCTATAGTAAGAGAAAGCTTTCTGCAGAGTTAAGCATAATTCAAAACACCAATTACACAATTAGCAAATCTCTGCAAGCTGATAGCCCAGCACCAGGTAGAGAAAACGAAAGATAAGATCAACTTTCCCCTTGTTTCTTAAAAATAGGAAGACAAGTTTCTTTTACTTATCATACTGACGCAGGTCCCCTCTGTTTGAAAAAGCTTTGTATGTGCAGCCTTTATACACGTTTTATGATTCCTATACAAAAAAGGCTAATTGCCAGAAAGGTCTCAAACTTCAAATAACAAGACACTGCAGATTTTGTGTTCTAGCTTCATCTTTCTGTATCCCTACAAAAGCGGGTCACTGAACTGCACACAACTTGTCTTTTTTTCTGCATCCAGACATTAAAATAAACGAAGGTGAAAAGGACTAGAGTTTCAAGTTTTTGATTTGTTACTGCTAAAATTACATTATTATCATACTTAATATAGAATAACAGCAGAGGTCCAACATATTACTGTTTCCTGTAATAGGTGAATTGGATGGTATGCAGCAGGAGTCGTGGGAGGACACTCACTGAAAAAGGTATCATGTAAATGTTTACACATTCATTTTTAAGAAGGCTTAAGTTAGAAGTCTGTGAGAATTCAACAAGTGTTAGAGATACAGGCAAACTCCTTATTTTAGATACTTCAAAAGCAGGGTTTTAATATGTTATAAAAACAATGCCATGCACCTTCTGATTTTGCAGTAACCACTACATCAAACCTTTCTAAAAACAAAATGCCCAAACACAAGAGTGCACAGCTAGACAGCACTAGTCCTTGTTCAGATGTACAAAAGATGTCCAGAAACATAGGTAAATAAATGGTACTGACACAGTCATTTATCTTGAGAATTTTCTGTAGCCTCCAAGTGCAAATAAGGCAAAAAGGAGATGGTAAAGAAGTACTGCCTCCTGAAAGTTACAGATCTGACCCCCAAAACCATGTTTTTCAGACTCAGTGTCTTACAGACACCAGGATGAAAGAACTTGCTTGTGGGAGGCGACCCTGAAAGTGGCATGTCCTTGTGAGCAGCATTAGGCCCATGCAAACTGCACCAAGCTCAAAAGCATCACTTCTGGGTGATGTCTAAGCAAGGCCTTGTCACTGCAACTGAAGGTAAGAAATTAAACAAATAAACAACAACAACAAAAAATCATCAAAACAAAATTCATCCATTATAAAGATTAGTCAATCCTGAAAAAAAAGTACTGTGTATTACTCCACAGGGAGGAGTAAAAGAGCCTATGCTACCAGAGCATAGAAGTGTTACACACATCACAGTAAAAACCAAGCCAGCCAGCATAGCTAAATATATCCACCCAGTCAGCCAAAGCAAGATTCCCCCTTTCAAAAGTTTTAGCCCATTCTCACTCATTTATATGGGCTGGAAGAGATAGCAAACAATAACTATCCTTTCAAAGCACAGACAATATACATTTTATTTAACCATGCCCAGCAGCCTAGTAAGAACAAGATAGGGTGTTCTTTTAATGCACATTCAGAAGAGTTGAGCACAATGCCCCACCTAAACCCAGAACTTCTGGCAGTGGCTGCTTCAGGAAGCTTTCTAGAAGAAATGTAATAGAGTGCTCTCTTCAGTACAGAAATCCCTTGAAAGGAAATAGATTTCAGTCTCATTCAGCCCAGACCAGCCCTTTGGCACTCAAGGGTCAGAGCTGCCTGAAGCTGTGCGAGCAGTGGCTGACTCCCCAGAGCCTCCAAGAACAGCGGTTCAGGACAGCACATTAAAAACCACCAATCGAGAACCCTTCCCTGGCTGCAAACAAATCTGCGTTATTAAAAAAAAAAAAAAAAAAAAGGATTAGCCGTTCTTCCACGCTAATTAATAATTAGTAATTTTTAACAGGCAATAGGGCAATGGAGTTGGCAGAGCATTCTGTACTGCCTCCCTCCCCGGGAAATTCTGTATTTGCTCTCTGCATGCCCCACTGCCTGCCCCTAAAACCACGACGACTACAACAACACCCTTGCACATGACTGCATTTTTTTTCTGCAGTAGAAAGTACACACAGCCAAAAAAAAAGCTGAGGTAAAACTCCAAAAATCACAAATATTTAATCTCAGTCATCTAGATAACTGCATCTGAGCTTGAAAGTAACACTATAAAGTCTGATTAAGTTTGAAAGTGTACAAAAATTAGAGCAACACACTTGACTGGTAGTGTTTACCTACCAGGCAGAAATAAAGTTTAAAAGCTAAAGATGTTAAAAGACAACTTATTTTCTTTATGTTTTTTTAAGGACCAAAAATAATTTCTGCCTTTCAAACCCCTCCCAGCTCATTTTTCCTTCTAGAATTTACATTTAGAATCTTCAAATTCTGATTTTTTTTTTTTTTTCATGGAGAAGTGAACAAAAGGAAGAGCTTGAGTCCTTCAAGCAACAATTTGATTCCTCAGCAAATTAGGTTTCTGGAAAAGTGCTCCAATGCTTGCAACTGGATTACAAGTTAACAGGAAAACAAGGGATTTGTGGCTACTGAACTTCTGGATTATTTATCCCAGCAGTCTGCTAATGCAAGCTATTATATGTTCCAACATCAGGACCACATGAAACATCTGTCTTGGTACTCACAACCCAAATGCAGCTCCAGGACTGTCCGGTCACTTAAAATGGAAGAGTGCTTGACTACTCAATATGACAACACAGCATCATGCCCAAACGATTTGTTGGAAGGTTTCCTTGGAAGAAAGTGCCCACCCACACACTGCAGAAACCAAAAGGCTGCTGGTCTTGTGACTTTCCATAATGTTAGAGTCATACCACAGAAGATCTCCACCTTGCAAGAGACAGAACTCCCAACAGAAGGACAAAAATCCAGGGGTTTCCGAGTGTGCTACAGAAATGAAAGGGAAGAGGATAAAAGTAATTCACCACTTCCCCTGATAGTTTTAAGATCAAAACTATGGAAGAAGTGTGTATGCTAAAATGTTTCTCACCACTATCAGGAATATGGAGTGGAAAGGACTAGGTGCCCCAAAGTTTGCCATCTTTCTCAAAGCCCTCCTAAACAATTTTTCATCTCAAAATACTTAAGAAAAAGTTAAACTATTTTTAAAAAAAAAAGCAGACAACACAGTGTATCCACTAGAGTCGCCTTCACAGTTTTTTTCCTCACAAAAATACGTGAGCCAAAAGAAGAACATGGTACTGTTGTATCAGTAAGATTATACAGTTTTATCTTGTATAGACATAAGAATCCTAGAGGAATTCTGAGTCTCAGCTAAATCAACATCTTTTACAGTCATCATAAAATGCAAACACTGAAGACCTGTGAATGAATATATGCCTGTACTTTCCAACTTCTAGGATTTAAAGTAGAAAAACTAAAATATTTTCAAGAAAGGTGCTACACAGTGACTACAACAGTTTTAAAACTTGCAAGGAAACTGAAAAAAAGGACAGAAACTTGCCAGGTGACAGAACATAACCTCCATTTGACTGTCCTGATTTGCCCTAGGTTTGCTACTAGTTTGCATGTTATGCTCTTGCAAAAGTCAGTGCAATGTTGACATTAAAAGTGAAACAATGACAGATAACATTATCACCACAATAAAATGTCTAAGAGCTGGCTAAGTCGAACAGGACCAAAGGGAAATTCCAAAGCCTAATTTTATCCTCTTAAGTATCTAGATACATAGACATGTTTGCAGAAATATTTTCCATTCACATGATGGCTACAGCATTAATTACTATCTTACAACATTCTGCTAAAAACACACACACAGACAAATTTAATCTTACAAAGGCATATGTTTCAACAGAGTAAATCCTACACTACTGATAGCTGGGAAAGGAGACACACAAGAAGTGGCTTTCAATGAAAACCAAGATGGTTTTCACATGTAAAGTTCCTCCACACAGTACTAAGCCTTTGACTCCTAGTTTACCTGTGTGATGGTCCCCAGTACCAGATTACAAAGGCAGAAGGAACACAATCCTGTGGAGACTGGTACTTTCAGGTGATAGTATCTTGCACAAAGCATCTTGTAGCAAGTGCTCAATTTGCTTATATAAGCCAGAAGCTAAATAAAAAGACTTGGCATTCCAACAGAACAGGCAGCTCTTGAGCATTCATCTACTCACAACACTAACAGCTAGGAGGAGCAATAGCATAACTACACGTTCCAACACCCCATTTTGTAACAGCAATCATTAACTCACTAGAACATGCTAAAATAATTTTTAAAGGATAGGAATTACACTTTCTGTGTAACCCAGACTTTCCAAGACAGTTACCTTAACTTTAATATCCTGTATTCTGGAAGGTGAAACAAACTAATTTCAAAACAGTCAAGTTTCTCTTCACACTCTTTCTATCTCCATTGTCCACTCTGCTCCAACGCCAACCCATAATTTGCACTCATTTCCAAGTGATGCCAACGCACTTCTTGGGCTGCCTGGCAACAGGAGTTTTTACTTGTAAACCTCCCCTCAACTGACACACTCCCCTCCTCCAGTACTCAAGAATGTGTGGAATAGCTGAAGCTATTTATCTTCATTTTGCTGAAGACTTTCACAAGGTGTTGAAAAAATACCAGAAAACCAACCTTGAAGCAAATCTGTGCTTGCATGCACTTTTTAGTCTTGTTATGAAATTGAGTTCACAAAGAAAGTTTAAGTAGTGACCTTCTAACTTTGAAGAGATTAAAACCTTATACATCATGTGTAATTTTATACAGGCAAGCAGAAGGTTTTTAATATAAAGCTGTAAAAAGTAAAGCTACCACAGTACTTTTAGAGCTTAAAATGGTAAGCTGTTCTAAAAGGAAAGCTGCCATGGATATTCAGCACCAGTATTTATAATAGAAAACAGAATTCAAAACTCATAGTTCAAAAGTTGGGGTGGGGGGAAGAGGCTATCTACCAGCAATTATTTTTCACTCCTTGCTTCCTTGTTTTTTCTAGAACAATCCAGACACCTGGCATTCCTTTCTCAGTTGCATGTGTGGTAACAGGTGCCATAATCCGTATGTAAATGTTCTTAACAGACTACGATCCAGAACCAGTGACACCTTGGAAAAACTATAATTCACAAGACTTTTAATCTCATGAAAAGTAATTCAGACTGATCTCTACAACTTGCAAGCTGGAGCATGGAAAGAGAAAAGAACAAAAACCAGCTAAATACTCACTGACAGAGTGTAAGCACAATGCTTTTCCTTATAGAAACTACAAAGGAACAGAATGAAACTCAAAAAAGACATTGCAGTTTTCAGGAGAACAGGAAGCTGTCCTACAAAAACATCAGAGTTTCAAATTAAGTCTCACAGCACGGCAATCTTCAAGTCCTACACGTGCCAGGATCCCATTAAAGGTGGAACCTTATACAGGTGATTACTTAGCTTTAAGGTAATTCAAGTTTAAGACATTCTTTTTAAGGGTACATTGGCTTGCAGGTTTTGTACCCCAGCATAAAAATATGTACTTTGCCACATGCTATGATCCAGACACAAAAACTCTGGGCTCTCCACCTCCAATTCAGTTTCCAGATGAAACATGTTAGATGTAGCCCACTCTGCCCACATAAAAAGCTTTTCATCTGTGGACTTTCTTGCCATTCAGGTACCAAATCGTGTATATCCGCTGTTCTGTCAAGCACTCCTCTCTCCATTTTCCAACAGACAATCCAGAGACATGTTAACAAGCAAATACCAGGAGAGTCTGTACCACCCCAATTCAGTTTGTTTTGGTGAAAATGGCAACTTGCCCAAATCCTGCTATAGTCACCCTAGATAGCTGTGGGCTTTCCTCAATGCCTCAGCTATAGCAGCAGAAAACCCACACCAATATGTCACTTTCCCTTTTCCAATGCCCTTTACATGTGTCAGTAATGTCTGTCACTGTGGTATCTAGCTATAAAGATTAGATACCACAGATCAGAGATGTGAGACAGTTCCTGAAAAGTGAAATGAATGCTTAAGTGTGTAGAGCATTTTGCAGTTCTGACTAACAGCTTTGATTTAGACATTATTTTCTCAGTTTTCTTTCACCTTCTTGTCCCCCCTCTCTCTCTCCCTCCCCAAACCAAAGGAAAGTCACTATAACCAGCTTTCTTCTCACCAGGCAGCAAATACACTTCCTCATCCCCTCCTTGAGAGACCATTAATAACAGTCCATGGATGGCAAACATATCGGCTGGAGTCTTAAAAACTCAAATAGAAAAAGAATTATTTAATTTGAACAAGTTAAATGTAAGCAGCCAGCTACCACATGCCTGCATAAAGTCTTCCTCGTCAAATTCAGCACTTCAGAATATTTAAGATTACATGTACTAGCAAAAACGTACTAATCTATCCCTGTTCAGACAAATCCGAACATACCAAAGGATTCAGCTATCTTGGAGCTGTGGACTGTGAACTTCTCATGATTCTTTGCTCTTTCTCAAGAGCTGCCAAGTGTATAAACTGTTCCCATTATTTACTCACAGATTAACAGTTGGTAAATTGGTCCCAGGGAATTTCTGAAGAATTTTCCTTATAACCATTTCCCTTGCTTACCAAAAAAAAAAAAAAAAAAAAAAAAAAAGCCAACCACACAACGCCTTCCACCCCCAACCCCCCAACCCTGAATGAATGTGAGAACTTCCTGCACTCAGAACAGCATGAATAGACCTGGCAAGTAGTCAGGGAGATAGTACAGGCCCATGAATACTCTGAATTCAGCTTCTGTGCTGCCGCTAAATTAAAGGAATTCAGGAGCCTCACAAAGGCTTGGTTATTTAATTATATTATAAAATAAAAGACTGAATCTATTAGACAGCACACGAAAGAAACCCTTTCCCCAGTGCCTGCGCAGAACAAGCAGCCCCAGTGACTCTGCCTAACCTTCTCCCTCTCCTGAGGGTGATGTCACCACCACACTGCTGCCAGATCCAGCAGAGCTGCCGATGGAGCCAGAGCACTGCTCTACCTGCAGGCGAGAGTCCTCACCAGCTAGTCTGAGACAAGTCGTGCTTCTCTACCACATGGGGTTTTTACCTTTGCTCTTCACTCACCATGAGACTTGTGACACTTGCAAGCAAGCTACAAGTGTATTTATCTCTGTACCTTAAACCCCTAACTGGATGAACTCATATGTCAGCATTCAAACCCTCTTTTCACTGCAAGTGCCTTCAGTAAAAACCAAAGCACACACATTAACAGGAGTCACAACTACCAGTAACTAGCGAGATACAAAAACTGTTTTTTCCCCCCAATCATGTGCTACCTTCCCCTCCTTTGTATCTACTAAAGAACAAATGCACTCAGCAATTTGCCCTACAGGTCAGTAGGAAACAAAGTCAGAGAAGCTTCCTCTAACAGAGGACTCTGTTGCTGATCAAATCTCTCAACAGCCTTATATACACACGAGAAAACGGACAGGGCGAAAATAGCACAGAGAGGGAAAGATCAAAATGACCCAGAGCACTGCGCACTCATTTTTACAGTTCAGCTGTCCGTGCTTGCAATTTGGGAACCCAGGCTAGCACACGTGAGACAGCAGGTGACAAAGGTGACAGCCCCACATCTCATCAAATCCCAGTGAAATGCTCAGGGTAGTGGCCATGCTAGCATGGCCTAATGAGACCTGCAACCAGCTACCACCATGCTTTTCACTACCAAGAAGGAAAGCAAATATTCCCATCCAGAGCAAAACTGCCAAGTGTCCCTCCCTGCAGACAGTCCCACAGGGTGTATTCTCCTCAGCATCAACTGCCAAAAGGACAACTGTAGCTCCAGTGTGGAGAAGTAAATGCACACGAGAATCCAAAAAGAACAGGATGTTTATGCATGAATGATAAGACAAGGTTTGTCTAATATGTCATTAGGAAAATAAGAGTATTGCACTATTCCCCTGCTACAGATGAAGACATTGTTATATTCAGACATTTCTGCTGCAAAAAGGTTGGGTGGGTTTATAAAAGTAAAAAGTGGGCATAAAAGACTTTAGGCCACAGCATTTGTTTTGGTATGGACAGCATCTCCATTAGGTATGAAAATCTGACATCAGTCTCCAACCATCTTTGGACAACTATATACTGCAAAGCAGTATAGTCATGTCTACAGAGAACAGTCCAAAGGATTTTCAACTGAGAACATGCTGTACATGAAAATTAGTGGACAGGAGCTAAAGTAAAACTTGAATGTGAAAATGGAGAAGAAAATGTGAAGAAAAATGCCAGCGCAACCAGAAATATATAGTGCCAAGGCACAACAGTCAAAGAACCTACTGAAGAGCATGTTAAATCCCATCTCTAATTAGGGATTGCCAACACACACAGGAACAGAACAAACCTGAACTAACAATACCACATCTGGAAAGGCAATTCCTCAACTCCGAGTGCAATACAGTTAAGAATCTCACAGAATAAAGAACACATACATACAAGAACAGTTCACCTCTACAAAAATTACAGTTGCTCCTGTGTTCATCAGTGACAAGGACACATAGAATATTCTGAGTTGGAAGGGACCCACGAGGATCACTGAAGTCCAGCTTCTGACACAACAGGCCCATGTTGTCTGAAAACGTTGTCCAAACACTTCCTGAACTCTGGCAGGCTTGGTGCCACAACCACTTCCCTGGGGAGCCTGTTCCAGTGTCCAACCACATTCTGGTGGTTTCCTAGCATCCAGTCTAAACCTCTCCTGACACAGCTTCATGCCATTCCCTCGGGTCCTGTCACTGGTCACCAGAGAGGAGATCAGTGCCTGCCCCTCAATTTCTCCTTGGAAGGAAGCTGTAGGCTGCAATGAGGTCTCCTCCAGCCTGAACAAACCAAGTCGACCTCAGTCACTCCTCATAAGGCTTCCCCCCTAGATCCTTCACCATCTTTGCAGCCCTCCTTCGGACTCTTTCCAATGGTTTGAAATCTTTCTTATACTGCGGTGTACAAAACTGCACATAATATCCAAGGCAAGGCTGCACCAGTGCAGAGCAGAGCAGGACAATGCCCTCCCTCAACTGGCTGGTGGTGCTGTGCCTGATGCACCTCAGGATGTTAAGCCCTTTTGCCTGCAAAGGCACACTGTTGACTCATATTCTACTTCCCATTGACCAGGACCCCCAGATCTCTTTCTGTGAGGCTTCTCTGCAACCTCTCGTTCCCCGGGTTGTGCGTGCATCCAGGGTTCCCACACTCCAGCTGCAGAATCTGGCACTTGCCTCATTGAAATTCATATGGTTGGTATGCAATCCTCTTCTGGACAGAAGTTTAAACACTGAGTTCCTGGGACCTGCCTACCAGGAACCCTACTGTTTTCAGGGCTATGAGACCAGACTTTCCCTGTACAATACACCCTAGCAGCACTTTCCTTCACAATTCAGAAAGGACAATGGTTGTTAACTACATGTTTTATTTAACTTGTCTAGTTGATCATGCCTAGCTTAGCTGGTGACAGCAAACATGAGAGCAGTGCCAAATGCTGAATCTCCTCCATGTGTGCTGTACACATTCCTAAAAAGCAGAAGCTTTAAGGATGTGCTGCATATAATACCAATGTTTACAAGTCAATCTAATGCTAAAGAATAAGTATACCGAATTCTAGGTTCAAAGGCTTTAACAGCCTGAACTCTTCTACCATCAGCCATACTTTCTACTATGCAAAATCAGCCTTTTTTATTCCTTTATTTCATAATCAGTTTACAAAGTCTTTTAACAGACAACACAGGCCACAACCCTTGCCTTTTAAAATCCTACATTTGTTAGAGATGCCCTGCTGGATGAAGAACATATGTGTGACACAAGATTTTTTTATTTAAACAAAAAACCCTAAAAATTTTTCAAATGCTTATTCCTTTAGTATAAAGGTACAGTACACCTTAAACTGCTTTAAGGCTCTGTGCTTTTTATCTCTTTTGACTACACTGTTGCCTGATCCTACATTGTTGACATATACAGACAGCAATTTGTTGAATTTGTTATAGCCATGTGCCATGACTCTCTGGAGAGAATTTAACTTACTTATTTTTGCAGCCATGTGTTAGCCAGGCTAGAACAAATGCTCTTCTCCACAAATAATAGAGTGGTACTGTTTGATACACAGCCTTACAGATACAGGCACGGGAGAAGGAGGAACACACAAAGAGGCCTGCTGATACATGCATACTAAAAAGAAACCCTTCAAAATCTTCAATAAGAAGACTCAAAATGTACAAAATGGCTGAGCTGGTAAATGCAGCCAAGAATGTCCAAAAACTTCCAGTAGGAAAAGGGGTGGGGAAGGAAAAAAAAAAAAAAAGGTGGGGGGGGTGAAAAAAAGGACAAAAAGGAAAAACAGAAAAAGAAAAATAAAAGCACTGCAAAAAAAGACAAGTAGGAAAAAATAAGAAAAAAAAATAAGGCAAAAGGGGTGACAAGCATCTAGCTGCCTGTTCTGGGCTGAAAGTATCTACAGGTGATCTCTGCTTTGCAATCTGCTGACACCCTCAAGACAGTGCTGTTCATAACTAAGGTGACAAATCTGCATTCCCCATTTCCACAGAGTAAGTAACTAGCATCAGTTATCTGCCAGAACTCAAAGTACATCTCCTATTAACACAGAACTGAAGCAGCAAGAGGTGCTGAAACTGCTCACACTCCAGTAGAGCACCGGAGCGAAGGATCACATCCCACCCAGTGTTGCAAATTAAACATCAAACATACCTCGGGCTCTGGCAGACTATTTTATCCAGAGAAACATCTACTCAGACACTCACAGAAGAATATGACCTAGTCCACTGCAGGCTACAACTGTCTTAATCTCTGTACTACAGTATCTAGTGATACTGATCAATATATTTTCATTCTAGGTTTCAATTACAAGAAGCTGTAAGTTGCAAAATAAACTAAGATCTTTTATCACAAAGATCCAGAAAAGAAGCATTCTGAAACATTCTTCTTACAGGAGACACATCCAATATGTAACCTGTAAAGCAAAATAATTAAAATAATTTAATGTACTCCTCTCATATTAGCAGCAATTAAAGTTGTCATTTCATTAAGGAGACTAAAGAGACACACACCAAGCAGTGCTATAGTCTAATCTTAGCAGGGATGAATATGCTTATGCAGCTGATACCATTGTTCTGGAAGTCATGAAATGGAAACCCCTTCTGTACTTGATAGTCTGAAATGTATCACATTAATCTTCTGTTTATTCACACAAAATACACAGACTACAGGTTCTAATTTCATTGATATACAGAAGGGACATGTTTTTCATGCCATCAAACAAAACTGCCTGCCCCCCGCCCCCTTCCCCCCTCCAACAAAGACACATCCCCATCCCCAGCAACTTCCCAGAGCTTGGACATTTCAAATATTTTCAGTCAGTCCTTTCTTTTGTTAGCTAGGACACCCAAGACAAAAAGGGTAACTGCTTGCTCTGAAAGGATATAAACTCAGGTCTACTTCTAAATAATCAATTTTTAATCCACACAATCATGCTTTTACTAAGACAGTACATTAGAAGTCCTCAACTCAGGAATAATTTTGTATAATTACATACTGCACAGCTTTCAACAAACTCCTGTTGGTATTTCTGAAATGTTAAATTGCATCTCCCACACATACATGATTAACTTCTCTTTGAGACACATCCTGTTTGCAACCTGCAAACTATCATGCTTTAGTGTTTCTGGCCACAAAATGGTACCAGAAGAAACCAAGAGCTCCTAGACTGTTAACTTCAGTTCATTAGACATGCTAGCCATCTTCCAGATGTTCCACCACTTCGTTCTTAACACTTTGTCATTAACTTCTTTATTTCAACAGACAAGCTTCAAAGCATGAAAGCAAACAGACGTAGATGCAGAAAGTCAACAGTGACACACAGTAATTATGCCTGAGACAACCTAGTAAGTTTCATAAGTAAGATGATTGCTCACTGATGTCCCCTAGAGGTCTGTCTGTCCCGCCAAGTAACACACAGAACAAGGAAAAACACCTTCCTCCATCACTTACTAGTCCTGCACTTCAGTCACAACCACCCCTTGCAGAGCTACGGGCTGTGGGCAGAGGCTGGAAAGCTGCCAGGTGGAAAAGGACCTGTGGGTGCTGGTTGACAGCAGCTGAACAGCAGCCACTGTATGCCCAGGTGGCCAAAAAGGCCAGTGCCATCCTGGCCTGTATCAGCAGTAGTGTGGCCAGCAGGACCAGGACAGTGATCGTACCCCTGTACTGGTGGCACTGGTGAGGCTGCACCTTAAATCCTGTGTCCAGTTCTGGGCCCCTCACAACAAGAAGGACATTGAGGTGCTGGAGCATGTCCAGAGAGGGGCAATGGAGCTGGTGAGGGGTCTGGCGCACAAGTCTGATGAGGAGCAGCTGAGAGAGCTCAGGTTGTTTAGGCTGGAAGAAAAGGAGGTTCAGGGGGGACCTTACCACTCTCTACAACTGCCTGAAAGGAGGGTGGCCCCTTCTTCCAGGCAACAAGTGACAGGACAAGAGGAAACGGCCTCAAGCTGCACCAGGTGAAACTCAAGTTGGACATCAGGAAGAATTTCTTCACTGAAAGGATGGTCAGGCACTGGTACTGCCTGCCCAGGAAGGTGGTGAAGTCACCATCCCTGGAAGCGTTCAAGAAACAACAGGACATGGCACTTACTGTTCAGTTGGCATGGAGGTGCTCAACCAAAGGTTGGATTCAATGACCTTGGAGTCATTGACAGTTCTATGAACTTGCGTCAATAATCACAAAAGAACTCACGATAAGGAGTCACTGGTTCAGCTGACCAATCATCTAATAAGCAAGTAGATCACACACAGAGTTAGCTTTGCTGCTTGTAGGACTCCAAGCACAAATGCAGTGCTCCTACTCACTGTGTGCTGTAAGAAAAAGGTTAGAGAGGATCTGGCAGTAAGACAAAGCAAATGCTTGAATGAGAACAACAAAACATCACTGTACAAAATTCTGATCAGAAAACTCACTGTCCACTTAGATACTTACAGCTTTCAAGGCAGCTTTAAAACTGATGAGAGCTGCTTAGATAGAGCTCCTCCATGGTGTATATAACAGCAAAATTGTTCCTGGTAAGGACTTCCAAGCTTTTCTGTACCATTTATATTAGAGTCAATAATAGTTTGAACTAGGCATAGTTATTGTTTAAAGAAGTATGCAGCTTTTTCAGAGGAAAATAATCAGAATTATTCTCATCAACTGAAGGTGCCTGAATCACAGGTTTTGTTCTACCCTTAATGCTGCATCTACATTCTCTCCTCCCCAGAGCACACATTCAGAAAAGGAATGGCCTGCTACTTATCTTAATTACAGGTCTTACTATCTCTTTCTCTCTGGACACAAAGCGGCATAACTCGAACAAACAGGAAGAGAAATTGCATTCAGATTACATAATGAGGTTTATGTAAATTGCACCTACAGCCCAGGGTCCTGAACTTCAAAGGCATTCCAGCTCCTCGTTACCCCTTGGACCAAAGCCCACTGTTTTGTCTTTATTTAAATAAGTTGGCATGGCATTTGGAGTACTCAAAGATGAGAAGAACTGGTTCAAGTGGCTATTGTGGGGTTTTGAGAATTATGACTACAATCCAGAGCCTAGTAAAGTTGAAGATTCCCGTTGCCACTGCACAAGACCAAGAACAATTAATACCCTGCAGAGGGACAAATTTACCTCTGGCCCACAAAAACATGTTGAGTTAACATCTAAAAATCTTGCTCACTTACACAATTTTCATTTTCCTTCTACCCAGAACTAAACTAGATAAAACTGGAGAGAAAAATTCCCTGAAACTCAGTATTTTGCATCAATATGTAAATAGTTATTCTTAGCTGTCAAATCGAGCAACACATAGTTAGTTGAGCAATGAGTATTTTCAGCATCCCTCCAAATAAGTCAAAGCCAGCTGGAAGAAATTTTACTTCCCTATTGACAGAAAAAGCTTCAAAGAATAGTGTGCTACGTTGTGAAATTAAATGACTTCACTCCAGGAGGTCTTTCTTCCTGATTTTACAGTTGTCATTTTTAAATGCAATGTCCTCCAAAGAACAATTTTTGCCCCTTAAATAGTGGGGGGATGGAGCAGGAAGGGGGGTACAAAACCCCCAAGAGATTATGTACCATTCCCATTCTTTCACATATTTAACCACACCCATGGGAGCAGAAAGTCTCAGCCATCCGACCCCAAGGTCAGGACCAGCTAACCAGGGAAGCAAAATTGCCCCTGGCTGGGGCAACTGGTGTAAAGCACTTGGACTACCCACTAAAAGATTTTATGTGACACTCGCAGGGAGTACAGAGGGCCTTGGTGACCACATTCACGGTGAGTAACAGACAAGACCCCAAAGGGTGATCACTGACAGTGCCTTCTTTAAAAAAAAAATCCACCACCACAGTGGCTGTGCCAGCACAGGCACCACAGAAAACCAGTTCTACCATTCATTTTGCCAAGCTGAAATCCTGAACGGTACTTCAGCAAAACACAGCATTGTTATTCATTTAAAACCCACATGCATCCCTCTGTGATGGTACAGCAGCTGCTGCATTCCAAACAGCAGGTAATTTTTTTTTTCCTTTACATTGACAGCTTATCATATAGAACACATATGATCAAATTTAAACTAAGAGTTAAATAAAATATATCATAAACAACTATACTTAAGTTTAAAATTCTCAGATACCTAAGGTGACTTCAGTATGTAACAGCAATCAGTGGGAAAATGTTCAATTCAAATCTACCATGAGTTATTTTTAGAAAGTGGTATCTATGTTAAGATACCACAGTGGATAAACGCCAGACTAACTGAAAAAAAAACAACTAATCTACAATGAATACAGGTTATTTTCTAATGAAAAATGTACAGATTATTATCACAAAAAAGGCAACGCTACAGCTAATTTAACTGCCCAGAAAAGCTATTTAAGGACAAAAGTTACATGAAGAATAAAACACAGCACTTTGGAATGAAGCACAAAACTGAAAAATATAGAATTTTCACAGAAATTTTCTCTCATAAAATTTATAGACTTTAACTACCTCAAATCTATACACAACTCTGATACTACCATAGTGTGCAAATTTTAACAGGTTTCCAATCTCCCAGATGATTTTCATAAGAAAGATATCATAGCTTGTTTTTGCCTTTTTTTTTTAACGAAGACCATTGTCCTCTTGTGATGTTTCTTAAATATCCTGTGAAGGGCTTAGTGTTTCAGAATTCTTGTCTTAGAGCCAAATGCAGAAGAAGTTAAGACACATTCATTTTTCGGTGAGTTTAAAACCATTTAGTAGTTTATGAAGGTCAGTTGCATTTCTCTGAAACATCTCAGAAGAATAAAAACTAAGCTGGAATCACATGGCCAAGTCAGTGAAGTTTACAAACCTGAAGATATTTTGGTACACTCCACCCCACCCTTTTTACTTGGGTTAAGTTTCCCCACACAAACTGCAACTGACTTGAAGCATCAAAATCTATTCCATCAGACACACACACAAAATATTTTACCAAAATACCCTCAAAGGTAACTACAGCATTGAGTTCTCTGAGTTAAAGAATAGTTATTACAGAGCTACTCCTGACAAACAGCTTCCCAGAGTGCAAATCCTCATTTGAGCACAGAAGTTCTAAAATAGAGCAATGAAACTGACCCAAGGGAAGCTGAAAACAAGTACACGAGCACTTTGATCTGAACTAAAATGCCAGTGTGCCCCCTTCCACAAGCAGTGAAATAATGAAACACTGAAGACTAACACAAAACATCTTTGCTTCTGTCCAAGGCAAATACAAGACCAGCCTTTGGTTTCTTTTCCTTTTTTTCCCCCCTAAATTAATATTCTAATAGTTTAAATAGTTATTAATAATGATGACCCCTTGAACACAGAGGGAAAGGAAGCTGTAAGCATGTGAGGCACAGGCTCCCTCCAAATTAGAAAGCTGAGTATAAGAAGTAGCAGTCTCCAGGATTTCCATCTCTAAACTTCTATTCTATGGAATTCTGTATGCATGAATTTTTCAAATTGACCTGCTCAGGCAGGCTATCATATATGTGCCTCTTTTCTACAGGACCACTTAAATAACAAATAAATATCTCTTTATATTGTTTCATAAAGAGATGTTTTTAACTATCAATGTAGGTTTTGACAGTTAAGAAGCACACACCAGTTGCTAACACTAGATCAAATTAATCCTTTTTTTTCATACTATTAAGCAGTACCTTCCCAAGAACCATATAGTGCCTTAGATGCATAGCAGTCTGTCAGTGTTCTAATAGAACAGATGGATGCTTTAATTAGAGAAGGGCTCTTAGGTATATCAGCAATTCCATCATCAAGAGGATGTTTGTACAGCTTTTAAAAAAAAAGTGTGTGGGGGGAATAACTGGTAAAAATTGCAAGAGCGACAGTGTCAAAATACATTAAGAGAAAAGAAAGGAAAAAGAATGCCACGTTCTGTGCTGCAGCAGTGAAGAAATTCAGCTCCTGGATGTACCAAATTAGGTACTACATATTTAGTATATATAGTAACTGCTATGTACATCACACTAAAATCTCCCGTGTCGATACTTAACACGTACTTAAGTTATGGATACTAGCCAAGAGTACAACAGAATTTAAAAGTTGCAAAGACCACTGCACTTAACAGCTGTCACATACCAAAGCTCAGCTGCGGCTGCACCAGCATTCCAGCACTATCTGCACGGCTCCTCCTTCACAGGAGCCCAAGATCCCCCCCTGAAAGCTGCCTACCTTAGAAAGACCCCATTCCAACAGGAGATAAGCAGGTGGAGCCAGCCAAAGGCAATGCAACCATTTTAAACTTTCCTGCAGAACAGAAATGCCGTTGCCTTGGGATTGACATGGACCAAGCCCAGATTTAAACTGCTATGTAGCTGAAATGTGAGTTTCCCAAAGAGGAAAATTTTAGGTATTACTTCTCTCTGCAGGAGACGCCAACACATAAATGATTACAAGGTAAAGAATGTTCATCCGAGTCATGTTAGGAAGAAAAAAACAATCAGGATCATAACAGCCCTAGGCAGAGGTTGTTTTTCCTTTCGGTTTTAGACACGTTCACAGAGACCTCTCCTGTCCAATCACACCTGCAAAAAGGCATCCATTCACATTAATGTGAATTAATTACTTTCATGTTAAAGATATGAGATGTCAGAACTATGTCAAGTGCTCCAAAAGCAGCTCTTTAGGGCACAGCCGTTCTCCCACACTCAATAATAAAAAGAGTGTCTCCGGCATGCTTCCCCCCATAACAGCATTCAGTCAAACTTAAATCGAGTTTATCAACGTATTAAATAGCTGAACTGAGTTATTCACCAAGTAGCACAACAGGCAGCCAGCAATTCAATACATTCCACAAAGCTCTGCATTGCCAGGCCTCTGGCACCTTCCAAACAAAGCATCTAAAACCGTGTTTCCATCCATCTAGCTGGAAGTCTTCATATGACCCCAACTACAAGGTGTACTTTTTTTAAAGAAGGCAAGCAAACGCAATTGCTCCAAGCACTGCTACTGATCCTGACACAAGATATTCCCCCGCTTTTTTTACTGGGCAGAACAACATCCCTTAGAACGTACTTCAAGACCAAGCTACATTCATTTTTCTTTTTCACAGCTTTCTAAAAGGCCACATGAACCAAAAGGATCTCTTCCCAAATAACATCTGACAGCTAGATGCAAAATTAACACCCATAATCACATCTGGCATTTCTTAGTATTCTGCCTATAGGCAGTCACCTACTGAAAAAGTGATATATTTGATGATACCGGCAGGTGCAGAAGCCCTCTGTCACATCAAGGGGCAGAGAATTTAATGGTGGCCAAGTGCCAGAATCAGAAACAACATCACCTTTCATCACTAAAACAAAAAAGCCTCAAACATCCATTGTACTGAACCAGTCTTCAAGACCAGGATCGTATTACTCATGCACCTTGCCATGCAGAAGCTCCAGAACACAGCACTGCATATAATTCCACGCTTATTTTTGATCTAAAACAAATAAGCAGTTTTGCAGTTTTTAATTAGACTGTTGTATTAGTCTATTTCTCCTTCTACGTGCAAATTATCAGGACGTCAAGACCACTGGACAACAATTATTTTTACAAAGCAAGAAGGAATACCATAACTTGTTTGCAAGAAATCTTCTGGACCACAGCCACTCCTGAGGTTTTAGGAATAGTTTAGGAAGTCTGACCTCATCGGTCTCCCAGCGACAATATCATGACTGTAATTGCACTATGGATTCTTACACAGTTCCATAACTCAGTCACACAGTATCTCAATAGAAAGCTATTTAACCATGTCCTTTTAGAGATTAAGTATTTCAAACTTTGAGGACATTATCTTTTGTTAAGGTAGATTTCAACAGAGAAAAATTGACATGCCTGACCAATCACTAACGCCCAGTTTTGTTGAAACTGATGTTACAGGAAGTAGGATCAGCCCCTTAAAGCTGTAAGGGATTTTGTTTTAGCAGTGGTGTTATCCATTTAATGCTTAAGAGTCAAGACACTGATGAAATCAACCACACTCACACTCTTAAGGAAGAAAATGAGAAGAGACACCAGAATAAATATGCACTAACCACATTCTGAAACAAACCAAGGCAATGTACAGGAAGCACTTTTACCTTCTTAGTGTCCCATTTTGGTTTTGAGGGTTTTTAAAGACCAGATATTTAATTTACAGAATATTTGTGGACTGCTATTTATTAAGAAAACTGTTTTGTCATAGTAGAAACATCTGATTCTCTGCAGTTCTCCTAGCAATAATTTTTATCTGTGTTTTTCAGATTCCACAACAGGAGAAATTACCAGCCTACAGCAATCATTAAAACTATTTGCTATATTGTCCTATGTGGAATTTGTAATGGTGAGTTTCAGTACAGTCATCTTCCAGTCTTAAAACTGTCTAACCCCAGAAATTAAAAAAAAAAAAAAAAAAAAAAAAAACACAAAAAAACCCACAAAATCCTCACTTTGCTCTCTTCCCCCCACTCCAGGGAGATTAGGTGAAAGAATTCCTTTTAGAAGCAATGCAATAAATCCAACCTAGCTTTATGCCATTTCACATCAGCACAAGACCAGTATCACCAAATCCTACTGAGACAGCTTGCAGGAAATTACAGGGATAGAGATGCCAGTGGTTCTCTATCCATTGGGACAAGCCAGGCCACTTAAATCAACGAAGTCCTAGGCAAACGGGAAATCACTGTTTCAAAGCTTTCCTTAGGGTATGATCCTGGAGGATCATTTATTAAAAAGGTATTTCTCCTAAGCAAAATACTTAACTTTGGGGCCAAAAAATTGCTCCCTTTTCTAGTGTAATTTGGTGTGTATTCTTCTTAAGAGTCTCTCCTTCCCTCCCTTTCACCTTCGGGTTGTGTGTGTATAAAATAAGGAAGCAGAGACAACTTGCCAAGACAGTTACATAAAATCAGTATGATTACATGTCAGTAATATTTTCTTAGCTGTTTTTGGCTGGTCTGGTACCTTAGATGCCGCAACCTTTCTGTTACAAGCACCTGATCACAGGTGTTTCAGATGTTGATCACAGATCCCTTTAAAGAGATAAGGATTTTAAAAAAAGTTGCACTTTTGAAGTACAGAGGCATACTTGTTAGCATATGAACTTGCATAAGAAATTTGCATTACTTTAATCCTATGTGTGCTCACAGAAATACCCTCCTATCCAGTAGTTTTGTACAAGGAAGTCTAAAATGTATGAGCTATGTTAGCAGTCAAGTTGAGACACTGAAATAAAACAGAGTTGCAACATTCTCATTTAGCATGTATAATTAATCATTTAATACATTAAAACTACATGCAAACACCCTTAACTGTGTGTAAGGCTTCACTATGTTTCCTGATTGTGTTTTCTTTAGAACGCATCCTTTTAGAAAAGGAGGCACACAGCTGTCCCAATTTAAAACACGTGTGTGCATCCCCATTTAATGCTGGGGTGGGACTGGAAATAAAGGAAGCAACATCCCTCCCAGCATCACCTGCTGACTTCCATCCTCAAGAGCAGGCAGAGAAACACAAAAGACCAATCATCATCTGAAAAAAAAAGTATTTTAAGCTACTTTCTAACCTCAATGCATCTAACCTATTTCTGTCAATTCCTTTAACACATACTACTTTTGCACTCGTTAACCCAGGGTCATTGTACAATCAGAAAAATGTGAAGAAAAGCTGAATTGACCACTTGCCACCACTCCCACATTCTCTTCTGAATAAAGAAGGGCACTTATCCAGCGTACTGTTCTCCTTCCCACCCCACCATTACCGACTCCATTTGACATTCAGCAGAATTCAGTGTGGAAAAGAATCTCTGTATTTTTCAGAGTTAAAATACTGAATTCTCACGGTTCATTGAAGGACCATTCTGCTCAGCCAACCCAGCAAGGGGATGGATACCATGTGCTACTTTGTTAGCATGACCTCATCTCAAGATATCACATTTACTTGTTTCACAGAAAAACTCACAAGGTATTTAAATGCATACTTGGACATTAAACAATGTCTTCTTTTTGAAAAGATGTACGGGATAGTTAAAACTCAAGAAATTCCGAGATTACAGTAAGTCTTCTACACAAACCAACTCAACTGACACACAAGGTATTTTTAAACCTCCCTAAAATTGCAGAAGGTTGCATAATTACAACGTGGGAGCTAACTTTTTCACCCAACACTCTCCAAATTCTGTACTGTGTGTTGTAAAAGTAAAGCTGCATTACAAAGCTTCTCCCTTTTCGTTGTAAAGGTTTTGATCACCCCGTTTCCAAAGACCACGACCTGTGCTTCCCCTACTTCTCTCGCTTACTGCCTCATTGAAGTCTCACCACTCTAACGGGAAAAACTGATGCCAACAACGCGGAAAGCCAAGCGCAGGACTTTGTTTGCAGGAATGTACCGCTCTCGGTTCAGGCACCTGCGCGCCCTGCACTGTTGTGACCCATTTCAGGCGCAAGAACTGCGCGGGGCTTCCCTCTTGGGAGCGAGCCCGCCGTGCCCGCGGCTCCGCGATGGGGCGAGCTCGGCGCTCCCCGGAGCGAGCACGCAGCTCCACTAAACCGTGAGAGAGCTGCCGGCATCCCGCAAAGATTTGGAACAACCAGCCTTCTACCTCCCGTGCCCGGCAGCGGCACCGATGCAATTGCTCGTCACCAGGGAAAGCAGTAGTAGATTAAGGCTGATTTAACCTCGAACACTCAGTGCCGCTGCTAGGAACGGGAAAACAACACAAGCGCGACCTCCATCACCGAGGCGCTGAAGGAAAGGGAGGCTGCCCTGGGCACAGCGCTGGAGCAGCCTGAGCGCCGCTGACACCGCGGCTTCTCCCGGCAGCCGACTCGGGGCATCGCTTCCCGCCGCCGCCGGGGACCTCCCGGCAGGGCCCCTCCCCGGCGCGGAGACAGCTGCGGGCCGCCTTCCCCATGACAGGGGACAGCCCCGGGCCACCTTCCCCGTGACAGGGGACAGCACAGCGGAGGAGCAGCGCCCAGCCGCCCGCACGCCCTCCGCTGACCCCGGCGCCCGCCGCGCCAGCAGCCCGGGCGGTGGGCGCGGCTCCCGCCCCCTCCCCACGGTCGCCCCCGGCCCCGCTCACCGGCGTAGAAGCGAATGAGGCAGCCGGTCTCCGAGTCCATGCCCTCCTCCTGCACCCGCCACAGGTCCCGGAAGCCCAGCTGGGAGAGGTAGTCGTTCTGGATCTGCAGCGGCTTCTCGTGGGCCTCCAGCCGCCGGCTAGTCTCCCCGTGCAGCTGTACATACAGGGCGGGCGGCCCCGCTGGCTGCTCCCGCCCGCCGGCCGCGCCCGCCGGCACCCCCACTGCCCGCCCCGTGAGCAGCTCCTCCGGGCAGGGGGGGTCCCGGCCCGGCCCCGCACCTGCTTCTTCCACCCCGTCGGGGGGCGCCGACTCCACCTCCAGTTCGTCCGAAGAGGACGAGCCACCGCCGCCGCCGCTGCTGTAGGGGTCCAGCCGATCGGAGACGCTCTCGGCGCTGGGGCTGAAGCTCTCGCTGTCGGAGCCGGTCGGCCCCAGCTCCCCCAGCAGGGAGGGGCAGGAGAGCGGCGGCCCCGCAAGGTACAGTTCGGCCGGCGGCGCCCCGGGGCTGAAGTCGGAGGGCGCCGGGCTCGGCCGGCCGCCGGCCAAGTCGCTCTCCTCGGCGCCACTGCACAGCGGCAGGCGGTCAGGCCGCGCCGCTTCCCCGCAGCCTCCTCCGGACAGCCCGCTCCGCGTCCCCCGCCGGCTCCTGGGCTTCTCGTCCGACTGCGGCCGCAGCTCCTCGGCCGCGGGCTCGGGCGGCGCCTCGGCGGGGCCCGCCGGCGGCTCGGGCGGGGGTTGCGGCGGCGGCGCGCCCGCCTTGCCCAGCACTCGCACCACGCTGCTGCCGCCCCGGTGGCCGAGCTGCTGCAGCCGGGCGGCCACCTCGGCCGCTGTGGTCTCCAGGGTGCAGAGAACCGGGCGCAGGTAGCAGTTCATGTGCCGCTCGTAGACGTGGACGCAGCCCCGCTGCAGGTCCCGCCGCACCCAGTCCCGCTCCGGGGGCTGCAGGGGCTGCAGCTGACGGGGCGGCTTCAGCAGCAGCAGCGCCTTCCTGTCCAAGCTGCGGGTGCCCAGCGAGGGGGCCGGGGCTCCGCCGGCAGAAGGGGAGGCGGTGGAGAGGTTCCTCTTCAACCTTCCCCGCCGCAGGAGCAGGGAGTTAGCGCTGCCGGCCCCGCCGGGGGCCGCCGGAGTCCCGCTGGCCGCCAGCGCCGCGGGAGGAGCGAAGCCGCCGGCTCCCCCTCGCCTCCGCCGCGGGCCACCGGCTGCTTTGCCGTCCAGCTGCCCGCCGCCGCCCGACGGCTCCGCGCCGCTCTCCGCCTGACTCCTCCTGCCCGGGGAGCCGCTCTCCGGCTCCCCTCGTCCGCTTCCCGCCGCCGGGGCTTCTGCCGCTCGCTGCTGCGCGGGCTCCATCGCCCGCGGGGCCGGGGATGCCGCCGCCGCCGCCCTGCTGGGAGCGCCGCTTGGCGCGGCGCGGGGGGGCCGAGCGGTGCGCGGCGCCGCGTCCCGGGGGTGGGGGGGATTACGTAGCAGCCGCGGGAAGCATTCCGCCGGTGCCCGGCTCAGTCCCGCTGCCCGGCTGTCGCCAGCGCCATTAGGGAGGGAGGGAGGCAGGCAAGGAGCGAGCGATCCCGCTGCCGTCCGCCGCTCCCCGCGCGCGCGCGGCTCATGAATATTAACCAGCCCACGGGGAGCGAGGGAGGCTCGCGAGGGTGACGCCACCGCTCGCGCGGCGGGGCGGGGCCTCGCCGATAAACACAGCGTGACTCCCAGCCGGCCCGGGCGGCGCGCTGGGGTCGCTGGGAACTGTAGTCCCGCAGCGGCCACAAGTCCCGGCAGTCCCGCGGCTTCCCGCCGGCCCCGGGCGCCGCGCAGCCTCCGGGGCGGGAGCGCGGGCGGAGGCGGGGGCACGCTGGCGGGCTGGCGGCGTAGCGTGTCTCTGCTGCCCCTCACGGCGGGGGGCTGAATCCGTGTTAAAGTTATTCCAGGACTTGGTCCCGCTCTCCATGCTTGTGTTCCTTCGGTCTGGTCAGAGGGTTTGGCAGGTCCAGTGACCGCACTCACCCTGCTGTGCCCAACCTGACACGTTCTCCCCGTTGGCTGCCTCAGTGCAGAACCCAAGCACTGAGCCCAGGCAGTCTCCCCTCTGAGAAGGGAGATGATTTCTCCAGATCCAAGATGGAGAGAGACATGGAAATGTGGGTGGAATCATCTATGTGTATATACGCGCACATACCGTAAAAAGAGCTGCTTTGTGAGTAGACACGGAAAAGGTTCCAGTGCCATCAGTCTGCCATTGTATTGCAGGGACTAAACTTACCTCGGATGACTACTTGTAGAAAATTGCTGAGAAGCAGCCATTAAATAGAAACATTTTTCAAAAAAACCCCATATCCCATTATTTAAAACAAATTACTGAAAAGAAAAATCGAATACATTGAGTTAGCAGTGTAAACATGTGAGGTTTTATACTGCAAAGACACCATATTACAGAATTCGGAGAAATCTCTTATGCTCCTGGAAATGTTTTAGCTGAGTAATTCCTGCTGGATGGGGCTATGACTGCCTGAGATCTCTCCTTTTTAATCCATTTTGTAAAATCACAGCAAAGCATCTTGCCGGATATTCATGAAAAACGCAATAGACTGCAATAGATTGGGAGTTCTGGGCAATTGACCAGTTACGTCAGTATTAGGGAAGATAAATCATCACTAAGAACCCTTATAAGATAAACCCTTAGCAAAACCTTATTTTTAGCTGGTCGGTCTTTTTAGTGCACACGTGTAATAAAACAAACCATAATAAAGTTAAGGTTTACCTTTCCTAATAAAACATTTCTCCACACTTCCACATTACTGTGTTCATACCACATAGAAGCAGATGAAACAGGGCACAGTAAACAGGTATCCCCCAAAGTTTACAATGGAATCATGCAGCTGCCTTTTAAAAGTTTTTTGTAACAACAAAGCTGATGTTTACTATGTGTGAAAACCACTCACTTTCTGAACAGAACAATCTGCAAATTGACTGGCCTGATTGTGCTGTACCTGCTGAGCCGTATCTAGAGCTAGAATGACCAGCAGGAACTTCTTTGGAATTGAAGAGCACAAAGTGACGGAAGATGACGGCAGCACTTGGCAATTAAAGACTTAAACTGGAGCCCAAATCCTCTGACAGTAGCGACACGCAGCAGAAGTCAGAACTGAGTAGATGAGCTCCAGTTCTGACAGTTTGATACATTTTGATTTATTTCTACTGCTGTGCACCCTTGTGCCACCTACTTCACAGAGGTCACACCAGGTCCCCTGATTTAAATATGTGACAGAAATGTTCTATATGCAAATAAACACACACACACACAAGGACACACACACTCAGAAGGAGACAGCAAGCTCTAGGGACATTATTGTTAATGATAATACTTGAAATGTTTCTAGCAAACCGTTTCCAACCCTTCTCTTCTTTGGTGGGAGTGGCGAGAGAGCAGATCTACCTTTCTCAAACTGTTCAAATACCTGAATGTTCATCTACACACAGAAAAATTCCAGAACACACAACCAAAGAAACATCTCCTGGAGCTTCCAGTTTTCTCCCTTGTGGCTGGAGATGCCACATCCTACATGTTAGTGAGGTCCCCCTAACACAGCAGATACATAAGCTGAACATCAGTTTGAACTGAGCTCAGATGATTTGTCCTCTGCTCTAACTGGAAGATTGTCCCAGGGCCACCCTGTCATCCTTGTTGGGAAATTCCTTCCAATTTTTTGCCTGAATTTTACAATGGGTAGTCCATGCATATTTGCTCATATACCAGAATTGCTTTGCCCTTTGACTCAGATAGCTGTGGGTTTGGGGTTTTTTTTGACTCCAGAGCCTTTACCCTAAGGTGCTTAGAAGCAGCAACAGTATTCCCTGGCCAGCTTTGTTTTCTCTCTTGGGTAGACTTAAACACACTCTTGTTGTGTCCTCTGAGGGCGTAGTTCCCATAGTGTAGGAACAGTTAAGGTCATTTGGACAGCTTGGGGCCAGATCCTCCGTGGGGTGGATCCTCAGAGAAGTGGCCGGGGACTGAGCTGACCTCACTCTCCCTCTTTCCAGACTAACTCACCGCTGCCAGCAGTGCTACTCATGAACGGCTTTATGCAATTAGAAAACAAAGTAGCTGTCCTAAAATCTTGATGGGGGAGGGAAGTTGGATTTATCTCTGCCCCATGAAATTTGTTCAGGAGCAGAAGGCTGCAATGAGGCTCCTGGCATCCTATGAGTCCTGAGTTGAGCTGTGAGGAGAAAAGGGAACGTGCAGTCGATTTTCATACTTTGCTGAATATGAAGGTAGCAGTTTCTGTAGTGGCCTCGCACCTCCAAATGTTAGCAGTACCCGGCCTGGTTATTTTTGCATTGTGCAGGGAAGTGTGCTTGAAATCTCTAAATATATGCATATTTAAATTGAACTCTCCAGCTTATGAGAAAGCTCTGCTACTTTCCATTTCCCAGTATCTTATATATACTCAAACTCTCATGAAATTGTGAATTTTGATAGGGATTAACTGGTGTTGTCAGACATGGGGAATGGAGTTTATGAAACTGATGTTTGACAGGAGGAAATGGAAGGGTGAGATACACATTTCCCTTTTCTAAAGTTGGATTGATGACAGCTGTTTGGGAGACAGGTAAAATGAAGCAGGGTGGTTTGCAATCTGCAGTTTTCCAACCAGACTTGGGCCATCTTGAGGAGGAGTTTTCTGATTACAGAAGCTGGCAACAAAAAATGAGGGAATAAAAAGTAATTTATCAGAGATTAGTATGAATTACTCCATACCAAAACTACTTATATTGAATCAACAAATTATACACTTACATACACTGGTGCAGGAAAATGTCAGGAGGTCTTGAAACCACAAGAAGAGTTTGAGGACAGTATTACAGCCAGAGTTACGTCCAGAGTTACCGGACCTTATCTGAAGTCCTCACAGAGGCTGGAGCTGTTGTGATCTTCACTGTCTACATTTCTACTGGCAGCTGCTAGAGCTGCAGCAGGAGGCATCCGGCTCTCTACACATCCCCAGAGCTGACTGGGTAACTACAGTGGTGCTTGGTGTGTGTTAATTCCTGCTCAGCCTCTTCTGAAATCTGCCTCCCCCAAGTCTCACAGATTCCTTTAAAGTCCTCAGGGATACACTGTGCTGTTATTAGATGTTTCTACAAGGGAAGGGACAGATTATAGGCATCAGCTGATGTCTGTGGTTTTCCTTACTCTTTCATTATGAATGCAGAAGAGAGGACCAGGTCCAGCTTTGATTAATTTGCTGGCGGTTCTGTTCTGTTCTTTGTTAGCATTATACCCCTTCATTTCTGGTAACATCTTGGTTTAGCTACAGTAATATTTTGCCAGAGAATTCAATGATGGCTTATTTGTTCTGTCTAAATTTTCAGAAATGTCTGCTGCAGTGGGATAGTAAACAGCTTTTGTAGACTCAGTTTTACCATGAACTATACTCAAAGGGATTTTTTTTAGTTATATCAAACACATAGTGAACACCCAATTTCAGTTTTGTTTTCAAAGATATCATTGCAAAATAATACACCATCATTAAACAGGAATTGCTTAATCCCCAGTCTTTGACTACAGAAAAATTGACTGACAAGTCCATTCTGCATCAAAAGCTGAGTGCTGAGAAATGCTACTGTGGGAAAGATTATATTTATACTTTCTCTGCTATAAGTCATCTTCAATGATGCTGCTAAATGTTCATCTGTGTTTCAAGAAGGTGTGAATCACTTCTGTAATTCCAGTTAACGTGTGAAGGTGGAGAGGGACCTTAGAAAGAAAAAAATTCATGTCCTTCAACCCTGCAGAGCATTAGGGAACTTACTCAGCTCTCTTCTTTAGTAGCCTGTTTTTTAGTAAGGGAAGTTTTTTCTACAGATGACAAAGACTTATTTCAATGTCAAAATGTTGAAACAAAAGACATTTGCCACTGTATGTGTAATTCAGAGACCAGGAGATGGATGAGCAAAGGGACCATTTCAAATTAAACAATATAGTAAGACTAACCTTCTTTCTAAAGAGAAATTGAATATTGTCATATGGAAACTGTTCTCAAAATAATATTTTATCAGTAGGGATTAATTTCATTTTTCAAAGTGCTAGGTATGCACCTGTGCCTCTCATTCATTTGCAATTGCCACAGCTATAGGATATACAGATTGGATATACAGATAACAAGGAACTGAAATTTTATGCTGTTTGTTGCTCCAGCTGCAAACTTGAGCACAATAGTGTCTGTATGTTCCACTGCAGTTCCAATATGCTCATCTTGGCATGTAAGGCCTCCAGCATAGTAAGGTATTTAAGATGGTGCTTATTCAAGGAAACATTTACTTTTAAAAGTGTTCTTATATGAGGATGTGATTAAGAACTATTCTTGAACAGGGAAGTTTCCATTACTCAGTGCCTGAAATATGGTTTAAAGGCTGTAAGTGATCTTGCAGTTGCCCTTTTGTTTATATATTCAGTAACACTGAATTCTTATGATCCAGGAGGTTATTTGTATCTACAGCTCCCTAAATAATTTTCAGCAAGGTTTGATCTGTATTTCTGATTCCAAAACCACTTCCATACAAGTAATATCAACACTAGTACATGTTCTTCAGCAGTGCACTTCAAAGCATGTTACAAATGAGAATAAGTGTAAATATTTTCATAATACAGAGAGAGGAGGAAAGAGACAAGTACCTTCTTGGCTGCACATTAGACCCCTCTCAAGGTGATAGGCACAAGTCAGGTTCTGAAAATGTAGTACCAGGCTGTGAAACTTCCTTCTTGCTGAACTAGAGTCCTGTCCCAGCTCCCTCTGGGCAGAGGGGCTGGAGCTGGGTGCAGAATCCAGCTGTGAGGTTGTTCAAGTGACTGTGATTCTCACTTGCGGTACTTGGCCACTTGAATTTCAGTTTCTTATAGAGCCAACCTGTATTGTTTTCAGCAAGGCAGGGTATTCCTAAGCCAGCAGCAGCAGTGTGGTGTGGAGATCCTTTGATTACACAAATGTTTCCCGTTGTGACATGCACAGGCTGAGCTCTCTTAGCAATGCAGTTAAACAGTTGAGAGGTGCAGCTTCCTGAGCAAATTTTGGAATTTCTTCTCCAGCACAAACTTCTTGTTCCTATCATATGAGGAAAGAAAGGAAACAGCAGCATCTCTGTTGCAGTTCATGGCAATGAGCAGCTGATCCTGAGTTGACTGTGTGGCTGAAAGCCACATGCCAAGACAACAAACTTGAGGAAAAGAAAAGAGAAAAAAGCCTCAGCTTTGTTGTACCTGTATTGATTACAGGTCTATGTTATCCATTCTAGTGTTATATTAGATACTGTGTTAAAATTAAAGCAGTACTTTACAGATTTTGCTTTTAATTTGTGTTGATACTATTTGCAAAGCCAGGCCCTGTAATTGCCAGTAGACTCAGCAACCCCATACACTAATCCTCTTACTGTGTCTTTGACTCTTCCATTTTAAACTATTTGTTTTGTTTGTTGCTTTTTTAAAGAAAAAGAGCTTTGCTGCCTGTTAGATATTAAAGCACTAAAAGATTCTCTTCCAGAACTTTATAAATCCTTCTTTGTAATTATTTCTTTTTATCTTACTTCCTCATATGGCGTCTTAAGCCCTTTTTGTTTCAGAGCTCTACAACTCCTCAAGGTACAGTATTCATCACTACTGATAGAGATGGATTAACATGGATTCATTAAGCTGCAGCCAACACAGTGACTTGAATGTGATGATTTTACATAATGCCCTAAATAGCATGACTGGCGCATTTGAAGTGGCCCAAGAGATTCCAACATTTTGGTATCAGCTTTTCACGATGTTAGTCATCTCCCATTAATTCCCTTGTAAATATCTTGGAGGAAGGATACTGTCTGTTGTTTAAAGGCTGTGCATAAAGCCCTTTCATGTGAGACTGAGGATATGTTTCTGCCATACAGCAGGTTTGGCAACAAAGTTGGCTTAGAAAGGTCATGCCCCTACTCACTTGTATTTGCCTCTTCTGCGTGGTGTGTTGCCACTCCGGTGTGCCAGGATGACAGGAGCAGCACTGCCAGCAGGGGAATGTTTTAATGTTCTGCATTAAAACAAATTGTGCCTGAAGGATCTCAGATATCCCTTCAATACAGTAAGAATCTATCACATAAATGCAAGTTATTTATTTGTGAATGTCATAAGCACTGAAGTGAGAATAGCACAGGGGAAGCTAAACCCTCAAAATGTGTGTTAGTGATGATTTATCCTAGTACAGAGTGCTATCAACAGCTGCATCTACAGTACTTTACTTGAAGTAAAAACAAAGATGCACATTATGCCCTCTGAAGGAGCCTTTTAAAATTTATTTCTTCAAAACCAAAAGTGTCTCTTGTTAAGAGTAAACATGGAAATACTCCAAGGAAATTAACAAAATAAAGCCTTATACAATTAAAATATTGGCAGGATCAGCTTAGAAGTTAATACTAAAACAGCTCACTGTCACTTCTGTGGCTCCCCAGGCACCCCTCTCAGAAGGGCTTTCAGGAAATCTATCGGGACCATATCTGAGTTTTAATGAAAATTACCATAAGGAGTTAAACCTAGGAGAGTAGAGGGTTTTTTTCTTCCTTAGCTATTCTAGTGACAAAATGCCCATTGACTTCTAGGCTGGCAGCCATGAACTTGTGTGCAGAATTGCTTTCATGTGCCATGTCAGCAGCAGATGAATGTGGCTACCAAAGGTACCTTGGCCTCAGAGCTCCACCCCTCCCTTGCACACTGGCTCAGCCATTCCAGCTGTGACTGCGTAGTCACAGGGCTGTGACATGCTGCTGCATGAGATTAAGAGAGCTCTTTGTAATACATTGGAACGATGGGAATGGGCTCGGTATTCATGGGTGAGGTTAAACAAAACTTCCAGGAAAATGAGTCTATCGCTTCACCGACAGATCATGTGGCTCCCCATACAGTAACCCAGAGTGGGGGTCACTGTGATGCCCTCCTCTGTGCTCTCTGTCAGCCTGTGCAGCTCCTGGCCTGGGACAGTCAGGAAGGGAAACCATAGGAAAGGGAGAACAGCTAATATTTTAGGATCTAGGTTTGACTGAGGTGCAAGCGTGCATTGTTAGCTTTGCAGATGTTGGTCAGGATACACCAAACTACAGTCGTGTGTATATAATTGGCATCCAAACTCTTTCAGAGGTAGCATCATCCTGCTTTTGGTTTTTCTGAAGGTGTCCTTTTTTGCTTTCTATGTGCCAAGAACAAATCTGAATGATCTGTGAGACTGACTGTTCTGGTCAGAGCAAGGGTAAAACCAGGTTCTCCAAACTGATGTGAATTCTCATTGCTACAGTAGAATAAGCTCTTAGTTTTCCCAAACGCATACATGCCCAGGCACTGTCACTGGTAGCATGTTCTCCAAGATATTCAGAGCCTGTGACCTAAGCACTCTGCAGATCAAGACATGTCTTGGAGTTAAATTTTCATCAGCCTCTTCATAAGACAGGAGGTGAACCCATTGTGAAAACCCATTGGTGGCCCACACACAATTGGGAAATGCTGTGTTTGAAAGTCAGCTGGATTTTTAGGAACATCGTTTCTGCCAACAGGTACTGATAACGTGCTTTCATAATAATAGCACAAACTTCACCTTCCAGCAACCTGACACACTTCTTTGCCACACCAAACAGATCTGTTCTGCACCAATAGTGGAATGCCATACTGCCAGGAACCAAAGTTTTTCAGCATCTGTTTTCAGACAAAAAAAAAAAAAAAGGTGGTGCCCAGGGTGAAGAGTTTTTCTGCAGAGTTGAAGAGGCAGAAGGATGGAGCTGCCTTGGTATCTGTGACTGTGAGCAATCAGGCTTTTGCAAGAAGCCCAGCGTGGTGGGCTTTTCCATGAGGCTGGTCCATAGTCCAGCACACAAGAGCCATCCAGAGAGCTCTTCTCCACAGTGATTGCAGTCAGGCTGTTGGCCAGGGTTCACATCCGCCACAGCTTAGCACAGCTGGGCTGCAGGCGTTTCTGGGTCATAGCCAAGTATTTTGTGTCCTACCATTCTTGGCTGCCCTTTCATACTTTCTTCATCTCAGATCCCAGCATACAAGGAACTTGCAGTGGATTTTTGGGTGACTGCTGGAAACCCATTTATCACGTCATTCCCCCACATGGTGGCATTGCTTGCAAAAAGTTATCTGCTGATTCCCAGTGTGAGATGTTTTGTTCTCAGGTACTTTAGCCAGAGTTCTGCTGTCTCGAGGGAGCATTTACCACCAGGCATGCCTGCTCCACTTGCTCTGAGAATGAATACTCTTCCAGATCAGTTGGACCATGGAGGTCTCTGAGACCAGCAACTCCACTCAGGGGCTCTCAGGGAAGCTGTGTAGAAACATGCAGCTAGTAGAAAGGCTCTACTGACTCTCCTTCTGTCATCAGTGGTGCAGACCAGCTGTCAGAGGAGTGGTCACACTGCTCCAGAGTCACCATAGGGTTGTCATTCCAGGTCAGGCAGGCACAAATGCAGGCTGCTCCATGACCATCCCTAAAGGGATGCACTGACTGAAGAAAGCCAAGGAATTTGGAAAGCCTCTGTATGAGATGTCTAATGAACACATCTCACTACAGAGAGGAAGTACTAGTAAGTAATGTTCATTATCGTGGATGACCTCTGGACCTCCTCAGGTCAGCCTTCCAGGAGTGGGGCGAATGTCAAACTGAGATCACATCACCCAGGGCCTCACAGTGCACAAAACCTCAGTGAAGTTCTAGCAGGCTGGAATTAGCAGGCTGAGTCACTCAGCCAGGAATCAGTTGTCAATGTGGTTGCTGTTGAACGAGTGTGACAACAGATTGTCAAATACCTAAACAAGGGCTGCTTTTTGGCAAGAGTCGGGATACTGAAGTGATTTGTAAATCATTTGCAGAATTTCCTACCTACATCTTTTCAGCAGCATAAATGGATTAGACTACTGCTCCTTCTAGATAGCATCCTGCTGCAAAGGGGTTGTTACCACACACTTCAAAGAAAGATGAAGGGACAGTGATGCTAGATGGTGTGGAATAGCCAGTCTCAGAAACCTATTCCCAAAACTGCAGTGATTGGAAGCTAGCTTTACCCAGAAGCATGAATATAAATCTCTTCCAAAGCTCTTGTTTATTTTTATGCATGTATTAGCAGTCCTCTTTCGACTCCTGCTAAGATTTTGGTTATGATGACACTAGGTAGGAAGGGATTTGGCTGAGTAATTGCATGCTGTGCAAAAAAATTATTTCCTTTTTATGAGTTATAAATGTGTCCTTTTTCAATTGAATTGGCTATTCATTTGTGTTTATACTGTGGAAGGGAAACCAGCAGCATGTATTTGTGAGTGGATTTGCTGGACAGGAGCTGGGATTGGTTTCCCACTGCTTCAAACCAGGGGAAGATCATAACAGAGTGAATACGCAAATTAAGGGTTCTGGTTAATCAAACTCAACAGTAATTTGGAACAAAGAGAAAGTCTTAGTGGAGTTTGTCCTTACAACACACCCATATTTTTTTCTCTGTCTCCCTTCCCTCTTTTTCTTTCAGGAATGATTCAATACAATATTTTATGAGCAACTTACCAATTTCTAATTGAGCAAGCTAGTGGAAGGTATCCCTGCTCATGGCAGGGAGGCTGAAAATAGATGATCTTTAAGGTCCCTTCCAACCCAAACTATTCTGTGCTTCTATGAATAAAAATCAAGGCAAAATCCATCAAACACCTTAACCCTAAAGCTTTCTTCCAGCTGTAAAACAGTCACCAGAACAACCCTTATTAAAGGGGCTAATAAAGTATGATCCCTTTTTCTTTCTTGTAGAGGTTATTGGAAAACAACCCAACCATTGGCTTTGTTATATTTTTGCTGAGAAAGTTCCTTCTTTGTCAGGAGAAGGGTAATTGTGATAAGCAAGCTGCTTCTGTTCCCAAATTCCCTGATGTGCTGAGGTCATGTTGCATATTTGCACTCTCCTTTAACAAGGAACAACAACACAGACAGAAGGGCTTATTTTTGGTGTCACTACATTTAGAGCAGATGTTATAGGCTCAATTATCCTGGTACTTCAGCTGTAACATTGCATTATTCTCTAAGCTCCGTGTCTTTGGCTGAAATTGTTTTGTTGGAAGACACTTACTGAAAGCTGGTGCTTCTGCTCTTCCACTTAGTATAGCCTGAGAGCTACCTTCAGTAAGCAAACTTATCATTTTGGATTGCTTCTGCACCATAGCTACAAATCACATTGAGTGTACTGCTGAACAAAACACGTTTTATAATGTGGAGCATCTGTCCATTATAAGAATATCCAGCATTTTAATGCAGGATCATTAGTCACTGAGAGTAAATTGATAGGTTATCAAGTTCTGCATATTTCAGCCAGAGTTCAAAAAACCCCTACTTGTGTAATGCAGGAATATTCTAAGTTCAGCATCCTCACGGTATAGTTGAGTATCTCCATATATAACAATGTTGTGAAACAGAAAGACACGTCGTGCAGATCCTGAATCACAGCCTTGAAATGCAGCATGACAATTATTTCATTTTGAGGCCAATGGTGATGAGCTCTGTCAGCATAGCAAGTAATTAGAAGAAATAGGGATCACTTGACTCACCTTTTCTTCCTGCCTTTGCCAGGTCTTTAAAGATACCTTTTCACCATGTAAAGCCTATTCCATTAATTTACTGCATCATATTGTTCTGGAGTTATGTTTGTGAAAAGGGTCTCTGCATTTTTAATTTGAAGGCTTTTTCTCTTTGAAGCAATAAAATAATTTTAAATGCTTTCTGTAAAGGTGATATGATTTAGAATGCATAAATCGAGATGAAAATAACTAAAAATAATGAGTCAAGGCAATAAAACTGGCAGAGGAATCAGCCAAATGGTAGCTCAAAAAAGACAGATCACATTAAAAACAGTTGAATCATTTTCTTTTAAAAATACAGCTAGAGACACAATTCCTTATCTCTGTCACCTAGCATTTTCTACATCTTCTACTTTATGAATACATACACTTTACTTGGTAAAAAGGCAGAATCTTTCACTACAATGTATAGCAAGATGTGGCAGTTTTACACTATTTCCCTTATTAAGTAGTGTTATAACAAGAGGGGGCTTGTTAAAATTTTATTATTTTAGTAGCAGCATTCTCCAGCAAAAATACTCATATATTTCCAACACTTGGACTGTCTGAACAGATTATCCAACAATTACATATTAATTATTAATCGCTCAGTGCTTCAGAAGCCACCCCGTGGCTCTCTAGTGCAGGGACTCTACTGCTTTTGCAACCTAATGATGTGATTTTTCCCAGCTGCGGTGTTGCAGTGCTCAGCCAGATGGAAGGCTAATGACAGAGGGAGACATAAAGTTACAGGGATGTCTAAGGTTGTGCCTCACCTTGCTTGGAGGAGGTTATTAAACACCTAAACAAATTCAGCAGGCAAAATACAGAAAACTAGTTAGATGACAGATTATGGTCAGAACTGGAGTGGGAATGTGTTTTAAGTGATCTGTATAGGGATTAATGGAAATACCTGAAAATAAGCAAATAGAGAAGAAGATCTTTTCCTCCTGTGTTCCCCAAGAACACCTTTTCCAACTCCATGTTTAAGTGGCAAGCCTGAGAACTGTGATTTGCATTATCTGTACACATTCTTGGCTGTACATGGTTACCACTCAGGAAAACAAGATTGATTTCTCATTCTCAAGCACATTTATAATGTCTGTGCAAATGAATGTAGGGCATATCCCAGCTAGATCAATATTTATGCAGCCTACTTTAGAAAGCAAGGGAGTTGCTTCTGAGCAGCAGGGGATCTTGTAATTTCTTTTCCTACGGTTTCCTCTTTTCCTCGTTTTCAGTGAAATTTGTCTGCATAATGCTCCATGCTCACTGATGATTAAAGAGAGTTTTCACAAAGGCTCCTCCAAAAGGCCAGGCTGCTGCTGGCACCGAGGCAGTGCCTGGTGGCACCTGGGGACTCCCTGGAGTGGAGGGAGGTGTGGGTGAGCCCGTGGAGCTGCAGGCCAGGCCCATGGCAGCAGGTTGGACCCAGGAATGTGCGGTTGTGGCAAGGTGTGTGAGGGCAGCAAGGGAGCATAATGCCGCTCCCCGAAGGGACAGGGGCTTTCCTCACCAGCTGGTGCTGGTGCCTTCTGCCCCCTCCCTCCAGCTCCATGGAGCCACTTGTCATTGGCTTTGCGCACTTCATTCCACTCGCGAAAGAGCAACAATTAATTACCCTAATTAAACACCACTGCAGAATATCGAATGCTGCGGTTTGTTTCGTTCTTCTAGGCTCACCTCTTTCATGCACACATTCCCCGTGCTGTTGTCACAGCTAATCTCTTTCATTCATTTTGAAATGGTGGGCAGCAGGCCAGGGGAGAACAGAACACATAATAAATCAAAAGGCAGTAGCAAAACATTAAAAAGAGCCAAGCTCCCAGCAGTATGCCCGCATCTATGTTTAAAAGGATCTTCCTAAACAGCTGTTTTCTCACAGCACAGCTTTCATTTTCTTGATGCTTAGGAGGAGGCAACTTCACTGATCCAAGACAGAAGGTGGCCTTTGTGAATACCCTTTACTTTTCCTTCTGCCATAATTACTAGAATTTTTTTTGTCTTAACCTGACTTGAATAAACCCAAGGGCCTTCAAATGCCCCTGGTAATTCAAGTTCCTGTGAAGTGATGTATGTCTTTGGATATTATTTGGGAGATGATAACAAGTAACTTTACAATATTGGTATCTTCTGATTGAGTGTCAATTTAATTTGCCATCTAATAAAATACACTTTATGCATATAAAGTATTCCCAGCAAGCATTTCTTTTTTTCTAAAGAAGCTCCTCCATGATGCAAACATGACAAACTCTAGGCTATTAAATCATCTTGATTTCCATGGCCGTAGCACTGAAATGCAGCATTAGCAAGTACAATATATTGAATGCCTCTGTAGTAAATAATGCCATTTTTTCCAAGTAACTAACTAGGCAATAAGAACCCTGTCACTTCTGTGTTGACAAAGCATCTTAGTTACTGAGTAACTATAGAGATGTTTTCCTTATGCTTTGACGTAATTATCAAAATGCCTTCCAATAACTGGTGAAAATGTTAAGGCTCAAAGAGTAATTCCTAGAGTGTTGTTTGCTGGGATATACAAGTCAGCACTGCACAGGTCAGCTATGAATACAAAACTAAAAAGATCTTCAATGTATTTCTCTTGCCATCAGTCCCTTTGCAGCAAACCGGAACATGTGACGCTGCTCTCCAAATCAAGTTGCGGATTTGGTCAGCCTCAGGCACAGGGCCAGGAGAAGAGACAGACACAGATGTCCTAGGGCATAAGTCACAAATTACTTTGTTTCTCTTAAAGTTCCAGCTTAGGTAAGGACTTAAACTCTGTGTTGGCTTGTTCAGAAAGGGGGGTGCAGTTCAAAGTACGCGCAAAGCTTGCCCTAAGAGCCCCCAACCCAAAAGGATACTGATGTTGCTACTTCCCTGATCTGCAGGCAAATCTTTCTTGACAATCTCTGGCCTGTGCTGTTTTAGTACTTAGGGGTGGTTCAGATTTTGCCCTGGCGCTGTTTACTCTCTACAGATCTTGACTCTCTGGAGCCTCTGGCAGATACCTCAAAGTTGGATGTGTCCTATGGCCTGATGAACATGGACTAGTGCACTGTGGTGGGGACATTTCCTACTTGGCATTCATGCTGACCTCTGCATGGGTGATTTTTCTCCCATACACAAGTGATGTGTAACATGTAGAATTTCAGTCTGAGCTGTGCTCAATGAAGAATGAAGGCTGGAAGGGATCCCAGTGGAATATTTACTGTCTCTTCCTGGCTTAGAGTATTATAGATACCATACAGAAATATTACTTATAGAACAATGTCAACAACAATATATAAACTATACCCATGTTGTTCCAACAGGTTGTCTTTCAGATATGCAGTGACGGAGGCTCCCTTGCCTCCCTGTCTGGCTGTTGTTTGTCCTCTGCCCCGCTGCCCTGACCAGCTATAATTATTGCCCAGTGACTAACCCGAAACTGCCTTGCTGCCCCACAGGCAGAGAGCAGAATCACTGCCTTCCACTTTGGAGCCCCATGTGTTGAAATACCCTTCTTTCCTTCATTCCTTCTTCAGACAGAACAAGGACAGTGCCTTTGGACTTTGCTCACAGGTGATGTTCTCCAGGCCTCCTGTCAGCCACATGGCTGCCCCTGTGTCCAGCTGGGGTGGCCTTGTTCTGAGAGAGCCATACCCCAAAACCAGCCTGACTTGCAGCAGGGTAGAGGAAAAGGGTTTGTGCCTGCACTTTGCGAGCTATACCCTTGTTGGTAGATCTGATGCCTTAAGTTTGAGCTTTCATGTTTTTCAGATTCTGTGCTGCCCAAGGCTGTAGTTCTGAGCCTCATATTAAGTGTTGGTCAGCTCTGTTCACAGAGTAGGTAGACAAAACAAATCCTTTCCTGCTGGAGACCAAGGACAACTGTTACAAGTTTTCAAGCCCAAAAGCATAAACAATGGTGGACTGAAGAGAGAAAACAAGAAGGATGGGACTTCATAATCTGAAGCTGCAATTGGACAATTAAACCCAATATGCAAATGGGCCAAAACTTATAAATATGTAAGACGTTGTGACCAGTCATCCATTTTGTGACCATTTTAAGTCCACCTTGGGTGAAGCCATGACCAGGCGCTTATACTGCCCAAGGTATCCTTAAAGGCCTTTCAATAAATATCTACTTTCTTCTCTAGCTCTGTCCAGTCTCTTCCAGGTCAGCCTACCCAAGGCATCACATCCCAGTGTGGTGTTTTCCTTTGTCTCAGAAACACGGTGCTCCCAGGATTCAGCTCCCAAGCTATGTTCCTGCCCAGCAATCTGCCAGCCAGGCTATTGCCTGAATGGATTTGTCCATTGTTCCTGACTGATAGCACCATCTCCTATGAGCTCGTCCCCGTTCTGAATTGCATCCTGTGTTTCCCCCTGAGCCAGCACAGCGTCCCCTCAGCGACACCAGTGACAGCCTGCCCTGCTGCTCCTGGTATAGCCACTGCCTGCTGTCACTCACCCTCTTGCTACAATTTGACAAGCCTTGTGTCAGCCTCTTGTAAACTTCACTTTGGAGCTTACTTATGGTGAGAATGACACCAGAGACAATGTCAAAAGCACTTGGAAGACAAGATATGTGACATCTACTGCCTCTCCTTCCTGTTAGATTGATGATTGCCATAAAAGGAAATAAATATGCTTTAGCTCATTTAGTGCTCATTCCTTTTATCACCAAGTGTGAATTAGTCCATATTTGATTATTTGCTCCAGTATTTCCAGGGCAATGACACAAAGTTGGACAGTTTTCTCCTTTGCCCTCAGTTTTAAAGGCAGCCACCCTGTTTGTCCATCTCTGTACCAAGTCATAGTTTCACTCATCCTCCATCAAGTCTTACAGACAACAAAATACTCGTGGCCCAGAGGTGCCATTAGCCAGGTCTTCAAGTATCTGAGGTCAAAGTATCGCTGCCAATTTGCAAATAATTAACTTGTGCATGAACTCTTTCCTTGTTAGAGTCACCCGTCTTTCCCACTGGTGCTGCTGGTGTTTGTGTTACCTACCCACATGCAATTGGTGTTCTGGGGAAGAGAAGTAGAAGCTAAAGGCACTAAACACTTCTACAGAAAGGAGCACTATGAAAGCATTCCCATTTCAGGAATTAGAGGCCATAGAATCATGGAATGGCATTCCTGATGTGATTCACATTAGAATGTGGTTCCTGGTGTCCCTTGATAATCCCCTCTTGGCTTACACCTTGGCCCTTGCTTGCCCCTGCCTGTTGGGGCAATGCTTTGTATGTGCTTAGCTTGCCAGGTGTCCTCTTTCTGGGCATTTCCCTCCTCTGCTGAGGATTGAAGACTGCAACAATTAAAGAGTAAAAGGTTTTAGAGAGCAAATAAGTGAGTCATGCCCTGGTACGTGTCACTGTAAGTAAAATAAAACAGTAAATCAGCAGATTTCGTGGAAACAGCAAGGTCCGGGCTTTGCTCGTGGAGCCAACACAAGAAATCTGTGCAGTCACAGATCCACACAGACGTGGCCATCCATAGTGAACCATGTCCCACCCTGACTCACAGGACTGATGAGGCCAATTCGTCACAGTGCTGTTTCATTGAAAGGCATTGGTTCAGAGTGAAAAACACTTTCCTGCAGCATAAAGCAGCCCTACAGTATCTCAGTGCTCAGCCATAATAGTGCTCAGTGCTCATACCTTTAATGCCAGAGCTGTTGTGCTGCTTTGAACTGGGGAGCAGGGACATCCCCAAGGCAGCACAGGGAGAGACAAGGAGAGGGTAACAGGAATGCCAGGGATCAGGTATTTGACATAATCTTTGAAAAAGGCCAGTGGCTGCTCTCTGCCACTCTACCCACTATTTCTTCCTCCTCCTTGGCTGACCGAAAAGCACAAGCCAGTCATGTTTTATTAATAATAAAGAAAAATGGCTCTTTGTTGATGGAGCTGCCACTGAGCATCCCCAGGAGTTCCACGAGCAGCTCTGCTCAGGAATGCTATGCTTGATTAAGCTGAACCCTGGCTTCCAAATACTGGAGCAAGGGCTGTTGTGGGACTTCATCCAATATAATTGTGTTTTATTTTTATTGCTCCTCATCTATTTTCCCTGATTTTGATAAGGCCAGAGAGCACCTTGGCTTAGTAATCTCTGCTCTCAGCAGGAGGAGGAGAATCATGCTCTGAGTGACCTTACTGAGGTGCCTGTCACATAAAAACCCTTCTGCCAGCTGGAGTCCTGCCTGCACCCACTTTTCTCTCTCCTTCATGAATATTTATGATGGCAAAACTAAATGCTGCATGAATAAGAATGGAACTTTAAAATTACACAATGAGCAGTTTCATATAGAATGAAGTTTCTTGGCAATTCTTCCATATAGTTCATATAGTTATATCAGTAAGATTCATGCCTGTGCAATTCCCAGGGTGAAATATTTTTTTTTTTTTTTTTTAGGAAGTGATAGAAGATTAATGTGATTCCCCACACACTTTCATCACTAAATTTTACTGGTTTCCATTCTACTGTAAAATGGTGATAGTTCCCTGCCACTCAATTTATATTTTCCTTTGCCCACACATTGCCTTCCTCTTCCTGGGATCATCTGTTTTGCCTTCCCTTTTTGTGTTTCCTTTTTTATCTCACATCTAAGATCACTGTTTTGTCATGAGACAGGGTCTTCCTCAAAAATGCATCAATAATAGAGAAAAAATGGAGGAGCCAGTCAATGCTGCAGTAGGCGAGAGGAGTAAAGTAGGTTAGGCAGTTAGCATTCATCAAATATTTAGTGAGTGATACAAGCTGAGGCCAGCTGTATGGGATCTTGACATGTTTTCTCTTTGTACAACTTGGTTAGTCCATCACACAGGTCCCTGCAGAGCACCCCAGCACTCACCCGTGGCCCTGACCTACATTTCGCACAGCGTGCGTGCCCATCTTTCTCCCCAGATGGCAAAGCCCCGTTTGGAAGAGGGTTTTGCTCCCATTTCGAGGCACCTGCAGCCGTGCACAAGCAGAAACCCAGCATCTGGCCCCTGCTCACCGTGGCCGTGACACGAGCTGCTGTTGTAGGTAAACATTCCTAAGCCCTTACTGTAAAATCCTCTTTGTGTTTCCCTTTTTCTTATTCAACGCTTTTTTCATCCTACTTTTTTCCTTCTTATAGCAGACACTGCTCTGGGAGAAGCCAGCATTTCCCACTGGTAAGATCAGCTGAGCTCACATAATTTCTCTAAGCCACAGCACTGAAAGGCTGGGTTTTGTCTTGTGCTGGGTTTTTTTCCCCCCCAAAGCACTAAGGATAAACGATATTATCCTATAATGTCATGGAAATGGTTTATCAATTCAAAAGGGCTTTAAGATTCCCAGAGAGATGAAGCCCTGCAAGCACGGTGCCACAGCAGGCTTTGTCATGCCACCTGCGGTGTGCCAGGGGCTTGCTGTGCCCCTGGGTCCACACAGTGCCCCCCACCTGTGGGGCCAGGTCGCTCCTTACGCTGGGCTGTGTTACAGTGCAGGGGCTGTGCTTGTTCTGAACCTGTAGACTCAAAGCCCTGGGGCAAGCTGCCTTGCCCTTAAATCCCGCAGTGTGCCTTTCCACTGCCAGGCTCTTTTCCCCCAGCATCCTAGCGCAGATGTGCTGCTTTACTCGACAACGGTTTGCTGGCACTTGGATTTCTCTTTCGTTACAGCGAGGCTGAGGCTCCTGAGAGCTCCTGCAGTTTGTCTGTGTGCCTCTATCCCCCCTGGCTGAGCTGCCTGCCAGGAACCCGCACACCTTTTTGGCTGCCATAGCCCAGACTCGGGGGGTCCTGCTTAGCAGGCTGCTGCCGAGTGCATCCCTTTGTTCTCATTTCTGTTCCTCAGGTCCCTCTGTACTGCAGCTCTGTGCCAGGCAGCTCCCTGCGCCTAGGGCAGAGCACACAAACATCAGGCTGCGGGATAAGCAGCGAGGGCTCAGGAACGTGCTGCGATTTGCTAAAATTGCCTAATGGAGCTTAGAGCAGCAACTTCAGGCACTTGCAAAGTATGTAACAAAAGTAGCACCCTTAGGCGAATATAACCCAGATTTCTTCACATAATAATTAAAAGGGCAAATTTAGGAGAAAATAATAATCCCTGTCCACAGAAGACTTGCTTTTCTCTTTTACTCCGGGCTAGAAATATCAATGGAGTTAAACATTTGTCAATGCTTGCATAAGCACAGCCAGAGCAAGAGAGCTGAGTAAAGGCAAACCTTTCCAAAAGAGAAGCCAGAGCCTGCTGTCGCTGGCAAGATGAAGGGTTCGAAGAAAATGAAGATGAGTGAGATTGCAAAACTGAGATGCCTGCACTTGCAAATTACTTGTAATGGCTCCAGAAACGACTTGCCTAGTGCTGTTGTTTTACCTTTTACCTACCACTAGGTATGCACCTCAGCTCATTAAAGAGTTGTATCGAGACATATAATTTGTTTACAGCTCGTTAATTGCCATTATAATAACAATAGCATGATACATGCGAAAGCACGCTGGCATTTTGGTGGAAGCATGCAGCAGAGCCTCCCGACGGCAGCTCATTGCTTGCCCAGAGCCCTGTTGCAAAACACCATTTAGCCCTATTAGGAGTAATTTCGGGGGCAGGTTGGGGAGCACGAGTCTTCCCTTTGCCACAGACAGAACACACACAGTTTAAACTTGTTTCCTTCCTAATTGCGGGTGAGCAAAGCACAGGCACTGTTTTTTCCATCTCGGTCATTTAGGGTTTGAAAAGAGGCTAATGAGGAAGCCAAGGAATTTTAACGTGAGGGTGGTTCTCTTAACTTCTCTATACCAAACATGCAATTGTAGAACTTCTTTTGCAGCAGGAGCAATGCCTCCTGCTCCCGGCAGAAGATCCCAAGCCGTTCCTCTGGATACGAGCTCAGAAGCTATTGCTTTCCTTTGGCCACAGTCCTTAGGCTGGCTCGGTGTGTGGGGGTGACAAAGGTGGTGAATCAGCTCAAAAAAAGAAAAGAAAAGAAAAGAAGAAAAAAAAAAAAGACAGAAAGGGAAACAGGAATTGTATTGCTGGCTGAATCTCAGGAGCTAATGGAAATTTGGCTTGCCTGATACAGGGTGCAGATTTTGACTGGGATGCCATGAATCCTGGTAATATCCTCCTCTGGCTTCGTGCTGCTTCTGAAAAAAAAATCAGATCTCAGAATTTGGAAAGGGGCTTCACACTTATTTTCTCTTCAGAAGAATTTAAAAACTGCAGGGAAGTAAAAAGGATTCAAAGCTTTTACAAAATATACAATTATTTCTTTTGCCCAGCTTTGTTAAGTACAGGCAGGTTCTGACTGAGGGGCATAAATGCTGTTTTTGGAATGGAAACATTTTCCCCAGTAGTTTACTATTCTCTGAACTTGTCATGAAGCACAGAGCAATTGTCAGCAATGTGCCCCATGAACACAAAAATATCTTGAATAAACTCTATCACAAGATTTTGCCTTTCAAACATTTTTCATTTCAGTGATCGCTGTTTGCCAAGAAATGAAAGCTATAAAGAGTTTCTGCCTGGTTCAGTAGTAGATCTAGAATAATTATTTGGTGGTTACAGAAAAAGCCTTTCTGTTTTCATTGTGTATCTTAAGCAAAATTCTTTCTTGCCAAGAGATTTTATGAGAGGCACAGGCTGTGCTATAAAATCATGCTGTATTCTTCATTTAATCACAGGGAGCTGATATAAAATGCAGACACTGAAAGCAAGAGATGAAATCTCACGACTTTGTATGAACCCACTCTTGTGATGGAGGACAACTCCTGAGATTGGTTTTCACTGCAGTAATGTGTAAGTCTTGACAAACACTTTCAATTCATAGCATCTGCACAAGTTTCATGCTACAGCTCCAGAGCCAAGTAAACATCATATCACAGCAGTGGATTTCCCCATCCTCATGACATCAGCTCCCTAGCAGGGCATTTAGTGGCTGAATGCTTCAGTCATTGAGCATAGCCTCTTTCTTGGTCATTTTTCACAACGTGACTCCAGTACCAGGTTCTTTCTGGCTTCCCATGTACAGCAGAAATCAATTTCTGTTTTCCCTGGAGCCATCACCGGATCTGTATTTGTGGCCAGGGCTGCCTTGCAGGGGGTTTCTGCAGCAAGGGGAGAGGCTGCCAACACTGACTGTGTCAGCCACAGCACATTTGCCAAAAGCCTTGCAATGTGTGTTATGCAGAGACAAGTCTTCAGCCCTCCTAGTCTGGTCTTGTGAGGCTCCCAGCTGAACTCAGGCACCTCTGCCTGGAGGTGGTTGTCCTCTAGAAGAGTCTGTGTGGACATGGTGGAAGATGGCAACTTCATCTCTCTCCCAGAACCACCTGAGGTGCTGCAACTGCAAGGGATTTACAGCAAGATTTTTCTAGAAGCAACTGGAAAAGGATCCTAAGACAGAGCTCACCAGGGCTCTTCTATATCCCTCTCTCTATAAGCCAGATAAACACAAACAGCTAACTTTTTTTTTTTTTTTTTTTTTTTTTTTTTTTTTTTTTTTTTTTTTTTTTTTCCTTCCCTAGGATGTGCTCCTGTAACAGTATGGGTGGCCCTGGATACATGTGGTATATCTTGAAGAAGCCAGGTTTGATAAGGATTGCTTTTGCTGTCTTTTCCAAGTAGGAAATTTAGGTTTTACTGTGACCACATGTAGAAGTGTGCTTTTTGGAGTTGTCACCATCATCTGATGCAGTTGGATTTTGCTGCCAGTTTGACTCTTTTCCCTGTGCTCACAAATGGGGTCTCCATGGAAAGCTATTAGGCACCTTGCATCTTCCACTGGAGCAGACACCACCTTTTAGTTCAGAAGGGTTATCTATCTATCATTTATGCCAAGCACATTAATCTTGATGCAAAACAAATTAAAATGTCATCATCCATACTGGGACAGTTGCGGGGTGGGGGTGTCTGGGTAATGTACCAAGCTTCCACTGTTCAGGGTGTGCTTTGTTACCTGCAATAAATTAGTTACAGTTTCTTGATCTACAGTAGGGGATCCAGCTGTTGTGTAACTCTGGAAAAACCTTCTGTTGTTATGCAACATTGTTGGTATCACCTCCATCTATGACACGACTGTGCAATCAAAGCTGTGTTGTGAGCACCAGTGCATTCCTACACCGCACATCCCTCTTCCTGCCCAGCTGTGTGTGGAGACACACATCAAATACCGCTCGCTTGCAAACAGGAAACAATCCTCTTTTTCCCACAGACTATGAGGGAATTGAGGTCAGAAGCTGAAGCAGGTTCGGCACAATGATGATTTTGGTTTGAATTGCACGGGTGGACGCTGTTCTACTCACAGGAAAAACTACCACCCCTTGCCCCAAAGTACCAAATGGCCACACATCCCCTGTCCAAAATGAGTCTTGCAAACAGAAACATGGCTTCTGGAGCAGCTCTGCTTTCCACTCCTGATGTTTTCTATCTGGGATTCATAAACCCTGGGTCATTCCCATTTATGTCACATGAAAAGAGGAGGCAAAAACCCGCTCCACACGCAAGCCCTGGCCAACCTTTGTACCTGGGGTCAGCGGAGGTTTTGCCATGCATGAGGTTTTGCTCCACCCAGAGAAGGAAATGAGTCAGGTGCCACTGTCCGTGAGCACGTGGGGTCACTGCTGCTGCCCAGGGCTGTGGGACAGGGTGAATGCCAGCTCTGCTGCAGCCTTCACTGGGGGTGGAAATGTCTGATAATATGAGGGGTTTTATTCTCATCAAGCTCAACACTTGTTCTTTTTTGGGAAAAAAGGAAAAAAAAAAAGGAGGAAATGCCTAATTGATGTACCTTCTCCCACACACGCTGTGGATGTGCACACAAAGATGAAGAGCCGTGCACGGAGTGGGGCTGTGTGTACCCTGCTGCCCTGCTCTGGCACCAGTCACACAACCTGACAAAGCATTTCAGCCTCGTTGGAGCTCTTGGCTGCATGTCACTGGAGCCCACCCCAGTCACTGACATTGCTGTCTCTCTTTGCAGCCACAGACCTCAAGCCGTGGTCAGTATCTCCAGACAGTGTGGACACAAGCATGTGGCAACACGATTCCTTATAAGGACCCTTGGAGAAGAGCACTAAAGATCAGAGCTCATAATTTTACAAACGTGTAGGGACCAGCCCTCATCCCAGAGCTCTTGCAATGCCTCATAGGCAGCAGTGAAGGAGAGAAACCCCAGAAAATGTCTCCTGACAGTGTTTAAGTCCTCAGCTCCCAGGCTAACTCATGCCTTCTGATTTCAGTGGGAGATCTGGCTTGAATGAAGCAGGACATAATCACACTCCAAGTAGCACAGTGGTGGAGAAGATAGCAATCCTAAATCTCCTGAATCCCAGCCTTGTGCTCTTTCTTCCCAGGTTCATGACTGCTTAATCTTTGAGAAGCTTATGCTAAGATTTTCGTGTTTGTTTAAAGTTTTAAAACAAAACCTAATCACCTGCAGGCAATCCTACATGGCTTTTTTTTTTTTCAGTCTCAGATGCAAAACAACCCTAAACCTGCTCTGCAGATCTGCTGACACAGAGGAGATTAAATGCTATTTTGCTGGTCTTTTTAAACCCCTTATTGATTTTTTTCCTGGGTTCATGTAGGGTTCACAAGTGAGAGTGGTGGTCCTTCGAGTATGACTGCGTTTTAAGTGCCACTTCCTGCATTAAAGGACAGGCTGCAAAAAGGACAGTATGGACAGTAATGCTGAAGGGCTTGCTCATGGCCCAGAGCCCCCCAAGCTTCATTTGAGATGTGTTTTTCACCTGATATAGTTAAAGCATCACACGGGGTGATGTGGAGGTCACAGCCATTTTAACCAAGCATGCTGCTGTTGGCTTCGGAGCGATGAATCCAGAGCAATTTGCCTTCTGTGGGTGGCAGAGGAGAAGGACCTACTTCCTCTTGGACCTGCTGTCCCACCTTGGTTTGTAATTGCCTGATTGGCCTTGACACCAAGAGGTCAGACTCTGTCCCCAAGGTGTGGATACAGAGCTACTGCAGGAGCCACAGGCACCCTCTGGGCACCAAACCCCTGGGGGCCAGGGCCATGTTTTGGAGATGTGAGGGCAGTGCTCCCACCAACACCAGCTGTACTCAGAGACACTCACACATGGCTGGCTCTGTCACTGTCAGGGAAAAAGAACCATCAGAAAGGAGGCCCAGGAGCTGAGCTCAAGTGTGAGCCTTGATCATCCACACAGCTGGAGCACTGACCCTGAAAACCCCGTCAGCCACATCTGCTGGAGGAGCTGCCTGGCTTCCAAGCCACCACCTGGCTCTTGGTTGTGGCTTTGTCAGAAATCTCATTCTTTGAAATACAGCACAGAAACTGGAACAGCAAAGGGAAAGAGATTAACATACTGAAAGAAAAGATGCTGTACGAAGAGCTTCACTGGCAATTTCAGCATAATTGGGTGGTATCTGGTAGTACCACAAGGAAGTGAAAATGAGATCTTATTACAAGAGATGCTGGACAAAGATGATTACACTTACAGTTGTCTGGGCTGCAGGGCTACGTAGAAATGAAACAAGAAAATCAGGTATACCTATAAACAGTACATACAATCTCACAATAAATAAGGTCAGAAGGGACTGTCTGGCCCAATCCCTACCCAATGCATAGCCAGCTTTAAAGTCAGAGTAAGCCTTTGTTGGGAGAGCTTTGCACAGCCCTGCAGGAGACAGTTTGACCACCAACCCTGTGAAAGTTGTTTGCTGATGTTTAATTGGGATTTCCTCGTACATAACTTCTGTTTGGTGCCTATCATCCTTTCACTGTGCACTTCCAAGGTGAGTCTGGCTCTGTATTTCCTGCAAGGTAGTGTCAGACAGCACTGAGGTCTCCTTTCAGCCTTCTTTTCTTCAGGCTGGACAAATCCAGCTCTCTTGTCCTCTCCTTGTATGCCACATCCTTCTGTTGGACCTGCTCTGGTACCAAGGACCCTACCACTGGATACAGCACACTTAGATGTGGCCTCACAAGTGCTTCATGTTTCCTTCCCGAGAGGCTGAAGATTTGTTTGGTTTGGTTATAATCTAGGTTCCCTAAATTTAAGAGATCTTGCTTTTCCTGCTAAAATACACTACTGACTGATGCTGGACATATGATACTCAGAAGGATCCTCCAGCTGGCCCCATGTGGTTGCTCCTTTCTTTTTAGCTGGTTTCTAATTATCAGAGCAGGTAAGCTCCTGAACAACATTTTATTGAGAAAAGTAGGACAAAATCCAGCCTAATTTACCACTCTAGCAGGGATAGGGCAGTCTGGAACAGAAGTCTACCATGAGCTGTGGGTGATGGAAGAGGTTGCAAGCCTTGCACAGGAGTCTCATGACGTCTCTTAAGCCCCGACGTTCCTCTTCACCATTTTAAAATGCAAGACCTGTGCCTGCAAAGCACAGCACAACCTGCGGCAGCGATCTCAGGTCACTCTGCTTTGATGCTACTCCTCTTTTCCTCCAATATGCAGAGTTACACCAGGCGAGCCATCCCGCTTTCCTTGCCCCTCCAGGCACGGGCGCTGGTCCCGCATGCATCCTCTCTCTTCCACCTGGTTCATTTACCCACCATGGTCTGACTTACACCTATTTTTTTTTCCCCTTTTGTAACAAAGTCCACCTTGGCTCTGGGAGAGTGACACAGCCTTCAGCCCAGCAGGGTGCATGGTCCAGTTTTCCCCACGCATTTCCTTCAGAGTAGCCTCCGTGCACCGGGAAAACTTCGCAGTGAAAGCTGACCAGGATTGAAGGCTGAGCTGGCTTTTATTCTGATAAATAATCAGGTCGCATAAACACAATTAGCCATGATCTGTTGCAGGATTTCTGCCGGCAAGATTTTCGGCAAGGAGGGCAAACCCTTTGGTGCTCTGCTTCATGGCAGAGCCAGAGCTTTGAGCATTCCTTGGCCAAGTCCTATCGCATTTGGGGCAAACACATTTGCCTCTGGGCAGGGAGGCAGGGATGAGCAGGGAAGGGGCTCTGCAGCCAGCTCTGCACAGCCTGACTTGCTCCTCTGTACCCTTCCCCCGGAACTCTCTCCATCCATCCATCCATCCATCCATCCATCCATCCCTCTCTCCCGGCGGGTCTGAGGCAAGCTGAGGCACGTGGCCAGCCTCTGGAGCAGGAGCCAGCGCACGCCAGCAGTTTTCAGCCTCGGGATGTTTCCCTTTGAACAGCTTGACAGCAAAAGCTTTCATCCTGGGGAAGACCGAGTCACATCTGTGGCTCGTCCGCCCGTCTCACTGGGATTTGCACATCAGTGGCTAAAGCCTGGCTTTGACTTTAAGGTCGAGTGCTTGAGTGGGGTGGATCTGCCGAGGTGGCCTCGTCCCGGCTGCAATCCCCTGCCTGAAAGGTCTCACAGGACAGCCCCAGATATATGGGATGCCTTATGGCTGAACTGCACCTTGGCAAAGCAGCTTAGTATTCATCCTTCAGGGCCGGTTGCTGGCTATCACACAGAGCAGGGGCGATTCATGAGGAAGAAAAGGCATCTTTTTGAAAAATAAAGTGGTTTTGGGTTTTTTTCCCCTCCAAGAAGCCTACGAGGCAGAGTGACAGCATGCATGAAGAGAACATTTATGCAGATGAGCAGCGTGGCCTATTTAAGAGCAAAGTGAAAGAGCAATTATTCTGCAGCTCCATTCTGATGCTAACCAAAAATAAAAAATGTTGGGACTCGGCAAAAGGACCACACACAGCCAAGGAAGCAGCACTGGCAGTGGGGGGGTTGCATTGGCAAAGGGACCCTGAGTGGGAAGCAAATGAATGCTGAGGTTCCCACTCACAAAATCCAGGGTTTGCAGGAGTGATTGCCGTGAGTAAGAGCATTAAAACCCCTCTGTGAGGCAGGCTGGAGGCTGTAGGGAATAAAGCCAATTACTGCTGTACTCATTTCCCCATCCAGGAAGTCAGGGCTAACTCTGCCCTCTGCTCCTGGCCAGCTGAGCCTGCACAGCCAGCGCTGCACCTCAGACAAGGCACGTGGCAAAGCTGTAAGTCCTATAGGCACAACCCAGCACCTCTTAGGAAAAGACTTTTCTGCCTTTGCAGAAGCCACCGCCAATTTATGGTAAGAGAGAGCCATCAGTTTTGCCTACAAAACAGCTATTTCTTTGGTTTTTATTTTGAGCCTTAAAGGAGCTTTTATTTATCCAGGTTTCAGAGAGGGCAAGAAGAGACTAAGCTGAAGGGACAAGGGCACCTGATTTGTTACACAGGTTTCTGAGCAGAAATCTCATGAAGATGGGCAAGAACAGCTCACAGTGGCAAAATACCTGCAAGTTGCAGCACAGGTGGCCCTTCAGCCCTGCTTACACCCTCCACTCTCTGCAGTGGTGATGTACAGTGGAATTCCCTGATCCTGTGCATCTGAAAAGCGATTCTTAAAAATGGAGCTGCACTTGTGAACTCTGAGGCCCTCAGAAGCAGATTCCCAGGGTACCCTGCTAAACAGCTCCCAGATAGCTTAAAGTTAGCTCTCCCAAAGTCCAGGGTAGCAACTCTGCTCTCCTTTTTTCTCATTACACTGAGAAACAAAGTCGACCATTTCATGATCACTGTGGCCCACCATCACATCCCCCACAAGCCTTTCTCATGTACCGTGGGGCAGAGGGGTCAGCTGCATGTGGCTGAACTCTGTTGTCAGCACCATCCCACAGCCATCAAACAGGCTGGATTCAGGAGCATGGATGTAACCCTGAGCTCCTGACACCAGCTGGACATATTTCCCCCAGAGCAAATGCCTGCTGCAGAGCAGAGGATTTAAGCTTTCAGCTTCACGCTGCTGTTTACAATCAGTGCAATGAGGGACAAAAGCATCTCTGTGTCTCATGGAGCCATGGAAGTAATTATAAAGAGAATTCTTAAGTGCTCAGATAACTTGAATGTTAAGACCTGTCTGCATAGTGTAGCTACCTCCTTGAGTCATGGTCTGTAAACTCAGAAAGAGAAGGAAAAACTCCATGCCACAAAAATCCCCACAACTGGATACTGGGAGGAAAGGACAGCTTTCCCTCTGAGCAGGACAGGGAATGATGCATATGGCTGCATTCACCCTTTCTCCAGGAGCATGTTTAGAGCAAAGGAAAAAGTGCTGGAAAGAGAAGGGATGTGCACAGCACCAGAGGCAGACAGGAGCCCCATCAGAAGCAGAGGTGTCAAACTTGGCTATCAGACTCTGGCAGGTGTGCCTCCATTTGGATGCAATTCCATTTGCAGGTAGTACAACCGAGGGAAAATTTGATAAAAAAATAGATAAAATTGGTAATCAGTGGATAGCTGATCACTTTGCCCATTGGTCGCCCTGTAAACGGCTTCCTTCAGCTGCCTGTCCCTGGGTCCCTCACTGCCACCAGAGCCACCCACAGCTACAATGCAGAGATAGGAAATAAGGTCCAAGACATACAGGAGACATCCACATGCCTGGAGAGGCAGCTGAAGGCCAGCTGGGATGTACCAAGTTTCCTCAAATGATGCTAGATATCTATACCTGGACTACCTTAATCCAGCCCCCTGTCTATGACAATAAAAGAGCATTAAGTAGGACAGGAGGAGACAGCAGCTTATCAAAGCATTGCAATGGTAAATACCAAAGGAGAGTGTCCTATAGTTCTTGTTTTGCCTGCTTAAAGAGGACATTTTTATCAGTGGTGGGAATGATAGGCCTGTCATTAGGCCTCTAAGACCTGGCAGCACTGGCTGGGTTGGGGCAGGAGGTGAAGACATATTCCCATCTCACCAGCATTCACTGGGAGCTGCTGGAGACAGAATCACAGACTATTCTGAGTTGGAAGGGATCCACAAGAATCATCAAGACACACAAGCAAAAGCCTTGAAGGCAGGGACAGGGAAGGAGTGAACCTTGTTGCTTGTCTTGTGATTTGCCTGTGTACACTGATCTGGAAGCTTTTTGCTGCTGTTTTCTTTTCAGCTGTCACTTTAGCATGAAGATGTGAAATTTTAGAGGAAAGGAGAAGCACTCTCAACACAAGTTGTAGGTTTGTTTAAAATGGAAAAAAGAGGTAAGCCTGGCAGGGAAGGACAGCCTCAACCCCTAATGCTGGTGGTGGCTTCAGAGGTCCTTTGGCCCAGGCAGATGCCCCAGGTACCTCAGGGAGGACAAGAAGGCAGTTTCCAGGCGGAGGAAGCAGGACAAGAGCACTGCTGAGCCACTGAGGTTCACCTGTTGTGCTGGATGAGATTTCCACCAGTGCCCGTGTCCGAGCCTCATGCTTCTCCTGGGCTGTAGCAAAGCCAAGTCTAGCCCTGCTTTGGCCCTTGGGCAGCAGAAGGATCCAGAACACGCAGGCACTTCCACCATTTGCCATGCCAGTCTAGAGCTCAGCCACCCTCCTGCCACCCACTTAACTCCAGTGACCACCTTGCCTATGTCTGAGTTTCCACTTAAATTCCACAAGGGACAGAAACCACAGTGACTGTCCAATGCCCCATGTCCTGGACACAGACAGACTTTGTCTCCCCACTGCAGCTGGTGCTCCCCACGGATGTGAAGACAAGGGCAGCCTGCTTGATGCTCAGAAGAAACTGAATCTGGAGAGAGAGTTTGTCTCCAACTAAATTTTCTGAACTTTTAAAGCCCTTTGAGCCAAAGCATGACATGATCCAAACAGAACATGATGCTATAATAAACAACACAGAATGAAAATACATAAACTAATTAAACATGAAATAACTTACAGCCAAAACAAAAGGATGGAGCAAGGTCATTGTGGACACACTGAGGCAGACATACAGCAGCATATAAGACTCACAAGGAGATGAAATGGAGGGAAACCACAGGAAAATGGCATAACCAGGGAAGAGAAAGCATTGTCCAACTCACCCAGCAGCAGGCCTAGAAGCAGGGATTTTGTGGCTGATCCCCCTGCCTCTCTGTGAGAGAAGTGAGGAAAGAACATATAAAGTGGTAACATAGTATGGTTTGTGGCCAAAAATTAGATGAGACCCAACAGAGGCAGCACAACGGAAGTGGAGATGAAGGGGGAAATTACCTTTTTTAATGTGGGTAAGTGTGCCCAGCTGACCCCAGGTTGTTCCTCACAGGTGCTATTGCACACCCCACTGGTGAGAACCCAGCCAGAATCACTCTGCTCTCCACAGATAAAACAAAGGCAGGCAAAATCCAAGACTGGCAACAAGGAGCCTGTAGGATTAGAAGGCTTCTGGAAATAAACAAACCACCACTCAATGCATTTGCATTCACATTTGTGATGCAGCACCACAGGATTATTGCTGCTCCTTTTCTCAGGGAGGGAAAAGTGACATTTTAGATCTCGAGTGCTGACAAGCACAGGCAAGTGAGTTTTTAGCTGAGACTACAGTATCTGTAAATTAGAGAAATCTATTTTGCTTTCTTTGATAAGGCAACTGCAGTCTAAGGCCGAATCTGCCCTCTTTCACCTGTCCCTGCTGCCTCAGGCACACACTGTAATACCTTATTTTAATAGGTCTCAAGCGAGCAGTGAAGTCCATAACCACACACTTTGATGGCTTCCACACTGCTGCAAGAACGCTCGTCTGGAAGCGTGGCTGCAAAGCCCCGTTTGCTTCCCTGGAGGGCCCCGGCCAGCCCAGCCAGCACCAGGCTCCTTTGGCTCTCCATTTGTTGTGTGACAGAAATCAGTTCCAGAGTACCTGGCACTGAATTTGAACCTGAACCAGCCTGAAATAAACAATATTGAATCTCCTTTAGCTACATTTTAGTCTGAGTCTTTCCATTGTTTCTTCCCTCTCCCCATCTGTGTTCTGCCCTCTGCAAATTGGGTCTCCCCATCTTTATTTACCACCTGCTGTTCTTCAGTCCACAGCCGATACAGAACCAGTAAGAAGGAAACCTTGACTTACCTGGGAAGGGTTTTAAAACAGCACATTGCAGAAGGGACCTCACCCAAGACGAAGAGACGCTTGCAGGGGAATGCAGGACACTGAGGCTGCCCCATGAGGGAGAGGGACCCCGGCCTCCCCACAGCCCCCAGCAGAGCCAGCAGCTGGACACAGGCCCATCAACAGCCCCAGACCATGGGCAGCAATGGGGCAGGCCCAAGGTCTAGGCAGCAGCAGGAGGACAGGGAAGCACCCAAAACATGGGCCTGAGACCCACCTGGGAAGGCCTGGCCAGCACTTAGCCGGGATGAGGCACATGGAGAGCACCAAAGCCCCTGGCTGAGCTAAACTGGGGCCGCCGGGCCCAGGGCCGGCTGGGCAGCTTCACTAAGGCCCATTAGTGCTCCCAAGGCCCGGCTGCTCGCTTTGCATCAGCTTTGGCTGGTTTTGCCCCGTGCTCGGCCGAGCCGCCGCCCCGCTGCTCGCTGCCCTGCGCTGCTCCCGCTCGGGGACAGCCCCGGCATGCGCGGGGGCTCCGCCGCCATCCAGCCCTCCGCCCTCCGCCGCCTTGAAACCCTCGCCTTTCCCTGTATCAAAGGCACGGCCAGCTGTGAAAATAATATCCTGGCACGGATGGAACAATACGGCACAACGTGCAAACACCTAAGCAGAGCAAAGCGAGGCTGCGTGCGGCTCCAGAGAGAGAGAGCGTTTGAAGCAAAATTAATTTTGTTTAATTTTATTAAAGAACCAAGGGCGCTTCCCAGCTTTTAAGTGGCAACAGGAGGAGCCTGGCATGTCCCTTCAGCAGAGACAGACGGGAAGAGCTCACGGACCAAAGGGAAGAGACCATATGGAATGTGTTACACATGTCTGTCATTGAAGTAAGGAGCTTTAAAGAGTTCAGAAGGAAACTAGATACATTTCCAAACAAAAAAAGGCTGAAAAATACAGGGTGAGTGACAACACCCAGTGGGGATGGAAGAGGGCTCCCATCGCCTTTCCTATGACTGAGAAAGCCTGAAGCACTAAAGTCTTTTGAATATGGAAGCTGTCTAAAACTGGTTAAAGATGTGCACTGAAAGATGAAACTTCAGGGCATTAATCAGGAAGGCATTTTTGGGAAATTAAAAAAGTAAGGGCCCAATAAATGGTTAAACTTTCTAGGAGCCCACACTCTGGCTACACACACCATTGGAAATGTCAGGCTGGCTTGACCTACTGCATCCCAACCCAGGCTCTCATTGCTTGCAAGACGACCACTGGCTAGGCGCTTTTAAAATGGGTCAGAAAGCAGAAACAATTGAAGTTTGTAAACTGCAGCACGGACCACCAGAGGCAGTCATTGTCTCCCCGTGGCTCCTGATCACAGCACCCACTCCTCTGCCAGCAGGAGCAGCAGGATGCTCACCCCCACCCATGTGCAAATCAAAACCTGCTCTGAAGTGCTGTGCATGTCACCTGCCACTGGCCAGGTGGCATCCCCCTGCCCGAGGGAGTCCCAGCTGCTCAGGAAAGAGCAGAGAGGTGAGGGCAGATCACAGCTAAATGCAGGTTGAGATGTAACCTGCAAGCCTCAGGATGGTCCCTGCTGAACTGAACTAAACACCTCCTGCTTCTGTTTCTTTGCTGATGGGGCTGTTGGTGCAAATGAAAACATGGCTCACGCAGGTGCCTGAAAAAGCTTCAGAAATTGAACATCAGCATTCTCTTTCTTCAAGCTCCTGTGCCAGGTTTTGGGCAGCGGTCCCTGCATCCTGAGCCCCAAGGCAGAGTGCTGATCAGGGCATGAGTGCTCTCCTCCTGCCAGGTCTGCACTGGGCAGGGAAGCACAGCACCTTCCCACAGTTGTCCCATGCAGGCATTAGAAACCTGCTGGCCATAGATAGCAATAAATGCATTATAATATTCCTTTCCACAGTCAAGAACAAAAGTTAGCAAAGTGCTGTTGTTAGTCTCCAGCTACTTGGCTAGACATCTCTGGCTTGGACAAAGTGACAGCTTTGTCACCTCAGGGCAGCTGCTCTCCCCAGTGATGCTGGAGGCCTTTGGGAATGACAGCCTTTGGAAATCAAGCTTTAGTTGTAGAGTATCCAAGCACATTTCCTTTCCTATCTAACTCTGCAAACATCCTGTTCTTTGCCTCCTCCAACTAAGAACATGCTAGAAATGAAATATCCTTCCTCAGAAAGGGAGAAAAATGTGTTTTCAGTGTGCACTGCAAAGTCCCAGCTCCCATTTAGCTGCCTTTGCAATTGGGAGGCACTGGCACAGGCTCAGACTCCGATAGCTACCCTCTTGCACTGGTTATTTTGTTTTGAATTAGCAAGTTGTACTATCATTTGGGAGTTTCCCTATCACAGATTAAGGCATTTCAAATGGCCCTCCATGTCCTTCATAACTATGTTTAAGCCATGAACCGTAACATTACAGTCTCTGTCACCTTCATCATGTGCATGGTTTTAGCACATCTGGGAAAGGCTAACCAGGGCAAAAGTGAGAGGAAAAAAACCCTGGCAAACACATAAATGAGAAATGGGAAAAAAAATCCAAAGCAGACAACACCCAGAAGAGTGTCTTAGCTAGCCCCATGTAGCCATAACAATTATGAATACTGTAAGGTTTTGAATGTATTGTTCTAGTCTGTCCCGTGTCCACATAACTCAGCCCTATGCAGATTGCTGGAAGGGCTCATCTTCTCTCCTGTGTGTCTGATCTGGTCGACTGCACCGTGGTGACATGCAGAATTCAGCTGGTTCTGTACCAAATTGATGCAGTTGCTCTTTGATGTTCAGTGCTATGAAATTGATCTGAGCTGTGGTAAGGAATCAAGTGATGTGTGCAAATTGTCTCACCCCAATGCCTGTTCCTAGTTTTCTTGGTGCTGCTGTTGCTTTCCCCTGCCCTCCTCTTCTCATCTTATTGCTCTTTTCATCTGTGATCTTTATTTTGTACACTGACAAGAGGCCAGGATTTACATGCCTGGTTTGAAATACCCAGGAGTCCTTGTCAAGATGTACCTCAGAGCCAATCTGGTCTTAAAGGAGCAATTAAAGTAAGTCCCATGATGTTCTCATTCAGAAGCCTTGTGACTGCTAAGATCTTGGCTCTTTTGCTGGGGCATGTACATATCCTGCAAAAAAGATTTTAAAGAAAGAAAAGGAGCATTCTGAAAGCAATACAGTTACTTTTATACATTGTAAATACTCAGCCTAGACAAGCCATCAGTTTTAAATCTTAGTTTCGGTCAAAACAAGAATAAATCTGAAGATGTTTATATGGCATCAAACTACAAATGATGTAAAATAAGACTATTTCAATGTAATATTATATAAATTATATTTGATTATGTATCGCATCATTTTTTTCTAAGAAGTTCCTAAGCAGTGTCTCAATACCAAAGCTAAGTGGCAAGTAAGTTTTTAATGCAACAATCCCCATCTTTCCATAGTCACACCAATGACCATTGGTAGGAGTTAATTCTTATCTTTGTATCCATCTTCAACATCCTCTGCCTCAGGAAAAAAGGCATACTTTAAAAGTCAATAAAAAATGGACATTTTAGATCAGAGGAAAGTTCTAAGATGAATGCACAAGTGGTTAAGATACAGCTTTCCTTTTATCAAGTTCAGCACTTTTTTTTCAGCTTGTGCTTTTGTACCTTGTCTTGTTGACTCATTCATATAACAGTGACCCTGTACACCAGTCAGGAACACATATCAATATTAAAAATAATAGTTTTATTATGTTCTGTCTCTTGGGCAAAATGTTCCCGAGCATGAGATATTCCAGATAAATCTCTGATCTGTGGACCTTCAGGCTACGTAGAGAGAGATAAGTAAGAGACATTATCCTCAAAGATAACCAGACTGCCTCAGGAATTACTCCCAGAAAAAAAAAAAAAAAAAAAAAAAAAAGCTTCACAGTGCTCAGAAAGCAATTCTCATTGTATGAATGCAAGTATCTAGAACCATTTTAATCCTCAATAGTTTCTAAGACACAGCTTTCACATCTGGCTGCAATTCTCTGGATCTTCAATATTTGCTATGACACCTGGGCTATTTTAGCTCTGGTATGGGTTGGTAGGGCCTTTAAAGGTCATCTAGTCCAACCTCTCCTCCCTGCAATGTGGAGCAACTCCTTCCACTAGACCAGGCTCCTCAGAGCCCTACCCAAGCTGACTTTGAATGTTTCCTGGGATGGGGCATCTACCTCCTCTCTGGGCATCCCATGCCAGTGTTTTACCACTCAGAGTAAAGAATTGCTTTCTAATATCTAATCTAAATCATCCTTCTTTTAGTTTAAACCACTTTCCTGATAGGCACCCTTTAAATATCAGAGCCTTCTTTTCTCTAGGCTGAACACCCCAGCTTTTCCAGCCTTTCCTCATAGGAGAGGTGCTCCAGCCCTCTGATCACCCTCCATGGCCCTTCTCTGGACTCATTCTAACAGATTTACATCCTTCTTAAGTTAGAAATCTGTCCCAGAGCTGGACACAGTACTCCAGTTGGGATCTCACCACAGAGGCGTGGAGGAGGAGGAGAATCACCTCCCTCAATCTGCTGGCCACACAGTTACCAGGCTTATTTTTTTGAAAGGTAATGAGTAGTATGCTCATCATGTGAGAAAATATACAAACATGAGAAAACTCAGCAGAAGCGATCATTACAAAATCACAAGTCAAAGCTTAACTAGATGCCATGAAGATGTTAAAACCACATTAAACTGAAGCATCTGAGATTACCTCAGTTGTTAAAGCATGGTGCCAATAAGAGCAAGGTCGTGGGGGGTTTACTTAAGAGCTGGACTCAATGATCCTTGTGAGACCCTTCCAACTCAGAAAATTCTGTGATTTCTGTGATCTTAAGTGGTGCCTCAGAAGTTCCCATATATTCCACTGGTGGAGCTATGCTGCCACCTATTGTGAGGATGAACCTGACACTCGTTATTTTGCCTGGCGACGTTTGCAATAATTACCACTTTTTTTTTTTTTTTTTTTTTTTTTTTTTTTTTTTTTTTTTTTTTTTTGTGTGTGTGTGTGTGTGTGTTAGAAGTACTTTCTTCTGAAATATCTGCTCAACGCTGGTGAGAAGCTGCGGGCATTAGGTGGCCTTTCAGCCAGACCAAATACAGCTGTTCATACATTCTGATCTCTAATCTACCACAATAGGTGGTTTAGGGAAATATGGGACTGCTGCTCTCAGCTCAAAAACTGGTCCAAATTGAGAACCTTGCTTCTCTGATCAGTGGTCAAGGAATGGAGCCATGGGCAGAGGCAGCATGCTCTCATAAGGCTCTAGAGATGTGCTTTTCCTTCCTCCCTCATGCAAGGAGCACAGAACTATGGGTTAGTTCCACAAAACTGAGACAGCACTTGAACTATGAACTCATGACTATAAAGTACATAAAGTATAAACTCATGACTGTGCCTTTAGGACACGTCTTCTTCCCCCAAGCACAGGGGCAGTCCACGTGGCCTGCATATATATTGTGCCTGACTCCAGCAGCTGCACTTACCAGCCCTGAGCAGGGAGCTCTGTGGCCCAAAGCTGATTTTTTTCTGTGCACAGAATTTAGGCAAACATTTGAAGAGAGCAGTCTCAAGAGGCCCAGGCCAGCACATCTCTGAGGCTCACACCATGAGCAAAGCTGAAACAAACTACTGGAGTACTTTCACCTTTCTAAAACTGCAGTAGCTTGGCACTGGTCAAGTTCTGCAGCTCTCAATGAACCATTCCCCACCTTTTTACTTCCCCTCTGCCTTGGCACAACAGAGAGATGCTCTGTTCCTTCACCCCTCCAGTAATATCAGCTAAGCCAAGACCTAGGCACTAGGCCATCCCTGCCATCTTAAGGTCACTTAGGTCACTTCTGGACAGCCTGGATAACTGCTCAGGCCAACCAGCTAGTGGGATTTTCCCATTTCTCTTTTGGGCACTCAGCAGCTTCCACGGCATTCAGTGGGAGAAAAAATCACTGGAGCTGCAGCTGGAGTGAAACCTGATTGCACAGACAGCAGTGGTGCAGCCAGAGAGGACAGCCAGGTACGAGTGCAGTCAGCTCCCCAGCAAAACAAGCACCAGAAGCATGAGGTGTTTCTGTTGTTTGCTGTGCCACAGGGTACGTGTTTTTACACTGCTGAATCGAGTCCAGCCAGGATCTGTCCGTCAGGGCTGCTTGCAGCAGAGAGGCAAGCGAGTATACCAGCAACTCAAGATGGCACTGTAAAGTAGCAGACTCTTTTCAGAGTAGTATCACAACTTACAAACTCCTTGGGCAGGTGTTTGCACTCCCTTGAGTCCAGAGAAGGGACACAGGGCACTTGCAGCAATGGAAGCTGTGTGATGGTGCCTGTGTGAGTGCTGGGTTCAATACTCCACCACGATTAGGTGAATTGTCCTGAAAAAGAAAGGTTGGGTTCATGGGCAACTTTTAGCCCCCTCATCACCTGAACTGGTTTCTCCAGAACTAGGTTGTTCTGGGGAGTAATCTGGGATAAAAATCTAAGACAGACTGTGGCCCTTGGCTCCACAGATAAACTGCAGCTAAGCAGCAGGAATAAGAAGTACTCTTTAGAGCAGAGTGAGATGAGAGTCCTCAGTACCCTTCTCTTCCCAAGTACAACCCGAACACATCCAGACACTGCAGTCCTATCGGACCCTTCAACTGCCCTGCAGTCAGGCAAATTTTTCTAAGCTTCTTCCCTACTCCCAGCAACTACTCTTGTCCTTCCATTTATTTTAGAAATAGAAGATCTCACTTTCTGGTTACTACATGACTAGGACACACATTATTTTCATGGCAGTAAAAAAACCCCAAAACAAATTAAAAAAAAACACCAAAAAACCCCCACAAAAACAAAACCAAAAACACCCAAGAAAAAAACCCCGTTTAACCTGGATTTTAGCCCAAATCCAGGAGCCATCAGGTTAGGATAGGCTTATCTGTTCTGAAAGGGCTGAAGTCCAAGTCCTGGGTCTATCACACAAGGACAACCTATTTCTACCAGGAGATCTAGATCTTAAAGAAGTTTAAATCAAGATACAGTATCTTGACTTCAGACACGAGAATGACCTCAGTTTAATACTCTGGGCTTTGTCTCAAAAATGACAAATTCCAACCAAAATGGTAGCTCACCAAAACCCTCCATGACCCCATCCCTATACCCAGCAGCAGTGATTCATCATTCTCAGTGATGAAGGACAGTACATGCAAACAGGTACTTTTTTTTCTTTTTTTTTATTGCTGTTAATTCAAGGAAAAAGGTTGCATAAAATCCAATCTCTTCTAGAAATATAAGTGACCTTTCCAGTACATTTCAAATATCAAAGTATATGGTAAACATACAAATAAAGAGAAGGTAACATACCTCCTATTTACAGTACAGTATTTTAAATCATAAAATAAGTTCCATAAAGTACAACTGGCAGGTAATTCACAATACAAGTCCATTGGTGGTTTAACACCCTCACTTCAACTCAAACGCAGTTCATTCATTTCAAGTGGTCCAAAAATACCCAGATCAAATAAAAATTTTAATCAAAATAATTTTCATTTACTACTTAAACTTTTTTTTTATTTTTTTAAATTAAAGCTTTCATCTACCTCCCTCCCCCCTTCCCCCCCACCCCAAGAAAAAAGTTTCAAAATGTACACTGGTGCTATAAATATAAATGCTACCTATGAAGAAATGTAGTAATCAAGCTTTTTTTTTTCTTCAAGTTTTTTGTTTGTTTAGCAATTTATTAGATGGTTGAACCAAAGATTGATTTTTATTTCATCCCTCTACTGGACACTGGGTCTGATTTTAAGAAAAAAAACATTTCTGCCATGAACTGTGAGGAATGCCAAACCCTATGGATATACAGTGGTAGTTGTTCATCGGTGTTGAATGCAGCAGTCAAAAAACACACTCGTCTTCCAGATAACCTCAGTGCACTTTAGGAAATCAAATATTACCTGGAAGCAATTTAGTACATATATTGGCTTTTAAAAATAAAATAAAAAATACAGCAGCATTAAACTTACTTACTCATGATACTGACATGTTTAATACCATCTTAACACTCATTTCAGTCTTTCACATTATACCGTAATTACGCATAGTGGTAAATTGTTATAAAATAGTGACTTTTCTATTTGGTAGACAGGTTCTAATACTAATACCTGACTATTTTGTAGAAAACCATAGCTTTTGTTCAGTTTGAAATAAAACATTTACATTCTAAGTACAATGCAACACTGTAATAGTTTAGGAAAAAAATATTCAATCAAGTAATGTTCATTCTGTGTTGACACGATGTAGAATAGCTTTAAAAAAGGAAAAAATGCTGTCAACTTTCATTACAAATGCAAACACGCTGAGTACAACATTCATACCATTTTTTTCACCTTTGTTGCTGAACATACAGGCTAAAAAGCTACAAGGGAAGAAAAATCTGTCAATTTAAGCTCGTTCATTTTTCTAAATCTGTTCCAGTCCACACAGTTTCAGCCCCTTCCTGCTCTATATATTTTCATTCGTTTGGGCCTGTCGAGAGCTGCGTATCTGTATTATTATCAGGTATAATACACATACAGTATTGTGTTTTCCTTTGGACTCTGCTAATAGGATGTTTGAACATCTCCCCTCAATTCATGAGCATTAAATTTAAAATACGGGCAGGGTCTGTATGAACTGTTAAACACTCATGCAAGTCCAACGAATCCACGTGGACAACCAGGGAAAGAAAAGAAAACAGCAGCATAAGGAGAACAGGGAGGGAGGGAAGAAGACTGTGGTGGGGAACATGACCAAGTTTCTTCTTTCACCATATGGCTGCTCCACCAGTGATGTCAGAGGTCAGAGGAATTTGTTTTGTTTTTTAAACTGCAGTAAACATTGCACATGTCTCAAGTCTTCAGTGCAAAAGCATGGTTCGAATGCTGTCTGATTGTTTGGCTGTGTGTGTGAATTACATGCATTACGCAAGCCTCTTGTAGAACCAGGAGGAGATCAGGGACTCAGCTTTCTTCTTTTGTACGGAACAGAGGTGCAAAAGCAATGAAAAATTCCAAAAGAATATAAAACCGGGAATGTCCCAAAACACAAGACCAACCTCCCCCTCCCACACACACCTTCCCCCAATTTCCCAAGCTTCAGTTTAAGTAGGCAATGTTTACTTGTTTCAGTCTGCAGAATCCAAGGTATCATTGGAAGGGGGAGGGGGAGGTGCGTATCTCAGTCTGTAAGTGCCTAAAACAGGAAAGAGAACTACTAAGTCACTGCTCACAATTAAAATGGATTACAAAACCACTACAAGGTATCAAAATGGACATGCTCTTCAAAAGGCACTATCATCCTCCAGTCCTTCTAAAGTAGGTCCTCAGACTTTATCCTATTTTCTTTCATCCTCTTGCTAGAACTGTAAGTTTAAAATAAAGATATAGGGTGTAGATACAGGACTTGAGCTCTACAGGAAAAGCGAAAAGAAAAGATGGTCCCCATCAAGGTTCATCTTTTCTGTTCTGGTCCAACCAAACTACTAAAGTCAGAATGGTAACAAGGGTAGGAATCAAAAATAGCTTGTGCTCGATGCAAACCCTGCGTTTTCACCATTCTTCTGGATAGAGAGAGAAATGGAAGCTACTCCTTTTATATTTAGTTCCAATCGCTTTCTGCCTTTTTGCAGCAACGCGTCCGAAAAGTTAAATGTATTGCATGACGGGGCACAGAAGGATGGCTGATTGTGCAAAGGTAAGCCCTAAAAAATGTTAAATATCAAATGGCCAGTCTATTGGTTTTTCTTTCAATTCTCAGTTGTTTTAGGAATCCAAAGAAGTATCATAGACAATAATTGCTATTTTTCCCTTTTTGCCAATAAATTCTCTCCAAAAGCATCCCACTGAATGGGAATGGGAAAATTGAAACAACATGCAAGTCTCAACATAATGCCAAAACCAAACCAGTGAAAAAATAATGACAGTTCATGACTGGTATCATTTGACTTTCCAGCTCTGAACCCATTTTCAACTTCACGCTGTGAGCCCCGTTCCCTCACACTGTTCTACAAGATTTTCAGGCAGAGATAGGATACTTTGCAGTTTTAGAGCAGGTCACTAGTGCACAACCATTTACACGAAACATACACACGCACGCACACCTTTCTGCAAGACCAGAAACAGCACATTCAGAAAGGTAAAGAGAAACTGCTAAACTCAAAAGCAAGTCCGCTGGGAGTTATCATGATTACCTTGTTGACTGGCCTCCATGGATGACTGCTTACAGTCCTGCGCATAGTGTCCACTTACACCACAATTGTAACATGAAACGTTCCCATTCTTCTTGGGTCCTGACCCATTTGTGTTGGCAACTACGTTAGGTGCTGGATATACAGGATAGAACCTCCCAAATCCTGCCATCTGCTGCATACCATAGTTGGCTTGGCTCCCCATCACTGGGTCATGCATAAGCCCGTTTGCATACGGAGACTGAGGCAGGAAGAACGGAAGTTGTGTTCCATTGCTTTGATGTGCTTGATTGAGGTAGCTGCCATTGCAAAGTGATGGCAGAGTGAAGAAAGATGGAACTCTGTAGACTTGTCCATGAAGTGGGTTATGATAAAAATAGCTATTAATCTGAAGGCTGCCATTGGTCCCACAGCTACACCTACGTCCGCAAGAACCGCAAGGGCCAGATCCCAACTGCTGCGGAGGTAACATTGTTCCATTAGTGTTATTATTCCCAACAGCGTTTATGTAGGATGTGCTGTCACTCTGTGCAGTGCTGTGTGTTAGAGCGGGGCTCGGGCTGGGGGCAGGGCCTGGCGTGTGGGTCGGGATTGCAGGAGGAACAGTGGACTGGACCTGACCAACACCGAGGCCGGTGGACTGAGGTGGTGAGGAAGTTGCTCCAGTGCTCAGCACGTTTGTGTTCTGGTTGGGCAACACACTGGTAGCGTGAGGGCTGCCTGGCAAAGCGTACGAAGCTGGTGGAGGTGGCGGTGCTGCTGTGGAGAGACCAGCTGCTGGAAGAACTACCTTGAGATTGGTAGGCTGAGGGATTGCTCCTGGGTTTCCCTCAATGTGAGGCACCATTTGATTCAGTCCTACCACCTGGGACGCAGGTTTTGTGATGGGATCTGTAGTAGGAACTGGGGATCCTGGGAAACTACCTGGATTGTGGACTGGGATAAAGGCAGTATTTGGTGATCCAATACTTAAGTTTCCTGTCGGCTGCTGTGGTCCATTAACTGTGCAACTTTCTGATGATCCCTGTGGAGAGGGGATTTTCAACCTATGTATTGCCAAATGCAAAGCAGGGCTACCAGGCTGGACAGAATGTGGAAGGAAAGAGGATGGGACTGGCAAAGGGGAAGCCATGAGCTCAAGGCGTTTCTCAGGTTCACCAGAGGTCACTGGGCCCATTCCTGCAGGAGGGGAATTTGCAGACTCTCTCACTGGCGAGACAGCAACAGGCGTGGTAACCAGCATTCCCATGGTTTTACCATCTGCAGATATGGGTGGTGGGACAACTGCTTCAGGCTTTTGGGCAGCGCTGTGCATCACACAGTGTAAGGCAGGCATGAAGGAAATATGCTGAAACTTGGCATTCAAAGGATCTTCTGAAAGGCTTCCATTTTCATTATTCACTGAAGAGATCTGAGCAGATGATTTGTTCATATTTGATGAACTGATAGCACTGTAGCCAGTAAACCTGGTTGTATTTTGATTCCCAGAGTCCTCAGAATTGCTGTCTGTATCTGTGGGGACAGAAGCATTTGTCAGTCAGAAGAATGAATCTCAAGCAGCAGAGAATCATGCCCTGGGCTCATTTACCCATATAAAACCTATTGAGTTTGATGACATGAATGATAGTTATGTCTTCCCTAACTGTGACAACTTTGAGATTCTTTTCATTCATCCAAATTAAGCTAGGTCCATCTTCATGACTTGCCTATATCCACCTGCCTAACTAACTACTGTGTCTTTGACTCCTGTGTATCTGCAAATGTGAAGAGCAGGACACACAGTGAATTAGGAATTTGCATCTGTCTAGAAAGATATGAACACAGTTTATTTAGATTTAGAAGGAGTGGCAAATTGTCAGTACAAAAAGACAGAGCTCCCGGACATGGCACACAGAATTTCATATAAACCCAGCCCCATCCATGCCAAAGTTTCCCACATTATTGTTCTGTGGAAATTTCTCAAGAGAGCTATATCACTGAGGCCAAAAAGGTATGACATATGTTTAGTAACCTAAAACTCAGTGGTATTTAAACAGTACTAGAAGCAATCAAACCACCCAGTCATGAAATTCACAAAAAAAAGTATTCTGTGGCTAGTTCAGAAAACAAAGTACCTAATCAAACTGAAAAACTAACTAAAATAAATGCAAGGAAGAGATTAGTCTGGGAATAAAGGCATTCATGCACACTCTCCATAAATACAACCTCTGTCTTTTTCTTCTTCACTATCAAAGCTTTCCCGCCCATCATGTCGTGGACTAGAAGGAGAGCTGTAACTTTCAGATGATGTTTCTCCACACGTATCGTGGCCAGATCCAGCATCCAAATTCAGATCTAAAAATACAAGTTGTCAGTTTTATTTTTTATTTCAGTGTATGGAAGTGAGGCTATTTTGGTTTTCTCACATTTCATGCTAGTTGAGATTTTTGTCTGCTCCTACTTAATTGCATCTGTCCCCTGTATTCCTTCACTTCCATTCCCAGCACTCAGGACTGGTCTCATCCCTAAATTTGTGATGAGTGAATCCTTGGTGTTAAAGCAGGTGATCCTGAAAATTGGTATTTATGCAAAACAATGAAAAGAGTGATGATCCTGAATGATTCCCGTGATGCTTATACCAGGCTGTGCTACAACACTGATTTCCTCTGAATGGTAGTGATCCAGCATTTCTGCTGGCAGAGCTGCAGCGTTCCTTGGTGACACCAGCACAGGCAGAAAGCTAACTCAGCAGGACATGGCAAAACAATGCACCACTTCACAACACACTCTTCTAGAACAGGCTTTAACCAAACTCTATCAACAAATCCTGTTTAAAGAAAAAGAGGTGAACTGCAAATGTGGTAAATTGTTTTCGAAATTCCGAATGGATCACAGGACACTCATTTGGTGGAAACCAGCTTTCAGGGTGGGTAGCTACTATGGTTTGGCTTTCAAGTTTAGCCTCAGAGGAGAAGGAAAATGACAAATTCACCCTCTCTCAGGATCTATGACAGACACTAGCTGGAAACCTCAGCCCACAAAACCTTGGTTAGCAAAACTTCAGGACAAAAATTAGAACATTAATTATTATAATAATAATTTATAATAATTTCCCCCTCGTTTTTTATTGCTACTGCAAGTTTAACATGTTGGGATGGCTCATCAGAAAGTTGCCGTAATGCTTCAATTCTTGAAATAATTTCCTGGATTAAACTCATAATTGTTCAAATTATTTTAACAAGTACTTTGAACACCTAATATAACCTTAACTGTAGCTTTCCAAAATCGTTCTAGTTTTGCTAAGTTTGTGAACAGTGAGTTCTTAAACTTTTAGTCAAATGCTGTTTGCAGAAGGTAAAAACACCTGCCCATAAAACATGCAAATAATTTAGAACAGGATCCAGCTGGAACTCTCCAAGGTAAGAAGCAGTGAGAAGAAAGAATGAAAGCTTAATCAAGATTATATCACAAGTGGAAGCAACAGAAAGACAAGGCACTTTAAAGAGTCCTTTCAACCCTTAGACCAATCAGGTGGTGTAGAAAAAGGCAAACTCTTTCTCAACCTTCTGTTATGAGAACTACATATAAGAGAGGCAAAGTCACAATTGATATCGGGAATTTAGAAAACATCAGGTAGCACAGACCTTCAGAAATTTGTAATAAAGCTTGGAGACTCAGTTTACTAAAGGAAAACAAATATAATTTTGTCTTACGACTGACTGATGTACACAAGTCTTGGCCTAGACACTACATTTAGGATTACCCTAACCTGAAAACCCTGCTAGGGCAGCACACACTTCTCAGTGTGTTGTGGCTCAGTGGTCACTTGGTTTAAACACTACAGTTCATCCATGGTTCACACCACAGGTTTTATACAGGTTTCTTGTGAACCATTACGCAACAGATGAAGAAACAAGTAGCTGCAAAGAGCACATTAATGGCAAGATGCTCCATGTCCACACATTCAGATGGCTACATTTCATATGAAAGTAGCCCAACAGTACCTGTTTCTGCAATTACTCCACCCCATAAGCCAACTTATGCAGACTTTACTAGTAATTTGCCACCTATGCATGAAGAGACACACCCCAGGCAATTGGATACAGAAGAGCGAACCCAGCGCATTCTATACAGCAAGTCAAAGCACAAATTAGACTGCCAATACACTGACTTGCACCAGAACATTTTTCAGACTTGTGCTTTCCCCTTTACAGAAGACCTCGAATAAATCAGCTACAAGTTCTGTTTCTTACTAACAGCTTTGGAAAAAGCCCCTTACCTTTTGCTGTCCCAGTACGGATGTGCTGTGATGCTGCAACTCCAACTCCATTGCTCCTGTTAGTCAACCTGCAGTCAGTTTTCTTTGCTTTCTCCCTGTGTAAATAATTTCGTGGCTTTTTTGCAAATGCATGAGCATAAATAACCAACCATGAATGAACATGGAATGACACTGGAAACAAAGGCACTGACTCCAGACCAGAAATGTGTATTTAACAGATATAATAACAAATTTAAATAATGAACAATTAAATAGAGAATGCTGGCACAATATACCAAGAACTAAGCTGTAAGCAGCATTAACAAACACTATGAATAAAGATCTATATAAGAAAAGACACCAAAAAGGAAATGGTGCAGCAGACAGTAAAATCGTTTTTGAAAGCTGATGTGTGTAATGCAGCCCTACACCAGTCCAGCGCAATAGCATCTGGAAACTTGGAAGGAGGCAGAGTATTAGGTAAGGGTGGAAGTGCTTTCACTTCTCACAGTGCAGAGTTGTGTAGCCTGCAGGAAGTTCTGAAGCCCTCTGATGTGCAAATTATCTTCAGTAAGACGTTTCAGCCAGTTACCACCCACTTCATAATGTTAAAGGTTGCCGTCAACCCTCATTTGATTTTCAGTATATTCTGGATAGCTTTACACCTTTTAAGTTTCAATAAATATAATGGGAAAAAGGCAATTTAGTATTGGTTAAGAATGTACCTCCACTCCTTCATCTTTTTATTAAATGCCAAGTGATATTTTGAGAAATGAATGCATTCACTTAAATTCTATTTTTCAAGTTACTTCTTTACAGAATATAAAATAAGGATTTTTATGTAGTCTAGCTATGCCAGCTCTTGTGCCACCACAGCAAACAGAAGCCCTTAACTGACTGCAGACTCTGTTTATCAGAGTGAATGCATTACACTTCATTTCTGGATTACCAGTTACATTGGAAACCTACTTTTCCAGCTGTGGCTTTCCTTTCTTCTTGCTTACTGTAGACAGACTTCGTTTTTCCACTGTGTGCTAGACAGAAAATACAAAGACACCAGTCAAACAAAATTGGTAATGGAAGCCAAGAAAACACCCCTTCTAGACCGAAAGGTCCACAAGTTCAAGAGTAGAGTGCTCACAGGTGCTATAACAACCAAAACAACCACTTGTTCAGTGCACTGAGCTTGTAAAGTAGCGTATCATGTCTCGTGTTTACACGAGAATCAGCAAAACACTCAGCAAATTACTACTTGCAAATATGCCAGAGATATCAATCAAATTATTGTTTGCATGCTGTTCTTCCTCCAGAGGATAAAAACAAACGTGTTTCATCACACTGCTGATCACCAAGCTTAAGGAGCTACAAAATTTGTTGATATAAATGGAATTAGTTGATCATTGGGGGTGGAAGTACACGTGACAAATTATTTCTACATAGTGACAAGCAGGTACCTACCCTTAAAATGGAGGTTTAAGCTGCTAAACTAAACTCCAGAATACCACATACAAGCACATAAGAAAAAAACATAGAACCTACACAATTTTTAGAGTATGCTATTACTAACAACTCATATATGGCAAGGAAGTAAAATTTATGAAAATTCTGATACAATCTCTGTCCAAATCACAGTATCTGGACTTCCTCTAAATAGCTTTCCCTCTGCTTCAGTAAATTAACCTTTTTCTTGCTTCAAGCTTGCAGTATTTCAAGTTTTGATGCAGCCTACCATTTCATGTTTATAAGCCAATCTCAATCTATTACCCTGCTTTAGGAAATAAGGAAACTATTTTTGTCTGGCTTGCTGTTCCACACACAATAATCAATAGCCAAATTCCAAACACAAATAAGAGTAATATCAAGCAATTCTAACATTCGGCATTTTTAATATATAAGCAGTGAGCAAACTTCCTTCCCCGAATTTCAGTACTAGATCATTTTATATATAAATAATTATTCTGCTTACCTATACTCACAATGAGACTGAGCATTGAAGAGACACAAACCTCAGACAAAGTGTATATGCATCCATCTATTAACGTTTTTTCAAAGACTATTACTTAAATAATGCAGGTAAGATAGAAAGGCTATGTTTAACCCATTGTACCTACTGTAGCATTAATACAGTTTAGCTACTAATACAGTTTCCAGTTTGTTCCTTGCAATAACAGAAATTGTCCAAGCATTCAGCAATCCTCTCTGATGACAATGCTACAGTAACAGGAAAGTGCCTGATCAGAAATTAACATTAGACTTTTCTGATTACTTACATTCTGCTGGGAAATTTTATTTAGAAATTAATAAAATATTCAGCTTTCTGAGACAGTGGTAAGGAATTATGAAGGGTTTTCTAATCAAGGTAAGTCAGCAGCAACTTCAACACTTATTTTGTACAATTTTAGGAGCACTTTTCATCTTTTAAAACTAAATGTCATCATGTGTCGTGGACAGTCTTCTCAGGTGTCTCGAATATGGTTTTAAAGAATAAACAGCAACACACCTGGTCAAGTAGGTTAGTACAGTGTTCTGGGTGCTGCTGGACAATACAGCTTTTCCTTCTCCAGTCCATTACCCCATTCTGCTCCGAGTGCTGTATGTTAAGGCTATCCAGTGAAGAACATTTTGCACTGCTAGTGCTGCTGAAAAAAAAAAAACAAACCTCTGAAAGTTATGCTGAAGTGAACAAATCTGCAGGCTTTTCTTAACAACATACATCTTTCACATCTGCTGGGAAATTTTGCTTTCGGAAAACCCTTGGAATTTTCAAGAGATTTCAAAGATGTAAATTACAGCAATTCTTGTGCTCTGAAGTTATGATCTGACCATAACTGGAGTTCCTTTTTCATCTGTGTACTATAATTTGATGTAAAATTCAGAACAACAGAATTTGTAGAAAACAGTAATTGAGGGAAGAGATTCCTTGGATATTTCTACGCACAAAAACTCTGCTATTTTCATACCAGACGTGTGAAAAATTTCCAGATTGAAATGTATTCTGAATTAATTTTCTTTCTTCCTTATCATTGATGACAAAACTGGAATTACTTTGTAATCTGTTTCAGAATTCATTAGATATTTAAAGAAAGGAGCACAGTTACTATAGCTCATACTGCAGCTGTATTTGTTTCAATTTCAAAACAGTCATCTTGCTTTGCATTTTTGCCTTCAGGAATGCTAGTTTTGAGTAGTGCTGGGAGAGAGGAGTTGCACTTGGCATTTACTTTGGACTTTATAGTGATTTCCAGTGAAGCTTTGCTCTACAGCAGCTGGTCAGAAGCAATATTTAACTAGGTCTGAGACCCCTGGTCAACAAAAGCTGCTGGAAAATAGTCAGGGCTCTAACAGAGTCAGTAGGGCACAAGGACCTATAACCTTTTCATATCTCATACAAAATCATGCCTTACTGCTGGCCAGATGCAAAAGAAGAAAAGAAAAAAGAAGTTAACGCTTTTAAATTCTTATCAAAATACTTATGCTGGTAATTGAAAGTGCCTTTTAATTTAGCTGCTGGCAAGCTGCTTCAAGAAGGTTATTGCAATATGAAATGTTATTCAGTCCCCATGATGGCAGAAATCCAGCTCACTTGAAAGCACAAGACATGTTGAAGTTCCAGTAGCTATTTATCAAATACCTCTGTAAGGGCTCAAAGTATTTAAGATACACAACAGAATATTAAAAAAAAAATTAAGAAAATGGCAAGAATCCAAGAAGATCCCAAAAGACAGACATAAGCCCCTGATTGCAAAGATAGAAGCACGGTTACTTTAGAAACTTCTGCCAAGAGGAGGTAAATTATTTCACTGCCAAATTTGCAGTCATTTAATGGAAACTGTAGTATTACTAAAGTTTTTGTTTTGTATGTGTGACCTAATTCCTACCAGTAAATTTTTGGACTTTTCAAGAGTAAGGCTGCAATACTGAATGAAAACAAGACAGATACACAATGTACCAATGCTATTTGAGATGAACTGCTTGTGACTCTAAACAGCATTATGTGTATTTAAAATAGAAAAGTTTCATTCAGTGCCATTTCTTTACAACCCATAAACAACAGGCACAGATTTTAAGGAGACAGACGCACAAACCAAACAGGAGAGCACTAACAGACCTCTAGCAGTCAAGTAGTAAACACATTTCCCCCTCTTGGATAAAGAGAAAATAATAGTTAGCTAAAAGAATTTCTTTCTCAGAACTTTGTGGAAATGTCTGTCCCTCTCTTTCCTACCTGAAAGACAGACCCCTAAACTACAGTCAGCCTTACTGTAATTCATTATGCAATGAATTAAAAAAGACAATTTCTTTATTAATAACTATAAGCTACTAAATTTGGATCCTGCTCTGATGATTTTGAAATAGGCTGTATATCCACCAGTGTAATCACAGATTTTGTCAAGATGACGCTTTATTCTTGAGGAAATATAAATTGAAAGCAGGACAGTTAAAAGCCAAAACAGACACAGACCACTAAGTTGTCTTGTGGTGAGTTCACAAGAATTTTGTCTGTTAAAGATCTGTGGACCTTAACCAACACTGTTCTGTGCTATATTCATATTCTAATTACTGGAATTGCAGCTAAATTTTCACCACAAGATAAATACCTTTTACAGATAAATCAACAGTGAACAAAATTGCAAATCACAATAAATTTTGTATTCATTTCTTTCTCTTAATTTAGTTGCATTAGTGCTCAACTATGTGCAAACATATCTGAAGTTTTTAATCAAAATACATTAATGAGTGAATTCACATTAGGTACTTCAGAGATCTGCAGGCATATATAAACTACTTTAATATGGTTAGGAACTGCTTCTACTTACGAGGTGTGCAGGCATTTGCCAGTAAGCAAATAAAAAGCTCCTCTTCGAGGTTACTTAAACTTCAAATCAATAGCACTGGAAATTTTCAGTACAAGCATGGGGGTATATGCACATAGGAAAAATATATGCCATACAGATTGATGCTACTCATCTTATAAACACAAAACAAAACATTAATTCAAATACTTAAGATTCACAAAATTTGGGAAAGAAGAGCTATCCAAGTAACCTAGACCTATAGATTTAGAAATAGGGTCTTCTAAACTATTTTTCTAATAGAGATTAAGTTAATAATAACCTCTCGAACAATAAAAATAAGACCAGAACACCCCACCACAAACAAAATCTCCACAAACAAGCTTTTATCTAGAAGGACACATACTCTCAAAGCACTAACAAATAGAATTTCAGACATGTAACATGGTCACATTACATCCTAGTACCTACTTGGCAACAGGACTTTTTCCATTATGCTTCTTGTGAACTGCTGTGTGTTGCATTACATCTGGGAAAAGAAAAACAAAGCATAATTTCAACAGCAATTCCATTTCATCTTTTAAACCAATCCAGCAAATTCATTATTCCATCATTACCAGGCACATAGCAGAAGACATCTTCATTAAACAGGTCAGGCTTAATTTACAGTGCTGAAATTAGCAGGTGTTGCACAGAAGACAAATCAGTTTGTACAGATGATATAAACAAGACTCTTTACCTTCCATTCCACAGAAGAATGAAATAGAAACGGAGGAACTATGACAATATTAATGTTTGCTCACCTCTATATTTAATTCTAAGCACTGAATGCATGACTGAGTATCACCCAGTATGAAAGAACAGAGAGAGAAGAAAGGAATGAGTCAGAAAAAATACAACATTTTTCAATTTCTTCTGAACTACTGAAATTAATCTCAAAACTATGTCACACATTCTGACTAGCAAACAAAGACAAGTCCTACGCTTAAGTACTGCACTCTGAACCTGAAAATTCACTATGCAAGTAAAGCTTTACAAACTACATTTGACAAAAAGAGATACTGCCTCAAGGCCAGGCTGGGTGGGGCTCCAAGTAACCTGGTATAGTGGAAGGTTCCCTGCCTGTGGCAGATGATTTGGAACTTTAAGGTTGTTTCCAACCCAAACCATTCTAAGGGTCTATGAAGAAAAACGATGACCTTTAGAGACACAGTCTACCTTTTTCTTTAAGGCAACTGTTAAATTTTAACGAAAGCAACTTCCCTTAATTCCAGCTACTGATGATCTTAGTATTTTTGTTACTTACGATTTTGCCTGAACTCCTCTCAATGCTACATGTAAGTCCAAATTTTGGTTTAGAAATTTGAGGAAAAAAACCCCATGATTTTTAAACTTCTGGTAAACACTTCACTAGAATGGCACAAAAGGTGTTCTGAAACACATTTGTAGTTTCACCAGGTGAAGAGATTTCAGTATTTTTAAGAACAGCATATAAAAGACTATTTGAGCAAATATATTGTAAATTTACTTGGTCTATTCTGAACTGTTAAGAATATGGCAATGATTATTTTCATAAGAAAAAGCTGTTCAAACTGCATATGTAGATTACTGAATCCACAGAGCTCAACAGCAAACTTCTTATGAGCTACTATTGTGAAAGAGGTTAACAGGTGCTGTCATTAATTGAAAGCCAACGTAAGTGTTCAGTGGTCCATGTTCACCCATCAGTCCCCTTTCCCATCCTTTCCACCTACCAGGAGCTTGTACTTGTTTCCTTCCAAAAACAATGCAAAACTGTCTTGCTGTTCCTTTCAGAATGAAACTACTGACCAGCCATCAATCTGCTGCTTCCACGTGTGAACTGTTTTTGAGGCATTTGAAAAACACCAGCTTTCAGACTGTAATCAGTACTCAATGCAGTACCAAACTTAGTAACAGTCCAGAGCATCAAAGCAGCATAGGTTAAGAATAAGAAGAGGAAAACTTGAACATCCTTTCTGTGTAAAACTAGAAGCTAAACAACTTTGGCGTATTTAATGTAAAACAGCCTGCAACACTTGAAATACTGCACTTAACTCTGAACCCTGGTAACTGAAGGATAAATAGGTAAAGACATGGAAGTCTATAAATAATCTTGGCTCAAGTAAATTGTGAAGTATATATTCCTGGTGTTCAACACAGCTGTGAACTTCTGCCTTTGAGCTCTCTATGAACACTGCCACTTCTTGAGTTATACAGCAACCTCTTAAGGAAACTGCTGAAAGTACACAGTTGTTCTTCATTTGCATAGCAGATTTCATTCAATTTTTGTACCACTTTATACCAATGAAGAAATCAGTCAGGTATATGATTTCCAGAACTGAGTGTGATAAAATATCTCAAAGAACCACCTTTGAGTACAGAACTACCTTCCTCCTGACTTGAAGCTTCTGAACTGTCCTCCTTGAAGTGTTCTGCTGTCTTAACCGTCTTCAAAGAGGGCTGTAAATTACCTGCAGAGAATAAAGTTCACGTAGTAACTTTATAGATCTTGAACAACTGGACAGTTCCTGAATGTTTGCACTAAACTGGAAGCTTGAGAAATGGAAGACTGAAATTACTGGTTTGCTTGTGGCAGCAATTTGAACATTGCCCCCTTCAAAGCAGGCCATCTCCAAGAGTAAAGGCTCTTAACAGCTCCTTTTATTTTGAAGAAAATAATTTTAATGCTATGGTACAATTTCAAAAGGCTATGATTGTGATAATTATTAGAGATATTCCTACTGTGCTGTACTTCAGATTTTTCTTTATGATCATTTTGTGTTACAGCAGGAAATGAGAGGAGAGCAATGATAGTTACTAGCATTCTTCTGCAACAAATTACACTCCTCCACTGTCAAATCATTCATCTGCCAAGAGAGACCTAATTTGGGCTAAACTCTTCTAGTGCCCTTAGCACAGTCTTCACACATCATTTTTGCCTTTTTATGCCAGACAGGATGAAAAATAAGTAGGAACAATATTAAGTTTTGTTGTAAAAATACCTTTTCCATGCTCTGAAAAAGGATTTGGTTTGTTCAAGAATCTAACTCTAGGAGTCTACTCTTCCCCTCTCACAAAGTTCCAAGTCAGTGCAGGTAAAACCATATGAAAGCTGTTGCTTAGGAACTTGAAACATTGATAAGAAGATCCTTTTGGGTATCATCTGCATTAAAGATACTAAACCCCCAGAGATCATGCTCTCATGTTGGAATCCAAAGTCTACTCCAACCTGAAAAATTGTCTGAAGAACTGAATTTATGAACCAGGAGGGAGCTAACTGATTTCCTCCTTAATGGAACCACAGCAGCATAATTAAGCTTACTGAATATTTAGTGTGAGATCCCAACTATTATTTAAGGTATAAAGACCTTTCACCAAACATAGAATTTACTTCGACATAGGTTTTACTAAGTAACTTTGCACTTCTGTGAAAAGATATTTTTATCCCTGATTCTATATAGCAACTGAAGACCAATTTAAGCCACAAATGCTTTGTCTGCCAATTAATCCTGCATGTTCTATTCAATAACTAGATGAGGTTTTTCTTAAATATATGCTTCCTTTCCCAACACTCTCACCACATGCAAAACGTGTCACTACAACTAACTTGCAGTAACAAGTAGCAGGATTACAGGAATCCCTAACAGGAAACCTAGAAAAACACAGAAACTAACAATAAAACCCCCCTCACGGGCCACTGAACTGGGGTGAGTACTTTTGTCTTAGTACAGCCTGCACCATAGGAAATGTGACTGTGGGCTACCCTGGACAAGTCATCCAGACCCCCTTGTCAAAAGATAAACAACTATGCTTAAATTTATCACACTAATTCTCTTCACCAAATGTTTTCTCAGTATCTAACTCAATGCCAGGGCCTGAATCATGCAAATGGGCTTTGCAACTCTTCCCTGCTTTCCCCTAAGGCTTCATCTGCCCACAGTGAAGATCCAATCTGGTACACTGAAGTTTTGCAATTTGGGGTGTGACTGCTGGGGAAAGGACCAACAGATGCCTCACTCAGGGGCTCCATTTTTTGGCTTGGGAGTTGCATTTGAGCTCAGGCCCTTGCCTGGGGTGCACTGCCAGCACACCTGTGCCTGGACATGAATCTTGCTGATCCTGTTCTTAACCCTGACCTACTGACTTGTTTTTCTGCCTTGACCTCAGATCTGTCTCACTACTCTGGACTTGTCTGGTAATCACCAGGTTCTTGCCTGCCCCTAGTCCTAATCCTCCTCACAAGAAGTTAAGTCTAGTGTTTTCTGTCTTATCTATCAGAGAGAACAGATCATCCTCTTTACATTACGACTCTTTGGTATTTGAAGACTTAAACCATCTTCCACTTGAGTCTTTCCTCCTCTCTGCTAAACAATTAAGTTCCTCATCCTGTCTGTCATACATTCTACAACTGACAAATCCTCATGAACTTTCATGTATTCATTTATTACTATTATAAAAATTATCTCACATTTTAAGATCACTTTGTAATCTGTAAGACTGCTGACAGAATTGACATTTCTAGTCAACTTCTGATCTACCCACCCTGCAGATCATTTCAGTGCCCAGTCAACTCTGTCTTGATGGAACTTGGCACTGGTTCTTTTTTGAAACCATTTCAAATTACCACTATGTACAACAATGCATTTGCAAGTCCTTCCCAACTAGATGTAGTCTACAGTCTAAAATATGCACACCCTATCCAGTGCGCCCATCATTAACATGAATCTTTCTGGACTTTGGAAACTCTTTCCTCCCCATGCTGCCTTTCAGTAGAACAGAGGTGTCCATTTTTACAGCAGTAAATTCCAACCAGTTCCACAATTACCCTGATTGTTATCAGCTTAACATTTTCACAAAACTGCCATGTACAAATGTACTGTTATTTAAAAAAGCTATGAAGTGACCTACAGCTTCTACTCTAATCACAGTGCTTCTATCTCATCATGGAAAGAAATAGATCTGTTACAGATCACACACATCACTTCAAACCAAAGTCAGCTGTCATTCCTCTAGTTTTTTTCCAAACGAATATGAGCAGTCTGTTTGGAACCTCCAATCTATTCAATTCCTTACTAAGATCTTTGGCAACTTCTGAGGCAGTGGCCTCACAGCCAGTGCCTCAACTGTCATGGTGTAAAACATGTACTGAAAGAAGAAAAGATTCAATAGAAATAAAGATCACATCCTAAAGCATCCACACAGAGAAGGCAAGTATCAGTCACACAAACAACAGTAATACACCAAAGAAATCTCTGCAATGCAAATGCTGGAACACAACTCTGTATGTTCGGAAATTAGGGGGATCCCATCATTTATGTACTCAATATACATCTTAGTTTAAATATCAAGACAGATGCTTCATCTACAGAAGAAAACAAACAAAGCAGATGTGATTTTTGGGGTCAGTTCAAACTTTTTGTTCCAAAATTTAAGGGTTTGTGAAAGGAAGAAATGCCAAACTGATGAACATACTCAGTTCACAATAGCCTATTTGAAGAGCATGATGGTGGAGGGAAGGAGGGGTGGAGGGGTGGAGGGGTGGAGGGAGCTACATAGCATGTTCCCACTGTCAAAAGTATGAGTATCTGCTCAAGAAATTATTTATTGACCAGGAGTTCAAATACAATCAGTGGAATATAATAAACACAGAATTATAAAGCTGTACTTAGGAACAGCAGCAAGAATAGCTTTTTATAGACTTTTCATTATATAAAACAGTATTAGGATATTTCTTACTGTGAGTGTGCAAAGATTCTGATGAAATTGATTGGAAGAAGTTGTATACTCTCTGATTCTGCAGAAAAGCTTGCGATGTATTTGAAAATAGCTGCCTGAAATTCAAGTGAGAGTTTGTTAAACTAAGCAACAGAATCATAGGAAGAACACAAAAATTTACTACAATACCATTTAAAAGCAAAATAGGCAGTTCTTAAGAAGTTCAAACCCTTCAAATTGCACATTGAGTATAAAAAATGTTAAAATTGACTTTTGAGCTTTGGTGTTAAGTGCTAGTGTAAGCTTGGAGTACAGCCAATATAAGGAATTGGTACAATGCTTTGTTTGAATTTAAAACGTAGGTGCTTTTGAGTCATCCCAATTCAAACATTTTAGCCCCTTGTAACATTTTGTTAAAGGATTTGTTAAAGGAGTTTGGACTGAGTCCGAAAGCACTACACTCTATATTTTAACCTTTTTTTTTTTTTTTTAAAACTAAGAACACATTTATTTTCCCAAAACAATGCATCTCTTCCTTAAATACATTTGTATGGTTAAATACAAAGTTGAATTCACCTATAAGGTTAGTATATGAATTTCATATTCATATCTCCAAGAGCAAAAGGTGGGATTCTCAACATTGCTCTGCACTGGTGTGAGTCGGTTACCAAGAGGTCAGTGACAAATTCTATTAGCTTCAAATGTGAAAACAGGCCAACAGTGAAAGGTTTTCACTTCCCACACACCAAAGTTTCAAATATTACTTGCCAGGAGGCACTACCCATTTCTTTGGAGGTGGGGGCAGGGGAAAGCAATTTCTGGCAACTGGGCACATATTGAAATTCCCAAATAAGTGTGTATTTATGCTAAAGTTGACACTGAAGAGAAAAATGAATTTGCATACAGTAATGCTATTCTCTTGAGATTATTCATATAGCATTCCTGTGTAGTCACAACACCACCCGCAAATTGTAATTACAGTTGCTTACTCTAACACAGTTGGGTATGTTCAAAGGTTGTCTTCCAAGTGAGTCTCTTGGGTTTGTAATTACTGTGCAGTGAGGCTTCACAACCTTTCTGTATCACAATACATTCCCTTCAGTCAACCTCTGTTTAACAGGTTTATTGATTTAAAACCACTATGCTTACTAGCCGAAACTGTTCACACAGATTAATTTTTGACTTGACAATCAAGCCAATAAAAACAGACAAATATTACAGACCAAAATTTATTAAAAAATTGTCAAGGGGGTGGTTGAGGCTCAGAGTGGCTCCACATCTTCTTTAACTAAAATATTAGGACTAAATGCTAGAATCAACAGAACACTTTCAGTAGGAGTTTGAAAAGCAGTGCCTCATTCTTCAACTATCCCAACTCAAGAGACACTGCCTAACATGATAAATAATTTGTTTCCAAAACAGTTGAACAATCCTGACTGAAAAGGACAAACATATCAAGATATCTGTACCAAACAAACAAAAAAAAAAAGTAGGCAAACCCAAATTCATATTATTGTTCTGAGTTACAGAATTTGACCACCAAGCTCTCTCATCACTAAATAGCAGGTGATGAGGTATGGGCCATTTTCTTAAAAATACATGAGCTACTTTAAATTTTATATACACGCTTCACTATTACTATTTATTCTTTTTAAATTCCGTTCCGTCTCTCACTCTATCCTGCCATAAAAAGTGGAACATATGTGCTCTGAGTTACTGTTTTCTAGTATTTCTAAATATACCCTTGTGTAAAGGAGGTAGTATCCTTCCACAAGTGCCAATCATTACTATATAATGCTGCTTAGGACAAATATTTTCATAATTGTACAATTACTTCCAAAGAAGCAATTGTATCAAGTTTAGTAAAAGTCTTAATTTAAAGAAAATCTAAATGAGTAAAGAGTATCTATTTCATCACTGCTTTCCCATTTTCTTTGCAAATTTGGTTCAGGTAGCAGAATTTCCACTGTCCATAGGAGTCATTTAGCTTGACTTCAATCACTTTTCCAGTGACGCATTTCAGGCTATTTGCTAAAACATTTACCTGATTATGGGCTCAAGATCAGCATGCCTTCGTTCTTCCCTCTTCTGAAAACCCTGATTTAGTGCTCTTAAAATAGTCTTGTCAAATGCTTCAGAAGACAGTTCCTTTGGGAGCTGAGAAAAAGGTTAATGTGAAAAATGAGTAGTTGACATTTTAAAGACTGTATTTGTTCACTATGAGTCTTTATACCTTTTGGTATCAACAAGAAACTCAACTGTTCTAGTTTGAGTGATGTATTTTACAGACCAAAGGTACAACAAATCAACATCATCTAGTTTTGCAAAAGGAAATACTTTGCTGTAAATCCTCACAGCAAATCCAGGCATAAAAGTGTTTACAGCTCTATTTGAAAGAATTACATTTGGAAGTCTACCAATACTATGGTCTTTTCCAGGATAGCTTACAGCCATTTTTTAAATTTGTTTCTTTAAATCTTTCCCACATAGAAATTAGTTCTCAAAATAACATGAAAAAAATAACCAGGCACATCTGAATGCACTGTACTCACTATCATCACTTAGCTAGATTAAACTATTTTAAATAAACAGGAGTAGAAAGGAAACCATTTCAGTTATTTAACACACTAGACTTCAGCAGGCAACACTGAGATTAATCAATAGCAAGTCTCTTCCCACTTGCTATTAACATTGAAACTTCTTATCAAAATTCATTATAACTTTCGAATGTCAACACTACAATGTGAGGTCTTCTGATGTTCTAGTTGAGAAGGTAAAATTCTTGCTACTAAAGAGCATGTCTGTTTTAAATGAAGAATATTCACCAGAACAAAATATTTTCACCTTTACAACTTCCAAATGCTGTACTTAAGTACATCAAAGCTGATCAAATTTGTTCATCTACATTAAAAAAAAATAATTTGGGGCAATTAAGAGTAAACTGCCACTGAAAAATGCTTTCTTTTAACTAAAGTTCAAAGCTATTGCTAATGTGGCTAACATCTGCCACCAGTTATGATCAACAGCACTAAGTAATTTACACTAGAGCAGCATCTTGTATATCTGGAATACACCTGACCCAGAATGTCAGCTGGATATTGCCTCCTGCTACTGGAACAACAGCCCAGCACTCAGGAATCCTTTCACTGAATGAAGTGCTACTAACAGAGGGATGCTGTGTCTGATATAGATAATTGTTTCGTAACATACATAAGAACTTCTGGTATCCAGACAGACAGGTGCTGTTAGTATTATGTTAGTACAGTGCTACAGCACCTGAAATGTCTTAGATATGAAACCACCAAGGGCTGAAAGCAGCTGTTCTTAACAGACCCTTTGGCTTTAATATGCCTTACTGAGGAACTCTGACTGAAGAATGAGTCAGTGTTAGCCAAAAAGTAGCAGAAAGTTATTGCAGAAGCCTGGGAATGAGCAATCTCCTATCCTAGTATTTTGTATGTAGATTTGTTTCGGGAAATAGTTAACTTCTAGTCTTTAAAACGTCCATTAAAAAGAATGCAATTCCTTCTGTAGTTAAAGATTCAGCTATATGAACCCAAGATTAGGTGCTTAGCTTAAGGTTATGGGATAGCCTTGTTACTTAAAAGCTTGTTAGTCCTTCCACATAAGTGGGCAATTTCCTACTTGCAAAGAATTTTTCATGCTTATCACCTGAGAGAAGCTAGTCTTTAATATAAAGCATCAAAGTTATGACATTTACTACCTTAGTTTTCCCACCAATGCTTCTATACTGAAACAATTTTTACCATTATCTTATTTCTATCACATGCAGCACTGGAATTTTCCATCAAGTATTTCGACCATTCTTTTCTGTGCCTTGGAAACTGAGCATATTATTCAACAATGCCATGTAGATTGGAACAAAAACAACAAAAAGTCAAAATGCAAGGGTATATGAAGTGAACATTTCATTATGTTTTTTAAAGCAAGGTGTAAGTTCTATCTTGCTTTATTTAACAATTCTCTCTTACTTCTATACTTACAGCTATCAGACCAACACAAACCAAATTATTTTTCAGCTGTGCTCATTTTTCACAGAAGATCTCAGGAAGCTCATAGCAGCTTGTGGTTGTCTTCCCCTTGTTCTGCCATCTCCTAGACACTGCTGGAGAAGTCAGGCCAGCACATGGAACACCCTACATCAGTCAAACAGCACAACCCTTCAATGCTCTGGATCATGTCTGTTTTCCTGGCTCCTTGAGGAAGCAAGCAGGTTCTAGGAGGTCCATTTCTGATGTTTGTCTTACACAAGTGGGAGAACAGGAGGCATGCATATGAATGCTCATCCAAGAGCTGCACAGGGCCCTGTATGAAATGCTGGTTGTTTTAGGGTTCTCTTCAGGTGCAGATGCATGTATGCTGTGGGATAACCCACCTGCAACCAGACATGCCATCCAGAATTCAAATCCTCACAAACCAAGCTCTGGGAACTCTTAGAACCAGATACTCAACTAGATTAAAGCAGCTGTGAATATTCACTGCTTCATTTCTGGCATACTGGAAAACAATGTTGATAATTTAAACAGTGAATAAGACAATGACCTTTGTACAGTGACTGGCTTTCTGCTCGCAATTAACACTGCAGTTAAGAACACCAAATGCCATCAAAATATGCCCAAAACGGATCTCTCATTAATGGCTTGAATAGGGACGAGTTTAAATATAGACTAATTTCCCAGAATAGGTGGAACCCAAAATATTAGACTGTGGCAATAAACACACAGCTCAAGGTCATCACACTGATGGGGTCTGCACATGACCTATGCACAGAAATGCATTCTCTGCTTGGAGCAGGGGGGAAAACAACTGAGAAAACTTTTAATTTTTTTAAACATGGACACACACGCATATATAGTTGCTAGATTTTCCTCAAGTTGAACTCCTTGTGATGATGAATAGGCCTGCCTTTGTACTAGCAAAGAATACAAGAGTTAAATTAAAAACTCTTATGCTTATGGCTGTGTCTCACTAATTAAACATAACAAATGATGCTGTCTAAGGTCCCTGTAACAGGAACACAAGCAAACCACCAGTTGTACCTCTACATGAGCTCTGTGGGAAATATTAAAAACTCATCAGGTAGTTTTATGGTAGTTCAATTAAAACTCCAAGCACCATTTCAGATGAGACAAACAATCACCTCCAGGGAAACTCCCCAAATGCTCTGCAGGGCTGCTTCTTCTGTCAAGATCCTTCATTCCCTCATACATAATTAAATAGTTAATTGCAAAGTACAAAATCTGCTAGCATACTTTTGTTTCTGTAATTACACCCCAGAAATCACAGCTCTCCTAGACTACTTCTGAAGTTATAAACCTAATATATCAACACTACTTTCATATTTGAATACATACTTTTAGCAGGAATTCCTGAAGCTCCTGATGTGTTTTTGTTACACATGTTACTGAAAAATCAGACCAGGTTACCTAGAATGAAGGAAAACAGAGTGAGGAAAGTTTATTTTTCCAAATTTCATAGAAATTAGCTTGTCAGAACAATTCCATAAATTCAGCAATCTGAGAGTTAACATTCGTAATTAAGCAAACACCAGGAAAAACAGGGATAAGGCTGTATTTCTTTAAGACATACTGATTTTGAGTGTGTATTTTAGGATCACCTTCACATTATTTGTGGCTAAAGGGAGCATGGACAAATTTAGGGAAATACATGAAGTCCCTGAAGAGCACTGACTCAGAAAAAAGCCAGGCAAAAGGCTCTGTGATTATGGGACTTGCATCAAACAGAAATAATTAACCACAAAAAACAGGTACCAGAGGAAAGGACTGAAATATCGGATTGAGCTCTCACTGTCATTACCAGGAGTCAAAATGAAACACAAAAAAAATCTATGTTTATATTACCTATATAATAATTTTATCTGCCTCAGATTCAACTCTTACACAGTCATACAGAATTTGTTTTAGGCTACAAGCCATAAAAAGTACTGCAAGTTACTAAAGAAAGCACTCAAAAATCAGACAGCATTTTGGCAAATGCCTGTATAAAATTTCAGTAGCTTATTGTTCTAACATGACATGCAAGTAGTAAAACAGCACCTTCACATGCATGTTTTCAGTAAAAAATAAGCAAGCTTGGTTAGATGAGTGCTGCCTGGCTTTAAGTCCACTTCTGGGCCAAAGATTCCAATTAGTTACATGGGGAGATTCAGGATAATGGGAATGGACATGACAATTATAAACATTCATTTATTCTGAAGAGTTGATAAAGTAATGTCAACCACCAACTGCCTTCAACTTAGTCCCCAGAAATGCCAGCTACCCTCAGTGCCCTCAGCTGGGAAGCCATGACTGCAATTGCTGCTACAACCTTAACAAGGCAGTGTCTGGGCAAGCACAGAATTATCTATGATAAGAGCACAGTATATGCCTGTACAGATGAGGAAAGGAAACTCTTTCCTAAAAGAACTGAGGTGGAGTTTCAAGATTACTGAAATACTTGCAAGAATATCTCCACATTCCCCCTTCAACAAAAAACCACTATCAAATCTGTCTAAATGCTGAATCTTTAGAATAATTTTTTCGCTTTAAATATTGATAACCCATATAGGCATTTTGTACAAACTTTTCCCATCTCCTACTGTGTTTTACTTTGTACTCACTTCACAGAGTATTTGGAAAAAAATTCTACGACATGGTTGAAATACTTGGCCAGGTTAACCTTACAGACTTTGAACACTACATTCCATATATCAATGTCCTCAACAAAAGAAGAGTGCAGCCATTTAGAGAATACAGTATCACAGAATAAAATAGCAAACTCTGGGATCAACACATCAACTTTCATCGCAAAATGGTTTTTTTAAAGCTTGCTTCTTCAAAGACCTTCTGTAACCCATGTCAAATGACCAGTTACAATGTTTGATGTAAACCATTCTTTCCTGGGTGAAAAACGCGAACATTTAACTTTATTGTACTACCAGATTCACATCTTTTTGGCACAATGACTCATAGCATTAGTCAGTCCTTGCTAAGAAAATTACTACTTTGATTCAATTAGGACATCATCACCAACAGTCTTAGCAACTATTATTTAATACATGTTGCCCCTTAGCTACACAATACATGAAGACTATACTAGGTAGCCCTTCCAGTTTGTGGACATTTTCCAGCTTGTTTGGTTTTACCTTAAGAAACAAAGTCCAAAACAAAGGAACCAACCTCCAGTTTCCTCAAAAAGCACAGGATCCACCCTCATATGGTAAACACTGAGAAACCAGGTCCAACATGACCATATGACTCCAAGCAATCTACAGCTGCAGACACAACTGTGCTCCTGTGCCACTTGAGCAAACGATTGATTAGTTTCACAATTCTTATGAATTAGCAAAAGCCAAGTTTCCTGAAATGATGTCACACACCCAGCTACGGCTGATGTTTTTTACACCTTCCCACCTTATGCCCTTACACTTTATGCCCACAGTTACATAACACACCTGATTTGCACACAGAATTCAAAAGAATTACAGGATAATCCAAACAATCTAAAAATTGCCTCCCATGCAGGTTTTTGAAACAAGCTGTATGCATCTGCAGTACATAGACAAAATTTTAACATTCTGGAGGTAATTTGCTTACTTTGAATGTGTACTCCAAATGTTTGTCAGCCCTTTTTCTTGATACGTCTTTCAGGGTTATCTTCTCAATGTGTACAGCTGAAAGAAAAACACCTTATTGTGCACTCCAAAACTGACAGTTTGCAAACTATTCCCTACTTTCCCAGGCTCTCTGAGCATGCCTGTAAGCTAAATCCTGATGCACATGGCGCCACCCTTCCTTAGGAGATGTTTTATTGCAACAAACTGCCAGAGGCAGGTAGAACCTTGCTCTCTCCAATTATTTCTCTGGCCTAATGACAACCTCTTCAGTGCACATCATGGGAATCTGTGCATTACTCCAGAGCTTATTTAGACCAAATGTCATGTAACTACAACAATATAACCACTGTAAGTGCAAAGACAATAAAAGGAAGTCAAACTGTATCTTTACTCCAAGAAGTACTGAGTGCTGATAAAAACCAGACAGTGCCTTTTACACCTGTGTGTCAGAAACATCAAGCAGTAAATGAGGGCAAACTGAGGCCAAATAACCACATTTCTGAAGAATACTTAGGTGGAAAAAAAAAGGAAGGCCTGAAGGAGACAGAAATGAGTGTCAGCAAACAGAAAAGAGAAGAAGCAGAAAGCTATGACAATTGTACTGTACAGAGTGTCATTGAACTGAACTGAGAAGGAAGAAAGGTACTGTAAGTACTTGCTACTTTAACATCCCTACCCCACAGCCTACTGCATGCAGCAATAGGTGAGTTCTGGCTGTGACCTGGCAAACAGCAGCACCACATGGCTTTCAGGGCCTGGAGATTTTCTTGAGGGCACACATCATTGTTCAGGTAATACTCCATAAAAAACCCTTATGTAGCCAAGATGGGCTTTTCACTTTTGCTGCTATGCTGGCCTAAGAATTCAACAGAATTTTATTCTAGTGCAAACCTGAATACGTCTTTACATGCAAAAAAAATTATTTAAAAGTAGCTCGACCCGCCCAACATCATCAGTGCTTCCTTTAAATGCTTTAGAAACTTTCTTTTTTTGGAGGGAGGTGGGTGGTGTTAACAGTTAATGTTTTCCTTCCAATTTTTAACTGCATGTTTACATGGGATATATTGGGAACTGCTCATAACAACAGGTTTTTTTCCTAAAAAACAACCCCTAAACCTCCTGCAATTGTATGTTACAAAACTTATTAATGGATATTAGCTAATTACCACCTAATAAAATATAAGTATTTTTAAATTAATTTTGTTACAGTTACAATTTAAGTCTCATCCCCATCAAACATACCATTTCTAAGAGAATTAAGTATTGACAATTTCCATAAAGGAACAATATGCCAGCAAATAAGCCTAGTGATATTGCTACAGCTTCCAATTTTCTTAGAGAAAAGAGAAAGGAAGTGCTGGTGTGTGAGTGTGCTGGTGTACACTGGTTGTAATCCTCTAGCTGAGAGTTAGGAAGACAGACAAGCACTTCGTTTTTACCAGCTAACAAAGATTTATTATTATAAAGGAAAGAAATCTGAGATAAGCTAAGGATGCCAGACAATATCAATATTTTATGAAAAGACAAATGTTTAGTGACCTTAATTTTAACCTGTCTGGTATAGAGTAAAGTGCTATTAGAAGAAGGAAGATGGCACAACAAAAGTTTTGCTGCAGTAAAATTTCTTAATGGCTAACATTCAAACTGATACTGGAATTCATATTCATAAGTTAATTAAGAAGTTAATTCCCATGAATGGAACTGAGAATAGTGGTTTAAATTGCGTTCCACTACAGGCATATATTTAGCATACACAATTAGGAAACTAAGACCATTAGCATTCACAGACAAGATTTTTTTTTCCCTAATGAGACTGCTTATTTTAAACTATTGAGTGTTCTCAATGCTAAAAATCTGTCCTCAAGTGTAAAAAAATCTATTACACAATGGAGTACCTTCAACTTCTTTAACTTCTTTCTGCTGTACGCTTCATTGTAATACATGATACAACAGGTAATTAGACTGTTGCTGCTGCACAGCTTTGGTTCTACAGTTTCAACAGACTCCTCTATAATTCTGTCTCCACAATGACATCTCAAATATTCTAAATGGCTAGAGCAGAAGAAAAGTTTGAACACACAAGCCAATGAGGCATACAGCACATGTGTCCAGGATGATTAAGTAAAGCATGTATACATGACACTTCTTCCATTCTAAGTCAAGATTTTAAAAATTCATATTCATCACAACTGAGAATAAACCCCAAGTTTTACTATCATTGGTATTTCTAACCCAGTAAGGAGATTTCTGTAGCAGGGAGTCTCTACCACATAACCGTGTAGCAAGTATCACAAAGTTATTTTGATCCTTCACTGTGGCTTCTCACTATGATAATGTGGAAAAATATTTAAGCTCTTTGCTAGATTAAACTATTCAACTTTTTTGTGCTTCTGTTACTTAATTTGACAGTATTACTAAAGAAATTCTCCCTTTTAGGTTTCTAATTCATGAACACAAACACTTTGAACTCCATAAAAGGATTTGAAACAGGTTTGTTGTCTGTAATCTGCCATAATCTTTCTCTGTGGTTTTTTTTTTCCAAGGAATCAAAAACTCTCAAATTGCCTGCCTTCAAAGTGTAGTTCAATCTCCACACTAGAGACAAAAGGACATTTATGAGGACAAAATTAATAGCAATCGTTTTTCCATATTGTTGGCTCCTTGCTATCTGCAGACTATCTGTTGACTAATTTTGAGTAGACAAGTGACTTGCTAATCCTCTTGAAGAATAAAGGGTGTGAATAAATCTGTTTTCAGTAATGCTCATTTCTTCAAAGAGAAGAAATTCTGCTGGCAATTGCGTATCAGAGTTTTCTTTATGCTCAGAAGCCTTGTTCTTATTCTCCAACAGAGCCAAAACACTGACTTCTATGAAGCCTTTCACTTCTCCAAACTGCCATTTCTATGAAACCTGCTAACATGTGGTTGTTTTCCTTTGGGTTTTCTTTAAATTTCATCAAATACAACTGAATCAAGCAGCAAAATCTATTGACTGCTTCCCAATATTTGTGTGTTTAGTTTTGCTTAAAAAATCGAAATACTCTTAATACAATTGCATGAAATGTTCTTGTTTTCTCCCAAAACCTACCCCTTTTTCCAGTGGGAAGCCCATTTGCAGCTAATTTTCATGCATGCATTCACTAGTAGTTAGCAGCTAACACAAATGACAACTTGTCATAACAAAGAAAAGACCAAGTAGGTGGCAGAGAAGCTATTTTACTTACCAATCACTGCAGCTTCTTGTTCAGATGAACAGCAAGAGAGATACAAGAGGGCTACAACTCCAAGCAGAGCTTAATGCTCAAGGAAACCCTTAAAGCCCTCCTCAAAAGGAAGCTCAGACAACATACCTTCTCGCTGAGGTCTATGGGAAGCCATCGGGAGTCCATCATGAGGTGCTGTGGTTCGTTCTAGCAAACTGGGCTCATTACTTGACATGCAGTCACCATGGGAAAAGTCATTCTAAATTGAGAAAGAGAAAAAAAGCAATGTCTTATTACCAAAGCTCGCTCTAAACAGCAGATATCACAAAAAAAAAAAAAACAAAAAAAACCACAAACCCTTTATCTGGTATAACACAGGACAAAAACCTGAAGCTCTTGACAGTGGCAAAAAGGTGGTCATTAGCCATTTCAGTTATTACTCTATTTATGTGTTTATCAAATGTCACCTATAACCTCCAAGGTTTCATTGACCTTATTTTAAAAACAGAATAGGGTAGGGAACAAGGTATCTCAAGCTGGGCAATTCAAGACCATTAGCTCAGAACTTCAGTGATAATTTAAGATTAGTATGAACTCTTTCAACTACTAACATGTCAAGTTATCTATTCGCTACATTCTAAATATATTCTCCTCAATTATATTCATGCCCTGTATCTTCAGCCTGCCACCTCTTCTGTATATGGAATCATGAGTAACTGCTTGGACAGTCTATAAGGACATGTGGTCCATGCATCTCTTACCAACTAAACATTCAGAACACAAGCAGTTGCCACCAACACCCTCATTTTCACAGAGAAAATGACAGACCGAAAACTCATCTCCCCCCACATTTAGATCAGACTTCAAAATTATATACCAAGATATATTACTGTTGTAATACAGTGAACAAGGGACACAAGAAATCATAGGAGATAGATAACATGGACAGATAAGTAAGAGAAGAAAGAACACTCTATGCTAATAATGATAAATAAGAAAAAAGTATTAGAAGAGCACAAAATATAAGTGTTTTTTTTAGGGTAACAAGAGCCTATATATCTTTTTTCCAAACTAAGATGAAACATTTATGTATCAACCTGCACATTCTTCAATGACCAGGTCTTGCTAAAACAAAATAAAGCAAACAAACATACTGACCAAGCAAGCTAAAACTCAGAAATATTTTAAAACATCCAGTGACATTAAATGCAGCTGCTTAATTCCATGTTCAAGGAAACAACACATTGCCTTAGAAAGGTACATCCACAAAGAACAAGGAAATACAGCAAGTTACTAGCAATGGATTAATTTTGGATTAATCTGTTTAAGTAAAGCACCTTTGTTTATCTGTAACAAGTAGCATAACATATGAGTTGATTAAATAGCAAGTTTGGTAAAACTGAATGCACCAGAAACATTTAGGAACTGGTCTGCATGAAAACTAGTTTTTTTCATTCAGGATGAAGAACACTGAAAGACCTTCATAAAAGATGGGTAGAGAAAAAATATAAATCTCCAGAGAGCACTCTTCATTTTTAAATGCAGGAAGCATAATACATGTGCCAGAATATATGTGGTTTGTTCGGTTTTTTTAAGGAATTGTGCAATGTGATGAGACAAATCATCAGCCAAGAGTATTTGTTGAAGAGGACCCCAAGAATGTCAGAAAGATCAGAATGAGGAAGCACAGAAGCATCAAAAGACATCTGAATCCTCTGCCAATTCTCCAACAAACTTCTTCAGATGTGACAGATACACAGCTAAAGCTGGCTTCATCTTACTAATCTGGCTTTACTTCATCTACAGCACAGGTACAAACTGTGGCAACTCCTAACAGTATACCCAACACATACGGACCCAGGAAGTGTCCAGGCATCAAGCCTGCCCTGGGCATGCTGGTAAGCTAACTTTGATCAGTGACACCACAAGCAGCACAGTTAGCAAGTGCCTCTAGACTGCACTGCAGGACATTCCAGCTGTTTCATCAAACCGGTGTATGGTTTGTGCTCTGAGCTGAGCATCCGTAATTTCAGGTTTCAAAGCCATCAGATTTAAAATATAAAGCCTGCTTTGTTTCTTCAAGATAAAACTCACATCAGTCCCCAGTCACGCAGTAAACAATCTCAGCAAACAGCTAATAAATTACGAGTACAATGTCAGATATGGAGTAAGAAAGGAAAACAGCTGTATGTCAATGAGACTGCAATTTTTAACAGCTTTAGCACATTTTCAAGTTTAGTTTAATTAAAAAAAAAAAAAATCCAAACAAGCCAACACACAAGTATGCTCTGGAGAGAATCACTTCCAGAACTCATCAAAAAACCCACTGATACTGTTTCAGCAGACATTTCATAACAACTGTGGACACAAAAAAATGGAAGTACTTTGGTTTGGTTAAGTGTTAACTCCTGATCTAAAAATAATCAAAATTTGAAGTCAGACCTCCTTTTGCATTCAAAGTCAGGATATTTGTTCTGATTAATAGAAAACAAATTACAGTCTATTCTAAAAAATAATTGCTAGTTAAAAGTCAAATAAACTGTGAGCAGTTTTTAGGAGATGTACAGAAATAGGATTTACTTCAAAAAAGTATTCTGTTCAGCTCATGCCAAAGAAGCATTAAATACTGCTGCTACACCTTCTAATACTGGAAAATTGCTTCTTACCTAGCACATACATCATCTCTGTAACAGCATTCAAATACTTTTGCAGTGAATTATTCTAGAATGGTTATTTTTCTATCCACGGTAACAGTCTGTAACAGGCAAACTACAACCACATTTAAAGGCCCCCTCTAAACTACAAAATATTACATGTTTCAAACCTTATTTAAATAATTATATCGATGATTATAAAATAATTATAACTATAATAAATTCATAATTTATTCACTTGGGAAATTCTTCACCTCCAAAGTTAACCAGTAATATGGACTCTGTGTGTTCTGTGACTGCTGGCTTTCACAGTATCTAGTGCCACGCAGGAGGTAGACGGTGGGAAATCCAGCACAGTCATGGCTTTACCTTACAGCCTGCAAAGCTCCAGATCCTGTCTTAAGCTGCATTACAGCTCTTCGTTTTTGGTGTTACCTGCTGTGACAGTTCTACATCAAACTCACAAGTAACTGAAATACACTTCACTGTCAGAGCAGACAACTCTAGGGCACAAGTGACCGCAAAGTCTAGGCAGTCTGAAGGGCCAAAGAATATTAAGAGTGGCATCGTGTGTTGCTACCTGGCTACCAGGTACCGGTGTGTTCCTGGTACCAGGAGCACAAGTCCTTTAAAGCCTGGTACACTGCTGAGGAAGGTCATGCTGTGCTCGTCCTTTCCTGTCAATGAATACAACATATTCCATGTTCACAGAACACACACGAGTGTAAGGTTAACTCTCACACAGGCCTTTGTCACTGTGTGACTTCACTGCAGATCACAGTGCCGCTGCTAATGACTAAAATACAGTGAGGCAGGAAATATGGGTAGCCCCAAACCAGCTACCAGATAAGGAATTTGATAATCACAAGATCTTCATGATGGGCTGGAGGACTAACTACATTTCTCCTTAAAAATGAAATGAGCTAAAGAGCACCCTAAAAATTACCTGCTCTTACAACCTAGACCAGAGTTTTTATGAAACACATCTGTCCTCATATGGTTGAAAGCAAGTACTATGTTAAAAAAACCTTATCACTTCAGACGTTTCCCAGGACTGTATCATACAATCATAGAATGTTTTGGGTTGGAAGTGACCTTAAAGATCACCGAGTTTCAGCGCCTCTGCCAGGGACACGGATACTTTTCACTAGATAAGGTTGCTCAGAGCCCCATCCAACCTGGCCTTGAACACCTCCTGGGATGAGGCACCCACAATTTCTCCAGGCAACCAGTTCCAGTGCCTCATCTCCCTCATAGCAAAGATTCTTTTCCTAATATCTAGGATGTGGTTTGATTTCTAGCCTGCAAGCACACATTGCCAGGTCACATTGAGCTTCTCATCAAACCACACTCTTAAGTTCTTCTCCTAGGAGATGCTCTCAATCCATTCTCTGCCAAGCCTGTACTTGCGCTTGGAACTGTCCCAAGCCACCACCAGGACATTGTACTTGGTCTAGTTGAACTTCATGAGGTTCACAGAGATTCCTCTCTCAAGCCTGTCAAGGTCTGTGTGACAACTGCAAAACTCAGCTTGCTGTCACTGGCAAATTTGCTGAGGGTGCCCTTGATCCCACTGACCGTGTCACTGAGAGAAGCTGAACAGCACCGGTCCCAGTACCAACCCTAAGGAACTCCAGCTGTCACAGGACTCTGCTTGGACAAGGGAGCCCTTGGAAACAACTTCTTGAGCCAGTTCCTTATCCACTGAGTGGTCCATCCCACAAACCTGTGTCTCTCCAGTTTAGGGACAAGGCCATCACGTGGGACAGTGTCAAATGCTTTGCATAAATCCAGGGAGACGATGTCAATTGCTCCTCTCTTATCTATCAACACTACCACCCCAGTGTAGAAGGCCACCAAATTTGTCAGGCATGATCTACTCTTAGCAAAGTTATGTTTTCCACCAAATGTCTCCTTATTTTTCATGTGCCTTAGTATTGTTTCCAGGAGGATCTGTTTCACAATATTGCCAGGCAGAGGTGAGACTGATCAACTTCTAGTTCCCTAGTCCTTCCTTATTTCCCTTTTTTAAAATGGGGCTTATGTTTTCCCTTTTCCAGTCAGTGGGAGCTTCACTAGCCTGCCGTGACTTCTGAAACACGATGGATAGAGGCTGAGACACTTCAACTGTCAGTTCCCCCAGGACCCATGGACACATCTCATCAGATCCCATTGTCTTGAGCACCTTCACATTCCTTAGATGGTCTGGAACATGTTCTCCTACAGTTGGTGGTCCCTCATTCTCCCAGATCCTGCCTTTGCTGCTGTGACTTCAATGGGGTAGGCTGGAGTACATGGTAAAGACCGAGGCAAAAAAAAGTTATTGAGTTCCTTGGCCTTCTCCATATCCCAGCTGACCAAATATGCCATTTACTTTTCAAGAAGGCTCACAATTTCTTGAGTCTTCCTTTTACCACCAATGTACTTACAGGAGATTTTGCTGTTGCCATTGGCTACAACATCTACCCTGGCTGGATTAGTTCTATCATGGCTTTAGCTTTCCTAACCCAGCTGCACAAACAGCTTGTCTTTATTTCTCCCAGTGCATCTGTCACTGCCTTCCACCCTTTGTAGGCTTCCTTTTCATGTCCGAGTTTGTCCAGAAGCAACTTACTTATCCACACAGACCTCCTAGTATTTTTGCCTGACTTTCTCCTCTTTGGGATGCATCACTAATGAGCTCAGAGGAGGTGATCCTGTAACATCCATCAGTTTTCTGGGGCCCCTCTTCCCTCTGGGGCTTATTCCATGCTCCTCTACCAATCAGCCTCCTGAAGAGGAGTCCAGGAAAGTTTGTGTCCCAAAGTCCAGGAGTGCTTGTCTGTAACACAAGCACCAAATATCTGAAGTGGCAAGCCATCCTGCTGAGAAGGATGTTGCTCTGTCTCATGCCATATGAGCTAAGCAGATCTCAGCTAACCTACACATGACAGATGTCCAAACTCTGCCTTCCATCAATGCAGACGACTGATCTAACAATGTCATGCTGACATAGCTTTGGAAACATGTAGTGAAATCTGTTACTGGATAGCCTACTAATCACCATGAGCAAGCAATTGATGCACACAAGTCTTCTGATGCTTGCACTGCACTTTCGTAAAAGAACTATTCATTCATCAGCTCTGATGAGCACTAACAAGGGAAACACACTTGCAGCAGCTGGACAGCTTGATTAGTTCTACATGCCCAAATACGAAATATTATTCTGCAAGACTACAGTAAATGTGCTATGAGGGACAGCACTACTCAGCCTTGCAGGCTGTGCAGATGTAAACTGGCACAGCTCATTCATTAATCTACAAGTGGGAACTGACAAACAAAGCCAGATGAAAGAAGGCATTTTGGAAAAAATCAAGGTCTAACTCATGATTGTGAGTTATCAACTACAGCATCTGCACCTTCAAGAAAACTGAGTGATGTCAGAATAATCACTAAACAGATGTGGTCCCAATTACAAGACCAAAGCCATGATTTGCTTACAACAAACCTTGCAAGCTCCTACCCTCATTGCTTCATAGTTGTGACACACAGATGCACAGATGTATCACTACATAGCTGTGGTAGCATAAAGGTTCAACATCACCTCTCCAGAAGCAACAACCAAGTGAAACCGCCTGTGTACTCGTGCGCTGCTGAATCCCTCTGCTGAGGACACCAGCGGCAGAGATGAAGCCTTAACACTCTGAGCAACTGTATCTGCATGGCACCACTGTGGGGTGTGGCTTGGATACAGGGATAGAATATTCTCACCATCTTAAAATGGAAATCCAGCACATGCATTTAATACTCACAAATGCAAACAAATAGAGCAGCAATGCTTCAAAACCTGTTTAATACTGAGCACTGTTGATACAACAGATTGTCCCCTAATCAAAAAAATCCAGTACTGTCTTGGACAAATGCTGGGCAAATGCAAGATCAAGACTGCAGACAAATGCCCAAGTGACACTCCTGCTAAGCCATGCTTCAATCTGCAAACTTTGAACTATGCAAAGACACCAACCAATTGTTCTAAGATGCAGAGAAGCTGTTCTGTTCTATAAGACTAGAGCAGAATCAGCCTCGAGATCTAGGACCACAAAGACCCAACAAATTACTTCTCTTTTGGCCAAACCAACCAAGAACTTGGATGTTTCTGTGTTAACTTATCTTTTAACATGTAGAATCAACCTCCAGAACAGTGCTTAATCTACACAGAACCACAGCTAGAGAAATGAGATGACAGGAATCTCAGAAAGTTCACCATGGGGAAGTGCAAAATCCTACACCTGGGCAGGAATAACTACAGGCACCACACACTCTGGGACCTAACAGACTACAGAGCAGCTTTGCAGAAAAAGACCTGGACATATAAAAATGTGTATATATATGTGTGTGTGTGTATGTATATGTGTGTGTGTGTGTGTATATATATGTGTGTGTGTGTGTGTGTATATATATGTGTGTGTGTCTGTACACACATCTGAAGGGAGGGTGCAAAGAGGGTGGAGCCAGGCTCTTTTTAGCAGTGACCAGTGCCAGAAGCAACAGGCAGAAACTGAAACACAGGAGATTCCCTCTGAACATCTGGAAACACCTTTTCAATGTCAAGGTGACAGAGCACAGATTGCCCAGAGAGGCTGTGGAGTCTATATCCTTGAAGACATTCAAAAGTCATCTGGACATGATCCCAGGGAATGAGCTGTAGGTGGCCCTCCTTAAGCAAGATGACCTCCAGAGGTCGCAGCCATACTCAGTCTCTTCATGGTTCTGTGACCAGACATAAAATCCCATAATATGTGCAATAAAAGCCTGACTGGCTGAACATACAGTTCCAATGGATAATGTTCAACTGCCCTATTAACACATATCTAGTTAGCAGGACTGCATAGAGAGTATGCACAGGTGCCTAGAAGTACTTTAAAGCATTTGTTCAGTGAAACTATGTTAAGAGCTTGCCTGTAAGAGTCAACAACAAAATGCTATGATGGAGACAGAAACCTGACAAAACATCAGCTGATTCAGGGAGGAAAATGACACCACGTGACAGCTTCAGCAATCACATACTCACTAACTTAGAGCACTACCAGATCAGAACAATTTCGAGACAAAGGGCATACCAACCCTCTTACACCACATGAACAACTTCAGCCTGTGGCAATTACATTTGAAGTACTAAACATGGCAGTTACATCTCTGATTTACAGTGCTGGGGGAATAATGCACCTTGTCCTTGCTAGAACACAGTGTGTTCTACGTCTCACCTCCACCTAAGCTTTTAACAGAACCTAAGCCACAGTTTCCGTCCAACCTAGCTAGTCCATAACAAAGTAGAGAACTCGAAGCTAGAGCCAGCAAAGCATCAGTTCGGTTGTCACTGTATCCCCAGGTGGTTGCTCATGCAACAACTCTGTGCAACTTCAGTACTCTTGCTACTGTCAGCTGAGTGACTCAAAATAAAATTACTTTAATATAGCAGTTCAGGCTAATTCAAAAAATTATTCTCATTACAGTCTAGAGTGACAGGAAGATTTTAAAAACATTTGCCCCTGAAGAGTAGTTCACTGAAGTACAGTCAGAACTGAGAAGGGACAGTGCCTTCATTACTATGTCTAATTACCATCAGAGGGAAATATGTCATCTTGTCCAACCCTTGAACTCCAGCATAGTTTGAAAGCATTCTTCTACATACAGCATCTCTAAATAACAGAAAATCTGTCTTGTGGTTATCTTGCTCCTAAGACACTTCCCCAGACATTCTTTGGCTGTTCAAAGTATTTTACTTTTTTCTCCCAAAAGGACAAGATTAAGAAGTTGAGGAAAGGCAAGAAGCTCACAAAGCAATGCAGTTTCTAGCCAGATCTCTGCCAGTTTTGGTCTCCAGAATTATAAACCCTTAGACTTGGAAGATACTACAGAAATTCACCAAATCTTGAATGAAAAGTAGGGGTTTTTTTCTAATTGCAGTAATGAAGAATCAGCTGTAGTGTCTTCTAGGACAGCTATGGCTAGAGACTGATTATGGCAAGCAAACAAGGTGGCAGATTTAAGCAGACAAATCCTACAGACTTCAGAGGTTTCACAGACACAACCATTTTACTGCTGCTGTCTGCATCCTTTTCTGCAGCTCTTCAGAAAAAGCTGAGTCCTCTGCACTCCAAACCCAGTGAGATCCTGCCACCTATAAGAAGTCAGCATTGGGCAACCCTGAAAACTGGGCCAGAGCTCAACTAGAGCAATCTAAGCACAAACATTAGGAAGTCAGGGGTATATTTTCAACACCCTCGTGCTGGAGAACAAACTGCCAGGGACAACAGCAAGAGGCCAATCAATTCTGCTGTAATGGGACTGGGAAAGGCTACAAACTTGTACTAACACCTCATATTTAGAACTAAACAGCTAAAACAGCTCAAAGAAGTGAAAGCTTTTACGCAGCAATTTCCAGGATCATCAGCATGCACATTTAGATAGAACTCATTCATTCTAGGCATTGTCCTTTATCTAGCTATGACTTCCTTTCCAGAAGACTTCCAGTAATATTTCTGGAAATTCTTCTCCTGTTTGGAGACAGAGAAATTCCTGTACAGAGACAAGGCTGTTAGGTTCTCTGAGGCAGCTAGAATACTTTTCACCTCAGTATACAAAGTTTGTAAAACATTTGTATTTCTTTGGAGTGCACCACCATATAAAAGGTCATTGCCAAGAGTAATACATTTTTTTATCTTTATGTCTCTTATTTAAACCAGACTCTGAAGACACACTTTTCCTTATACTCAATCCTATGACACTAAAAACAGTGCACTGCAGACAGAGCTCTTAGATTCTAAAATTAAATTCTACTACCTTATTCTGCTGCAAGCGACTGAAGATCAATTATAAAAGCACTCTTCTAATTTGCACACAAAATATCCCATAAATAGAAGTGTATTAAGGAAAATACTCTGTAAATAGAAACTTTCCCTTTGTTTGTAAGTAGAGACTTTTTTCTGTAAAGAATCCTCCAACCAGCTAACTATAACACTATTCAACAAATCATTATCTCCAGGAGATTGCTTATTTCAACAGAACCTTGGTTCTAATTCCTGTCAAGTATGCCTGATAAAATGTTCCAGTGCCACATTTATTATGTACATTGACATTCAGAGCTCCTTCAGTATTTCAGCATTTTGATCCCAGACATCCAACAGGATGGAAAAAGATGAACAATAAAGTTAAACTGCTTTGATAATTATGCACTTATTAAACAAAAATAACCAATGCAAGAGTTAAGCTATGTGTTCTGCTACTTAAACCAGTATACAGTGGTATCAACAGAATCTTTGCACATTAACACTTCTTTTATTCAGCAGCGAATGCTGCTGATTTATTCTTATACTTCAACTTAAGATTCAAAATTGATATTCTGCAGCTTAACATCAGCTTAACATTTTAAATTAAGAATTTGAAAAGAGTATCAAATGTTTCTACTTCAAGTATAAAAACTCCCAAACCTTAATTCAGAACACTTCATAAAGAAATAAAATTTCTCAACTGTAAGGCGATCCTAGCTCTGCTCATCCCACTCCAAGAGTCCTACCTCCCACAACTTTTGAATTCCTCCATTTTGAGCTGAATTTGTTAAAATGTATCACTAAGAAATGTTACATTTTTCAAAATCATTCAAATAAGACACTAAAAATAGGAACAATCTTATTAACCTTTTGTCATGAAGCAATTTTATTGTGGGCTCAATTTCATCAGACAGCAGAGACTCTAACCAGAAAACATAAACCCAATTACGTGAAAAACCAAACTGCTTTATGTTCTAGTAAACCACCTACAAATTCTTTGCAGGTGAACCTGTCAAGCCTTGGTGTTCACTAAAAACTAGGCGTTACAGCTTCTCGAAACCTCAAATCGATCCATTTTGTTAGATATGCCACGTGCAATGGCACAGTCCTTTGCCCTAAAGAATTCAGAACCGACAAACCACCTGATTCTACTCCAGGTCTGAACTCCCTCACGTCTGCAGGCTGACTTCATATCGCTGCTGCCAGCCTCATTACAATAGTAATGAATACATTAGTATTCCATGGCCCAAGCGAACAACAGCTCAGTGACCACTTTGAGACGGGTCAGAAGCCGGGAGCGGAGAACACCCAGGAGTGCCAAGCACGGGAAGACCACAGCTGAGCTCGCGGCCTCTGTGCACAAAAGCGCTGCTGCGCCTCCTCTGCCCGATGAACGGGCACGCCACAGGCCCCGTACAGCCGCTTCCCGCCCTGGGGAGCGGGGCCGCCGGGTGGTCCCGGTGGGAGCAGGGCCAAGCCCCTCCCGTTACGCAACGGCGGCACCGCCCCTTCCCGGCGGGACGGGCCGGGCCGGCACCGCCCCAAGGGCACGTGACCGGGAGCCAGCGCCGCCATGTTGGACGGGGCGGGAAGCGGCGGCCACCATCAGTCACCGCGTCCCTCTCCGCGCACGGGGCTGGCGGAGGGGCCGTACGGCCCCGCCGCCACGGCGAGGCTGTGCCCTCACGGGCGATCCGTGACCCACCCGTCAGCCCCGCAAACAAACCCCCCCTTTCCCCGGGCCATGACGGTGCTCGGTGGGTTGGGGCACCCTGTCCACCCCCGCTCCCCCTCCCGCCGGTCCTTCTGCCCCTGGCTGCGCCCGGCTGTGCCGGTCTAATGGGGGAGGAGAAAGTCCCCGTCCCCCTCCCGGGCACCGCCTGCCCGAGCACTTCCCGTGCGGCCGCGGCCCGGACCGCGGGTGGCCGCGACCACCGCGAGGGCTCCCGAGGGGAGCTGCTTGGGCTGCCTGGCATGGAGCGCGTTATTCCCGGAGATGGAGCCCAGGCCTTCTGACATGAGCCCAGCCGAATAAAATTTCAGAGAGGTCTTTATGAACCGTTCTAGTTCACAAAAGCAGAGCCCTGAAGGCACTCAAATTTCAGAGATTAAGGAAGGAGAGAAGGCCTGTGGACACCCGACGGGATTTTAAATCAAGTTCAGTGTAATGCTACGGCATTTTGCCAGGGAAGTCTTTACCCTGCTAGTGGCTCCATCTCCAGCGTTTTATCTGCGAGGGTCCCACTGTCCCTGTGGAATGTTGACTGAAAATACTCAGCAGAAACCCACTGATCCCTCAGTTCCCTTATTTCCCTTAAAGCCATTATTTCCCAGAAAAGGCTATGCTGTATTTACAATTAGCCATTAAAAAGAGGGGGGAGGGGGAGGAAAGCCTACGGAAGCGTTGCTGTTTCACTGTTGTGTCGACTGCATATGTGATGTGCATGTTCAGCCAAGCTGACTCGGGTCTCTCACTGTTCCCCGAATAAACAAAACCACAACTTGGACAGCTGCTTTTATGCTGAAGCCAGAACACTGCACAAAACTGACTTCAATTCCAGCAGCTCACGCGAGTCTGCTCTCCCAACTCCATTTAGTGGGACACACCGAGCAGCTACAACTGCTGTGCCAGTTCCAGGCAGGAAGTATGTTTCCGGTTACTAGCACTTTAAACCCAGAAGGGACAGTGTCCAGTCTTACCACTTCCTGCAATTCAATCTTTTCCCCGGAAAGATGGACTTTCAGGATTAATTCTGGGATAGAACTGGACTTGATGCAGACCAATGCGCCAAAAGAAACACTTTTTAGACAGAATTCATTGTGATTTTAGTCCTGTAACATCTGCCCGTTAGTTTATGACCTATGCGTTTTCGCCTTTAAATGATATAAGCATTTAGTTAATAGATCTGAAGGCTTAGAAATTGGCCAGTCTCCTCTGAGTACTCCTCAAGAGCATACTCCTTATTTAGCAGCTGAAAGGGATTGCACTGCAAGCAAACTTAGAAACAAAATCCCAACCCTTACCGCTTTGTACCCTTTTCTGTCAAGTAACTCATGAAAACCTGATGGGTTCAGGGGAACAGTACCATAAACACCCATCTTCCAGCCCTTCCTTCCCCTTTGCACGAGAGGCCATCTATAGACCAAAAACTGCAGAGCTCCATGAGGGCGGCTTGGCAGCATAAATATGGGGCAAATTTTAAAGGCAATGCTCATCAAGAGGACAGCAGTGGATGGCACTGGGGGAAATCCTCTGCTTAAACAGAGCTACTGCACAAGAGAATGCTTCCGCTGTCACTCAGTACAAGTCCTCATCCCAGGTCACAGCCACATCCTAGCAACAAGTGGCACATCTGCTTTCAGGATGAGCTTTGCTGTTTCCTGACAGCCACCCAAAAATCAGTTTTTCTCTGCACAGAAGCTCCAGATGTGACATTTTAATTTGTTTCTTTAGTGGAAGCATTACCACCCCTTCCCCAACGTTGCCAGCCATCTCACTGAACCTAGTGTTTCAGAGAACCAGCCTTAAGAGTTGGTGACCCGACTGCTGCCCTGATTCTTGCCAAGTTCAAGCCTGTGCCTCATTTTAGGAAGAGGCAAGGAAGCAGGCTCCATATAAAAAAAAAAAATTTCAACGTGTTCTATTGGTTCGAAGCCCCTAGAAAATGCTCTCTTAGGCAATCTGGTCTCTAACTAGCATTATTATTATTATTATTTCTATTTTTACAAGTTTAGTCAAGAGGTTGCTCGTACTCCTGCTTCATACAGTGGCCTACAGCGTACGAGGCAGCCAGTTCAACACTGTGCACCCTGCACTCCAGCACGGCAGAGTTCCAGAAAAAAAAACAGCGTTCCAGAAAGCATGGCAGCTTAGGAAAATCAGCCCTTCCCCCCGCCAAGAAATTCGTAGTAGACACTCTGCAGCAGGTTGTGGGGGCGGCCGGGGCTGACACTGCCGTGGCATGGGGAGGCCGGAAGGGACCACATCCCAATGGGGGGGATTCGGGGAAAGCGAGGGATGGAAGAAGGACGAAACCACCCGCTGAGATGGCGCAGCAGGAAGAGCGCAGGACGCGGCGTTACCTGGGCTGGGTGGCGGCCGAAGCCCTCCTCCTCCTCCTCCTCCTGGTCCCCGCACAGGGCCCTCCGCAACCGCTCCAGGTGCTCCCGCAGGGTGACCCGCTGGTGGAAGGAGAAGGCCGGGTGCAGCGAGGCCATGGTAAAGAGCAGGAGCAGCTCCTCCTGCGCGCCGCAGCCCAGGCCTTGGGCGGCGGGGAGCCCGGCCTGCCCGTTCTCCGCGGCACCGTCCATCACCACCACCACGTCCCCCTCCTCCTCCTCCTCCTCTTCCTCCTCCTCGGCCGGGGCTCGCCGCGCCGCCGGGCAGCTCTGCAGGATGGAGTCCACCTGGGGCAGGAGGCGGTGCAGGCGGCCGGCGGCCTCGCGGTTCTCGGAGCCCAGCAGGGCCAGGTAGACGATGAGCTTGGAGCGCACGGCGGGGTCGCGGAAGTCGCCGAGCTGCCCGGGGTCGCTGAGCCCGTTGGCCTTGGCCTCCGAGTCGCGGAGGCAGTGGTAGTCCTTGCGGGCCAGGTCCTCCAGGCAGGAGCCCAGGAATCGCAGCTCCAGCGGGTTGCACAGGTCCAGCAGCCCCACCATGAACTCCAGGCGCTGCGCCGAGCCCAGCACCAGCCCGAACCACTCGTACACCGTCTCCTTGTCGGTGCGGGCGGCCGCCGAGCCGGGACCGCCGCCGCCCGGAGCGCCCAGCGATGCGTGGCGGGGTGGCGGGCCGGGCCCAGGCCCCGGCCCCAGGCCGTGCAGCTGGCTCGGCCTCTCCAGCCCACACCCCCTCCCCGCCGCCCCCGCGGCGCCCCCGCGGGCCCGGGGCACCTGCTGCTGCAGCGGGAGGTGACAGTCCAGGGCACCGCCGGGCTCCTTCAACCCCGCCGCCGTCGCATCTTCCGCCGCCGCTGCCTTGTGGCTCGTCTGCTTCAGGGGCAGCTTCATCTTCAGCATCCTCGGCGGCGGCGCGGGGGGACGCGACGCCCGCCGAGACCCGGCGGCAGCAGGGAGGTGGCGGCGCGCGCGGCGCTCAGGCGGAGCCGCTCATGCCGCTCATGCGGCCCAGCCGGCGCGGGAGCGGCGCGCGCGCACGCGGAGCGAGGGGAAAGGCGGCCGAAACGGTCCCGGCGGGCGGGGAGTGGGGAGTGGGCGGGCGGGGCGGGGCTCGCTCGCTGTGGCGG
>VZSR01001854.1:23704604-23950796 GCA_013398615.1 Brachypodius melanocephalos | reverse complement strand
CCGCGGCCCGCCCAGCGCGCGGCGCAGGGACCGGCGCCCACTTCGGGAATGGGCGGGGGATTCGCGGCTGCCCGGAGTGTTCCATTGGTCATTCCGATGGGAACCGGTCAGTAGTTCACCTGGGACCAGTCCGAGCGAGCCTCCCTGTCTCCCTGTATAAAAGGTTTCCCTGAGAGGAGGCCGTGTGTTGGCTGGTGGCTCTGATGTGCGGAGCCACGTGGGTTTGCCCAAAGCCGGCGGGAGCGGGCCCAGAACTGTGCCGTGCCGTGCCGTGCCGTGCCGCGCCGAGCCGGTGTTGGAACAATGCTGAGTGTAGAAACATGGCTGCTTACAGACATTTCTAATTTTTATATTCTATTTTCTAAATTCTAATATAGTTGAAACTTCTGCTGTTGTAAGATGTCTCCTTTTAAAAAATTCCTATTGCTACAGTATCGTGGCTTTCCACCTAGGTTTTCTTTTTTTTACGATAAAGAAATAAAGGAAAAATTGCAGAAAGATATATTACAGCAAAATGACTTAAAGATACTCTGTTACGAAATAGCAGACTTGCTGCGCTCTCATTCTTCCAATTGTGTTCCCAGCGGTTGGGTTCCACGATGAAGAGCCTACAATTACAAGATTAAGCAGTGCTCTGGGTAGTCAGAAAGTTGCAATGCTCCTCACTTTGATTCCCCTACAGTTACATTAAGAAAATGTATTTAAAAGGAGGACCAAGGCTTGCTTAACAGCATAGTGAAGAATAAAAATAATTTTAATTACAATTATGCAGAGCAGCATTCCTGAACTGCTTACAGCCATAAAGTTTAAACTGCTGGAGCTGACTGCCCCTTATCTGTTTGTCCAGAAACTGATGGTGCTACGATGAAGAGCTTTATCAAACAACTAAGAAACAGTCTTGCAGATTATAATAGACTTTTATGCATCACTCAGATTTGTCACAGAGCAGTCCTGAGTGGTGGTTACAGACGATGCCATTTCCTGCATTTTTATGCATATACACCAAACATAAGTATTTTACTTTTAAAAATTAAATAACTTATTTGAAGGTAGCTCATGTTGGGTTTTTAAGTTCCTAGTGACTGCTCAGTCTTCTTCTAGTGACACAAATGGACTTCACCCTGACTCAGTGCAGCTCTCCTAATTCACTGGAGTCACAGGAGCACTGTCACTGTCCTCACCGAATCTTCAGGAGTGGAGTGGGGCGTGGAAAATCGGTCAGACCTTGCCCTTCCATCCCAGACTGCCAACAGTTCTTTGCTGGTCCCAGGACTAGGGGGCTGAAGAATAGTGTCATGAGGCCTCATAAACTCTTTTATTTAATTCTGTTTGCCAGGTAAGGCTGGGCTGGACCTGTGAATCACTCCAGATCCCTGCAGTCATTAGTCAAAGCAGCTATCATAATGCCACAGTAGAATATTTTCTTATGTTGTCATTGTGAAGTGTTTTTTCTAGAATTACAACAATTCTTGTCACATTATTGTTACATTTTTTTCCCCAAAGAAAAATTACTGTGACTATCTTGAGGGATGTGCCAAGCTTGTGGAAGCACAGAAGTAAGGCTTGGGGTTTCTGCGTAGTAATTTGAACAGATATTTAGCCTGAATAGAATTCGCATGATCAGAATTACAGTGATCCAAATGTTAGAAATAGCATTTCCTACTTTAACAATCTGTGATTTAAATAAAATGTTACATAGTTCCAAACAGATAACACCATAGGGAGTGAAAAAGGAGTTTATTTCTGTGGGAATGAGGAGGAGGGGATGGCAGAAAGAGAAGGTACGCTGATCCATTAAAAAATACACATAGGTAAGGTAAATCACAAATTCATGAGGGTGGTGGTTAAATGTATACTCTCCTCATCCAGAAAACACTTGAAGCCCATCCCTATTTGTGACAGTTCCCAAGCTGATTCTTAGTTTCACAAATAAGCTTAAGAACCTAATTAACTCAGCCCTTCTTAATTTTCCCTTCTTAATGGCTTAAACTATGATACTTGAAGAAAACAGATGAGAAAGATGTGAAGTCAGGAAAAGGAAAAAAAAAAAGGAAAATTAATGTTATGAGAAAGCAAAAAGAAGACAAAGATATTCCAAGTGGGCTGACAAGTAATTCAGTAGCTGAGGGAAGTGTCAGCAAGGGAGAGGGCAGTGCCGAAAGAGAGCTGAAACTTAAGTGCCCAAGAGAAATGAAAGTGAAACTCCGGGCTGTGAATGGAATGAGGACATGGAGGGGAAGTGCTCAAACACTGACAAGCCAGTACAATGGGAAAAGCTACTATAAAATTATCTTGCCTAGGACAAGTGCCCTGGAGGTTTTCTAACCTGGTTTTCTTTAAAAAAATGTATAGCTTGCATAGGTCTTTAATGACTTGGGCCCACAGTCATGCTGACTTAGGGTGAGCAACTGTACTCAGAGCCTTAGAGGGAAAAGTATGTGTGTAATCTGTCTGAGCTGAAAGCCAGATGAACTCTGATGCAACACAGAGCAGGCAGAGGAACATCAGGACGATGCTTCTCTGGGAAATGGCTTTCTTTAGAGTACAGCAAGGATCTAGTCTGACACCCCAGGACGAAGGGCAAGAAGCCATGTCCAAGTGAGCCATGGTTGCCACTACTGGATTTGCAGCAAAAGAGAGAGTGACTTTTCTGAGTCTTCCCCACCTGCTCTCTTTTCATCTGTACGTCATAACCCTTGTTTATCAAAGTCCTGGAGCTTCCTGAGTGCACAGAGGCTTCATTGCCAGTCTAGAAATGTCATTATGGACAGGTCCTTCTGTGAGAGCCTCCTGGCTCAGCTTTTCCACCTGGCTGTGACCATCGCTGCTTGGATGCATGAGCTGTGCAGAGCACCAGGAGACACACAAGCCCTGGAGAAGCGCTTTCCTGCACTTTGTGTGCCGCCACACCAGTAGAGGCAGCCACAATGTGTCCTTTGAGTGAAACCTTCTCCCTCACTAAATTCTTCCAAAGAGGTCATCGATATCACAGGATTTTGTTCAACAGGCCTAAAACTTCCCCAGCAATGCTTTTAGATTAAATTTAGATTTAATTTAGAAACCATTAAGAAAAATCAAAACTATAACACTGGGACACTGGACTGAGTGCTGAAGCCACGGGAGGAACCGACAAAGCAACCTTCAACTGTATCAACATACATTTCTTTGTTTTTTGGTTTTAATCCTTTTTTTAAAAAAATATTGACTTCTCTTTCAGCAACATATAAGATCAGTTTCATAGTCTCTGTTCCTTTACTGCTACTAAGGATCTGCTAAGATTGTTTTGTGAGAACAGGAATGAAGGTGATCTGACCCATTTAAAAATCAGATAGAGACGTTGTAGGATATGTAGATACATATTTCATGTAGAGTAGTATATATATATTTTCATATATATCAGGATATTTTTTCATGTTGATACTGTTCCCCAGGTATTGTCTCTGCAACTAAGTATTTTCACTTTTAACAAAGGCTGTAACAAATCCTCAGTGAGAATCTTTGCATGGATGCCCATACTACAGGGTTGAAGATACATAAATAAGAAAACAAATCTTCCTTTCCTCCTTTACTCCCTTTCTTCCCTCCCCCCCCTTTATTCTCTTTCTCCTTTTCCAGACTGTGGGATGATCAATTGCTTCTTTATACGAAGTTTGCAGATTTGATTAATCCACTGTCAGTAATATTGTCAGGTCTCCCAGCCAAACTCCCAAGGTGCAAGGAAACCATTTCAGGCAATGTCAGACAAATGTCACACAAAAGAAAACAACTCAAGAGAAAAGATAAGTTCCTTGATAAAGCTCTGGAATGATTTTGCCGACTCATGATTTGTCATTTATCTCATGACAGTTGGCATTTTTGTGTAATTTACCTTTTGTTAAATAGGAGGTAGTTACCTTTTAGCCCTGGGATCTGGAAGAAAAAGCCTTGAGAATGTGACAACTTGAAATTCACTAAAAATAAAACTTGTCAAATTGATAGGTTGTTATTACTTGTTTTTTAATTCTTATTGCTGTGGTGGATTTTGAATATTCAAGCTGGTTTATTCTTTCAAACTCTTTTTCAGCAGGAGTTGAGCAAGCTTATGTTTGAAAACTGAAGATATGTTTAAAAAGCGCTTTTAAAAATACGCTTGTCTGCAATGAAGACGTGCATTTTAAAGACATTTAAGACATGCAGAGTCCTAATTATGTTAGCATCCAGTGGAGGAATAAACATAAAATTTTAAGCATAGTTTAAATGGTTTAAACACAATTTTGGATTTAAAGTTACTGAAAAAATAGTTCAGTGTAGGCAAAGGATGTGTTCCCAGGATCAGCTTCATTATGAAAGACTATTTCTAAAGTCAAAGTTGTTGGTTATTCATTTGCAAAGGTCACCTATCCCAGGCCTCTTTGGCAAGCTTGCCAGTAAAAAACCAGTTATGAAACATGGTTGCAAATTTCAGCTCCCCTTCAAGGGAAGCTGAACTGAGGCCGCAGTCTATCTTTTACATAACTGTCAAAGGTGAGTTATTACTATTTTCAGCTCGACCCAGCTCAGAAACTTGTGAAAAAATGGAAACATTACCAAGCTGCTAAAATAGTGGGGCCTATTTCAACTTCAGTGCAGTGTTCCAGCCTGTGAAACACATGGCTGTCTGTACTGGTTTGTTTTTCTTCTTGTAAAGTTATCAAGAGAATTTGAAGAAAGTTAAATGTGCAGAAGCACTGGTGTATTCATATCCTTTGGATCTTCTTTCTGGCCAGTGGTTCCCTTGCACTGACTGAAATTCTCCGTGTGATTTTACCATCACCAAGCGCAGCCTGCTCTGATTTGGGTCCCCCTGAGTTAAGGCTGGCGTAAATTGTGCAGTACCAGGATACCTTGTACCCAGAACTGAAATTTGCACAGAAAGCTACTACACAATCTAGATGACAATTCCATTTTGGGCAAGAAAGCAATGGCCTTTTCAACACCATTCAGCTTCAGGCTTTCCAATGTTTCAGCAAGGACAGTGGTGAAATGCCTATGATTCCAGGTTGTTACAGGTGAACCATCAGTGTGTGCTTTCACAAGGTACAGTAAACTAACTCATGAACATTAGCAGCCTGCACACATGGCTCAGTTAATGCCAGGGCTTTGCTGTCAGAGGAAATACCACCTAAATAAGACCAGGAGACAGAAGACCATTTAAGTGCATGCCCGAACCTGTCTCTGTTCTAGTTAGCAGTGAAATACATCCTTAAGTATAAAACACTGAAATATAAACACCTACACAATGAAGAAAAGGCTTGGGCCACCTTAAACATCTGATCGAAAGTTAATTGAAATCTGTTCTGAAATAAGGGCTCGCAGAAGGAATGTGGGTGTGGCTCAGGCAGCAGGCCTGCCTGATATTAGTCATGTACATGGTAATTATGTATGCAACGAGCACCCGGGAATCAAACGGAGAGGTTTATTGGGTACATTATTTCATAATCTTTACACTTGGGCCAGAAGGAGGAGAAGAGCAACCTGCTGATCAAACCATATGGAAACCACCATGTGCACTGGAGGTTCTTCAGAGCAAAACCCTCACCTGTGTGTATTCCAAGGTACCAAGGAGAAAGCACTATATCTTGACCTTTAAAATGTGCAGTTACAGTCACAAAGACCAAGGGATGCCAGCGTGAGCTGTAGAAGAGTCATGAGTCACTTGTGAGATTTGTGTTGCAGAAGGAACACATTATCCCTTTGCTCTGCTGGTAGTGCCAGTCTCTTTCTGTCTTAAATGATCCATCTGCTGCTGCCCAAATTAGACACACAGCTCTCACCATCACTGTGCAAAGCCATCGCCGACAGTGCTCAGAGCCTGGTGTTCTACGCAGCTCAAACCTTGCTTAGCATCTCACCTGCAGACAGGGAACCCCCTCGTGCCAAGAACGGCTTATGTCCCACTGAAGCCCTCAAAAGAGGAATTGTAGCTGCAACTGCCAGAGACAATTAGACAAAGCTGGGACCCTGTAGGTCTTTGCCAGGAAGCCCAGCTGAAGGGCAAAAGGAGAGATCTTCCTCTGGCATGGAAGTTGCTGTCGTAAGTCTGTGGATCAGACTGGGTCTGGAGGAAAAATGACCACCTCAGCTGCACAGCCCAGTGCTACTGGAGGTGCAAAGTGGTCGTCTGCTACTTCTTGTTTGTCTTCAGCTCCACACTGCTTTTATTTCTCAGGGTACACAACATTGCTGTTTAAAAATCCTCAAGCCTCAGCACACCTCGTTACGCTGTTGCCGTTTGTTTGTATCCACTGCATGCATTAACCTGAAAACAGTGCAGGAGTGCTCACCAGGGGAGGTGTTACACACTGACATTCCAGTTATGGTAAAGTAGGTTGTCAAAATAAGAAAAACCAAAGAAGCAAACTTCACTTTCCTCATGCTCTCTCCCACAATACATGTATTTATTTTAAGGTGCCCATAGTTCAACTATACTTGAGAGTTTTCCTGTTTGCTATTTGGGGGTGTCCAGTATTCAGTTTGGCTGTGAATCCCTGCTTGTAAAACAGGAGCTCTCCATTTGGCAACATCTTGGGAATAAAAGAAGGAATTGGAAATCCTTCCATGTGTAGGTGTTTCATTCTGGAGGTGTTTCTGGCTTTCCACTTCTGAAGAATGAGTAGGTTGCCTCGAAATAATGACATTTACGGAAGCTCTTTAAGTCTGATCTGTATTTATTAGGACTATAGCATATAAGCAGGATGTCTTACAATCTGGGGTCTATGCATCACAAAATTTACCCTGGAAAAAAGAAATAATTCAATGAATAGCTGAGTGGATACCTCCTACAGAAGGAAAAAAAAAAAGGAATCTATATAAGTTCTGGTTCCTACTGAAATTAATAGCCCCACTTTGATGGTTTTTAATGGTCCAAGGCATCAGGTTTAGTGTCCACATCTCAAATCCCGAGTAAAGCTGAAGTAGGGGACTGTGGTACAGAAAATATCTAAAGCATATCTGGGCACTGAACAGCAGCTTGGGTGCATGGAGTTACCAGTGCAGTGCCCTCAGCTCAGCCAGGCTCCAGCCTCACCCCCTGGGGCATTGCAGACTCCCACCACAAGGCCCTTCCCTGGCTGGGTGGTTTGGCTGTTTCAGCAGTGGTGCCCAGGCTCAGGAGCAGCTGTGTTTCTTTTTCATAAGGAAGAAGAGTAATTTCTAAGTGGAGAATAGAGGGCGTCTTCCGTATGCATGAGGTGAGTGGGTGCTCACGTCATTCCCGCTCTAGTTTAGCAAGGGCCCTCCAGCACATGCTTAGCTTGAACTTGAATGTAAAAGTGGTGATCCTCGTGATTTGTTTAGCAAAAGGATGTGTTTCATGTGGCTGAAGCCCAATGCTTTACTCTTTTTCTTTTTTCATCAGTTCAGGCTGTCATTAGTAATTGAAGACAAGGGAAGGGTCACAAATTACCATATTCCATCTCTACCTCAAGGGATGTTTTCAACAGGATATAATTATCATCCACAATCATCTACTAACTCTTGAAATAATAGTTTCGTCTAGCTTTCTCTAGCATGTATTGAAACAGCAATCAGAGTTTTAAAGAGGAATACCCTTTCTTTCCCAGAAATCTGTGAAGTATTGCAGGCTCTGAAGAACAAAAAGCCTACTTGAGGATTCATTTGCAATAGCCTGGTTTTTAATTAATAAATTTTAAAACTTTTCTGTCAAAAAACTTCTTAGCATCTTCTTCTCAATTGAGCAGTTTCAAGATTTTTCTGCATTTATCCCATGTTTTCTTCTCTCTGGGCCATTTTATTCACAACCGCTCTTCTTTCTTAAATACTTTCCACTGGATGTCAATGAGCTTCAAAAGTCTTTTCTCGGGCTTTGAAATCCATTCCCTTAATAAATCTGTTCTTGGCCCAAATGATGCTTTCTTTCTGTGACTTGTGCCAAATCTCTTGGTCCCTCCTGCTCCAGCCATCTCTTTCTGCTCTTGCAACATTGACCAAACAAGGTTGCTCAGTGTCTTTCTTGCAGAGGTCCCCATATTGCCTGATGCAAGGGAAAACATCACGTGTAGGAATTAGACTGCCTCAAGGACAATGTGGTCTACTGTGTTTGCCTCCAGTCTCCATTCAAGAACTTCCTTTTCTTCTATGCTATACTTCTACATTCAATTTTGGAGATAAACTCACCTGGCCATGCCAGAGACTTCCTCTGTATTTGTGCAATGGCCAAAGCATTGATCAAAGCCTCTAGAAAGTAATAAGATTCATAATAAAATAGTAATTAAGAAATCCTCTCTTTGGGACATGTTGCTTTCTCTATCTTTAATATGCCTGATGCACTTTGAGACAGGGAAAGAATTGCAATCTGTAATGCTTTGAGTTTGCTTGAAGATGAGAAAGCCCTGATGATAGAAGGCTCAAATTGGAAAACGTTGTGAGCCCACAGTCCACAATGCAGCACTCTTATCTGTCTTGACAACCTGCTTTATCACCTCCCAGAGAAAAGGTGGCAAAATCAGTTAAATCAAATGAATTACCATTGCAGCCTTTTGCAGGATCCTTAAAAAGGCACTCCAGCTCCTTGGGAAAAGATGGTCTGTGAATGCATTTTAAATAATTTCAAGAGTTTAATTTTTTACCAGTTTAATTACTAATCAGTGTCAGAAGCCAGTTGCAACATAATTCTGCCCAATTCTTTCTTTCTCTACATTTCCTGCTTTAAAGAGTCTCTGGGGATTGCCCTTCCTCAGTCCTGAATGCTCTGTTTAAATATGTTAAATAATAATCTTTGAAATGTGAAAATCTAGCTTGGATGTGTAGTTTAAATCTGGCATCTAATGAATTCCAAGGAGTTCCCAGATCCCTCAATTCCTCTGAACATCACATTCTGACTAATTTAAAAGTTCTACTGTCCTAGGAGCTCATGTTTTTTAAGCACTTAGAGAGCATAGTAATGAGCACAAGAGAAAAGCCGAAAGAATATGCCAGAGACATGAATTTCAAACGGCAAGCGCCAGAAAAACTGAACATTACTTTTGCTTTTAAATAAGCTTGTAACCATAAGAGAAAAAAATAAAATAATTGTTGAAACTGACTTAAGACTTGCAGCTTAACAAGATATTTCCTCTCACTAGATCTCTGGAAATGCTTGGACTTCTTTTGTCATCTGCAAAATGCTTTTCAAACATTGTTTACTTGATTTTAACCTTCTCCTGGGAGACCAGTGGGAAATTAGTGCATTCTTTTTCAAGGTATAGAAATTGAAACAAACATGGTTAAGCCTCATCATTTGGGAATTCATTCCCAGTGGATGCAATCGCTTTGGCAATTCTACCTTCAGAAGTGGTGGCTGGAGGGAGCAATTGGAGAGGACAAGAATGGGGAAATCAGAAAGTTTCTAGAGGAAGGGATCTTTAATGATGAACAGAGACTAAAGAAGAATATGTGAACTGGAATTGTGCTGAGGAGTAGAAATGATTACTTGGAAGTCCTGTAAAATGTTTGAGGGTTAAACTAAAATGCAAAGGCCTGGTGAGGCAGTGGGAGGTGAAGTGGTGCCCCAGGGGAGCCTGTGTGCTCTGTAGGAAGCAAAGGGTGAGCTGCACAGCCTGCCTCGGGCTGTGGCACCAACCCTCCCTTGTCTCTTGTCTTCTTGTCTTGTCTCCTGTCTATAAAAGGGACCTAATACTTAGGCAGATTTCCTCAGGCAGGAAAGCAGGAGGGCATTATGACAGAAGTGAGAAATGCAGCTGCACCTCATTGCCTGTGGTTAGCCAAACACTGACCCACCACCACCCACCATTGCCACTGCCAGGGTATCCACCCAGTACACCAGTGCACCCAGTGTACCCAGTACACTTTTTAGCACTGTCAGTTCTCTTGTTCTGTCCTGGCCAGAAACATTGGCTTGCAATAAAAAGACCTGCAGTTTGAAAAATCTTGATAGCATATCTGAGGAATACATGCTCACTCTGCCATGCAACATCATCAGAACAGCAGTGGTTTACTTCTTGCCTGTAAGACCCAGAAGACAACATCTAACAGCTTGCTTCCCACTACCTTGGCTCTCCTGTGGCCACCTCAAAGCTTTAGCCCAAGAAGGTTGGCAGAATTGGTCCACAGTGTGCAGCTAATTGCAGATAAAAACTGCAGATCAGGAACTTTGCCAATGACATAATGTAAGACAACAAATTTAGGCACTCAAGTAGACTGATTTATCCCTAAGCAGTATCTGCCCTTTTAGATATCAGAACAGTCAGAACTTTTGACTTAAAAAAAAAAATTAAAAACAAAAAGGAAGAAAGGAAGAAAGAAGCAAAGCTTTTGAAAATTATCCTGTATTTCATTCAGTGTGAATTAATGAATGGTGTCAGACATGAAAATTATTGTTTTTCATAAATGATATTATTTACAATAAACCCTCTTTCAAACTCAGTTATTAGGGACACAGCAGAAGCAGGACATTATGTTAGGAATTATTCCTAACATCTTTTGCTTAACCCTGTTGACACTCAATGTGAAGATCCGTTTTACTGCACTGCAGCCATTTAAAAAGGATGTTAAAGTGGAAATAAGATGATTGGAACCAAAAATAACATCCAACAAAATGAATTTGCATTGAAAAATGTTGTCTTGTCAAAACTGAAATGATTTGTAGGGATGCATTTGTTGTGATGAAATTCTTGATGGTCTCTGAAAACTACAGCATTACCTTCTTACTGTTGACCAGGGCACAAACAGAAACAAACATTGGAGGTTTTTTTTAATCTTGCAATAGATGCCTCAACACAATTTTGTTCTGCTGCATAAAAATTGTTTCTAAATCTAATGCAGCTTGATAACACATTTCCAAATGGTGGGAGGGAATTAATGTCTTGAGGCTGGCTACAAATTACACTCATGTCTTCTTAAGAGCCCATTTATGTGTCTGTAAGGGTGCAGAATTGCTGTTCTATAAGTGAGACTTGGAACACGGCGAGTATAATCTCAAGCAGAGCTTGCATATACACCCACAGCGTAAGTATTGGGCACTCTTTGCTTTTATAGATGTGGTTTTCTGTGCCAAGAGTCCTATAAAGATGGCCAGCATAGATGTCATCAAGGAACAGCTTATAAAATAAGAACAGTTGAAATAAATACACCCTGCATCAATCTTTGTATCATCATTTTATGTCTCAGAACCCCTGTCCTTCTGCAAAGTCCATGAAACTAGCCAATTCCAGATATTGCTTATTATATAGGTATAATGGACACGCATATTTTTGGTGGGAAATGCTGCCTTTTAGGCTCATGCTGTCTTTAGCATATGGAAAAGTCTTTCAAACTTCCAAATTCCAGACCTCAACCAAAGGGAAAAGCAGCTGACAGGAAAGCAGGTCGCATCACTTACAGGAGGCAATTACTAGAACAGCTGGACAAAGAAAAATGCAAAACAGCCAGGTGTCAGCCACACTGAAGGAGACAAAATGGAAAGGCTGTGAAGGGAAGTAAGGTCAAGAAGAAAGCATAGGACAAAAAAAGGTGCCAGTGATTTCCAGTGCTCAGGAGAGAAGCCTGAGCTCTGCTCCTGTGTCTGACCTGTTCACATACCTCAGCTCTGTAAGGCTGCTGGACAACAGTGTCTGCTGCTGGCATTTTTCTCTCTCTACTGCAAATTAGTTCAGGCAGTTGAGTGAGGAAGAAGTTACAGGATTATTTTTTTTTTCCAACTTGGTAATTTCAGTTTTGTGTCTGTTAATTTTCTTGTTTGCTCGTTGACTTGTTCTCATCATGCAACAAACATTGTGTCAGGGCAAAGCAAGTGCCTGGCTGGACCTGTGCTTGTTCCAGCTCTGTTCTTAGAGCAGCTTAAGCTGTCATGGAAATACACTCAAGATGTTTCTTAAGCTCAGAGTGAAATCTGCTGGCTTGGTTCAGTGGTAGTGGCTTTAGAGTTGTTGCTAGCTCTACACTGGGAATCTGTTCAAGGTCAAAACTTGGTATTTTGCAGAGACCACCAAACAGACACCCCAGACATAATACAGACAAATTAGCTATCACATCTGAGCTTACTTAAATTCACAATTGATTTTGCGGAGGACTCATCCCCTTCTACACATGCTTTGAACTATTCAGTGTCTATATTCAATATTCTTTTTATTTTGAAGGGAGGTGTTAATTCAGTCACTTGTCATATTGAAAACAAGAATTTTTGTACAGCGCTCTGGTGGCAGTGGTGGTGGGTTTAATAATTTGCATGTCTAGTTTTGGTCAGCACTTTGGGCACCTGGCCATGTGTGGTGGTGGTGCTGAGCTGATGAGCACGGCCCCGGTGCCAATCCAGGATTCCAGCAGAAGAGATGAGCAGTGCTCTCAGTAGCTGAGCCCAAGACACTTTGACTTTTCCCCCATCGGGGCTCTCCCCGGAGTCCTGGGACGAGCCAGAGCCGGAAAAGCTGTCGGTGGTGGCATCCTATGGCACCGTATCATTCCTGTCTGATGGGGCAGAGCACTGACAGATCTCTGATGTCTGGTGCCTGCACAGGTCTGGGAGGAGTCCGACTGCTCAGCACGACGGTTCATGGCCATTCCTTCCGGAGTTTGGGGAGACTGAAGGGCCCTGGCATGGCTTCTGATTCCAGGAAGGAGAAGATGGGGAGGGCAGGGTGTGTGCTTGTGTGTTTGTATGTTAAATATTACCTGAAGGCTGAAGGAAAGGCAATCGATACACTTTTTTGGTTAGGTGATTTCTACTTTTTCAGACAGTTTGTCTTTATGTGCTGCTGAGTGGAGTAGTGTAAGAAAACCCTGAGTTATTCTCTATAGCGGTGCTTTCTGGTGCTCTCCTTTCTATTTACCTCCATGAGGTACTTTAGTCTCCAAAGCTATTGAGAGAGAGGAAAGAAGCTTATCTTCCCAGTCTCAAGTGAAGGAAGGCGGGAGCTTATTTATTCTTCACTTTTGTTGTGGAGAGGGGAGAAGTTCTTCCTATGGTAATTCTCTGAAGATAATTTAACTGGTATCAAGCCACAAACTTGATAAGCTGTCACTGACACAGTGGGATGACCTGAATTTGTAATCACACAGCTTTATAAAAGCATGGTCAGTAGGTGTGGGTTTTCTTGAAATCAATACTTGATTGACTGCAGCCAGGTTACACACAGAGTGCATTTTATTTGGGCTCCCTTTTCGGATACATTTATGCAAGAATGTATGTGCTAATGTACAGGTAAGGGGGCTCTGTGAGAGCTGTAAGACACAGATTTACATGAATAGCATAAGTTATGAATGCTTATGAATTCCTAGGGGCATCCATTTCCTGTGGACTAGCACAGTTAAACTTACTTCATGTTCTCTGACTGACCATTTGCATGTGCCAGCAGACAGGGAAGGGACTGCTTTGACACAGTAGTGCTGCAGTGGACTGGGAGAGATGAGAGCCTATGTGGGGGGCTGGTAGGAGAAGTGGTCAGGATGAAGTGACATGGATATGCATCAGAGTAAAGCATAAATTAACTGAAGAATTGGGTAGAAGTAATGGATATATCCCACAGAGACAAAGGGTGAAAAATTACACAGCACTGAGGGGTGGGATGCTATCACAAAGTGGCTTGATCTCGATCACTAATTTTCACGCACATTTTAAGCATGCAGTCTGAACACAAAATGTCTCCTACCACTCCTCTTTGGTGTTTGTTACACTGTTTACTGACTGTTTACTGGCTGGTTACAAAATATGCAGTGCTAATCCATTAGCAGCACCCAGAAAAAAAATTATTTTATGTCCCTGCAAACCTTTCATCATGAGATCTTACAGCAAATTCCCAAGAACAATATGGTAAAGCTCAGAATGTCTAAGACAGGTGGGCTTTTTTGCCATCTCACATTGCAGGTAGAAGGTTGAGGTGCTGAGAGATGTTAAGTACCTGGATGAGGCTGCAGAGGCTTGAGCACAAGTCAGACCACTAACTCCCAGCTCTGACTTAGGTCAGCAAAATGAGAAGTCTGCTTCCCTGACATAATGGCTTGAAAGAGGAAGCAAGAAATCTGCTTTGACCAAATTTTATTCTTAGTTTTAAATTAGAGTGAGTAGATAATAGGAACATGAAGAAATTATTAATGAATGTGTGTATGGAGGGGCAGCAGTGAAAGAAGGTAGTCTAGGAAGAGGTGGTGGGATTAAACTGATGAGATGATTTTCTACTAGCTGTGACAACAAACTGCCCAACAAAAGCATAAAGGAAGCACATAATGGTGTGACTGGAATAGATACACACAGGGGCCAGTTCTAATCCTGCTGCCCTAAGTAATGAGAGTAACAAAAACTCGGCAGTGCAGATTTACAGAATTGACAAGCTGGTGGAGACTTGTTGCCTCCCAAGGCATCTAATACCACTTGCTCCTTAGGGCATTCCACCAGACAGCTCTGGGTTGCAGTGTCAGTCAGGGCATCACTGCCTCAGGGGTCTCTGCACACTTTGTCACACAGCCAGGATGTGCTCTCAGAAAAAGGCCTAGGCACTGACCCGGCTGGAGAAGTGCTTCACCAGATTGTACTGATGAGAAGATCCAGACTGGCCAACCAACTACTATGAGAAACAAGTAGGGTTTTTCCTGCCTCTGAGGAAGAATCCTTGCCTGTCACTTTCAATTAGCCAGATTATAGCTGTCATTGTGTTCTGCAGCTCATTAAATACCAGGAGTCTGCTTCAAATAGTATGGGCAAATCAAAGAGACAGTCTTGATAAGATTCTTTCTTTTAACCAGAAAAATGATTTCTCTTCTACTACGACACTTCACTGAATCAAGCCTTTGTTTCATCCAACCTCATTTTCCCCTGCATTACACCTTTCTACTAATATCCAAGGACTTTAGTGGTGCTGTTCTCAGGAAAGAAAGAAAAAAATAAAGTAAGATCAATAGATGGACAGGCATGCTGACCTCTCTTTCTTGCAGCCACGATGTTTGAGTACTGCATAGCAGTTATCATACAGGTTTTAGTTCAAATACAGTGTATGACAAAAACACCTTTCTTCCTTTCCATATTGGTCATATTTTTCTTGCTTTGCCGTTTCTGTAAAGGAAATACAGATTCCAACTTACTTAGATTGTGAACAATTCACTGTAAAGCACATGTTTATATACAAAAAGCACAGGAATAATTTGTAAATAAAAGACTTCCCTGTTTGAATTCTGTATTAAAGTCTTGCTTCAGCCATAACAACTCTTGGTAATGGATAAGTTACAACTACTCTTACTCTTCTTAAATATTTTATTATAGAAAGCCTTTGGGATCTTAATCAAGGGTGTAGATCCCATTGTAGTCAGCACAAATCCAGAACAAAAAGATGGAGAGTTCACAGCACACATATAAGGCCAGGCGGAATGGACAACAAATGGGCAAATATATGGAACCAATGAAATCATATTGATCTGTGTGCAATGTCCTGGTCTCAGCACCCTGGTGGCTTAGCCCTTTTCTTTTCTTTTCTTTTATCAGCACCATAGAAAAGCAGGGTTATTTAAGGTTGCTAGTGAAACCAGTTAATAAAAGCCTTGTGCATGCCTTTTCATTAAAGCAGGAAAAGCGGTGTCAGAGAAAACCTGGTGGTGTTAATTTCCCTAGCTGTTCAGAAAGTGGAGGCAGTGCAGGGTCATAGGAAGATCACCTCAAGGGACTGTCCATTTTGGTGGGGACAGGGATGGCGTTACTCAGAGCATGGGCACAGAAAAAGGCAGAAAGAAGAGAAAAAGGAGCCCAGAATCAAAATCGGGGAGGAAGGCTAAGTGGAAGCAGTTGGAGAGATGGAAGACAGACAGCATATGGCAATAATATTGCAGGGGATGGAAACAAAAAGCTGTGTTGTTTAATAGAGGGCAAAGAGCACAGAGGAGAGAGGTCAGGTGGGGCAGCACTGGATAGAAGCTCAACTCTCCCAGTACATTTGAATCTAAAGCAAAGAAAGGCACACAAGAAGATGTGTGCAAGGACTCTAACCACAGATGCTTCTACATTGCGTGAGATCCTGGGAGCAATATAGCTATGCCTATGTGGCATGCTCTCTCCCATGTATCTCTGTTATTAAATACAAACATACTGTTTACTCTCTTTCCCTTAGAAATACCAAGACACCCTGGGGAAATATAGTTAAGCTTTTTAAAAATCATCAGCATGCTGCTTGGTAATTTTATTCCCATCTAAATCCTGCTGTGTGGTTAAAGCTGAGCCACGTGCTTCCTGTTAAAGCAGAACACTGTGTCCCACCTTGAAAGACACATCACATCCAAGTCTCCACAAACTAATAGGTCTGAAGGGGAAGGAAATCTGAGACCTACATGACACTGGGCCACTTGTTTATCAGCCTTGCAAATGTGCAAATAAGATACATGCTTGTCAATAAAACATGTTTCAATCTGATTTTTTCCAGTGAAGAAAAATAAGACACACAGAAAAAGAAATGTATTTTTGGTGCCTGAATGTCTATCGGTCCATTTTCAAAATCTGCTTTTATTTATCCTCTGGTTTTCATTGATCTCTGGCAATAAACATGCCAGTTGAGACAACTTAGTTCTAACAGACAGTTTTTCTTCCCTCTGCCAGAAGTGATCTGGTTTCCTCTATGAGCCATGCTTAGGAGTCTTCAGTCAAGCTGAAATATATCTCAATTTAGTGGATTATAACCAAATTAAATACAGCTTTGCTCCAAGAGATTTATTATTTTTTAGGGTCTTCAAAATGAATTTTCATTCCGCTTCCCTCTAAAACACACAGGTTTATTGACAGCATGTGTCGTTGTCTAAAATCCAACATGTTTCTTACTGCACCTTATGAATCCCTTCTTTCATCTTTCTCGGCTGAACATCTCCCCACCTGCCTGCTCTCTCCTTTGTCTCCTGTTTCCAGACTCAAGCCTTCCTCCATCACCCTTTGCCATGGTCATCTTCGTGAGCCCAGATCTACATGTCCCCAGTGTGGGACAGAACCACTCTGAACACACCTGTGGGGCCCTTACCAGTGCCCCAGAAACTCCACAGCTGGACTTTGTGGGCTCCTAGGCTGCCTCTGGTTTGCTGCTGCTGCTGCTGAATCCCTTTTCCTAGGATGCTTTTCCCAGTTTATTTCCTCCTGAGCCTCCCTGTGCACATTTGGGTATTTTTTTCCTGACAGAAAGCATCTCAGAGGCAGCTCTCATTCAACCTGAGGAGCTGAAAATCCCTTTTACAGCACAAGAATTAATTCAGTAGGAAATCCCAAGGAGCAACCACTTAAAACATTTAATTAAGGAAAAGTGCTTCTCTTACCTTAGATTTCATGCATTCATACACCCCAAACACACAGCCAGGGGCTGAAATGCCTTGACAGGGGCATGCCATATTTGTATTGTCAATACTGGCACTTTTCATGTGAAATAGTGGGAGCAGTGAGACTACTTAGTCACACTTCTCTATTTGCATACCAACACTTCTGAGTTTTCACACAAGGACTTCTGAATTTCCCCTGTGACTAAGGCACGTGGAGCACAGGTACAATGCCAGAGAGGAAGTGCATGTCAAGGATACATTTGTACCTGTGTGTGCTCCATTTGGATGCTTTTCTCACCTGCAATGAAGGCTCCTAGCCCATTTAAACTGGGAGGATTGCAGATTCATGGTTCAAACAGACTCGAGTGACGAGGGGTGACTTGAACCTTGATTGAGCTTCAGTGAATCGAGAGTTAGTTGAAAGTAATTAAGTATGACTTAGTCTTTACCTCATTGGAGCCAGTATCTTGAACCACAAAAGGGATAAGGACTTGTAGAGAAGTGATTCCATTTCAAGCTCTGCTGCCATTATTGTCTGGTTGGTTAATATTATTTACAGCATAAACTAAATTTATTTCACTTGGTAATGGTGAAGCAATGCATTTATAAATAATGCTCAACACCTTATGTAAAAATATTTAACACTGAAAAAAAAATAGCATGAAATTTTACCTTTTCTGAAACTCAACTTCCTGTCATAACAGAAATTCAGTTTTAACATTGTGGTGAAGCCCCAGCAAGCAAAGCAGTACGACTGTTATTAACAGGTTAGGGAAACCTTCCTATGGCACCGTTTCACTTTTAAGTGGGGAACACCTTCTACTCAGAACTAAACTGTCTGCTTCTGGTTATTTGACACCAGTAATCTAAATATCCTTTGATGGGGCCTAATGGGGCTTTTTCTATGCAAATTCTCACGGCTTGAGTAAGAAAGTGAAAGTGATTTATAGTACACGCAGCCAAGGTGCATTGAGTATCCAGAGTCTCTGGGGCACGTTAGATCCCAAAGTCCTGGCAGAGCCAGGCATGGAAAAGGGTCCCTCACCTCTTGGCTAGTGGGGCCAATGATCAGGATTCCCCAATCCTGGCCTCATGGTGAGCAGTGGAAGGGCTGCTGCTCACAAGCAAGAGGAGGAGGAGGACATGGGACCAGACGGCGGTTGTTTAGTTTGGCCGTCCTCACCTCCCGCAGCAGCCAACCTCGCTGCCAGCATCCAGTCGTTCCCACAGTAAGCCTGGTCTTAGGCTGGGATGCTTGCATTCAGTTATTAATTTGGATGTAGATGAAGTTTTCCTGAGAAGCTCGAGCCACGGCACGGGAAGCACATATTTCAGCTTTCAGCCGGGGCCAGAGTGAAGCAGGATTTCTCCGGCAGGAGCAAGAAGGCAGGGGTTTTGCCTCGGGCCTGTCTCCTGACTGGATGGTGAGGGCTGGTGGCAAGGGGAGGTGGGCTCTTCACAGAAACCCGTAGGAATCTCCTCGTGGAAAGCCTTCGGCTACCTAAGACACTGGGCGTGGGCCAGGTACTCTGGAAGTGAAAACAGCTACTTAACAGTTTCACAGCCTTCTCTATGTTCATTTGTAAAGCACTTGGTGAGAGGTGAGTTAACATTAACCCCCTCCACAGACAACAGAACCGGGCAGATGTGTCTAAAAGCACCTGGCAAATTAATGACAAAAATATGAAGAGCGGCAGAGGCCTCTCATTCACAGACAATGTTTGGGAAAAAAAAAAAAAAAAGAAGAAGAAAAAAACCGGAAAAAAGAATATTAAATACATGAAAGGTAACAAAAGCACATCTGTCTGTAAAATTGTTTTCATAGGATCACTGAACTGTGACTGCAGCTGCTGTTGTTTAAGTCTGTGAGCAGACACTGGCTTTGCCATGAGGTCTCCTGCCCTGAGGAACCATATCAGAGTCATTAGGGCAGAAGGGAAGATGGCTTAGATGCTGACAACCTGACTTCATTTCTTATTGCAGGGTGACATAAACCTTCAGAGGTCTGTATCAGTTAGATCACGACATGTTAATGATGTGGTAAGTCACCACATCTGCATTTTGTCTAAGAGATGTAGAAGTCAAATCAGCGCTCTGCTTTATTGTTCCTTGAAGAAAAACAAGAGTATTTTGATCTGTTTCAAAAATGGAGTATCAAACCCACTGTTTTTATAAAAAATAACGAATAGACTTATGTCCTTGCTCAACGCCGCGTAACACACAGCATGTAATGCACGCACAGAGCGAAAAGCTCTACAAATAGTGCAGCAGCCAAACAAATGCAAAGTAACATCAGCAATGGCTCTGAGGGAAATGCTTGTCAGAATCACTCCTAGAAAAAGAGTCTGTGGCTGCTCTGCTCTTTTTATTACCAGAGAAGAGTTCGATGGCAGTAGAGTGAACCACGGTTTTATTTGTTGCGTAGTTCCCCTGTGGTACGGCCTTATGTCATTAATTCACGAGTGGGGATTCCCCGCTGCTCAACCTAACTGCGCCCTTGCAGCAGCAGAAGCACTCCTGGAGAACCGAAGGGACAACTTCGTTAGCTCAGCCAGCAGAGGGAACTGCTAATCAGCACTAATTGCTCACTCAGGGCTAACAGATATCCTACCAAGCTCAGTAAAAACCTAGTAAGCCATGGCACTTCACACTTCCTATGCTGTGTCAGAGTGCAGATGACCCGGCAGATTCCAGCGCCGTGATCTCCCTCCGGACACTCCTCCAGGCCCTCATTTCCCCTCCCTTTGACCTTACGGCTTTCTCCCGGAAGGAGGGCGAGCTCCCAAGCGGTTTTGGCACAATGGCATTTCTGTCTCTTTCTGGTCAATTGAGTGCTCAGATAAATTAAAATCCTGCCTGAAACACACAATTTTTTCCCCCACTACATGTCCTCTCATTCTCCCCTAGTTCTGCTCTTGTCCCAGATATTTTCTGCCAAGCAGCAACTGTAGAAAGCAAGGGTTAAATCGGGTACCTCATATTTAGCCTCAACTTAGCAAAGTCAGAGGCAGGTTTGACCCTCATTGACTTGGCTTCACAACTAGGCTGTGATCTTGTACCACAGTGCCAGAGCCACCATGCCACAGCCAGTGCCTGGGCAAGTACTGCTCCTCCAGAGTATCCCTTGTAATTCCTTGCAGGTTTCCACAGAGGAAACACACAAAAGCTGCAAAACACTCTTTGCTTGATAGTAGTTACTTCAAAAGCTCTGTGGTTATCAACAGCTAGTCAAGGTATGGCTCAGTTTCATCCTCATCCCTGCCTCACTCAGGCTGAGCCAGTGTGCTTCATGTCTTCCAACATGAAGCACTTCCCAGTGATAATCAATTTGCTTCCAAGAGGACAAACAAAAGCAATCCCTTATGCCATTTGTTACAGCAGTCCAACTGGGTTTATTTGGTACTAATCCTGGTCTTTTATTTCTCCAAACTAGATAAAATAAAAGGTGCTTGCAATGCCTCCTCCCTGCCAATAGCTCTCATTCCAGCAGGAGCAACACCACCAGCACAGCTGCACAAGATAGAGTGGGAAATGAAAAGTTCTCCATCAAATGTAAGCACTCCAAAGGGGATCTGTTGGATTGAGAACAAAGAAGGCATGCAGCAAAAACCTCCTTAAGCAACTTCTGATGATCTTACATCTTGGAGGACATCAAGCAGTGAGAGGAGCCAAAGGCAGCTCCCTCTTATACCCATCATCTGTGGGCCACCAACATCCTTTTCATGACCAGCAAAGAGCCAGAGCACAGCCTGTCAGCTACACCTCTGCTGCAGAGGCCATATAGAAACCCATATGGCACCTCCCTGACACCTTATTTCCTGCACCCCAAACATCCTAAGGAAAGGCTTGGGTAGTTGAAGACCTGGCCTGCTGAATTCACATAAAATCAGCAGGGGAGTCTCGTTTGCAGGAATACAATGAATTAAACTGGATAAGGTCCAGGGCTCAAGTTACACTAATTATGGGTTTAAAATTAATGTAACACTAAACACCAGCTTCCTTCCAGCCTGAGAAAGATGCCTTAGAAGGGTGTTATGTCTAATTTCTTCTTTTACAACCTTGAGAGGAAGGTGCTTTTACCATGTGAAATTAATTGCTTAGGTGCCCTCCCTGGGCTCTCACATGGAAATAGGAGCTTTTGAAAAAATGAAGGAGTGAAAAGACAACAGCTGTAAGATGAAACCCATGATAGAATAAAGGAAGTACCTTACTGAATTAATTTTACTTTTCCCTGTAATACATCCCTGGTTGGCATCCCTGCTTAACTCTTCCTTTTCCATTGCAATTTATTTTTCAAAAACCTCAAAACTTTTCCAGCCTGGATTATTTTTCTCTTTTTCTCATGTTTAAAACAAAACTAGTTAAGACACACAAAAAGCTGTACAAGCTCAGGACAAATCTCACCCAGCCTACCCCCATCTTGCATTGTCCAAGGGAGTCTGCCTCTCTCTTTTCTGGGATACCTGTGGGGCACAGAGCCATCCTCTTCCTCCTCCTCCAGGTACCCTTTGTCCAAACATGGCTGTCAGCAGCTAAGCAGTAGCCTTGCCTGTGGATGACAGCTTGGGAGGATAAGCAAAGCCACCCATACAGCATTGCAGCTGGAGAAAAATTCTTTAGGAGACCACATGCTCAAAAAAGGGTTTCTGGGAACACCTTCAACTGCAGTCTGGTGATACACTTCCTAGCCATCATGTGGCAAAGTGCATGTGCCTTCCTCTCCTACCTGGCCTGGCATGCAGGACCCTCTCCATCTATCTCATGGCCTTTTTGGAAGGTCATGGAGGGGAGACATAACCATCACTGCTCACCGATCTTTAAAAGTTCTGTACCTTGTGCACAGCCATAACACTCGGGAAATCAACTCCCATTGGGACTGGCTCACAGCTCTTGATAACCCAGAGCAGTTATCCTAGAACAGGGATTTTCAACATGTGCATGCACTGCCATTCTTACTTTTTGCAGAGCCTCGTGCTTCCTGCATTTTCAATGCTGTGTTTCCAATTCCCCATGTGCTGGACTGCATCTGAAGGAAGACTCATTCCAGACATCCAGCTCTTTGGGCAACTTGGAGCAGCTGCAACTTTATAAAGAAAAATAATTATGTGTAAGAAACTATTTACTTTTCTCTTTGCTGGCTCAGCAAGCTCCTTAGTAAGGTGGGAACAGGGGTCAGCCACTTAGTATTTTGAGTTTGACCAACTTGGCCTGAAAACAGCACCACTGTTGATGTCTTAGAAGTCACTGGTTCTCCATGGGGCACTACTTAGAAATCAGAAAACATCTGGCTGTCTTGCAAGTATTTTCTTATTAAAAAAATCCCAAACCAATAATGAGATAAAGCCTCCTCATTCTGTGAGTAGACTTCCCCAAACTGAATAAAATCAGGTCATTTCTTCCAGCTCTGCACTAACTGTAAACACCCCTTGCTCCCCCACTGCCACATTTTCAATGTGTTGTGAGCCCAGGAATACGTCCTTGATAGAAAGTCAAGCAGTCTGATGCCCATCAGTTCTGGGGGAAGGGGAGTGGGGAATCACTCCCTTCCATCCCAGACACTGGGATGTCTACAGCTCCAAACAGCTGCAGTAGACAGGTGGGAACAGGACAGCAGGTTTGATCAGAGGAAGTGACAAATTCCAGAGCCAAGAGGGAAAGAGCTCTGAGCGGCTTAACTCAGGCAAAATAGTTAAAACATTTAATTTTTGTACTTGTTGGTGCTATTTCAGTGCCTCCGTCTGTAACATCTGGTTGCCTTAGATACATGAGGTAACTACGGCAACTACTTATTACAGGGAGAGGGATAAGAAATAGATCAACATGACTGAATTTGGCAGGCTCAAAAATAGCTTTTCTGTAAAGCAGAGGCAGGTGCAGAGGGTACAACAGCACCATGGGGCAATGAAAGGCAAAGGTGGCCACAGCAGGACAACACCCTGGCATTACGCTGCTTAAGCATCTGGATGCATTCATTACCTCTTTGGATCTCCTTGCAGCAGGATTACTGGCCAGAGTACCAAAATACTTGAGATGCTCAAGGGGGCTGCCCAGTATTTGTATTGGAGCTATCTTCACTTTAAATGATCCCATCCCCACCAGCCTACCCTCCCCAAACCTCTCTCCCTCAAAAACAAGGAAGGTGTTGGGAAGTACTAGTTGTCCTCCATGGATTTCTAACTAAAGGAGAGATATATGAGGTAAAAAGCTGTAGTGATCAGAATCACTGTGACCCTGAACACACATCCTAAATATCAACACTTTAATGGCACAACTGACACCATGCCTTGGTGATGTAATGTACTGTAGTGAACAAAACAGATCATAAAATGATGCACAGTTCTTGTTAACTGATCATTTTAGTGCTTTTCAGAATAATTACTTAATCTGCTGGAAGGTGAGCAGCTTTCAGGCTGGGTTGTCTTCCCTGCAGAAAGTCATTAAAGTGCACTGAAACACCCCAGTGACCTCCTTGCTCCAGACAGTAGGGAGGAGTGGGTGTTCCCAGATTTGAAAGTGAACCATCCAAGACTGCCAGAAAGACATGTTTGTGCCTGAAATGTCTGTCTGACTTTTTTTTTCCCCCTTGGCTTGCAGGAAAAGCTGTGTTAATAAACCCTTAATAAAGGATTGCCTGAAAAGCTGGATCCGTGTGCTGTCTGAATATCTTTCACCAGGATTATTCCTGCACAGAAATTTTCCCTACATAGCTAGGACAAAGCCTTCATTTCATATTTGACTCAAAACTACAGACATGTACAGAAAGAAGCCAGCACCACTGCTTCATCCGATGCATTTCATTAAAAATACCTCTTAGATCAGAGTGTTACAATAGCCAACCAGCCCCGGTTCTGCAAATGAAAAGCATCATTCACTAATCCTGGCAACACTATATTCCAGACCACAAAGGGCACTGCCTTATAATATTGTTTACATATGAAATCCGAGTGTCTAAACCAGAAAGTCTCCACCTTTTCACCTCAGCAGGCTGCTTGAGGGAAGTCTGCACAAAGTTTTGCTTCCCTTAGGATGTTTTCCTCATTAAACAGGCTAGTTGGTAACTAACATAAGTTTGTATTTTTTCCCAGCAGATTGCCCTCTTGGAATTCTTTGCTATCTATCTTCAGAGATGAGAACTGGTTAGATGAACAGAAATGAGATTCAGTCTCAGTAAATGTAAAGTAATACACTCAGTAGGAGCAGTGAGAGCATTTTCAAGCACCTTAAGGGCTCTAAACTAACTACCTCAATTTCATAAAGTGACCCATGTGGCAATGCATAGCTCAGTGAAAGTCATTGCTTAACATGCAATCAGAAATGTTGACAATATATGAGAAGGCTTAAAGAATTGGCTGCAAGTTAAAAAAAAAAAAAAAAAAAAAAAAAAAAAAAAAAAAAAAAGACCATTTCAAATGACTGAGCACTGGGCAGACTGTGGTGTAATATTGTGTATTTACTGATTAAAATATTTCAGAAAAAGTATCACAAGGGTTCATAAAGAATAGGAAGTAAGAAACCTTTCCAATTAAAGAGCAATCTGAAGGGGTGAGACTGGATTCTTTAGGAAGCAGAAAACTAGGAGAGAGTGTGAGATCAAGCATGAAGAATGAGAAATTATCTGAAGATATAAAGATATTCCCTTCTCTGTAATAAAAAGAGAGTATATTCAGCAAATTAGAATATGGGAAGTGCAGTGTCAAGAAGGGAAACACTTTTACACAGTCCATACATTTTAAAATGCTGTGGAAATTGCTGTGAAAGCAGTCTGGGAGGTTACTGCCTGGATACCCTTTCCTATTTGGTACCTGCACTGCAAACACTGGAAGGACCATGTGCTGGCTCTCTGGTCACTCCCTCATCACTGGCTGAAACCCTAGCCTGAAAGAAACCTGAATGAAAGTGGCCACGTAGCAAGATGTATGAGGTCTGGCAGCTGGGAGCTGGGGCACACGCTCCACTCCACTTCATTATGGGGCTGAAAGCCAGCAACAGAGAGGGAGTAACAAGTATGTGATGAAACAGAGCTGCAGCTGCTGCCTCAGCAAATACAGGTCAGAGCTACAAAGCCTTAATCTAGGAGGAAGCGTGGATGTCAAAAACATAATCAGATTCAAGCAGGATTACAAGTTGTGTGGGTAACCAGAGCCCTAGAGTTCACCTAAATTAACTGGTAGAGAATTTATCTCTTTCTGTGTAGATGGAAATGGGACTAAGCAGAAAGACCTTCTGAAAACACAGTGACCTTCTCGGAAACTTTAGAAAAATTGCAAACTTTTTCCATCCAGCAGGCAACATAATTCCAGGACCTTTCAACAGCAGTGTTGCAATCTCACCTCTACAGTCTGCTGTTCAGACACTGTTAGCTGGGGGTGTTTGGAATGGGAGGGCGGGTAGAGGAATGGGGTCACAACACCACAGCTCGGCATAGAGGAGCAAGTCATTGTTTTGGGGGACGTGATCCACCAGAATACTGGTGCATCCCTGGATGCTAAACAGGGGTGTGAATGTTAAACAGTGAGCATCACTGTGTGTTAAATAGAAAACAGAGAAACAATCTAAAGTCAGACAGAAATTACTCAGAAGGCAAATAGCTTTTTACTTGTGGAGAAGTTCCCTTTCCAAGTCAAACCTATCTTTAGAGCTTTATTCCCTGTAAAACTGTTGGAGGTGAGGATTGCCTCACTGTCACCAAATTGCCTGTTAATGTTGCAGCCACTGAGGCAGCTGCAGAGGACTGGCAAGGGCAGGTTTCTTGCTGTGGGCAGGAGAGTAGAAGAGCTGTTAGCAAGCAGGTGCTTGTGGAAGGCACAAAAATATCAGGTGAGGAAACATCATGACATCTACTCAGAATGTAAAATACGGGCTTCAATTTTGTGAGGCCTTTCTAAGAGCAGTTCTTCCCACAAGTGCCATTATTTTTGTGTGGGCAAGTCACACAAACAACGCTTCTAGGTGCAGGACCCCTAATGATTCCAATGGAAAAGTTGTATTTGGGCTGCCAGCAGAATCCAGAAGTCAGTTCTATGTTGCACACAACATCTTGGTTACTTTGACAGCCTTAGGAGGGGATAAGCTGCTCTGATCAGACATGCCTTTTGGGAGGGAAAAGAGACCTTTCAAGTCTTGCTCTTTGCAGACACGCGTCTTTCTCACTGTCAGTCTGAAAAGTCACATTGATTCTTTTCTCCGTAGCAAAAGCACAATTACTTAATTTGTAGCCATTGGAGCCTATGGCAAAAACTTTTGAGGAAAGAAGCCAAGATTTTCACAGCTGAATTGAAACCTAGAATGAGGACAGGTAGAAGAAGACCTAAGTCTACTCAAAATGGAGTGAACAAGGTCCACCCACCCTAATGGGATGAGGGTTTAAGCCCTCTCAGGGAGCAGGGCGAAGTAAGGCTCTACCCCCAAGATTAGGCTCTTTGTAGTGACATACAGAGTGGTTTGAACTCTACCCACCTTTGGTCATTCTGTGATATTTGGGACATTAAGCCCTGCTTTAGTCTACACAGGCAGAAGAGCAGCCTGGGCTTTGTGTGATGGGACCTGCACTTTATAGGACTGGGTTTTTGAGACTGGGTTGAACACAAAGAAACCAAACAGATTCCTCCATGGCCACTAAGATTCTAAGGCTCACTAGCCTCCTGTGAGACACCAAATGCTTCACCTCAAGTGAGGCAGGCAGTGGGAAAAGATGTTCAGCCAGAAAATCTTTCTGGCACTTGTGTCTTTAAATCCCAATGCATATAAGTTTGGGGAAAACAGAGAAAAAATTCTTTCAGAATTTATGCTTTTTCTTTAGAGTTGTATATCATGCCTTTCCTATATACTATTAATATTACTTATCAGCATTGCAATACAACGTACACACTTTAACCAACAATGTAATGCTTCTGCTTTGTTAAAAGCAAACCTAAATCTCTTTTTGTGTGATTTTTGATAAAGTTTGAATCTGTCCACAAATATTCTACTATTTTTTTAACAGTGTGTGATTGCTACTAGTGCAATGAAAGACTATCAGGATATTACTAGGCTGCCAATATTTGCATTTGTAGTAGTTGTGTTACATTTCCATGCCTTTTTTTTTTTTTGGCTGCAATATGTAGTCCTTGTTCATAGATTTACAGTCTTATATGAATGTTTTCCATTTCAGTATATATATATATATATATATGTGTATATATATATATATAAATATATATATATATATGTTCTTCGCATGTAAGCTAGATTTTAGCCATACATCATGTTGTACAGAAATGGCAATGGGATAAAAACCACACAAATGTATTCCATCTTTAAAATCCAAAGTGTCATCATTCAGACTCAAAAGTGCAGAGGTTATAGTAGTTATAAAAAGAATAATTTTCTTTCTGCTGAGTTTATTAAGCAGAATGCAGTTCTCACTTCAGGAAAGTAGGCCTGAGTTAGACTCAGCTGGAAAAAAAATACTTCCATACAGTAATTTTCAATAGAGTATATTTTAAGGGAACTTCTTCTCTATTAAGAAAGGGGTATTTTTTTTTCTTTCAGAATTTCTACTCTCAAAGGCAGCTCAGAAATGAGAAGACTTCTAGGAAACAATTTCAAAGGGAGGCAACTCTTGTCCCAGTACAACAAGAGTCAGATAAAAAAGCTTTAATTCTAGTACAAAACAGTCTTTGACTTCAAAGGTTTAATTTCTAGCTGGCACAGGACCAATAAAACCAATAATTTCCCCTTTAGATTTTGTTTTCTACTAATTGAATGTCTGTTCTTGTAAAGCACGTTAGTGAGTGGAACACTGTGCTGGCTGCAGCCCAGCTGAGCTCCTGAGTTTATCCGTTTGGTAAAATACAGAATTATGTGCATTGTGTGCATGGAGCCCAAGGTCCCGCTGACTTTGTCAGCTGATAAGATCTCATTTTAAGACCATCAGCATCTGTTCATAAGTTATTATTCCTTCCATTCAGATTTCAGTTATGTTATTTGTTGTGGCTGTTTATCCTCGTTGGCTAAGGATTTCAAAGCAGCTTCGGGGATTTAGATACATTTTCTACTTTGAGTCCATATTTACATTTCCTTGAAGAACCTCGGTCACTCTATTTGTAGACCTTTGTTAAGCTCTGTGACAGCAATCCTGTGGGCTTTGGGCACAATGTTTATACATTTCACTTAAGGATTGGTCAGTGGGTGACACAGGTTAAAATAGGTATTTGAAGAGCACAGGAACAATATATTCTCTTTCTATACAGTGGTCTGAAAATGAGACTACAGGCTTGAACCATGGCAGTGGTGTCCTAATTTAGACAGCAGGAAGAATTACTTAGCCATAGAGGAAGTGACACATAGGACTATGTTGCCACAGGACGCTCCAGTGTTTCCATCTTCAAAAGCAGTGTGGCCAGCAGGTCAAGGGAGGTGATTCTGTCCCTCTGCTCCACCCTGGTGAGACCCCTACTGGAGTGGGGCATCCATCTTTGGGGTCCCCAGCAGGAGGGAAGGACACTGACCTGTTGGAGCAAGTCCAGAGGAGACCACCAAGATGACCAGAGGGCTGGAGCACCTTTCCTCTGAGGAAAGGCTGAGAGAGTTAGGGTTATTCAGTCTGGAGAAGAGAAGGCTTCGGGGTGACCCAGTTGTGGCCTTCCAGTACCTAATGGAGCCTACAAGAAAAATAGAGAGGGACTTTTTACAAGAGTGTGTAGTGCCAGGACAAGGGAGAATGGATTTAAACAGAGAGTAGGTTTAGGTTAGATATTAGGAAAAGGATCTTCACTGTGAGAGTGGTGAGACATTGGAACAGATTTCTTAGACAAATTGTGGATGTTCCATCTCTGGAAGTGTTCCAGGCCGGGTTGCGTGACCCTCTGAGCAACCTGGTCTAGTGGAAGGTGTCCCTGTCTGTGGCAGGGGCGTTGAAACTAGGTGACCTTTAAGGGCCCTTCCAACCCAAGCTGTTCTCTGGTTCTGTGACTTTAAGGGTAGGTTATATGGTATTTTATGTACCGCCGTGTCTCCTGCCAGGCTGGCTCTTCAAGACCCCACTGGCCCTGTGGCTGTAGTTTCGTGAGCCCGCAGGTAAAGCGCTGCCCAGGGCTGAGGCGAGGACCGCTGAGGGCACCGAGCGCAGAGAAGGCCTGCCAGGAGCTCAGGGCTGTCGGCCGGGCTCCGCTGGCTGCGCCTCGCTTCGCTGGCCGGGCAGCAAGCAGCTTTCCTCCCTGACTGCTGGGAGAAGCCGTGCCCGGGAGAAACAGCAGCTTTAGGACAGAGGGGCTGGCTGCCAAGCGCGCCTTCCCCTCGGCCCCGCTCCGGCCGCCGCCGCCTCCTGAGGGCACGGCTGCCCTGCGGCGCCCCCGCGCGGCCCCGCGGGACACGGCGGGACGGGGCCGGCAGCGCTCCCGAGGGGCCGCCCGGGTGCGCCCGGCCTTGCGCACGGCGCTGGGCGCAGGCCGACACAAACAGATAGACACAGACACACACAGAGATGCCAGAGGTGTCACATGCACCTACCCGACGGCAAAAAGCGATCTGCCTTGTTTTTCCATGCAGCGCTGTCAGGTTAAAAGCATCCGCTCGGATCTCGCGTTCAAGTTGTCACGCACATGACACCGGTTCCCTTCAGGAGAGCCAGCCTCCACAAAGGCATTCTTCGTGCACGCTAGTGGCAGGGGACACACACCACAGCGGGAATTCTAAGTTTCCATTTTGATCACATTGCTCAAACATGAGAATGAGTCACCCACCGTACTGAAAACCATGACCTTTGTATTTACACCGAAAAAGGAATGATAAGCTTAGGAAAGGGAAAGAAAACTAGAGAGATAGAAAAAAACCCCAAACCCATAACACACCCAAACCCAGTCATATCTTTGCTCTTTGAAACAGTCGGCTGATGTTATTCACAGGCAAGGTAAAGAAGTTGTAGCTATATCTGTGTTTGTTTAGTGTATCTGCCTGAACTCCAAGGGAATCATATCAGCAGCTCTGCAGTCCCTACTGCAGGCATATTCTGGTCACCGTAAAGCAGGGCAAAGCTTTTTGTGTCCATTCATCCAGTAGAGGAATCATGTGATATTTTACTTAGATATTTTAGATATTTACTTTGATATTTTACTTAGAAATAGAGTCCATCTTTAATACAGAGTGATTCTGCCCCTCAGCCATCCTCAGCAACACAAAATTATCCTTGCAAGAGAAAAAAAAATGCTGGCATGGAAGAGTTGTTACTGCCAAAGTAAACAAAACAAGAAGATACAAGGGGAAACAAGACTTATAAGACTTTTAACAATTATTAATGAGAATTCTTGAGTGTGTTTTTCCACCTCCTCAATCAGAACAAAAAAAAGTACAAAACTGATTTCTAGTATTTTTCATCAACAAACCACCAGCTGTAGCATTTCCTACAGAGCAGACAGGAGTGTAGTGCGATGGACCCTAATGGGAGCTGTCAAAGAACATGACTTTGAAGAGAACAAATCGAAAGGGTATCAATATTGAAATATAGTAGGCCAGCCTGACTGAGAAAACCCAAGAATTTAAGTGAATGTTTTAAATGCCTCTGTCATACTTGGAGCATCCCTTCAGACAAAGTGGACAAAATCCTGGCAATGATTGTTTTGTGTAAGTGAAGACAATGAACTGGACGGGTTTTTAACGTGTCCCTGAAGTGTGGCCCATCCAGCAGACAGGTTGGATCTACAGGGTGTGGATGAAAAGAATAGGGGTTGCAGGAAACATTTATGAGCAGCCTGCTGAGAGAATCATTAGAGCTGCTTGCATCCATCTCATTCTCCAATACATTCAAAGAGTGTTCTCAGAAGAAAATTTGGCTGTGCACCAGTGGGCAGCTGCATTTTTAAGTGGAAGCCCCTGTTAAATTGAAATTTTCTGTGTTATAGCATGAGCGCTACCATCTGTTGTCTAGCTCATTTATGACCAGCTAAGCTTGCAAAAAACCCAACAAGGAACTGAAATGATGCAAAAGGCAAACCTCTCTGGGGAAACTGTTTTTTGTTTCCCACAGAGAGCAAGAACTTTTGTGCTTGAGTGGTGCCTACAACACTAAAAGTGAGATAGATGAATGATAGAACTAAACAAAGCCAGAGAGAATAAAGAAAGTAAGCTGCTTCTTAAAGATATGTAATTGAGAACTGTAATGGCAGGCCTGCATGCTAAAAAACACCTTCTAAATACTCATTTGAGGTGCTTCAAATAATTGAGACTTTGTATAAACGGTCTTCCAGTATAATCCAGTGACGATCAACAGGAACAGTCTATTGATACAGTGGTTTCTGCATTTGAAATGGTTTGTCCTCATGTGCTGCTTATGGCAAATTCAGTTCATTTTGTATTCACTGATTTATTTTGAGAGAGACACACGCAGGCCTGATTTCATCTGATGGAAACCCTGGATGAGTTGCCAGTTGCTTCTTCCCCTGCAGGACAGAGGAGACTGAGGTCTCATTGATAACACCTGGTACTGGACATCAGGAATGACAAAGCCTTCAGGATAATGCTGGCCATGCTGCCATTTCCAGCAGCAGCAAGTTGCTGTCTTCTCCCCACATCTCTACAGGGCAATGGGAAGAGGGAACACATCTTTCAGTCTCTGCTCCTCACACCAGCTCCTGCCTTTGCCTCTCATCCTCCTCTTCTTACAGGTGGGAAATCCGAAGGCCCATTCCTAGGCATGAGAAAAAGTTTATTGACCTATAACCAGACAAATGCACAACAGTGGGGAACTTGATGAAATATTAGGTTTTTCTATGATTTTAGAAACCAGCTAAGGAAATAGCTCTATTAGGGAAAAAAAAAAAAAACAAACACCAAAAAACGGCAACAGCTTCCAAGCTTTTGATGGAAAATAGAAAAGGTGGAAGAGGAAGAAGGATTATAGTCTATGTAAAAGAGTGATTTGAGGACACGGGTAAGAGGACAGATCAGCTGGGTGTCTTTGGGTCAAAATCAGAGAAATCACGATCAAGGAAGTGCTTGTGGTAGGTGTCTGCTGTAGAAGAACCTGATGTGGAAACAGACAAAATCTTCTTCAAACAATTGAAGACTGACAGTGGCAACCTTGGCTGCACTGGTAAGATTATCCTAAGGTGTGTGAAGAAGGTCAGTAGCAGAGTAAAGCCCCAGACCTTCATAAGAGCAGAGTTCACCTTGCACAGGGAGCTGTCAAGAGGTATCCCAGAAGTCTGCTTTGAAAGCCACAGGTGTTCAGAAGCACTGGGAAACTTTCGGACAGCATTCTCCATGCACAAGAGCAGTTCATCCACCTAAGGAGGCACAGGAAGAAACCGGCCTGGTTAAACAGTGAGATACTGAAAGAACTCAGATGCAAAAAAAGGAACATGAGAGTGATGGAAAAAGGAACACGCTTCCAAAGCAGAATACAGAAATACCACTCAGGCATGCAGAGATGCAGAGGGAAAGGTTAAAGTCCAGCTGTAGCCTGAGCTGGCAAAAGACGTCAAGAATAGCAAGAAAGTACTAACATTGTGTATTGTGTGTTAGCAAGCAGGACAAGGAAAAGGTAGGTCCACTGTTCAGTGGGGTTGGCCAGTTAATTACAAATGACAGAGGGAGACCTGAAGATTTTCCTTTATGGCTTCTTTGTCTACATCTTCATGAGGAAGGTAATGCTTCCTATCTCCATGGAATCAATGATGAAGCAAATAACAAACTGCTGACAGTGGGAGAGGGCTGAGTTTGCTGAGATGTGTGTTGGCTTCTCCCACTTGCCTTCTTCTTCATGCCCAGAAATAGCTTCCACGAGAGTCCACTCCATAATTTTTCAAGGTACTCAAGTGAGGTTGACTCATCTGTAATTTCCCAAATCTTTTTTTCCCCCGTTTTTGTAGGTGTGTGTAATATTTGTCCTTTTCCAGTCAGCGGGGACTTCCCTCAAACTCCATGACCTGTCAAAGATGTTGCAGTGTGCCTCTGCAATAATGTTGGCAAGCCTTCCCAGCAGCCTTGGATGCCTTCTGCCAAGTCCCACTGACTTATATATGTCCCACTTGTACAGGTGGTCCCAAACACTCCTGAGCTCCTTTGCTCTCCTTGGAAACCTTTCCAACTTTCCTGTGAAGCTGAAATAAGAGTAATTTCATGTACAACCATCTGCGTATATTATAAAGAAATGTGAGACCACCAATAGAAACATGATGGAACGGACCTGTCAACTTTGATGCAAGTAAAAACTGCTGCAATACCCAGGGACCAACCAAGTGGTGAGACATGCTAAGAAATTAACCAGAAGAGCTGTGGTAATCCTCAGCCAAAACAAAGAAACGATAAGCCAACTACCCATAAGAAGAAGAATAAATAAGCAGTGTTAAAAGACATCCGATCGGACACTTGGGCATCCTGACCTACTGCAACAGGGTTCCTTAATGTTACGTGGTCACTGCCTTGTTCAAAAGCTAGACAGAATTATAATAAATCATTTTTTCACAAAGTTCACGCTTATGAATGCTCGCATTTTACAACACAACAGATGTTCAACCATGTGACAAGTCAGCTGGAAGGCCTGAAGGCAATACCGGAGCAACACTTGCTGCAGAGACAACACAACCATCTTGGAGGCCACAATCAACCTGGATGCCTGGCAGAAGGAAAAACCAAGCAACCACACTATCAAAGTGAGAGAACCAGGGGTATATGCTGCAGTCTGCCAAAGGTGCTGCAGAAGTGAATTCTGCAGTCATGGCAGATTATTTTTACAGGGGCACCTGCTGCCTAATGTGCATGGAGGTATCTGATAAAATGAGAGCTCTATTAAATACCTGATAAGCACAAAGACATCTTTCAGCAGGGTTCTGTTTTATAATAGACACAGGAGTATAATTGCTCAGATAGCATCAACATGATAAAAAGGAGGAAACCTGAATGGACAGGCAGAAATGACATTTTAGTGGCGCTATTCCCAGGTAGCACATACAGGTGCTGTAAGCCTTGCAAAGTAACTTCCAGTTTCTGTGTGAACATGTAGCAAAGTACACAGGGTAACAGCCGTTACTGTCTATATTGATCTTCAATGCCATGTTCTGTTCCATGGGGATAAGAAGGGCTGCTCCAGTGTCCTTGTTTTCCCATGGCTATATGCAGAATTACTCCTGTCCTGCCAGGTCTGAAAGTGCCTGACTTTCAAGAATACCGAGTATATTCACCAAGGACAATACATGTGACTCCTCAAACAAAAAGTCTTGTAAAAATGCATGCTGCACAGGAGGAAACCTCAGGAATGAGTTGGAATCAGTGCCTACTTCTCAGCAGTAAAGCATTACCACATCAGGTCTATGAGAGTGCCTGGCTCAGTGCAGGTGCATTGCAGAACACACTGCGGAGGGTAAGCATTTCTTGTTAAAACAATTCAACAATTAAAAATGTTACAAAAGCCTTATTGGGAATGTAATTATACTCACATTTTGCTCTTTTTTCTTTTCCTTTAAACAGGCACAGGCATATGATAATGTATTTTATTTTCCCTATTTATTCAAATAAAACATTCACCTTTTCTCAAATAGATATTTCAGATTTTTATTATCATTAATTATGTGTATTACAATAGCAGCCAGAAGCCAAATTAGTGCCCAATGCACAGGTCCCTGTTGTACAAATAGATGCTAAAACCCACTCCCAGCTCCAAACTCATGACAAATGAAATCATGAGGATAAAGAAGTCCGTTTGGGATCCTTGTCTAAGGAGTCAGCCAGAGACCCAGGGAACGTGCAGCATTGCTAATGGCTGTGATATTGTTCTTTCACTTTGGAATAGACTCTGGAGGAAGAAAAAGAATTGGGTCTGTTGGTACATGATGTTTCTCATACAGGACTCATTTCTTAATGCTTGCTGATGATCCTAGTTTCAATAATTGCTAAGTAGGAACCTGAAATTCAACAAGTGAAAAATGTGTCCTCATTGAGGACACACAGTAAATTCCCATTGTCTCCCTTCAAACCAGGATTCTGAGCTGCTCTCTGGTGGCAGTTACAAACCAAGGGAAGAAAGAAGCTGCAGAAGAAGAAGACAGACCTGGGTAATTTGCCCAGAGATGAGTGCAAGAATTCAGTCCTGCCTGCCCTGTAAATGGGCTGTGGTCGGATGATTTCCAGCAGAACTGATGTCTTGGAGAATGCTTTCCAGCAAAAAGCAACTGAAAAAATTAGGATGAAATGGGAAAATATCTATACCACCTTGCCTGAAGGTGATGGTGGTTCTGCTTCCTTGTCCCTATTGTACCAGTGCCTAGGGAATACAGAACTAGTCCAGAAGAGACTAGAAAGAGGTTGTAAAAGATGCAGTAGGGAAGACAAAAGAACACTACAGACAAGAGAGCCTCAGTTACACATCTTCAGAGAGGCAGAGGTAGCTTGGACCATCACTGAATGGGACATTCTACCTGCCTGTCTGAGTCTAGGCTAGGGTGATCTAGTTTTTTGAAGGCCACATAGAGGTGGAAGTGAGACTGGTTGTTCATTTGCGCTTTCTGCCAGTCACCCAAGACAGAGTCTTGCACATTTTACATCCCAGATATATAAACTACGCAGAATTATTCTCTGGAGAGAAGGTGCCTAAGCCCATCTTTTTGTTGAGAAGCTCATCGTGACACAGTGATCACCTTGCCAGCTTTATAGGTGCTCTTTCGCCACAGAGAAGTACTACTGCCAACAGCAGCTATGCAGTGAATTCCTCAGCTTTAAACCTTCCTGGGGAGAAACCCTCCCAACCAGAGACCTTTTCCATGAGGGAAGCCAAAACTACACAAGGTAAGAGATCCCTTTGCTGTCTGGCAGGAAACAGAGTACTTGCCCTCCTGCAGGCTCCAGCTACAGATAAGATTCCTGCAGCACTTACACCTGCAGGAGAATGTCAGAAGTCAGGAAATCATTAAAAATGTTATCTTTTTCTTTTGGGAATTCCTTGAGACTCTGTTCCCTTCATCTTCCTCTGCACAGTGGCTGCTGGAGAAGGCTGCAGGATATTGGACATGAACCAAAGCCAGCTGAGTAACCAAGATTCCCTTCAAAATACAACTACTATTATTCTTTAATGCCAAACCTTTGGTCCCATTGCTCATCAGCTCTCAGTGTGACAGATGCTACACTCTGACTTCAGCTCATACAAGCCAAGTTCTGGAAATAGCTTCATGCTACCTACGTAAATCTCTGCCTAATAATGAAAATAGGAAAGGGAATAACAAAATTGTTTGGGCAGATAAAAGAACGAGTGTTTGACCTTGACCAAATTCTCCACCTTTGGGCAATCCCTCCCTCTCCAGTAACTCAGGAAATATCCACAGCTGGTTGTCACAGACCCCTTCTCCACCTGCTAGCAGCTCTTTGTCCTAAACTATGGTGATGTTTTTCCTGCAGCAGTGTACCAGGCACACATCACTCTCATCTCCAGAGGTTTGAACTCCTCTGGAGAGGTGCAGTAAGGCAGAGGTGAATCAGGGTCACTATAAATGCTCTTTGCTCGAGATTAATCTGATATGCTTTTAAGGCATATCAGCTCTATTTTGCATGTTGTCATCTGCTTGTGGCAGCATTACACGCACCTATTTATATCCACAAGTCAATAAGGGGCATCCCAGGACCTTGGCTCTGGTGCTGATTTGGGACTGGAGCGTCTGCTTTCTTGGGGAAAGATGGGAAGGGATGACGCCACCTGCCACATCACCATAGGGAAGCAAAGGCTGCAGCAGCACCATGGCTTCTTTCCGCCTCCAAGACCCAGCAGAATGGGTACAGCTTAGTTGCAAGAAAGAAACCCTGAGGCAGAGCTCAGAGGCCTCCATGAGTCCAGTCCTTGGCCACATGGTCCCCTCTCCAGGAGCATCCTGCACACCTGGCCAGCAGTGCTCTCCTCACAGAGTTCCCAGGTCGATAGATCTCAGCCCCCTATTGCCACTTGCCAGGGAGAGGTGGCAGGGAATGGGGGGCAGGCAGGGAGGCCATCTCCCTGTGGGAGAGAGGAGAAAGCCCTGCTGTTGCTGCTTCTGCAACAGGGGCAGAACACCTGGCCTCACGTGTGCTACATCCCCATCGGCCACCTCCACCCAGAGCACCAGCACCACCGACACGTGCGCCATGAGGGTCCTTCCAGCTGTAAAATTTCCCAGGACACACCGGGGGCAGCAACAGTCTCCCAGTCTGTCGTGGCACCCAGGATTTTGGCAGCACGGCAGCAGCCCCACACCCCGTCGGGGGCTGTGTGCCGGTGCCCTGACCCACAGCGAGGACACAATGTCCCCTCAGTTCAACACCTTCTCTGAGAAATGTCCCAGCTTCCCCTCCTCCTGCACGGGCTGGGAGGCTTGTCCACCGCAGGAGGGGCCCCGCTCCTGGGCCAGGGCTCCACCAGGCCACCGTGGCCCCCCGCTCCCTGGGGCCGGGCGGGCGCCCTGCAGCTCTGCACACTTCTCCTTGTAGTGCTGGGCGTTGCCCGCAAAAGTCTCGCAGCGGCTGAGGTTCTCCTCCTGCACCGGGCTGCCCACGTTCTCCTCGCTCAGCCCCGACGCCGTTGCCCCCTCCTGAGAGTTCTGGCTAAGGTAGACAACAATGATGTCGCCCTTGAAATTCATTACTTGTCCACTTGAAATAAAGGTGGAGTTACTGTTTCCAGTCACATTTCCTAAGGAAGGAGGGGGGAGAAAAGAAGACACACATGATTAATATTTTCCCTCACAAGGTGGACACTTAGTGCAGTGAACTTAATCTGCTGTGATGGCTTTGTTCTTGTTCCATTATTTTTTCCCCTGTGACATGAGGATGCTCTTATAATCAATGCCTTCCACTAGACCTTTTCATTATTTCCATTTTCGTCTTCTCAGGACAGAGTCTGTCACACACAAGGAGCCTGTCTGGAAGGGTTGGAAACATTTTCCCTCTGAGCTGTGATCTCGGAAGCCAGAGAGAAGGTGACAATCTCATGTTCCTTGTGGTGCCTGATGCACAAAGCTGTGTTCAATCTGCCTCTGCCAGTGGTTTGTGAGGAAATGCTAATTATTTTTGATCATGAGATTTATTTTTTCTTAGAGTCCCAGAAATCGCATTGTTTGCCAAAGAGGCAATAAACCCTCAATCAATCCTACCATTTTGGTTAGATAGCAGGCTTACTGAATAAATACTGAAAGACTTAACATCAGATCGCACGGTCACACAGTGTCCAAACAACACAGAGCTTATACAATTATGTTCTATAGTCCAGATCCTCCATGTGGGTACACTGTGGCACTCACCTAGCCCCTGCACGGATTTAGCTGACGCCGTGGAAGAGACAGAGTCTGTATTATAGCAACTTAACAGAGTTATGGTTTCAGTCAGTCTGCCTGAGGTTAGAGATTTTTCAGTATAAATGCAATCTTTCTGCTATTCAAGGACTGGGCTGCTGACCTCAGTGACAGCAGGACCGGGGCTCTGGGAATTAATAAGCTTTCCTCAGAGCAGAAAGAAAATAACTGAGAGCAAACTTCCAACATCAAACTAACAAGGTTGCTAAAGTTTGAAAATGAAACAAACTGAAGAAACCAAGTAAACAAAATTTTCCTAGCCTGTGAACACCCTTACTAAGAAATATTTCTCCTGCTGTGCTTCACCTCATTATTACTTGCAAAACGATCTGACTTCTTTTAGATATTTTGTGCCTTTCTTCATTACATTCCTCAACACTTGGCACATTTCCATTTTCCTTGCAGATAAACATGGCCCAGCCCACAGAAATGCTGTTTTTCCAGGGGCCATGGGTGATGTTTGCACACCAGCACTGGGCACTGGTCTCCAGCTGTGTGGAGTCAGGATCTGTGCCTGCTCAGAGCTGAGTTTGGGCAGCACTCGAGCATCTCTCTAATAAGCTCCCCTTAAGCAATCTTATTTATTTCACCTAAACCACTGCATTGCTAGATCTTTGCTTTCTTTCCAAGTGCTGTTGATTAACATGAGATGTCCATAAGGGTTTTCTCTGCGGGAAATTTTCCCTGCTGGTTCTTTCCCCTGTGTTCAATTCAGTTTGGCTGTTTGCCATGAACAAAACTCTTGGGCATAATGGCAGTACAAAAATATCTGTTTGTCTTTAAACAGATTGCCTGTCACTTGCAAAAGGTGCTGTAAAGAACATTACCAGTGCTCAGCAAGAGACCAAAAATTTAAAAATGTATGTGACAGTGGGGAGGAAAAAAAAAGGCAGATTAACACATTTATAATGTTTAGCTGAATGTGGCTGGCAAACCTTCTGTGCTTTCTGAAGAGACCATGCTGAAACAAAAGGATATTTAAGGCCCCAAAGCACAGAAAATGGACACAAGAGCTTCCTACACTGTGCAAGAAAAGTGCTTCCAACCTGAAACGTAGAAGGGACACATTCAGAGCAAAGGCATTGTTCTCTGCAGTGTTTCAGCCTTTTGATCTCTTAGGACTATCTGATATTAATAACAAAGACAGATTAATTTTCGTGATAATTGTTCACTAAGAACTGGAACAATGCAGGCAAATGATTTTCTCTGAGACATATAATGGCCTCTAGGTGGTGAGAATTGTTTGTCACTGTCAAACCAGGCTGGTTTGGGATCTGGAAGTGAAAGGCTTTGCAAAACCAGTCCTAATTATGGGTCAGCTAAGCTTTCCTGCACTCATGTGTTATGCCGTAGCCCTGCACAGAACTTGAAGTGGGCCTGAACTGACCCACCCTTCATGTTCTGAAGGCTTGTGGGGTTTGAAGAACTGCCTGAAGGCTTACCTCCATCTCCAGTGGTGACCCCTGGAAAGGGGCACCTGTCCAGAGGTTCTTTGGTCCTCTAGGATTGTTTCACAAGAGGGACAGAGCTTACCAGTTCTGTTGTCATTTTGAGTGCTAGTGAACCAAGAACAAAACTTAAAGGAATTTCCAATGGTCTTTTTCTTCCCATTTTTCATCCACCCTCTTTTGTACCATTCTCTTTTAGCATAACTGTGTGCAAAGCCTGGCGGCTTCAGTTGCTTTGAAAAGCTTTACAGAAAGTTATTTCACGTACACATTTATTCCATCTGGGCATTTCACAAGGCCTAGCAAAGTGACAGACGCTGATGCACCCACACGTGCAGCCCCGGCGTAGCTGGGCTCCTTCACTGAGGAACCTATGGCTAAGCCCTGTCCTGGTCCTCATGCAACCAGGCGCTGCCAGGGGGGCATGGCCATTCTGTGGGCAGAAAAATTAGTCTGCCAGCAAGCCAGGTTACCCACAGATCAACCAACGCACGCTCTGATACTGCCCACAGTTCTGTCAGTATCTTCCTGCAGTCATGCGTAGAAACTGGCAAATAAGGAACACGGTATCTGTGCTCAGGTCTCACCAGATGGCACTATAGCATGTACATATCCAAAGGCACAGACACAATTAAAATCCCATATAAAGAATTATGCTGCAGATCTAAGATGGCACTTCCTAGCACAGTGCTTATATCCCAGCTCTCCCATTTGCTCTATTATTCCTCAATATTTTCTCTTTCTCTTTGTGTCATATTTAGAAAGAAAAGCAGTACCAAATATAACTTGACTTTCAGTTGTACCTCAAGAGTCCAACAATAACAAAAAAGATATAATCTGTTTACTCTTTACTCCTGCCGCATTTTGTACAGACCAGACAGTGAAACTGCGTCAAGATTTCAGGAAACTGAAGCAGCAGAAAGTTTCTGCTCTTCAGAAGATGAACACTACACACTTTCAGATTCCCACATGGAATGCAGGCTGAGAGAGGAAGGGCCTTCAAGTGTGTTGTTTTGGGGCTTTGGCAGGCTCACAAGAATGTCTCCGTAAGAAATTTTAAAGGCATGACATGGTTTTAAAGAAGGGCAACAGCTTACAACTGCTGTGGGTATTACAGTAATACTTGGATGTCCCACTCAACACTAAGGTCTCATTATGCTTGGCAGTGCACTGATACAAAAAAAAAATAGAGCATCCAACATGATGAGATTATAATCTAAAATGACTAATAACATAGGACAGGCAGATCGCAGACTTTTATACTGAAAAAAAGTCTGGAGAAGGGTTTCATCCAGAGAGGGCGCATAACTTCTCTTCTGCTGGTTTTGCTTCAGTGATTTTTTCCCTGTTTTCAGTTGACAATTTTGATATATTTACTCAATTAATAAATTGGTAGACAATTAGTAACCTAATCAGTGTTTCAGAGTTGTTTAGGGGACAAAGCATATATGTATGGAAAAACAGTGTCTGTATGAAACTATTTTATGTGAAAGCTTATATCCCAGCAAACAAAAACAAAGAGAAAGAGCTATAGGCAGAAATTTGTAGATAATCTCTTAGACCCAGTTGCAGACACCAGCTTACAGCTCCAGCTGGAGTTTCACTGACCACTGTATAAATATAACTGGACGTAAATCTAATGGCAAAAAATACGTGTGCACACTGGTGAACAAAAAGTATCTGCCTGAACATTATGCATCCTTCCTTAGCTCAGCCTCTAGGCCCCTATACTGTGTTCTAATTTTCTCCAATACACACACCTGCTAACAGAACTGCTGGCCTCTGCAGTGACAGCCAGAAGATGGGTTCTGCATTGCTGGTTGGATCAGGGTGGGACAATGGTCCCTCGCTGGGCTCATTTTTCTTGCAGAATTCAATACAAACCAAATGGCCTTACAATTTCAGGATTTTTTTCAGGCTAGCTTCAGAGCAATTAAGTGAAAAAGCATAATTTTCTTCTCCTAAATCAGATCCTCTGAATACTACTGAGCTAGCAAAGAGAACAATCCTATACAACTGTGTATGGGTGAAGCCTAATGGGCTTACCAGATGCTGGAGGGAGGTCTGAAGTGCTGCTGTTTGTCCCTGAAGTGCTTCTGTGCGTCCCTGAAGTGCTTCTGTTTGTGTTCTGGTACTTCATGTTGGTACTATCTGAAGGTGCATCTTCCACACCAAGATCATTTGCTACAGTGCTCTGACCAGCAGAGTGAAAATTCAAACCACAGGTGCACTGGGCACAGGAACCAGTTTCTGGGGAGGTGGAGGTGCTGTCAGCCACAACACAAAAGGGTTTGCCACACTTTTGGGGAGACTCTCTGTACAAAATGCCACACCTCACACAGATCTTCTCTGAGTCACAGTTTGTTGCAAAATGATCTGTGTCTTTGTTGCCTGTTTCCTTTGGGCAACTGTGGGCATGTTGGCAAGATTTCTGTAGAAGTTGTTCCGTGGCAATGTGTGCCCCATCAGTGTTGGAGGGAGGGTGAAAGCCTTGAGAGACTGATACATCCTCTGTGCTGTCAATACCTGAAAAGTACTGGTTCAAGCTGTCATTCTCCCCTGCCTCCATTGGCTCTGACAATGATGACATGGTTTTACTGGCAGTCTGACTTAGTAAAGATAAATAATCAGTCTTATTGAGATCCTTATCCATGTATTCATCTTCTGTGGGAACTGGTGGGAATTGGTAGTCTTCAGTCTCAGTTACCACAGCAAACTCTCCTGCCTCACAAGGCTCTGTCCTGGTGCTCTCATTCCTGCAAGGAGTGTGACCAGAGGTGCAGCACGAGTTTCCAGGGACAGGAGAGCCTGAGGGGACCAGGAGACATGTGTCTTCAGAGGTCTGGGGAACAGCAGCATTTGTGATGTTCACAGTAACAAATGCATCTCTGGGAGGCTCCTGAAAGAAATTAAAAGTAAAAACGTCTTTAACAAATGGATTAACATGAAGTTACTTTTTAGACAAAGAAGGAAAAGGCAGATCATGGTCCATCCTCTGTGTGGAGCTGCTGAGGTTGTGCAGTGCTGCTACATTTGAGTCTTGATGTGTAACTCTGCTCTGCTGTGAAACTGTGACTGGTGATGCTGGGCTCAGCAGGTGTTCAGAATGAAATCTGGTGGCCTGGGGAGCAATAGCATTTAATCTTGTGAGACAACTATTCCTAGCTTTTTTCGGGGGCACTTAAAAAGAGTTAATAAACCTAGAAGAGTCTGGATGCTGCTGTTCCTTATGGACCATTAGTAAGACCCACCTAATGCTTATTAGGTTTTGGAAACATTCCCATGTGCCTGAAGGGCTATTGATCTGTGAAGGCCTTCCTGGGGGCTGAATTTTTAATATCACCAATGACTGAAGAAAGAACCTGGGTTGATTCAGAAGTTCTGATACAAGCTAGAAGAAAACACAAGCAAGGTTGTATTAACCTGAAAGGTTAGGACAACAAATGCAAAGGCCTATGACATCCTGTTGTCACAGTACTTGACAAAATAAAGCTAATTTTTGGTAGCAGCTCCAAAAAAAGGGTTGGGAAATAATTTGGGGGTTTTCTTCAGTTTGTACAAGTCGTGCCTTAAAGATGGGTGTTTGGGAACTGGTACCTTTAATTTCTATCATCTGTTCAGATCTTCCAGGACAGAAAAGAGAGTGTAAGTGCTGCCAGCCACTAATGGCTGTTGATTCACTCCTCTGTCTCAGAGGATCTGAGCAGCTGCCAAGACAGAAGGCTGCGTGAAGACTTATGAGACACAAGAGGAACTGCCTGCTCAGAAAGGTGGGCTTTATTTGGTATGTTTAGTTTTTCTTTTAAGCAATGGATTTTGAGTCTTTCAAGAGCTAAGCTCATTACAGGTCCTATATGGGGTGGTGGGACACCTGGGACACCACAGTCCACATCCACAGTGTTAAGCAGGCTGTGCACATGAACTTGAACCAGTGCCACCATCTGTTTCAAGCATGCGGTTGCTGTTCTTCCAGAGCAAAAGCTCTTATTTATTTCATATTGGAATGCACAAGCAGAATTTGTTCCTCCCTAGAATTAAGGAGTCAAACAGTTTCTTTAGCTGATGGCTCTGGGTTTGATGCCTTGCATGCCTGGCATTTCTGGCATGACCCAAATCCAGGTTTCTTCCCTGTGAGCACTCTGGTGTGTAACAAGGGGCAAACTCAGCTGAAGCTTCTCCTGCACTTAGGATTTAGAAAGGCTCTCTCCTAGGTGGCCTCAGGTGTTCTGATTAACTTTCTGATCATAAATGTTAAATAATCACAAGGCCTTGATCTGTGTTAAGACTGGTGAAACCAGAGAGCAGGTTCAGAAGCTATTTGTGAATGGTGATTTCACATGTCTCACATTTACAGAAAACAAGACTGAAGAAGCCAAAGCTGCAAGCAATTTTTGAGGAACTCAAAATTTGTTTTCTAGCCAAAGATTACCATGGAGTCTGCTTCAGAAGGGGTGTCAGGAATGCCATAAGGAAAACACAAAACAAGAGAAAATGCTACTATCTTTGACTTTACCTTTGTTCCTTTTATTTGGCTGCACACTTCATTAGCCCAGTTCTGTAGATCTGCTGTAGGGAAAAACAAAAGAGCAGCTGTAACATATAGCAGGCACTTAAGTTAACCACAGACCTAAACACCCACAGTCATTCACAACCCGCAGTATCATATTAAATAAAACCAGCCAGCCTGTTTTTACTGCCTCTTCAAGTGCCCCAGCATCGGTCTAGCTGAGGATTCATTGTAACTCGAACAGGGATATATTTCTGTGGAACAAATGTTTCCAAGCTCCTAAAATAGACCACGGTTAAACTGTGTTCCACATCAAATGGGGTTTCTTTCCTGGTCATATGTCACACCAAGCTATGACTGGCCCAACAACGACCTGGTCCCAGCAGAAATGGTCTATTTCAAGAGAAGTCACATGGATGGCCCAAAGGCCCTTCCCAGACAGGAGTGAGAAGCCTGGAAAGAAGAGGATAAGCCACTGAAACCACAGGATGGCAGGCTCAAATATAGCATACTCTACTTAATCAGAGTATGTTTAATGGGGAAATTCATTCCAATTCCTTTGGAATATCTCCCAAGGAAAAGCTTTAAGTCTCACATGCTTTAAGGCAACAACTGACACAGTAAACAGTTCTTGGTTTGTGTTTATAAATGCAGGAGACTTTGCAGGGCTCAAAACCCATGCACATTTGAAGTTTACGATGGTCTTCCATGGATGAAGATAGATCAGCTGTGCAGCCACTGCCAGCTCCCAGCAATGACTCTGTTGCTCTGATTTACCACCAGTACCCACATCAAGCAGGAAGGGATCCTTCCCGGGCCTGCAATTCTCCTTGGCTCAGGTGAGCAGGATTCCCCATGCAAAGGCAATGAGAGACTGTCACTGCAGAGCAGCAGGGCAATAGAAAAGCCAAAGAAATTGCATTCCCCCCTAACCTGCTCTGCATCTCAAGTATTTGGTTTGCAAGCAGAGTCACCATTTCCTCCAGCCCATCCCAGAAATTCCAGATTTAGCACAACCCATGTTTAGTGTGGCAGAGGCAGCCTATTTCTAAAACACAGGCTGAAATATACTTTACAAGAAGTGAGCTCTGTCTTCCTTTCCATTGCTCCCAAAACTTTTCATAAATTGCTAGCACTTGGGAAAGGAAATGATGGAAAAAGCTTTCCACGTTTAGGGCGGGAAAAAAAATTAAAAATCAACAGAACAACAGAAGCATGTCCTTCACTAAAGAGACCCAGGGCTTAACAGAGAGTGGAGCAATGTGAAGGTATTTCCATTCTATTAATAATAAACTCAGTATCTCACTGTTACCCAGTGTGCCTTTGCCTAGAATTTTTCTATTTTTCTACTTTAACTATTCATTCTATTTCCTTCTAGTATTTCTTCAGTACCTCAACAGAACTTCAGCTTCCAGCTAAAAACATTGTCTCCATCATAATCTCAAATACACATCAGGCCTTTGTCTGGAAATCCACATTTTAACCGGTCCAGCTGCAGGTCTTTAGGTGGGAGGGAAAGTAAGGTGAAAAAGACAGGACTTCTATCTGTCCCTGCTTCCCTTGAGCCAAGGGATCAGCTGTGCCAGGTGCTGCAGAGCAGCCAGGCTGCTATGAAAGCCCCCAGCACCAGCCCTCCTCCTTCCAACCACAGTCATGTCTGCCCTGAGGATGGTCACTCCCTGGGTCAAGTGTAAGACACTGTAAATTACTGCCTGCCTAGAGGAAAGGAATTTCTAGCCAGGCGTTGTGCTCAATAAAGCATATCCATATGGGCAGATATAGGGATGGCACAGAACTTACAGCGTAATTCCTGACCTTCTTAATCTGTTGGTTACCCGTGAAATCAGAGTGCACAGAGAGCCCCAGCTGTCAACACTCATGAATACCATTAGCTATGATGTACCTGTCAGCTTTTTCCCCTTCTTCTTGTAGTATACGATGAAGATGACAATGCCAATTAGTGTCACAAAAAACAAGATGACAATCAACACGTACAAGATCCTGTTTGTTCCTGCAGGGGTGTAAAAAAGATAGTGCCATCAACACACAGCCTGCACTCAGCAGTATGACAATCCTTGCTCATTTTACCTGCTTTTCTACAGTAGAGGGTTGTTTTTCCTTCCTATTTGATCTTCAGTTTCTATAATAAGAACAATAACTCCAGCACTCATGCAATTCTGTGACAAGCAGCCACACTGATGGTACCTGGTACCAAGACATCTCCATAAAAACCAGAATCTTGGTGTTACAGAGCAATGTTGTCTGGTCAAGCTTCTTTCAATGTTCCCCTGCAAGCTGCCAGTAGGCCATGGGGCTGAGCTTGATCTCACTCAAGGGACAGAGGACATACGTTTAATGGAAAAAATTGTCCTTTATATCAGGTTATGACGGATCACTGCATTCCAGGCAAGCAACCTCCCTTGGTACTATATCCACACTCAAGAAGGAAATGAACAGTGGGGCAAGAAGGGATATCTGAGAGTGATCAGGCTGAGAAGCATCCACTGCTATAAAATAAGCAGGGAGAGGAGCTGCTAGTCTTTATATATGTAATGTGTATGTGTAAAGCACATAAAAATGAACAAGCTAAATGTGATGGAGTCATGTGTATAACATGGCTATAACAGGAATGCTGTCATGCAGTTTTAGTGGGATGTGTCAAACTCTGCTTAACAGTGGACATAAGCCCTAGAGTCACCAGGCCTGAAACAAATTTCAAAGGTGGGATTTCCTAAGAGCACCGTCTTGGTCTACAGTTGCTCTCCCTAGAGTCACCCACAGTGAGAATAGACTAAAGCCGTCCCAAACCTCTAGTAATCACATCCCTCCTCCTCCCTGCTACTTTCCACCCGACAATCCATACAAGGACACAAACCATCTTCTGATGGCTCAGGCATCTTCCGTTCCTTACAAACTGCATCGGACTTGTCAGTCCCAGGCACGCTTTCTTCCATTCCTAGAGCTGTACAGCTAAAAAAGAAAGACAAAGGGGCTAGGTTCTCTCAAGAAAGCTTGCTGTGCTTCCTACACTTATGCAGAGCAGTACTTTCTGTTGTAAAACATGACATTTCTCCACCCCTAAGAACCTCAGACACTTTATTTTTGGCTCAGCAGTTCTGTTGTCACTGCTCTCTTGTTCTCCTATAAGGAGAATTCAAGCTTCAGCCTGACAATGCCTTCATCACTGCACAGCCAACGCTGATGCTCCATGTGCTCTACAGGTAGCCTGGAACACCCCACTGAGAAACATTTTTGCTCAAGCTCCTCCATGCCTTCTGGTTGGTGTGGTCCTTTTATAATACCCAGGGACTTACTTGGTCCAGGATTTACACTCGTCGGTGGATGAAAAGACTTTTGAGAAGTAGCCTCTGGGACACGGTACGCACATTGTGTCCCTGTCTTGTTGCACTGTGTGCAGGAAGGAAAAATGTCATAGATGAGTTTCTGTGGGTTCCTTCCAAGTGAGAGGAAGGTGACTATGCTCCCCATCCTCCCACTCCACTCTTCCCAAACAATCCCCCTAAAAGCTTTCATAAAGAGTAGGACCTTAGGTTATATTAGGGCAGCAAAGACAGTCCCATGTAAACTTCCCCTGAGCACTTCTCTACATGATTAAAATGAGAAATGACCAGGAACCATTTGTGTTATTTATTGTAAAGTAACACTCAGCTGTTATATCCTTCCCCTTCTGTTTATTCCCTCATGATGATGCTGTGTCACAGACAGTGATGCTGACTGTATTGTCCCTTCTATGAAGCCACAGTAAACAAAATGCTGTATCAGGATTTGTTAGGCTGGAGAAAAAACAGCAACTGTCCTCCAGACACATGTAGCATTTCTTCCTCCATTACTCTATTATTTGCTGCGTTTTTGGGGTTTCTTATGCCTGATACAGCTGTTCCCAGTGTTCACGACACCTCTGAACTTAACTGTCTGTCTTCCACCCACACAACACTCGCATCTTGTTTTAATTAGATTTAAGAATAAATTAAATGTCTGTAATAAACCTTTGCACTACTAGCCATCCAAAACAGAGTACTTGCTAAAACAGAATACATGAGCTACCTGAAAAACGTTAATCACTTTTAACTTGTTTGTAACATCAAAAAATGACAAGGCAAAGCCATTGCACAAAACCAGATTGCAAATCTGACCTCAGGAACAACCCCCAAAAGAGTGCTTCTCTGAATACAGGAGTAGCGCATGACCTAGTGACTCACAGTCAGACACCTCAGCAAACATTAGAAATGTACTGGACACCTTGCAACTATTGCCATGTCCACGTCATATCTTGCAGAAGTCACTCGATCCAAGATACTATTTGAACTATGGAGGCAGAAGCCTTCAAAATGTGAATAGTCCAGGAAGATTATACGGCACCGTAGTGAGAACTCAGACATGCATCTTCTGTTAACAGCTGTTTGAGAGTCTAAAGGACCCTCCCTAATGTCACAACCCACATGAGGCTGGCCTCATGCAGTAGGCCTGAGCTGGACATTTCACTTTGTACATCCCCGCTCTGTGTCTTACCAGGAGGCTTGACTCCGAGTCCAGGGGCACACACGGTATTCCGCTGGCAGCAGTCGCAGTCCTCGTTCCAGTGGTAGCCCATCGTACAAGCACACTGCCGCTGGAACGTGCTGTTCCCCGGGTTCACTTCTCTCAAGGCCTTCCCTAAAAGAGAAAGCAGATGACAGTAAAAAATCTCTCTGATAACAAGCCTCAAGTTTCTGAACCTCCTGTTCTACCTACTTGCTTTGCTTGAATGGCAGATGCAAAACCATTCATGTTAGAGGAAATGGTGTCTTTCAGGAAGCAGGGGAGACCTTTGATCAGCACGGGGCTCCTCACCCACTGCACTCCTAAACAATATATTTCCTTGTGCCTTTTGTAGAAAATAAACACAGCATTTGCAAGGGTGAGACAAACACATTAGGGGAAGTGAATGCAGAGTGTGCTGGGCAAAAGGACAACTACTAAAATCAGCTCACAGGGGTGAATGGCCCCAGTGAAGATAATCACTATCAGCAGCACAGAGACTGCAGTCATAGAGCTCTGCATAGCACAGGATCTCTGCTGTCTGGGAACTTCCCTCTCTGCCAGGCTCTTATGCAACCTCAGCCTTCAGTGTCGGGCACCTGAACAAAGCAACTTCCCTAGATCCACTTTCCCATCTTCATGCTTCACTAGTTTGGATTAAAAGGTTCTGCAGTATGAACAGCTCACCTTGATCACATATTTTGTGTAGTAAGCATTTATCTTCTTCATTCCAGACATCCATATACTCGTTTGGGCCACACGGCTGGCACACGCTATCAGAAGTAGCAGTGCATCTAGCAGACAGATACGACCCTGTGATTGAGAAAAGGACAAGCAGGTCATTTGAAAGCTGTAGAGCAGCTTTCCAAGGAGGTTAGAGAAAAAGAAGAGGTTGGGTGCTAACACTGCTGTGGACAATTATTTCTTCTTGTACCTTTTTAGTTTGTCAATCTGGTCCCCATTTAGTGTGCCACTGAAACATCAGGGAAGTGGATGGCCTGGGAGCACAAGAATCAAGCTGCTTTTTGTCTCCTGCAGTGGTTAAGTGCTATCCCAACAAAGCAGCTGCTGTGGCCTTTGCTGAGGCCAGCAGGACCACTCTTGCCCTAGGAAGGCACCCGTAAGCCTAAGATCAGGCACCTGCAGGGCGCGTGCCAATCCATCAGCAGTCAGGAGAGCTGACTGCCCCACCAGCGACCCTTGAAGCAGCTCCTAAGGAGCCTCTCAGCCTCACAGCCCAGTCAGAGCTCACATACCTGGCTCACACTTCCTGCAGCACCGTCCAGAGTACTCATAGTGTTGTTCGCTCTCACATGGCGGAGTGATTTGTAGTGACAGCTGGAGCAGGGGAGGAAAGAGAGGACATGAGAACCAATACACCTAGAGAGCTCCAGACCTACCCAGTCCCAGTGCTGGCAGAGAGAAGGAAGACTTTCTGTCTGTACAGCATTGTGGATAGCCAAGCAATAAAACTTACCCATCTTTGTTAATTCAAAGGTGCTTTGTAGACGTGCTAAGGGTATGTACTTATGCTGTACACACAGGGACTTTTAATAGAGCCAGGTGACAAATAAATAACCCATCTTGCAATTTGTCATGAACTTCTGGTCTGCTACATAACCTTTTCTTACAGTACTCTTTTATGTAAAATCTATGGCTTTGAAACAATTGTAAAGACAAAAAAAAAAAAAAAGGCATAGAGATACCTCTGTAGTCTCTTCCGCAGAAATTACCTCAGATCAAGACCTGGGAAACTGCCAGTTTTAATGCACAGCATTAAGCAAACAAGCAAAGTGAATGATTTATATTCCTGAAAAAGAAGAAGCTCCCAGCTTCCCACTGGGATACAAAATACTCCTGGCTAGTCCCATAAAATATTGGACTTAAATTTTGCAGCTTTTTATGGCTCCTGCTGTGTCCTGCAGAGGTGGTCTCATGGAACCGAGGAAGTCATCCAGAAAGGTAATGCAATTAAGCCAACAGCTTTTTGTGTCTCAAAAAAAACAGCCCAAAATCAACACAAAGCTAGAGAAATCACCCCCTCTTCCCCAACCCACCTGAAATGGGTACATGACAGGGCATCTGCAATGTGGGCAGCAGAGTTGCCTCTGGCTCTCACGGGCCTTTGCATCCCCTCCCAGCTCTCAGCTGCCTGTACACACAGTGGTCCCACCCAGAGTCCAGGCTTCAGGGCATGGCTTGTGCGGGGGATCCTGGCCAGCCAAGCATTGTGCCCTCCTCTTCACTGACCCTGCTTCGGCAGACCAGAGTCCTGGAGGCAAACTTAATACCTCACAACTAGTTATTGATCTTAAAATTAGGTAAGGTGATCTAAAATCTAGCCTATAACAAGGAATTCTACACTGTTGGATATAGCCCTGAAAACTGCATTTACTTGGAGAAAGCTGCAATAAAGCTTCTGCTGCTGGTTAAAGGGAGCTTTTACCATCTAACAGCACATGACAACTCTGTGCCTGCTGGTGCTGGGTCCCATTCCTCTACTTAGCATTCTTCCCTTGTTTCCTCCAAGTCTTTACACCTTCTCTTTCCTCCTTTTCTAGTTTAAGCAGTAGCAATCTCTTTAAAAAGAAATAGTTTTTCCTAAGCATCTTGCCCTCTTCTAACGCTGGGAAGGGTCTTGTAAATTAAGACGACCAAAAAAGATTGAAATTTTTTTTAAACACCACCTTTTGGCTTGGAGTTTGAGTCATGGGTTGGTGCATGACTTGTGTTTATCAAAACTGCGCTAGCTGTGTCTGGAATAGAAAAAGTAGCACAAGTCAGAGGTCTTGAATTCTCATATTTTTGCAGGGTATAAACAACTTACAGCCTTTTTGTTATCATCACAACAATCCTGGGTCAAATTATGAGTCTAGTCTTCTTTTGTCTCATTGTTTCCTTGTCTCTTTCTCTGCATTCATTAGCAGTACTTTTCCTGCGATTAGATAACGCGTTTTTCGAAATAGGCACTGCATTCCCTGTTTACACAGCACCTCCAAGGAGGGGCACAGGGCTGGTGAGGGAAGAGGCAATCTAGGAAAAGGAAAGCTGGGCCAGCCTGGCAGCTGAACAGTGACACAGTTCAGTGACTCCTACACTTGAAAGAGCTCGTTTTCTGTAGCACACTTCAGGCTAAAACACTGAGATGGCCAGCAAAACGTTGAGGTGATGATGTGGAACCAAGCACAACAAGTGTCTTGTGCAATTGATTCTCTACCCAACCATCCACAAAGGTAACAATTGTGGTGAGACCAAAAGCATGTCCAGTCACTTGCTTTTTTGTTACAGAATGCCCTCTTCTTCCTCGTTTGCCTCTGTTTAACAGTTCCTCTTTAGACGAAAAGACTCAAAAAATTACTGAAGTGTCAAACAAGGGCAAAGTCATCCTTTTTAAGGAAGGATATGCAAATCTGCTAAGGAGCATTCGGCTGAAGGGTCTGGAGTAATTTCTGAGAATCACAAGTCACCCTGAGGAGAAGCAGCAGGGCCCTGGAACCAAGGTGAAGGGAGCAGGCTAATTGTTCAGCCACTTTCTGGACATTGTTTTATACCACCAGGCTTTAGGACACAATGAGGGCTATTGTTATGGAATAGCTCACAGCTGCATTAACCTATGCTCTGTGTCAATAAGCAGCCTCTTCTGTGTCCCTGTCCTTCCCCTTTTCACACAAGCCAAGGCATTCATAAAGCTGCAATACTCCCTCCTTTGATTTATGCCCACTGGTGTAAAGACTGGTGCAAAGGCTCTCAGTACCCATGGGCTAACTTCCACGTGAAGGTGAGGGATTCCAGCCTGGTATGGGCTGGCTGGACCTGCTGGGGCAAGAGTGGACAGGAAGGAAAACCAGAGCAACCTGAAGTTTTCTTATGGTGGGAGCCAAACTCAAGACTTCTTGCTAACACAACTCTGTTGATGTTAGGCTGTTCCATGTTAATACCTCTGCCAGGCAGACGTGTCTGTCTCAAACTGTACATTAACTTCCTTTGGAGGATGAGAAGTGCTTGTGCTGCTGGCAGCACAATGACCTGGTGCTTCACCATCACCAGCACATTCCTGCCAATGTGTCCTTCTGAGACGGGGAAGTGCAATTCATTTGCAGATGAGGAACTTGTACCAGGAGACCATCTGGCTTTACAGAGGTGACAGGAAACCAAACCAAGTCTCCCAAGGCTCAAGTTTGCTCCGTAACCCCTGGAACATCCTTCCTCTCCTCGGATGCTGGCCTGTGGGTCAGAGTGATTTGGACACCACCAAGCTCTTATCTAGAGAGAGAAAGTGCCAACTTCCTCTGAAGAGCTTAAATGAGATAAAACCCAGCCTGGTCATTCTTTTAATGGTCTCGCTGTTGATGAAGCTGCTCATTAAATCCCACCACCATGTGCATATAAGTGCTTCAGAGAGCTCTAGGTATCCCATGTAAGTTTAATTTGTCACTTCAAAAATGTGCAAAGCACTCAGATATGTTCCTAAAAAAACAGGCAGCTTTCCCATTTGATCAATATTACTTCAGAACAGTATATCCAACAGACGAAGAAGCCAGGGGGGAAAAGACAAACCTCCTCCAGGCTTGGCAGATCCAGTCTGGTAAAGCACACCAACATCTGCTTACCTTTAAGCACATGATTACCACAATGGACTTCTTTGGAAAAACAGGCATGCCCACATCAAGGTTTGCAGAAAGATTGTGTTTTGGTGTTGAGCCGCGGGCAGACATTTCAGCTTTGGGTTTGGGTTTTTTTCTTGCTTATTTGTTGAAAAGGACAGTAAACAAGAGTGTGCTTGTGCTTTTAGGGTTGGAAAACATCGACAACAGCACTACAAAGCATCACTGTGTTACTCACACCTTAAAAAAACACATACACAGGTGCTTCTGAAGGGGAGAACCAGCAGCATTCAGACTCCTATCCTCAGGCTTAGGGGAATATTTATTCTTTGTGCCCTTGAGCAATCAGAGGGCAGAAGAAGCTGTGTGTCATGGATGCTAAAATTACTCTTCTCACTCTTCACGTTTCAGAAAAGATAGAGTTGCATGGGCCTATTTCCTTTAAAAGAAAAAAATCTGGAAGAACAAGGTCGGGGGTTTCCACAGCCTTTTTCCCATGACACTTTTGAACAAGAACCTGAGGCCTCAATGAGGATTGCTCATTAGAAATAATCTCAGTTTTGCAGAAATTGAGATGTAAAGAGACATGTCAAGGGGTAACTGTCTTTTAAGATGACACCTTGATTAGTGTAGTTGTTTCTGGAGAGCATTCAAGTCATCTGTCATCATTTCACTGAGTAAAGCACTTTTTTTTCTCCATTTATTATTACAGCATCAAAGCACCTATGGGAAAGACAACTACAGTCTGTCCTGCTTTGCACACACCACTTCTTTATACTTTGGAGCACAGGTTTATTCAAGCCACTTGCTTTTGAGGTCCTTAGACTTGCCTGCTATAAAACCGAAACAAAACCTGTAGATTTGGGGCTTTATTAGCCTTTGTCAACAGGAGTAAGCTTTGAGCAATATTTCCTGAACTGAAGTAGCCCCTGCAAGCACAGCTAAGACAGCCTCTGCAGTCTGCTGCCGCTGCTTCTTCAAATATGAGCCACTGCCTCTCCCCTCACAGGTACCAACTGTGCCCACACCCTTCCAGCCTCCAGCCTGATTTGGGTCAGCAGTACAGCTAACCAGACCCCAGATTTCTTCAGCCCACTGCCAGTTTCAGAGGCTTGCCTAAAAAATTATTTAAGAGTAAAAATAGCATCTGGTTCTCGATGGGCGCTGCTCTGTGGCTGGTGCTCCCAGGCACTCTGTTGAGGCACATAATAGTAACAACTCTGGAAAATTTTACAGTTGTGGGTGTGCAAGGGGAAAGAGGAGTCCTGTGTTAAGGACTTAATCATAATCACATTACATGCAACAGTTCCTTCATGGACAGTCTTCACTGTTGATTAAAATTAAACCAAAGCAGCACCCAAGTCACAGCTTTGCAATTCCAGTTATTTGCTTGCAGGCCTGTAATTCAGCACAAAAATCTTAGATTGTGAATGAAATGCTTTTGGTGATGTCAACTTTCCAGTGACCAGTAAACCACATCACAGAACCACCACCACGTGGTAAATAGAGCCGGGAAATGGCAACAGCTTAAACTAAATATTATTTCACTTTTAAAAATTGGTTCTTAAAACCCCTGCTAGAGCCTGCATGCCTGAAGAGGCCAGAAAGAGTGTGAGGGATAAAATCAATAATGAAGAAGTGAACAGAAAACTATAACGTGTGGCCAGGGCAAACGGTGGCAGAAGTTCTGTCCTGCCTATTCCCCTTGTCCCTCTGTTCCAGCATGCAGCCAAAAGCAAACACCTGAGCAACTGGTGCTGCTCCCCCAGTGGGAAGGAGCATTCCTCAATCTCTAACCCACCAGAGCTATTTCTGGCCAGCAGCTACGCAAAGGAGAAGTGCTGCAGTGACGGCTCTCACGGCGGGGTGGGGGCAGGCAGACAGGAACCTCAGGTATATCAGATCTATCGGATGGGAGACGATGGAGGTGAGAGATGGCAGAGCTGAAACAGTGACTGACTGAAGCTGTGAATCAGCCAGCCTGCTTCTATGGGCTGAAGACTTGCCATCACGTGCACAACGTTTGTCATTCAGAGACAAAGTCATCTCCACACCGCAGCCAGAGGGGCACACTTAACATTTTCACTGCCTGGGCAGTCAGCAGTGCCTGCACATTGCCTGCACATCATGGCAAAACCTCATGCTTCAACCTACACGCCCCCACAGCCACAGCAATTCAAAGACTAACAGCTGCTAGGTAGAGTACTCTGAAGGTGAATCAGAGAATAAGAACCCAGAAGGTAACCAAACCAAAGTATTTAACAAAAAGGCTTGACAGCAAGACCAACAGTCCATAACAAGCAGAAATAAAGACTGCAGAATAATGACATTATCAAAACTAATACCTAGGTGTGCTTGTGGTAAGGCCTGCAGAGACAAATCTCTTCTAGATTAAACAGGTGCGAGAGCAGTGCTCTAAAGGAAAGTTTAGTAGCCTTACCACTCCAGGTACAGTCTCAATGACTCATCATGAGTAACTCTACACCCATTCATGCTTAATTAAAAAAATTTAAAAAACCCAATAAAGCCACAATGATTTAGGGGGAGCACGCTCCTCTTGCATTTTAGTTCAGCAGATCATTTTTCTATGCTTCATCAGCTGAAGTTGAGTCTTAATGAAGAAATGACCATGACAGATTTCTTGGGCTGGATGCCAGATCAGAAATCCAATGGGAACTTTCTATGCTTAAAATCTGTATATTTATGTGCCCTTTGCTTCCAGCACGCCCTCAGAGTGCAATGTAACATACTAATCCCTTACAATGTGAGGCAAGATCCCAGAATCGTAGCTGAGCTTCTGGGCAGAATGAGAAAGCTTGTAGAAGAGAGGAGGCTTGCTTTCATCACCTGATTCTCTGCTTTGGCTTCCTTCTCCTGGATTTTAGCACTGCCTGTAGAACAAATACTCTGCAGGCAGGAACATGAAGGGCAGTGGTGGGGCTGCAGCCCTTGCTTGGGGTGATGGCTTTTTCTGGGGGGATGCATCTAACACCCACAGACCATTCTGCTTGGGTGTTAGAGGGAGGACTGCATGACTGTATCTGCACCTTCTCCATTGTGATGGAATTGCTGCCTTTATGAAAGGGCTCAGGACTGAGCTGAGAATTGATTAATTCACTCTTGAGGTGTCATCATGAGGAACCAGCTCTGCCAGTGACTGCGGCCAGTAACGTCTATGGAAATATTCTTCCCTGGTTTGAAGAGGCTCTGGCTGCTTTCCATAAGCAGGCTGTTTTACAACATGTGGTATTGCAAGGGAGTGCTTTTCTTCCTGTGAGATCAGATTCAAGGAGCCATCTCATCCTTGCTACCAAACAATGCAAAGTTACTGGAGAATATGTTGCTCGTAAGGCAAAACTCTTCACTGTGGCAAAATAATGCACTCGAAATAGATGTCCTTGTGTGCAACACAAACAATTTTAGGACTTCATATAAACCTAGTTACACATTTTTCCCTATCTGTATTTCTGCATTCCAGATTAATGGGTTGCCTAACAAAACTTCACAGTATTTTTATTTCCATACAAGATTCTTTTCTTTTCCCTCCATTTTGACCACTGACTAAATATAGTCTGCACCCATCTGCAGTCACAAATGTTGTTCTTTGTCATTCTTGAACAGACCCTATATACTTTTTTTTCCTTTTGGAGTAGCCACAAAGTGGTGAGGGTGAATGACCTCATTTTTTTTCCCTCCTCCTTGGCTAATTGGCTCTTGCAGGGTGGATTAAACCGGCCAGCTTGGCTTTTTTACCAAAACACGGCCTTTCCTGGTCTCTTTTATCTGGATTTTAAGGGGGGTGGGGCGGAGCTAGAAGGTTCTGCAGAGGCCGAGAGGCAACCCTGGGTCTCAGCTCTCTGGCTGCCCACTGTGCTGCCATCCCCTGCCAGAACCCCTGCTCGAGCCACTCCTTTGGGAATGCTGCAGGGAGGCAGCACAAACACATCTGGCCAAGCGGTGTGAGGAACGTGCCTCTGCCGTGGCGATGCTGCTGGGTCCTGGGCAGAAGAAGATCCCGAGAACAAAGGCGAGGGTTGGATGCTCCAGCCTACACTGTGGCATCCGGCCAGGGCAATGTATCCACTCCCTTCCCGGGCCTGCGTGGGCAGACCTCCCTGTGACTTTGGTGGGAAGCAGATGGAGCGCTATCCCAAGGTGATTAATGACTCTTTGGCTTCGTTTGCAGCCATGACATCCTGGGCACTGCACAAACACCAAAGAAAGCCATGCCCAGAGAACTCACACCCTGAGAAGGCAAACAAAAGAGGTAACCATCGGAAGCCCTGCACAAAGCAGCTTAGGTGGCTGCACAGGTATGAGACACAAACCAGGATGTCCTGGAGTGCCAGGGTGATGTCAGCATTGCTTCTCCTGCGCAGTGCTGAGCCCTCCAGAAGGCACCCCACCACAAATGGGATAGCACACTGTGGTGACACACAGACAGGGACAAATCAGGAAACCTGCCTTCCCCAGCGCCGAAGCATCACACCAAGTCCTGCTCCTGCAGGGCAGACACAACAGCAGGCTGCCCTGAGTGCCAGCACGGCTGGATTCCCACCTGCAGCCCACCTTGTGACTTCCAGCCATTGCTGCTTGTGGAGTTTTTCCTCCACTACATGAACTTTGGACCATTTTCAAAGAAGAGTAAGTCATAAAAAGGGGCAAGTTCTTGCAGGCAGGCTATTGTGTTGCACAGACCAAGGCCTACTGAAGTCCAGAGTGCAACCTGGTTAAACATCACTTAATTTTTATCTTGCATTTATAACACACAAATATTTGCCTTTGTGTTGTCCATCAGCAATAATGAGCCGTTCTCAGAGCAGCTGCTTCTCCGTGCAAGCAACGCCAAACAAGGCATCCTTAAAAACAGGGGTGTGTGGCTGCAGCAGAAGCCAGTGCTGTCTTGCAAGTTCAGTTTCCATGGAAAGGAAGGGGACAGACAACACAAGGAGCAGAGCTATCTCTGCTATCTCTGTTTCCCTCTTCCCTCCTGTGTAAGCTCAACCAGCTCCCAAAGTAACCCCCTCCTCCAGGTGTCCAGCAGCCTTTGCTGCAGAGCGGCCCCCTGCAGCATGGGGTGCAGGACAGAGGGAGATCTGAATTCTGTGGTCACAGCATGTGGTGGCAGGAACCCTCCTGGCTCTGGTCACCACAAAGACTTCCTGGAGACCTGGTCATACAGAGAGGAAGTGGGCAGGGAGAAGCAGGAGGACAGCCTTGCAGCAAGCGTTGCCTTTTCCTTGCATCTACATATGTACCTACTACAGGAAAGTCTTTCACTACTGGAACTCCTAGGGACAGATGGATAAACGTAGCAAAGTGGCTCAAGTGTGATTCCTCTAAATAGTGCTAAGGTATAAATGCTGGAGGGCACCACTTTGAAGTCTCCATGATTTTCTATGTCATAGTTGGGCATGCATCCCTTCTACCATCTGTACTGGTTCTTGCCTGGCTGTCAAGTTACATCCCACTTTTCTGAGCTTGAGGGTAATAGACAGTAATGGGCAATAGAAACAAAAAAAGATCCTTAGGGATCTCTCTGCTTGACCTGTTTCTTTGTTTGTTTTTTTTTTTTTTTCTTCTGGCACAGTATGAAGAAAGCCCTGTGACCTAGATGACACTTGTCAGTACCCTTGAGATGTCTGATAAGCTTTGAATTCTACCAACTTGTGAAGTGTGGCAAGGTTTGTTTTAGCCCTGTTGGTGGAAAAGAAGAAATTACATCATCCAGATGATGCTTAACATGAAAAGAGAAGTGGGATAAATGTCTTAAATTGTGGGTTGATGTAGTTTTACATGCATTATATTCTGTTGATATGAGGTCCTGTAAGATTTTTCACGTGTTCTGGAGGAAACTGCAAAACAATGAAAGGCTTGCCAGTGTTCCTCGCAGGAACCATTGCTGCAAAGAGAGTTTTTACAAATGAAGTAATTGAATTAAAGCAGCTTTGAAGCCCCTGTTGTTAATGGTAGAATAAATCTAGGAGTTTCGATTAGATATTGCAGAAGTTTTGCTCTACTGAGTGATTCCTTTGGCCCTGATCAGAGCAGGATTAATGGACGAGGAGAGCCCATGGTGTAACACAGTACAGTCACTGTTACACTCTTTTTTCTCCTCTCTCATCATACAGACTGTGCATTTCAGTAAGTTAGAGAAAAATCTATATTTTGGCCAAAACTTTTCTATATTGGAAAGAATTCCAAATGCTTGCAACGAGCAAACTTTATTGATGAAGTAAATGTCACAGAGTAGTCGAAGGACCCATCCTATGCCACAAAAGATGGAGATGAATCTGATGGTGTGACTGATTTATTGCACATTTGCAAATGCACATTCTCAGAGACTTTGACTCCCATCTGAGAGTAGCACTGATGCTCTTTACTGATGTTAAGCATGGAAAGAGATGTGACTATTCCGTGCGAAGAAGCTGAGCAGATCATGCCCCAGAAAGCAAAATACCTCTGACAGGTGCCCAAAATGAATCGCTTGGAAAGATCATCTTGTGGCTGAAGCACAAGACAAGCAGGGCTGAGCTCTGCTCCCAGTTCTGCTCGGTGTGTGACCTACAGCAAGTCACGAATTCTCTGTTCCCATTTCCTCTTTGGTGAAAATGATGACAATGACCATGTCTATTCTCAGCAGAATTATGAGTGAGTATGTAATAACTTACATTTTCGAATGTTTCTCATTCTTTGCAGGAACTACATTGCAAATATCACCGTTTGAGCACTATTCCACCCTATTAACCAGTCTAAAGTAACACAAATGCATCAGAAAAACCTCAACCCTCCCACAGGTTTTCTCACATTTGTTCCATCAGAAAGCATCACTCTTCTAAGAAACCACTGCCCCAATCAGTCAGACAAAGGAGAAACTGAAAGGCTGTTCCAGAGCAGCACCTCTCTAAGCTTGCCTTTCACATTCTTGTAGGTTCTGCTCACTGTTGAAGGCAGAATATTAAATTAACAGGCTCTTTGACAAATTATGTTTTATCCTTATGTTCCAGCTTTCCTGGAGCTACCTGCAGTTTTGTGCTGCTACATGTCCAAAGCAATGGCAGTGCAAAGTTGCACGCTGTACAAACACAGACTCAGAATTAAGCACGTGTTGGATGCAGTGGAAAGACTTTACACATCAGCCCAAAATAAATACAAGTTCCTTGTTCTGTGTCCTGTGAAAGGCTATGAATCAAGAGGTGAGAAATGATGAGGAGCTCTGGCCCCTACAGCAGGGTACCTTAAACATGCTGGGAGCTATACCACGGAAATCTGAATTTCCATGGTTTGGTGAAAAGCTGAGGCAGTTCCATGCAATGAGGATATTCCAAAGGGAAAAACTGCACTAAACCCAAACAGCTCCAGAAGGAAGCAGACATGTAATGGTTAGTGACCTGAAGTAAACATACGAAGAGTGTTGAAGTCTGCTCTTTCTGCTGCATTGATCAGTCCTGAGCACCAGGGCAGGAAAAAAGAGACACAGAGGATACCGAGGGACAGGACAAACCATTTGAAAGCTGTGATGTAAAAGCCACTTTCGAAATTTGCAGGCTCATTCACATACATATGGAGGACACCTGGAAAGCAGCGATTTGAGAGAAGCCTGAGAGCGAGGGTGAACAAAACGAAACGTATGTTTTAGAGGGGAAAAAATGGCCTGTGTGGTTTTAGGCAACATATTTAGGACCAGGGATCCAAAGGAAAGGCTCTCAGGACCGTGCGGTCAGACATTAAATTGTAAGCTGTAGACAGCAGAGGGTTTTCTGTTTTGGTTTGGGTTTTTTATCTTTTTTTTCTTGAAGCTGCACCTTGCTCTCAGGGAACTCAGCCATGGCCTGGTTATAGCCCCATGTTGAAGGAAGCACTTTAAGTTATACAACTTATCAAGAATAATGAGACACAGAAAAATACCAGAAGTTCAGATGAAAGAAATACCAATGGTAGTGAGGCTGCCAAACATTGATTAATGGAGGAAATAAAGTGTAAACAAAGGGTAGCATGGTATTTGTAAATCCTGCCAGTCTAGAAGAGTCTAAATAACCAGAAGGGAGAAGGATAATTTTAAAGCTGTGTAATTAGAAAGAGCAAAGCAAGCTTCTGCCGATGTAAACTTCTGGAGGAAACACGATGTACGCCATTCACGAGGCTGAGCAAGAGCTGGCTGTAGAAAATGGTCTTTTCGACAGCAGGGGAAGACCAGCCGCGATCCGCAGGGTACCACGCTGACCAGCAGCCACCTGGCATGGCACAGAGCTGCGACCAGAGCACGCTGTTTGCAAACAACCGCAGAGCCAAACCCCGCTCAGATCTTCCCCCGTCAGAGGAAAGGGCTGCCCTTCGGGGCAGCGGAGCTGGCACCGGGCTCCCGGCTCTGCCATCAGCAGCACATCAACCTCCAGGCGAGTCATGCGGCCGCGCTGAGCCTCAGCCTCCCACTCGCGGAGCTGGGCTCGCAGGGCCGTGCCGGGTCCCGCGGCCTGCCAACATTTGGGATGGCGGGATGGCCGGAGCGTGAGGGGACTCGTCCCGGTGGGAAAGCTGGAGGGCTGAACCTGGGCTGCGAAAACCCCGCGTCCCACGCCTGAGGGACAAGTGTGCCCACGCTCTCTCGAATAAATCTGTTCAGTAGGGTGGAGTCTGCCTTATTTTTACTCTACATGCAAATTATATCCCTCAACAACCTCACTGCAAATATTTTCTGGTTTCTCACACTCTGCCCTGGGCAGAAGCAGCCTGTTTTCCCTGCAGATCCTCTGGCTTCCTTTGCAACTTCGGGTTTGGACTACATTGATTTTACAGAAGCGAGGAAAACTTACGAGTTGCTGGGATAAAAACAAAACCAAAACCCAAACAAGCGGAGCGGGGAGCAAGGCAGGCGTAGCTGTTCTGCCCAGCCCCGCGGGCTCCGACCTCGCCGATGGCCCCGAGCAGCGGGACGAGCAAAGCACCCCTGAGGGGGGGATGCGACGCCCACCTCCCCTCCGCCGGCTCCCAGCCTTACCTGTCGGCCAGCAGCAGCGAGGCACAGGAGAAGGAGCCAGCAGCCTGACGGGACGGGCATGTCTGAGTGTCCGCCTCTGCCTCCTCCCGTGGCTCCTTTTCCTGCCACCGAAGGGAAACTAGATCCTTCCAGCCAAGCCCCCGCGCCCCGGCAGCGCAGCGAGGCACATTTGAGCTGACTACTTCTCTTTCTTCCTTTCCTTCCTCTCAGCTACACGAGGGGAGAAGAGAGAAGAAGAAGAAGAGAAAGGGAAAAAAAAAAAAAAAAAAAAAAAAAGGCGCCTGGCTGTAGTTCCCACAGCATTTCCTCAGCCTTGACATGCAGGGCTTTTTTTTTTTTTTTTTTTTTTTTTTCCCCTTGCTTCTTGTCCCTCCCTTTCCTTTCTCCACCCCTTTTTACAAGAAGTTTAGTCACCATGCCCACGTCCCTCCTCCGGCCGGTGGGGATTGCATTCCCGGTCAGTCCTTTTCGGCAGGGCCGTGCATCCACCTGCCCCCGCTTCTGCGCCCTCCCGTTCCAGTCCCCAGCACCTTCCCTCGCTGTCATCTTCCCTGGAATTGCTGCCTACCCCTGACGCCCTCGGGTGTCGCCTGTCACTGTCAGAGGACATCTTGGGCTTCAGGCCGCCTCCCACCTCGCCCCTCATCCGCCCTGCGTTTGCCCCCAGAACTGAGGAAAGCTCCCGTCCCATCCCTTCCCATGCCCTGTCCCCTCTCGGTGCCCGTGGAACACGTGGGTGTCAGCCTCGGCTTTCTGGCACAGCTCGAGGACCCCCTCCCTTCCCCCTCCACGTACTTCAGCTGATGTCGGGAGCTGGCGGACGGGATTGCTGCCAAGAGGGGAAGAAAAGCGGAAGATGTGCTCTGGGAGCTCTCCCAAACCACTCCACGCCGTGCACGGGGCCAGTCCCTGCGACCTGACTCGGAACGCTGCAGGATGGCCTCTTGACCCCCGAGAGAGCCTCCACCGCCAGCCCTGCGGCAGCCGCCCTGCCTGGAGGCGAGTGGTTACAGCTGGTGGCGTGCCCGGCACGGCCCGCGATGTCCCTCGTCTCACAAAGGGACAGGAATCCTCTGTGGTGCGGCAGGACAGGGCCGGGCTGTTTACACAGACCGGGGATCCAGCAGAGCTGACCCTGTGGACACAAAACCTGCCCTGTGCTCACATGCTGAGAAAGAAGCTTGGGAGCGTGTTTCTGACTTAGGCAAAGAAGGAAGTTGTTCTTTCACTTATGTATTTAGATTTAACCCTTGACCAGGAAAAAAGTTAGAGTTTCTCTATGTTTTCAAATAAATAAATACATTCAAACATAAAACATGAAGAGAATATTAATAACTTATCCTTCTTCGGTGGTGGTGTTGTCTGATTTCTGCTCAGAGGAATAATACACTCAGGAGAGAAACAGCTGCTGAGCTTTTTTTTCCTGTAGCTAGTGGAGGGCCTGCCTGCACAGCAAAATGAAGCTGTGACCTTCACTTCACCCCTACATAGTTTCCAGGGGGCCAGAATGCCTTTTTAATCTTCCTAAAGTTGCTTGACCCCCCTCGTGTCCTCAGCAAGCGCTGGGCCCTGCCTGATCTGTGCTCAAGCAGGTCCCGCTGGCCTCATTCCCGTGCCTGGGCTCTGATAGCACGTGGCTGTTTGGGCACTGGGGACCCCTCGGTGAGTTTGATGCTCCACAGTGGGCTGGGGCTCAAAGCAGCACTGCCTGATGTGCCTGGCTTAGGGCCAGCGGCTGCTGGTGACTGGGCAAGGATCATGCTGATGGGTTTCAGCAAGCCATCGAGCTTGCAAGTGCTGTCACCCTGCTTGAGGAGTCAGGCTGCGGTCCAGAAAAGAATCGAGTTGGGAGTCAGGAGTAGGGGGGATGGCCACAGCACCCAGCTTCCCTGGTAGGCAACAAATGCAAAGCCGACTTCATTGGGGCTTTGCAAGGTAAGGTGTGACGTGTGGAAAGGTGCATACCCGCCAGTAGTGTTAGTCCTGGTTAGTCCTGGAGGGAGCCCACTGAGAGGGAGGGACAGCACCGGGGCAAGATCCTTCTGCCGGAGCCTTGCCCACCCATTGCTGAAAACATGCAGCTTTGTGCCAGCCGGGATGTTTTAAAATGTTTGTGTTTATTGTACAAGGAAATGTTTCTTTTTAAACAGAACAGTCTGTTAAGTCTCTTCCCCTTTTCACATTTAGCACAACACCAAGGGTATAGGCTGTGTTTATTTACCAGCTGCTCGTTCTAACCACAGATTTACAAGAGCAAATTCACACTCTCACGAGCAGTTAGATGTGTTATCAGCTTCCTCTGAAGGTGTCAAGGGAAAGGTTTGAAGGCATCGAGTAAAGCCAAGCCCTGTGCAGCTCAGAGGAACTCCAGAGCAGTCAGTACTGTACATCAGCTCAATTACTTTTGTATTCTCACCCCTGATCCTGCCTGAAACATTTCTTGTTTGGGCTGAAATTTCTCTAATTTTCTACCACTATGTGAAAACAGCCTCTTTTTGAAAGCTCAGACATTTTCCTCCGAGTTAAATTTTATGTTTCTGAGCCAAAACCCGCAGAAGCCACTACTGGGTGCTTTACAGTCTCAATTATGGATTGCAGTAGATTGTTAGAAACTAAAACGTGAATGCTATAAAATACGAACCGGGGAACGTGTAGGACTGTCAATTCTCTCACACTTATCACATTTATCCTGCTACTGAGAGCAAATAAAACCTAAACATTTATAACAAAGCTGGTTTGTCTGTCTGTTCTAGAAATTTTTTTTTTTTCCTCTTACAGAACCTTCTTTTGGCAGCTACCTTTGTGAAGCACCTGTTCTGAATAAAAGCAACATACTTGAAATATTAAGGTTTCAAATGTAACAGTGACATTCAGGTGCCTCTTGTTTCTCTTCACCACTGTGGCACACAAGCATAAACTGGACTAGCCTTTGGAAAGCTCTTATGAAGGAGGAGAGATGGAAAACCCTGTGCAGACCTAGAGGTGTGACAGAAGGAAAATAATACCTTGGATAATTCCAGGATCCCTTCTTTGGTGATGCCTGCCATGGAAAAAACCGTGAGCCCGGCTGACCACTTAGCAGGGCTGCGGTCAGTACAGATCTCTTCTTTCTTCTTTCCTAGAGAGAGAAAAGTGGGTATTACCTGCTAAATGCTATTCTAAAAGAAGTACATCAATGTAACACTGCAAGTTTTGTAGAAGTGTGAAAATTAACCTGCTTCAGCATCAGTGTAAAAACTCCTCTTTTACAGGAGCTTGGATAAATGGCAACTCACCCCCAGCCAATGCCTGAATTTGTCTCTTATCTTTCCAAAACTTTCAACCCAAAAAGCAAAGGCCAGGAATGGTTTGGGAAAGACCAGGGCATCTGAGCAGCACCTGTATACTCATGTCCCCAGCTGTTCCTTCACTTTATCCATGCCACTGAACTCCCCTTACTTGCACATGGACACCAACATCTTGTGATGACCCTTTCCCCAGGAGGGAGAACCAGGAGGCTCTGTGTTAAATCCAGGTCTTCAAAGTGATGTGATGGAAACTTGGGCAGAGAAGCAACATTGAAAAGCAGATGTTTGCACCCTGGGAAACCTTTTCACATGTGCAGGAAGGCTGTGAAGGCATTCCCTTGCATCTCACATGCTATCAAGGGATAGAGGATGAGATGAAGGGTTTTGATCTATCACGATTAATGGTTTTCTTTCAATATGTGTCACAAAGGTTATTTGGGGTTTCAGTCTGTGGACTAAATATAGGCTTTGTAGATCTGAGCACCCAGCTCTCGGCAGCTGAGCAAGAAAAACAGTGCAGTGCAAAGTTAGAGCTCTAGGAAAGATCCCTCTAAATCGGGGATGCTCTGCGGGGCAGATGGGTTGCACTGCAGCTTGGAATACTGCAGTACTGCATGGAGTACCAGCAATCCATGCAGAGAGTCTGCCATGGGACCAGGAAGAAAGGCTGCCTTCAGCTGCCTCATCGCCCACTGCAGGGAGGGAGCCCTACTGTCTGACCCAGCATATGGAGCTTTCTACACTTGGAGAAAAAACGTAGAAAAATATCTGCACATTTTAGCACAGGAGGCTCTAGTTTTATTTGAGAACTCTAGCTGTTAAATCAATTAAAAAAAATTAAATCTGTTATTTACAAAAACTCCCAACCCATACACAAAATCATGTGGTCAACTTGAATCTGTTTTCCTCCTGTGAAAGGCAAGTTTCCATAGCACTCTTTTGCCCAGTCTCCTTGAAATTTTCAAACACACAAATATTTCCCATGACAGAGCAACTATAATAAAGCTCCTTAGTCACACTGGTGTGGTTTACACAACACACCTTTTACAATCCCACAAAAATGTACCACTGCTAAATGCCTGTCCGAAAACCTCAAGTCCACAGCATTCAAAAGAAAAACCACCCACCGCTAGTATGTCAGATATTTGAAGTACGTGCAAGCAGACACTGAGCTGACAGGTTATCACCAGCCACTGCAGCAATAGCAATGCCTGCATACTCCTGGGAAGAAATACAAAGTCATGGTGAACTTTTAACTTTGGTGTTTATAAGGTACCTGTCGACCTCTAAGACTTGAGTCATATATTCATCCTTGGGACAAGAGCAGCACTGGCATGGCCTGGGGAGCTTGCTCTGCCCAGGATATCCCTCAAGCCCTGGAGATGAGTCTTTAAGGCTGGCTAACACCTACCAGCAGGGGGACTGAGACCCTAACTCCTTTGCAACACCCCATTACCACCTCCCCAGAGCCACCCTGCCATTTTATCTAACAGCACACTTAATGATCCCAAACTCCTTTGAAAACTCACCTGACTGAGATGACTCAGATCAATGGAGTGCATTCATCTGTCAGCGAGAGATCAAACCTAAATGAGCCCTTACTGCCTATTAAACACTGCAGCTGCTTCTTCCCCATCACCACTTCCCCTCCCCTTGCAGCATATTTAACGGGAAGGTGCAAATGCCTGACAGAATGACCCACAAGTGCTACAAGGCACATGCTCTGCTACAGCTGCTGCCACTTCAGCAGGACTCCACTGTACTGCCGCCATCTCCTGAAGAGGCCTCTCAGGTGTTGTGGAATGGGAAAAAACTCTGTGAAAGTGCAGGGCAAGGAGCAGCAGCACAAGGCCACAGTCACAATAGTTTTGGGAATGGCAACATCCAAATAGACAGCAAACAGCCCTATTTGCAAACAGTATTTAAATGGTAGAAGAAACAGCCCTCTGCTTCTATGGGATGGTGAAGTCAAGAGAGTGCAGACCAGCCTGACCTGGGGTGACTGAGGGAGGCAGTGGCGAGCACATGCAATCCCAGTGCTGGGAAAGGAACCAGACTGACCACTGCCATGGTGTTGGCCCTTGACACCAAGTGGTGAGTCACTGTTTCAAGTCACTGACTTCTGCAGTAGAACTGCTCATGCTCAGAAGTATCTAGGAAATGAAAATCTTCAGCCTAAGGAAGTCTTTCACCAAACTGGAAGTGTAGTGGCTGATCAAGCTCAGCATGTAGTGTGGATGCTTCCAAAGACAGAGGCTGTTTACCACTGATGGCCTGTTACTAACTCTGTAAGCAGAATGATCTTTTCCTATAGCTTACCTGTATGGATGAAAACTAGCCAGCATCAAACCTAATGAAACCTTAAAACAGCTTCTAAGCTAAGCCTTAGAAACAGCTTCTCTGGAAAAATGATTACTCATTCATAGTTACTCATCTGGATTAGTTAACACATGATATATCAGTGTACACCACTGACATCCAGGACCTGAGCAGCTTTATTCAACAACCACACTCCTTTGGGCCTTTGTTGACCAATTTCATAGCCTAAACCAAATTAACTGTGGATCTGAATGCATTTACTAGAAACATTAGCCAAATGCACTCAGAAAACAAGTGCATCAGTTTCCTTGAAATCTTGTTGCCTTCATTCCTGTTATTCATCAGCACTTATATTTGATGCAGGAACTTCTGTGATTCTACCTTGGATCAGTGCCATGCCAATCAGTTTGCTGTATCAACACATCAGTGACTTTCTGCTCCATGAACCTGTGCTGGTACTTTATGGTTTACTTAAATATCATCATTGGTAAGTTCCATATGGGAAATTACTTAAAACATTTGGAATACAGTTTACCCACCTTCATAAATCCACTAAAATACGTGACTCCTGGAACAGAGAAATGCCATTAAGTGTTGCGACAGAGAGAGTAGAAATATCACACAAATCTACTTTTCTGCAGAATCTTTTTGAATCATCTTATCATCCCTATGTAGCAATGGAGTCCCACAATATATTACAATTCCTCCTTGTTCTTCACAACAGATGTTTTTCATGGGTAATTTTAAATCTTTCAATCCATCAGCTTCCTCACCTTCTCTAGCCCCAAATCCATTCAAACACTAAGCAGTTCTCCCAACCAGAATATACTTTCATTTACACTAATAGCAAGATTGTTTTTCTTCTTGGTGCAGAAAGGGAGTAGGAAGAGACTGACAGAAGAAGACTGAGCAGCTTTTCTTATGGAGTGCCCTTTATTCACCTTGCTTAGAAGATACTAAAAGAGCAATTTGCCTAATTTAGAGTTCTAGAAAACAAGTTCTTTCAGAACAAAATACAGGCATAGTATCAGTTAGCCTTATGCTTAATCTACAGAAAACACTTACTGAGGCAGCCAGGTACCTTCAGCCCACTGATCACTTTTGTTTAAGAACACAAGAGTCAGTATTTTAAATAAAGATACTAAAGATTTTGTCTGAAATTTCTCTAGGGGCAGCATGAAACCTTTGACATTTAAAGCTTAACAAGCTGAAGAAGTTCAGGCAATGCCAATAAAGCAAAGATTAAGGTTTTTTACAGAATCCTTACTCAGGCAGTGCTGTAAGCAATTGAAGACAACCCTTAGAGGATGAACTGCCTTCTTTTAACAAAACATTTTCTCCCAAAAGGTTCACTTATTTTGAGTAGTAACAGCAAAGGGGGGAAAAAGGTTAATTTAAAATATTCTGGTAATTCTTATTAAATGGGTTTCTCTTTTATTTTCCAGTTTTGAATGCTACAGTTCCATAGTTAGGAGGAATAATCAGAAAAACCCCAAATATCACCAAACCCCCCCACACGGAACAACTTCTTGCAATCTTGAAAGTCTGTTCATATTGGAAAACTAATAACCATTTTCAAAAACTGCAACCAACATATATTAGCAGAGACCTGAAATTTAGGAGGCAAAACTCCTGAAGACAACCTGCATTGGAAGTTTGCTGCCTACAGAGTAATTTTTTCACCTCAGTAGTTACTGTACTGGGCTTCTTGGGATCCTTGCTCAAATTCCTCCAACTGGTGTGAAGTAGAACCCTAAATAGCAACAGCTACACTTTCCAAGGGGCTGGAGAGACTGGACCTATTACCCTATAAGGGTAAAGATGCTACATTTATACTAACAAACTAAAGAGTCTCATCCCACTTTCTCCACAGTTAAACTGCTGTCACAGGTTTTTGGCTCCTGTGAATTCCTAAGTTTTCTAAACACTGGATGAAATTCAGCACTGGTGAGCAGCCACTCTCACAGGCAGCTGCTCTGCTTTAGAAAGCAGCAGCTTAACCATTATTTCAGTCTCATGCCTACAAAGGTGTCGTTGGCACTGCAACTGCTCAAGAAGTCAGAAAAGAGAAGGAGGAAAAAAAAATCCAAAATAAAACCGTGGCACAGGAGGAGAGCAAGCCCTGCATGAAAATGGAAGTAAAGCCACAGGTCTAAGAGCCAAGCACACAGATAGAAAATTGAGTGAGTTCAGTCTAGCACCTGCTATGTAAAAAGAGTTAAGGCTAAACAATTCCTGTGCTTTAGAGGTGTCTGCTGTAACAGCTCTGTTGACGTGATTATCTTTTTCAGAGAAGAGCAGAAGTAACAAGACAAGGCAGGTATACAAAACTTTTTATTGACAACAGAACAATAGAGAGGAACGTCACCACTTCCCATTCCTCAGGAATGTCTCCATTTCACAGTCAGTCTGCTAAAAGCATACTTTCATGGTAACAAGCAACGCGAAGGCATGGAGCTGTCTGTAACCTCCAGAAAAATGTTCCATCAGTGCAGTGCAAGGGGACCGACAGTGCACACGTGAGCAGCAGGCCCTGTCACAACACAAACGTGACAGAACAGCATATGCAGAGCCAACAGGCACAGACATGAAGCAGTCAGAAGCCTCAAGTTACCTCCATTATCTCCATCTAAGGGTCATACCTGACCTGTTATTCCATCCATGTTCTGTTGCAGGAGGGAATACTTTATTCCCTTGCCTTTTTGCTTTCCCTGTCCTCAAAGATGTCCATACTTCCAGCCAAATGATATCATGTCAGAGAATGCCTGAGCCTTTGTATTTTGCTACCTCATACCAGTTCATGCATGCACTTGAGTTTACTTTCAGAAGCTTACATTGAGATAAAGAGGGGGGGAGAAAGTGCTGCATAAGAAGAAAAGGATTTAGTTGTTAATGCTTCCTTGCTAACAAAAATATTTGGTAGTTGAATATACTCCCTGTAATGTCATTTTCAGAAAGTATGTAGGCAGTCTACATAACATTTTAAAGAAACTGCACATCAAACTCAACATAAGTTCAAACACTCCAAAATCAAATTTGAACTGAAATTCACTCTAAACAAAAAAAATATCTTTAGTTTTCACAGTCCACAGAATTGCACACCGAGTGCAAGATGAAAGCTGTCTCTCTCCTGCATAAGGTTTCCTCTGCCTGCAGAACTGTACTGGGGACCCTCTGTAGTAGCTTACACATTTATTAACATTTATTTATTTATCATGTTTTTCCTTTACTTAATGGATGTGCCTGTGGATGTGTAGACTTGTAAAGTGCTTTAAAATAAAACAAAAACCCCAACAAAAGAAAAAAAATCCCTCAAAAAACCCACATAGGTGTGAGAATTTTATCTGAAGGACTTTGTACAGCATTTACAATGTCAGCATAAAGCATCTGAAACATGAGCATTCCCTGCAGACTGATGCAGTGCAAGCAGTCTCATACATTAGATACTGCAATTCCTCTGGATTCAAGATGCACAATACTTACAAAAACAACCCTAGAAGCACAGACAAATGCTGGTGGCTCTTCCTCTTCTTTTTAGAAACATAATTAAAAAATCTGCATTACTCTCTCATAATTTAAATACATAAGTAATCTCCACTTTTATTACTTCATGACAATGACTTCAAATTTACATTATTTTAAGTACCGTCAGAATAGCTCCATGTATAATACAGATATTTGCTGATATCCTGTCAGAAAATAAAAAAACCAAAACCTTCCACTATATAAAAAAAAATTATGCTGGAAAGACAAGAACACAGAACAGGGACTTGGTACAGACTATGATTTCAGTTTTATATCAACCACAGTTAACCCAAAATTAACAGATACACAGCGATATTCAAAAGCAGTGCAAATATCTTTGGAGGTTAGAATAAAATTATACTACAAGAACATAAGACAGAAGAAATTAAAAGGCAAGTACTTCAAGTACAGGAACCAGTCTCTGTGAGGTCCACCTTAGTGTTAGCTGGGAGTTCCTTTTCCCATCTTACTTCTTCCTTTGGAACACATTAGCCAACATTGCACCTGATGTAGTCAGCTGGCCCATTTTGTTCAAAAACTTGGTCTTTGTATCTTCACTCACCAGGCTCGCTGCAATTGACATCGAGCTAGGAAAGGAAAACATTTAGTGGCATAAGACCACATATTAAAAAAAAACATTATGTTGTTATTAAGCAGCTAAATTGTCTTTGTGTTTCAGAGGTTTCAACAAAAAAGACTGGTCTGTGAAGAATTGAAAACCCATCACTACCCAGTCCATAAGTCCAACAGATTCACACTGTTCAATTTATTATAATGTACTCACAGTGCCTGTGAAAATGGTAAAATATTTTTGTGCACAGATAATTTTTAGTACCTTTGTATGTCACCACATTAGCATTTGCTACCTATGGGGAATTGCTATGTGAATAGTGACAAATACCTCTGTGACAGACTGGCTTTGTCTTCTCACCAGAAATGTCAATCCTTATGTTTACTTAGTGTGAGTTCAACAGTATTAGTTCAGACACAGACTTTTCTAACCCAAGTAACCTGCCTCCAACATTAACAGATGTGTGGAGATGAGCAAAAGCAAGCTAAGTACCAAACAGTGACCTCTCTCCTTAATTTTCAACTCTTTATTTTCCAACTACTTCCACCTGAACAGAGTTAAAAATTGGTGAGGATTGTCAACCTAGTAACTGTCAATAAATCTTTATTTTATATTACTTGATCAGCTTTCCTTTGATCTCCTTATAAATTTCTTGCAAACCCCATGCTGAGTCCTACTGGGCCAGCCCCTTGCTGGGTAAGGAGCTTCTCCTTCTGGTTGTTGTGAATGTGGCTCCTATTACCTGGGCTTGGATGTTCCTACTTGAGACATACTAGATAGGACAATGGAGAGTTCACAGGTTTCCCACAAACTGGACTGGAAGGAGCAACCAATCAATGTAGAAGCTACAGGATGCTAAGCTTTGAATAATATGTTGAGAAATTATCCCTATTATGTGAAATGAACAGATTTTTTTTTTTTTTAAATTAACAACATATCAGTAAGCTCAGCTTCAGACATATATAACTTTAGCACAGTAGGAATCATCTGTCTCAAGGCACAGCAAATGTACATAGCAGGAATATTAACAAATATTCTATACTTCCTATATTTGTAGTCAAAATGGCAAGTGTTTTTCAACATTGGACAGAGACAATTTTAGACAACATTACCAAATAAATCCTCCCTTGTGAACTCAGTGTGGACTCTGCATTTCAAAATTATAGCTAAGACCACAAAATCTGTCTTACTGGCAAAGGCCAGATTCCAGGAACTGACTTTTCAGAATGAAAAGTTATGAAGAGTTCTGTTAAGACACACTTGCATCAGGGAGATCAAACTGAAGTTAACTCTGAATTGTTTCTACAGAATTTGAATGATTTCTTCAAAGGTAGAAGGAATGTACCCAGTACTTTCTCCCATTTCACACCACACACAAAAAAAGGTCCTTAATGAAAATGATTTCTGATTCTTTTTAAAGTACCTTAAAAATAAAAGGGAAGCTTCTCACTAAAGCTGTACTGTGGATTTGGAAATAGTTTAATTATAAACTTTTAAAGTAAAATATTTATTTCAGGCACAGTCACGTAGCCAGACATCTTTGGCTTGATTAAACATCTCCAGTCAACTAAAGAATCACATATTTCCAGCTGATAAAACTCAGCAGGGAAATTACTGCTACAGTAAGATGGATGCCTTATGCAATTTCCTTTGCTTTCATGATAAAACAAGGGCATATAAATAATCTAAGTAACAATTTACACTCACTATCAGCTAGTTAAGGACAAGAAGCTAGCTCAGACTATGAAGTATCCTAGAATTGTGTGTAGCTATGAAAACTTATTTGGGAAACACTATACATTCCAAGCATTAGCAGCATTAAGAAAATAAAACTGCTCACTTCAGAAAAGAAGTCTAGCCACTGGTGAACAAACCTGTAGTTTTAAACAAACTGCTTTCATTAGACTAATGATCCTGAATAAGACTGAGGAAAACAAGGAGGTGTTCCATTGGTTCTTGAAACAGTTAGGGGGATATCAGCTATCTGATGTCAAAAACTAAAAAGTAACAACTGCAGAGTCTGGAAGTTCATGTTTTCTAGTACTATGTTACTGTAAATAGAAACATAATCCACAGCATCTTGCATACTTAAAAGTTTAAATATGCTTCCAAAGTACTTCCGTTCCTATGCAAACTGAATATTTAACCATAGCAAAAATTAATATGAAATCAAATAATTTGAGTCTCACCCAAAAAAGCAATAGCCAATCTTGCTTGAAACAGTCAATCCTACAGAGAAGTCCTTGCATGTATTCATTATTTAAAAACAAAAACAAAACCCAACCCACAAACAAAAATGTGTAAACATCAAATTTTTCCTGGTGTCTAGATGAGTCAGATGCTACACAGAGTTCTACCTGTTTTATGGGGAAGCTCTAGGCCAAACCAGACATTCCTGATGGGCATTTTATAGCAATCAGTTTGTAACTTAAGTTGCTACCCATGATTGAGATACCTTGTTAATTGCTAAAGAAAATGCTTAACAAAAGTGGCTATCCACTGTTTTAAAATGCAAAGCTTAACCTTATGAAAAAAAAAAGTCTTTGATCCTGTATTATTTGACCAACTTTTTCTAACAGCAAGGGGAAAAGACAAGATAGGAACACCCATTTTGATTTCTGTGCATACAATCCCATGCTGTTAACAAGCCCCAGTAATTTATATGCCAGTCGCATTTAAATCCTTTGTCAAATATGTCATTGAAATTAGGAACTGAAATTATCAAGTGCTTAGCACGAAAACAGAGATATTTACGTATATGAAAAGGTCATTTCTTCAGTGGTAAAATATTTCTTGTTAATTTTGTACAGTGCAAGACTGCAACCATAGCCTGATGATGAACAAGAAAGGGGAAGGCTAATTAAAGAACAAAGGAACAGATTGCAAAGACCTATCCTTTTCATACCTTAGTTTTCAGCAGTTGCATTCTTAAAGAAAATACACTAGATGTTGTATGAGGTTTACATTTATCTGTTTCTGCAATGGCTTAATAGGACTGACTGATTTTTAAGTATTTACTACTAGTAAAGCCTTAAGTATTTTACTCAGTGCGTGAGAGACTGACTCTTTCTACTTCATATTTCTTCTCTTCAGTTCTTGAACATTTTATTTTAGTCATTCTCAAACTATCAGTTACTTCCAGGACTATGGGTGAGCTCTTTCAAGAAGTAAATTCTATCAGTTTGTTCCAGATAAGGAAGCATGACATGAACAGGCTTCAGTAATTGTCTCAATTCTCATGACAAAGCATTGGGGTTGAGAACAGATTTTCTTTTCAGATACCTTCTCACACACTTCCTGGCAACACTGCTAAAGATTTACTAAGTTACATAATAATCCACAAGAATTTACCTGCTGGGATACCATTCCAGGCGACAGAGCACATACAACAAACTCATCATAATGACACGGAGCATTCCAGATTTCCACGTCCAATGTGGGTCTGTTGGCTACTTTTGTTATCAGGCAGTGCACACATATAATGCCATCTCTAAGTGGATGCATGTGCACCATGTGTCTGCTGCCTCCCTGGAGAGCTGGGTTTGCTGTTTGTGCAATGGGTGTTTTACCAGTCAGCCTCTTTCTTAACCAGCACTCTCACAGAGGGGTCAGTGGATACACTGGAGAAACTGTTCTGGTGTCCATTGGTCATGTGCAAACCAGGACAGCAGCCTGAAGCAAGCCATTCCCAGAACAATTCCCTCAGCCTGCAGCTTGCTACCCCCATCGGTGGCAAAGTGCATTCTACATACATTGCTCTAAGCACTTAGGCCAGGCACTCCCTGATTTCTCAGACACAGGACAGAAATTTAAATACTGCTTTAAAGGGATTAAAAAATTAAGAACAAAGAACATAATTCCTATTAAAAGAAATTGTTGTCCCGTGTTTTATGCTGGAGACAGAAATAACCACTGTATTAATGTTTCTAAAATCTGTTTTCAAATACAGCATATGTCAGTGCAAGATTTCAGGTCACAAACCTTGGACACCTGTAGGAGAAGGGAATACAGGTGACCTCGATGTGGTAAGTAACAGCTGTGTTAATTACCCAATACAGCCCTGCCCCTGATGAGTCACAGTTATATCCAATAAAGATAAGTGTGATAAAAGGGAGTGGCTTAGCTGGTGAGGGGAATGATGAAGGCAGAGGAACATTGAGGAAGAGGGAATGAGAGGATTGGAAGGAGGATCCTGGGGAAAGAGAATCCCTGCTGTGAGGTCAGTCTGGGTCTGCAGTTAGAGCCTGTTGCTGGAACCTGCAGTCACAGTCTAGCTGGGTAAAAGTCTGCATTCAGAGTCTGCAAATACCTGCAGTCATAGTTTAGCAGGGAATAACCAGCAGTCAGAGGCTGCAAGGGAAACCTACAGTAGGAGCTTGCTGCAGCCACAGTCAGTGAATAGTTGGAGTCAGGATGGCTAAGCTGTAAAGAGGAATAAACCAGGACCCTTTTCATGCTGTGATAAACAAGCAGTCTGTGTCTAGGCTCATTTTTACCCTCTAACAAGAGGGCTGCTGCAGCAGGCACCATTATGGAATACACTCTGCAGAGCACTACTCTGGAGGCACATACAAAAAGAGAAGTGGAAGTCTTACCCTTGTGGTTCTTGGACGGTCTTGTTTTCCACTTTCTGTTCACATTCTTTTATCATGGAGCTCAAAATAACCTAAGTCACATAAGGAAGAGAGATACATGACATTTGACATTTTTCCTTTCACATTAACACTTCTTAGGAAATCTACTCTGCAAATAATTCTGACATTAGCAGAACTGTTTAAAACGTTTCCCTGGGTTTTTTTGAAGTGCCTTTGAGTTCCAGTTATCTGATAATGCCTTGTGGTTATAAACAACAAAAACGTTCAAAATAACTAAAGGAAGAAAATATTTTCCAAATAGTTACAGAAGCTCAGGACTCCTTCCTTTTCCCCCAGGCTTTTAAAAACAGAGCTAAAACAAACTCACATCTGTGACACACTGTATCTTCATGAACATTATGCATGACAGAAAAAGCAAGGAAAGAAAGTGTGATGGAACCCTAAGACAACATCTTAATAGAAGGAAGTGCTAAAATTAACTTGATATAATTCCACTGGTATCTTCCAGAGTTCCTATGGCTCATGGCCTTTTTTTCTTTATTTAAGCACTTACCGTGTTAAAGGTTTCTCCAGAGTATTTAAGACTGAAAACACCTCCACACTGACATTTTTACACTTATCCAAAAATAAAGGAATGATTCCCAATAGCAGGCTTAAAAAAATCATACAGTTAATTCATGGGACAGATAAATGACTCCTTGCCCTGTTCACAACAGTACTGTTTTAACACATTAAAACAAAAGTGTTTTGAAGCACTTAGGCAAAAAAAGTTAGAATGCAAAATATGAAACTATAAATATATACATATACACACATATATACACACTGCATAAATGGGAACTTCCTCTGCCACAGCTCAGAAGAAAGCCAAATACTTTTTTGAGACACTAACCTTAAAATTAGTACTGTCTTACCTGAATATATACAACAAAGGAAAAAAACCCTATTTTAATGTCTCAAATACATATCAGTCACTAATGGTTACTACCAACTGGTAACTATTTTAAAACGTATTTGTATAAATTTAAACGCTGGTTTCTGTCAAGGCTGCAGCACAACCATTAATTACACTGGTAAGATGCGGCCTGGTCTGCAGATCTGTGCCACTGCTCCCTCTGTTTCTCCAAAAGAATTACTTCAGCATTTGAAACATTTTAGGTAGCAGGTGTTAAACACCCTTGAGTGTTTCAGAGAGCAGCATTCAAACCGGACGACAACTCTTCCTGCTAAATTTACTGTCCTCCATTTGCATAAAATGTTATACAAATCCTTAACACTCAAGAGTACAAAGGTACAACAGAAATACATTCAGAATTATAGTGAAAAACATAGCTTTTTGTTCTGTATCAAAAAACCCCTGAAATTTCTAATTACAGCCACCATAACTTCTGTTACTTAGCATTTCCACCTGTGCACTGGAGCTTTTCTACATTTCTGTACATCTGAATCCAGATGCTCCAAATACCAACAATGTGAAGTCTTGATCAAAGGGGAGAATAATTCATCAAGGATCCAGGATCATTTCAATAACAGGATGGATTTCCCATCCATTGCACAGCTCCTTCTGGGAAGGCTGTGCAATTCATGATGAAATGGAGTGATTCTTGTCTCTTTTGCAAATTAATTTCTAAATTTCTACATTATGGCTTTGCACATACTGCTCTGACCTATTCTCCTAGGTTCTCTTTGTTTGGTCATAGGACTGATTATGAAATCACATCTCCTTAAAGAGAAATATTTTAGAGCGCTAACTCTATATTTAGAGACACTTCAGAGACTTAACATGCTGAAGTCTTATAAACAATACTGAAGTTTAAATATTTTTACCAAGTACTGAGTCACTATCGTGCAACTCAAATCCACTTTGAAAACCCATAGAAGGCAAGTGGAAAATGAGGAATAAGGGACTTGACACTGAACTAGAGATGCTGGTAAAGTATCTGAATGTCTGTACAAGGTGAAATGCTTCCTTTAAAGATGAGAAGGTCTGACCTAAATGCCCAACTTACACTTTCATTTATATGAAAGAAAAGAAAACAAGTATGAGTTATGAGTGGTAAATGGTGCCAGACAGGACCACACAAGACAATTCCACAATGTTACCCTTCCAAGATGAGCATAAACTCTGAAGTGACATTAAAGCCATTAGAGCTAAGGCACTGTGATTTAGAAAATGTGTATTTGTCAAGCTATATGCCATTTGAATCATGAATAACACCACAATGGCCAAAATAATGAAAAAAGGCTTAATTCTGTTTATGCAAATGTCTAATTGTTTGAGACAGTAAAAGGCATTCAGTTCAGAAAACATGATTTTCAGATAGAGGGCTTCCAAGACAGACACTAGAACTCACTGGGCCTCAGAAGCTTCTGTCATGATGCCTACAAACATCCTATTAAAGTGGGAAGCTGATCAAACACAAGATATCCATTTCTACAATAAAAGGGATAAAAATGGTAAACCTGTAGTGAATTTTCTAACCCACTGGAGCAGGAGTAAATATTTTAAATTTTATATGACTCTCTGGCTAAAAAAAAAAAAGCACAGTAATGCAGAATGTTGTAATGGAGGAACTGAGAGCTCTCTTTACTTATTGGTTTTTTTAAAATCCTATTCCAGTCCTCAATTCCTTCTCTGACTACAAGATTCAAACTCAATCAAGTCACTAATTCTAATTCAGGGTATCTTTTGAACTATGTATTTAAACCTTAGACGTTACATTAACTACAAAAATGAAATAGAAGAATTTGTATCAGTTACCCCATTGGTGAAAGAAAATGAAACTTTTGCCTACTGCAGCTTTCAGACATATGCTTAAGACCTCCCAGCCCATCTTCCACCTCTCTCTGAACACAGAATATCTATCATTGCCACACCTACAGTACTGCCTGTGGTAAGGAAGCACAATTCTGTTGCCTTTGAGTGATGCTCAGGTCACTATTGTTCCTTCTGACTCAGCCTTCTGAACTCAAATTCTTTCCTTTCAGGTTGAAAAGTTCCTCCAATAATAATATACAGAAAATAAAAGATTGATGCTCTAGGCTTTTAGATAGAAAATTTAATTGGAAGAAGGAACTTTGTAACTGAATATAAGAATTTAGGACACCCAGAGAACAGTCATCTCAATTCAGTCACTTTTGCTAACACAAGGAAAATAAATTAATTTTCTCACGTACAAAGTAATTCATGAAAGTGCAGTATTAACCTTCAAAGACTACAACAGTACTCTTCTGTACATTCTGATCAAATCAATTCCTCCATCCCCTGGAATGTTGCATCCTGTTAAGATTCTCCCCAACATACAAGGAAACGACATCCCTTTTATTTCTGCTACTAACTTAACATCTCTGTTTCATTCTCTGTTAGTATTCATCCTCTTCAAGTACATACCAAAAAAAGTGCATAGGGCCAAGATTTTCAACTTGCTCAAGCTGCCTTCTTCTGCTAATTTTTTCTGGATTTTTTGCTGCTTTCTGTAAGCTCCTCCTACCAGAGAAGATCTTGTTCACTCCCATGCTGTCCTGCTGCTTCTTTTAATCTACTCTTTACAATTCACAGAATCACAGAGTGGTTGAGGTTGGAAAGAACCCCTGGAGGATCATCTGGTCCAACACCCTGCTCAAGCAGGGCCACCTGGAGCCACAAGCCAAGGAATAACATGTCCAGATGACTTTTGAGTATCCAAGTGTTTAGACTCCACAACCTCTTTGGACAATGTGGGCCACTGCTCAGTCATTCTTAAAATTAAAAAAAAAACCCAACTCTGCCCATGGTCTCTGGTCTTGTCACTGAGCACCACTGAGAAGAGCCTGGCTCTGTCCTCTTTGGACCCTCTCTTCAGGTACTGATAAAATTCACCCAAGCCTTCTCTTCTCCAGGCTGAACAGTCCCAGATCCCTCATTTTCTCCTCCAGCCCTTCACTGGACTCTCTCCACTAAGTCCATGCATTTGTATTGGGGAGCCCAGAACTGGACACAGTGCTCCAGATATGAAGTGTACCCCAGGTACTTTAGGACTCTGCTTCCCTAATCCTTAATAGTTTCTTTCCTGCACTCCAATTTTTATCTGCATTTCCATGAATTTATTGTAGCCATTGATTTTAGTGCATCCTTGGTTTGCTTAACATCAAAATGGTAAAAACATTTCCTTTTTCTTCAGTCTAGGAAGATCTGTGTTTCTACATGCATTTCTGACAGTTGAATATTTGTCTGCAGAGGTCCTCAGCTTAGAAATATATTTTTCAAAATTTTACTGGTTTTGAAATCACATGACCTATTCTTTATCAAAAAGGCTCCTTAATGCCATGTTTTGAAACCACTTATGAGCAGCCCTCTTTAACTTCTGGTTTTAAATGCCATCACATTTCAACTTCTGCCACATACATCTCATATTCAGTAAACATAGCAGCTCACCTCATGCTCTGGAGAGAGATGTTCCATGTCGGTTCGTAAACACTTCAGTCCTGGTAAAAAGTGATTCACCATTAAATCCTCTGAAATAACTAAAACCCGGGTTGTTAAGGTATTATAAGGACTGCCTTTTGAAATCATACTTCTTTTTCTGTCTTCTGATAATGTTGTTCTATGGAACACAAGGGCAGCAGCGAAACTAAGAAAATGGAGCAGCATTTGATATTTCATGACTAATAAAAGGGAAAAAAGATCTTAAATGTATTTAACATAATGTATTTCATACATCCATACAATTCTTAAGATTTTTTTCTTGATTTATTGGTTAAGATCAAGAATTTTGTTTTTGAAGCTTTGTTTTTTAAAGTATCCATCCACTGCATGGGGTCTGGTTGGAGTTCATTTTCTGCACAGCAGCCCTCAGTGCTGTGCTTTGCATTGGTACCTAGAAAGGTGTTGGTAACACACCAGTGCTTAGGCTACTGCTGAGCAGTGCTAGAACAGCATTGGTGCTGCCTCTCAACATTCCCAGAAATCAGCAGGCTGGTGGAGGGCACACAGCCTGGACACCTGACCCAAACTGATGCAAAGAGGGATGTTCCATACATCCTATGATGCCAATTCAGATATAAAAACTAAGAGAAAATGCTGGTGGCAGGGCAGGACACCATTTGTAATATATTATGATGTTTGTCTTCTGGAGCAACTGCTACATGTGCTGAAGCCCTGCTTCCTGGGAAATAGCTGGACATTGCTTGCTAATGGAAAGTAGAGAATAAATCTTCTGTTTTGCTTTGCTTCCATGCATAGCTTATGCTTTATTAAGATGCCTTTATTTTGGCACGTGAGTTTCTCCTCCATCTGATTTTCTCCCCCACCCTCACCCATCCTGCTTAGGAGGGGGAATGAGAGTGGCTTGGTGGGCACCTGGTGTCCAGGAAATCCATGATATTCACCATCTCTGAAAACCTCTCCCTTATGCTGAATAGAGCATGTTTTACATCACAGATTCAAAGACAAACTTAGTTATTTTTCTAATATTAAGCTTCTCTCACAACCAGAGATACAACAGCTACACTTCCTCTGAAAAAAGGATACAACAACAGGAAAGAGCACTGTAGGACTCAAACAGGTGGGTAGCGATATCCAGTCTCTTCGAATCAACAGACTGCTGGTTGTTGACCAAGGCTAACTTGTGCAAGTGTGGAATAACAACTGGAAAAGTAGATACAGGAGTAAGTATTTGAAATAGCTTTCCGCAGACTTATTTAGCATTAAACAGGCAACTGCAGGTGCCTGAAACTTCACACATCAGGATGGAATAGGAACTACAAACAGTTGCGTTTGATGGGATTGCCCTTGCATATTTATTGGATTGACTCAAACTTGAAGTAAAAATTTGTGGTAGCACCACAAATAAATAGGTAGCACCTAAAATAAAAAGGTACCTTGGAGTACCTTTGAAATAATAAGATTTTATCAAAAAGAAAGGAAAACCCCATTAACGTAACCAGCATACCTATTAGCTTTTGGACAGAGAGAAGAAAACTGCATCTTCCCATGGATGCAACTTACATTCATCTCTAAATCTGGGCTCAGCGTTAGGTCCAACTCTTCCAAATGTTTTTATGATTTCTGTATGTAAAGAATGTTGGTCTTGATACTGAGGGTCCTCCAGGAAAGATGCCAGCTGCATTTTTACTCTCTCCAGAAGCTTAAATATTCCCAGAGAAACAGAAAACACAAAAGAATGAACATGCCAGAAATTGTTATGATCAGTTCAGAGTACGTTTACAATGTTTTGTATCTCAGATGACAAATCTTGGACTTTCTTCTAATTTACAGTTTTTTTCTAACAGGATATTTCAAACTCTTCAATGCACCTCTATGTTTTAAAAACTGTTACCAGGGTTTTAATCTGATATATCTTTTAACAACAGACAGGTGCTCCCATATAGCTGATCTTTCCTCTTGAGGTTTCCTTGATTCTGATATTCCAATTTTTTACCTGATATTACAGTTTCCCTCTTACTATTAATATCTACAGAGTTTTCCTGTTTATTATAAATCAATTAATGGCATTTTTTGTAATGTATCTCAATTAATAGGCTGAATTTTTTTTTTTTGCCAAGGACAGAGATGCAAAAGTAACCATAAAATCAATGGAATTAAAAAGCCTTCAACTAAAGGCTAAAAAACCAAAAATAAGATGAGATAGATATTTAATTTGGATTCAAAGTTGAAAAAACAACATTTTATGATACGTTTTGGAAGGTGCTATCACCTCTGTACTCTAAGGCTTATTATAATTAGTGCAATGGATACAGTAATTTCTGTGTGGTAACAAAACAATATTCCTCCCAACTGATTATAGGCATGCATTCCAAGCTACAAAACTCTAACTTTTCCATCTTCCAAGTACGTGTGAGTCATCACTGACTTGACTTGCATTACTCACATTTCCTCAAACACATTCTTTTAGAGTATGTTGAAATTACGGGAAGAATGCAAACTCTGCAAAAAGCTGCAAGGATTTACAGAAGAAATTTGATTGCACAGTTGTTACATGAAACAAAATTCAGTTTTCTACAGGAGAATCCTGACTGTCTTCAGAATTCTTATTCCCTACCATAGTATCACCATTTACAAAATGAGGAAGAATTACACCTCTACACTGTCTTCAAGGAATATTTTGCTAATGTCATTATGTCTTTCAGTGTCACCTTGGACACCAAGGCCTAAACCAGCAGATATGACTGGAACAACAGGAGTCTTGTGCTCTTATAAAGTATTTGGGAGACAAGCAGGATACTTTAAAGGATCTAAAATAGTACAATATACAACAGTACAATATGTGAATGTTTTTGGTCACCATTTTAAAACAGACCTATTTTATTTGGAAATAATGGAGTTAGATTTCACAACTGTACTGGAGAAGGTTTTAAAAAACATTTTGAGCATGGGATTTCCCATCTTCTAGCACAGGCCTCCCCGCTACTTATCTGTCTCTGCTTGTTTATGTTTGGTTGAGATTTAGGAGGAAATGTTTTTATTAGTTATAAGGGTTGATTTGTTCAGGAAAAAAAAAGGCCATTGCAAAACCGGAAAGCACTTTGGAAGAGAATATGACAAAGAAAGAAAGAAAGAAAGAAAGAATTTATGAGTTGCCCTTTCTTTTATTCTGGGTTTATTTAAAAATCATCCACTTAGGCTACAAAAACATAGGTGACAACAGGTGTCTTACCTCTCTCTGAGTAACAGTTTCCATGATGGTCCCAAAAGCAGGGATTGTAGCAATCCTTACTGAACTACAATGGAAAAATAGGGTCTTTAAGATATATTCAACACCAAGAACAAGATTACTTAAATAAAAATTTAAAAATTAGTACTTTTAAGTTACATTAGTTTCTAGCAATGACCAAAAGAAAAAAAAAAAAAGGAGAAAGAAAAGCAGACCAGGAAAAAGACAGGATTAACTCAAGGTCTGAGTCTGAAACTCACAATTCAGGATCACTGGACAAGGTAACAAGGGCCGGAGCAACCCGCTTGTCAACTAATGCTTCACTCATGCCTCGAAGTGTCAGCTGTAAACCAGTCAACATGCAATAAAAAACGCTTTGGTAAACTTTAAGAACTGGGTTAGCTGTGACTGAGGATGGGCAGGCAGACTCTTGGGGTTGTTCTTGGTTTAGTCACCCACACAAGACATTAAAGCCACTAAGACTATTCATGCTGGAGCATCTGTTAGTAACAAGTTGTTAGTGAGATTAGCAAAGCATCCTTCCTTAGCTTGAAAGAAATACCACATCAGAATGTCCAGGAAATGAAGTGCCATGGTTGGCTATCAGAAATGACATGCAGCCAAAACTGCTTTGCATTTCATTAATGCAGATGATACTTAATTTTGCAGGAGCAAAGCTGATAGCATTACAGAATAGTAGTATCCAGCTTTCTGCTAGAAATGATGAAAGCAAATTTGAAAACTGAGAACATGATTAAATATAAAAACAAAAATTAAATTACATGGACTTAAGTTGTCTATTTAAAGTTTATTCAGCATTTTTAAACAGTTTAATTCCAGGTGTTGCAGTAAAGTTTTTTTTATTTAGAAATAAGTGATTTAAAGGTTACTTTCCTTTAAAAGTAATTCAGTATTTGTTCAGCTAGATTAAGAGACATAACTGATGGTTATTTCTTTCTAAGTATTGAGAGGGATGCTAGGTATATAAGACAGGGAACTTACATTTCAGGGTCACTGGAGAGAGTAATGAGAGCAGGAACAACTCTCTGAGCTACCAGAGTTTCATGTACCCCCTTCACCAACAGCTGAATGGTCGGAGCAGGGGGGTATCACAGGTGATGCACGGAAAGAGCGAGTACAGTATCATGGGAAGAAGAACGGCACAACCAAGAGAGAGAAAGAAAAAAACACAAAAAGCAAACCAAAATTAGAAGCTAAGCAAATACTGCTACACTAAAGCTTCATAAATGCAAAGGCGTGAAGAAAGCTAAAGTGGTCTGGCAATCAGCACAAACGTGACAAATTCAACAATACAATGTTTTCCTTATTTTCAGATATTTTCAAACTCGGGCTCAAACCTTTTAGCTGGTAATTGCATGTTTTATTTCAGATACTATTATAATTATCAATAAAGTTATGTATAATTAAGTACTAAAGTGATGTCAATTTGAATTTGACAATTTCATGTAAATGCTGTTCCTAACTCAACACAACAGTATTTATCATAGCAGGTGGGTGTCACATGCAACACAGAAGTGTTGACTAGGCCAAATGTGTGTAGATTTCCCCACACTGAGTGATGCCTCTCACACCTTTTACAATGAGACAAACAGCACCTTCCCAAATGCCAAAATGTCTTCCTGAAAGTCATTCAGGACTCCTTGATATTTAACAACCATCCAAGCAGTATGCATGCTGGTCTGTGCAGGTAGAAAATGGGGAATCCTTGAACTATCCATGAAATGTATTTCCTCAAGTCTTTTTGCAAACTAAGGAAGAGATATATTTGTTGCAGTGCATCCCAAATGTGAAAGGCTTGAAATCACAGTAAAATTCACTATCCACGAACACAACAAAGTTGTTTGAATCCAGATGTTCCCAGGTGATTTTTTACATTACCTATGTAGTTATACAAAAGCATTTGCTGCATATACTACAAATGCCCTTTAAATGCTTTCTTCATGTGAAAATCCACTAATTTTCCCACCAAGCTGCAAGCTTTTTCTATATTCAACAAAATGGTGGGTTTTGTCTTTGTTAATAAAAAGAGGAAAGATTAGATATTTCCACTTTCTTTCTCATGTAAGGAAGTCTGCACTTATTTGCTGGTTTTAGAAGATAATTAGAAAAAAATCTTATCATTACATTTATATGAGGAATATGAAATGTGTTTTTAATATTTAGCTATATTCTGATAATTCATATTGTATAATGAACACAATTTAAATTATAAGCTTTTCTCCTGAGAAAAGCAATAGCTGTCAGTGTATCAGTGCCAAAACCAGGCAGTATTTACATCCTCTAACTAGAGAAGATTTTACATTCTGCTATTTGTTAGAGCATTTCTGCTTCACCAACTCTGAATTTAAACCACCTTTAAGTTGTAAAAGTAAGTTGTGAAAGATTGGAAGGAACCTGACTTTTCAGAAGCGTCTATATAAAGCAGTCATTCCTATTAAGTGACATTTGTGCGTGCATGTATGCGTGTGCATGCACAGACATGGAACAGAGTGTGGCTTCACAGACAATTACTGGAGAAGGAAAAATGGGGAGAAGCTGGGTAAGAACATAAGTCACTATTGCTGCAAAGCACCTGGAGTAACAAAGTTGCAACATCCCATACTTGTTCTTCAGAAAGTATTAGGATGTCAGTTCAAATACAACATTTTAAGCCTAATACATTTCACAATTATTTACACTGGCAACAACTCCAAGTGCCAATTTGTTGAGTTCACAGGCTACTCTTCAAACAGCTGTTAAGGACATAGCTCACAGTTTGCTTAAGATGGTTTTACTCTCATACATAGCTTTACTAATTTTCACATTTATTAAAATAGAGAATGCTTATAATTTTTAATCTCAGACAAACAGGGACTTGAGTTTTCTTTACTAACCTTCATTTAGAGAAAAGCCTAGCAGTTATACAGTGCTTTGAAAAAAAAAATCCAAACACTTGGGATTTGTATAATTAGCAAATAATTTAGAATGATCTCAGCTTCATTCCTGTCTGGTCTGCCACATTTCTAAGTATGGTAAAGCACGGTGAACAGATGCATTCCATCATACAGAAAATAAAACATGCTTTATAATACAAGTGTCATTCTGAAGATGTGTCTCTAGCCCTGAACCCAAACAAACCAGCAAAGCTTATGTATAACTCAACTATGTGCTTCACGCTCAAATCAGAGCAATCAAATCTGTTTGCATCAACAATCAAATGGGAAGCTGCTGACTAAAAACATCAATACAGAAGCAACAGAACAGCTGGATAGGCAAAGCCATGTAGCAGCATGTAAGGTTAGAGTGAGACAGACTATGTAAATTATCTTTTTTTGATTCCTCTAGATCATTACTTACACATACTGCAGCTTAAAAATGGTAGCACAAAGCTTCCCTGCCCCAAAGGAGTGAGGGACTGGAAAGGCCCCGCATCACTTCTGTGTCCTTCCAATCTTAACAGACTGTAAAGGTTTGGTAAAGCAGTTGGACCTGCAGTCTCTGTGCTGCTCAGAATCTTCACTGTTCTCATATAGCTGTCCTGCAGGTCACATACACTTCATCCTATTATCTAACACTGGGCTTTGCCATTCAGCAGCCTCTGAGGTTACAGAAATTTCCTGAGTGATGGAACCTTCCAGTAGTGAAACCAACCATTATTACCTCTTTGCACAGGTGACTTCCCAACTTTACATAATACCATGTATATATACATATGCCATGGCTACCAGGAAATAGCAATATGCTACTATTTTCAAGTAAGAAAAGCATTTAAAAGAAAGCTGCCTAGGCTCTGGTAAAAATTGAAATATGCTAAGAAACAAGATATGAAACAGCATGCATAGACTGCCTAAAAATAATCAACATGCAGCTGAATTTGAAAAGAAGCTGCAACCAAGACAACAGCCTGTTGTAACTGAGGTCTTTCACGTGTTTGGCTAATGTTTATTAGAGAAAAGAGCTTATTTTTACAAATAGGTTATAAAAAATGCTTTTGTGAGGGGGAAAATACACAAATAGATTTTCAGGGTGACCAAAAATTGTAATTTCCTTTTTAAAAGGAGAGGCAAAAAACCCCCAAACCTCAATAAAAAAGGACATTGTTGGATGTTTTCAACTGAAGTCTCAGGATGGAGTTTGTTGTGGTTGTTTACTGCTCGCTCTGCTCTGACTTGCAGAGTATCATTAAAGAAAACTGATGGATATGTTAAGTGCTCTTTTTTTCTGAGGCAGACTTGAGATTTGTTTTTGCAAATGGATACAAGATGTCAGGTTCTGTGAGAGGTCCCCTCCAAAGCTATCCAAACAAGACAAATATGGAAGAAATACACAAAAAAAAAAAGAAGGAAAAAGTAATGGTGATTAGAAATATGTGTTTCTAACATGCAAAAAGACAAAAAGTTCTCTCTTTGTTCAGCCTATGGAGTATGTCCCAGAGTCTTTGCATATGCCTTTTTAAAATGAATATTTGATGAAACAAAGGCATAATGTGAAAATAAAAGCAAACTTACTAGGTATATGTTTTAGTCTTTATTCTGACCAATATGTATAGATGGTAAGGGAAAAATGAAGCTGCCATTATGAGGCAAGTAAAGTAACTGTAAATTCTTTTAAAATTATTTTAATTTTTACAAAAAACACAGAATTGGTTACATGTGTGTCTTCACCACCATATCTGGTACAAAGAAAACTAGTTTGAATTACAATGCAAGTGCATTGTGTGACCATACACAAGACCTACTGAAAATGGTAAGTTGTATATTAGACTACTGATGATGTGTCGAATAGCAAAGCAGAAGTTAAAACTCAGAGATGCTTATGTTTAACTACAGACCTATAGAAAAATGTGCTGTTGAACAGAGAACAGATATAGAAACAGCTGAACAACAACCTCCTGCTCCATCACACAGTACACAGCTTATTTGTTTGTAATTATTAAGAATGTAGCAACATTGTCTGATTGATCCCTGTTTTAAAAAAAATAAACTCTAGTTTCAAAGAAGTGAAAAACAGTCCGGATAACACTTACCTCAAACATTCTAGCAGCTGTACATCGAACAAGAGCAGAAGTATGGACAACTCCATACCACAAAACAGTTAACAGTAGCTCGTGATAAGCTGGGTTTGCACTAGAAGAAAACAGTTGGGCAATCGATCAAACAAAAATACTCCCAAGCCCTGGATTTACTCTTTACCTAAAAAAGGCAGTCTTAAGAATTCCTTGTTCAACAAATCTAAAACTCGAGAGTTTATCCTTTCTAAAGGATACAAAGCATTTATCTCATTCTGAAAGACTCAACATATGCAGTTTAGAAAATATGTTTCTTTTAAAAGTTAATTAAAAGAACCCCAAGCTCAACTTTAAGAATGTAATTTTCAATGAGTTATTTTTGTGGAAATTTTACGTTTGAATTTTGGTGTTCCTCTTTTACATTTCAGTTTGATTTATTTTTTTTACTGCTACATTTTTAACCTAGAATTTACATTTACACAAGGGAAAAAAAAACCCAAACAAGTACAGCCTTTATTCACCCAAAGCATCACAGTTATTTAAAATTACAAATAGATTAGCAGCCTTTAATAGAAGCTTTGAACGTATACATATGTAGGCATCTCCAAGGTACATTCTTTACCCTAGTTCCACAAAAGAAGCTTTCAGGCTATCAAGAGGAGCATGGGACAGTGAAAGCATGGTCATTACATCTTCTAGGAATCCAACTAACAGCTTGCGGTCTTCTTCCTGAAAGAAGGGAAGAAGGGAGTACAGTGATGAATGTTGCTGAGCTTGTGATGGCAACTATGGCTGCAGAGGAGAAACTATGAAAAAGAACAAACGAGATTAAGCATTTAACAATTTTCTTAGGAACTTCAAAAATGTGGTTAAAGAACAAGAGCCTTTCGAAGCAAACATACTAAGAAATTGTGTTTCATCAACTAAGCACATACTCATGCATAAATTCTTTCATTAAAGAAACTTTTAAGAACAGTACTTAAGCACATTTATGACTCCTGAAAGTTTATAAGTCACAATGCACTAGAAATCAGTAAGATTATGAAGAATTTCTTTTTTTCCTGTAAGATATGTATATACTAGAACTTGACTGCTTGTTGCTGGAGGATTAGGTAATATTTATAGCGTGTTTGTTTTAGTACTAGGTAACATTAAAATTTTAAGACTCCAGCTAGGCTTCAAATGGCAATTTACCTGTTTCAGTAAGTTTTGCACCATGATGTCTGCAAAGTTCATAGTTAAATGGCCAATAAACTATTTCGGGAATAACATTAATACAGTTTTAATAGAGGGACATGGTAACACATGATCTAAATGTGCCTCACCACCTGAGTAGAAAACTTTTCTTGCAAATGTATTTACAGCTGCCCATTCATCTACCTATCTTCAACGCACAAGAACAGTAAGTTTTCAGCAAACACAGTAATGTTTAGGTATTTTTTTAAAATAAGTTTTGCACACTATTATACATTTAACAAAGAAACGGAAACCCAAACCTACCTGAATGTAACACGTAAGGACCCCTGTTGCATAGATGGGAACTGTGGCTTTTGTTAGCACTCCATTACCTGCTGTGGAATCTAATGAAACACAGGAAAGAATTGAGGTTTTATACATACATATAAGTATAGAACATAGATATAGTGGACTTACATGTGTGTATTTGAGTATTACAGATTTAAACCCCTTTTTATATACACATGAAGAATTTATATGCATATACATGCATATATACACAAATATGCTTAAATAATAGTGAAGGGGTATTTGGATTTGAGATTTTTTTTTTACCTTACACACAATCTACAACTTCAGAGTGTTCCATTCAGATTAAGACTAGATTTTTCAACATTTCATAAAGCTAACAAATTTGAGAACTGCAGCCTGAAAATGTTATTTGAACAAGAGATTGAAGACTTTTTTTCCTGTTGCAGTTAAGATCAGTTTATTTCAGTGAAAAGCTACTTACCTATGTTTTCCTCTGACAGTCTTAAGATTTCCTGGAACTGTGGTTTTACCTATGCAAAGGATGATGAAACCCACATAAGAAAACCTGTTACCAGTGTCATTTAACTTCGAAAAATAAAAAGAATTGCAAAACAAGGCAAAAAAAAAAACCCCAACCTCAAAACAAAACAACAACAATCCCTTCTCTGGAGGTAGCACGTACTACTAACAGAGTTTTATCTTTAGATAATCCTCTCATGTTTGACAATTTCTCTTGAAGTATTTTTAAATTCTATTCAGAAGTTATTTTATTGAGAAAAACTCACATAATTTCTGATAAAAATGTTTAGATACCACCTGCAGAAAATATTTCAGGCTGGGAAGGCATCAACTTTAAATTTTTTAATCAAGTAAAGCTGGAGTACTTGTGTACACACAGAGAGTGAACAGTTTGCTGCTCTGAAGAAAAAGTTGTTAAATAACCAGAACTAGGACAATCTCTCCTACTCTCTCTGTCATTCACAAAGGAAATACAAAGAATATAGTAAAAAAAAAAATTGTCCCTGGTTGGACAAGATAAGAAGGCCATTCCAAAACAACTAAACCAGAAAAGAACACAAATAGGGCTCTAAAAATCGCAAGTTTAAATGTATTTATTGAAAAGCATCAGTGTGACATAAAAATATAAATGGTCACAAAGTGTGGGTGTTCTGACATACTGTAAATGTAGTGAATATATGTTATCAAGGTACACTTTATGTAGGCTATTTTAAGGTCATATCTTACCTTAGTGTTTGTAAAAATTTTCCCAAATGTCCTACAAAGTCTCCAGAAAAATTTAGAGAACTCATGGACACAGGCAGTTGATGCTACATTGATCTTGCCAACGATTTCTATAAGCTGCGGTAGCCTAAAAATCAGAACACAAAAGAACATTAAACACTGCTCTGATTTTTTTCTTTTGTCCATTTACAGTTGTATAGATTTACTGCTTATATTAATAAATACATGCACACACGGAGCACTACGGGTTCTAATAAAATTAGCTACACGTTCTTTACAATTCCTGACCCATGAAGAAAGCAAGGGTTCAAGTGCCAAAAAAATCTGACCCATATTTTGAAAAATCTGTTGCTGTCACAAGATAGAATACAACAATCTTCACTTCACAAGAGAATGAACTATACCAATGCAAAAATAAAAGAAACAAGTTTTCAGAGCAAATAGTTACCTACATGTTCTGCTAGACTTGGTATTTTCTGAATAAAATCAAAGGCAATTTAGCATGAAAATTAAAACGCCTAAAATAAATTAGAAGTTTTCCTCTTTAGTAATTCTCAAATACAATCATTCTTAGCATTCTTATATTCAGTAATTGTTAAACATGACCATGCTTAAAAACTATTATTTTTGACACATTTTAAAATTAGATATCCTACGACAAATTAACTCACAGCTGATTGACTACCCATAGCAGAGTCTCCCAGCCTGTGGTGCCCTCATGTTCCAGCTGATGGTCATACAGCTGCAACAACACCGCCAGCTGTTCACGGCTTCCAATGATGACAGCAACGTCCTGAAGAGGTGACACGGGTCGGGGAAACCTAGTGACTGCACCAGCAGGGAACAAGCAACCATGAATGAAAGAAGGTGAAAATACAACGGAGGGGGTGTCAGAAACAACAGCTAAGAAACTGTGAAACTCATTAAGTATCTCCTCTGTAAGGTTATCAATTTGCTTTTTAAAAATCAGTGAGTTAAAATCATCTCTGAAGAGCTTATGTAACCCTCGGTTAAAAAGAGAAAATACAGGGAGATTATGTTATTGTTACTGCCAGCACAGCTTGACCAAGGTCAAACCCTGCCTGACCAACCTAGTGGCCCTCTATGATGATGCTGCTGTAAGGCCCCTGACAGTCTCCCAAAACACCCACTCTAAACTGGAGAAATATGAATTTGATTGATTGGTTTTTCCATGAATGAGGAATTGGCTGGATGCTCACATCTGGAGGTTAGTGGTCAATGCCTTAATGTTCAGATGGACATATGGCCTCCCAGGGGTCCATACTGGGACCAGTAGTGTTCACTATCTTCACTAATGACACAAACAAAGGGATCGAGTGCACCTCTGGCAAGTTTGCAGATGACACCAAGTTAGTGGTGCAGTGACACACCTAAGGGACAGGATGCCAAGACTGAGGGAGGGACCTGGACAAGGTTGAGAAGTGGGCCCATGGGAACCTCACAAGGCCAAGTGCAAGGTGCTGCATCTGGGTCAGGGCAATGCCCTGTACTAATACAGGCTGGAGAATATGAGGCAATTGAGAGCAGACTTGGGGGGTGCTGGTGAGTGATAAAACTAGACATGACCCAGCAGTATTTGCTCTCAGACCAGAAAACCAACACTATCCTGGTCAGTATCCAAAACAGCATGGCCAGCAGGGTGAGGAAGGTGATTCTAGCCCTCTGCTTCTCTCTCATGGACCTGCCTGAGTGCTGCATCCAGCTCTGCAGTCCCCAACACAGGAAAGACATGGGCCTGTTGGAGCAAGCCCAAGGAGGGCTACAAAATGTGAACAAAAAGATAGAGCACTTTTTCTATACAGAAACGTTGAAAGAGCTGTGCTTGTTCAGCCTGGAGAAGACTGAAAACTTGAAATTTTTGAATTCCTTATTTAAGTAGTAACCACTAAGTGAAAAAGTGCTTATCTTCAAATTACTCAAGTCAGCTAAATGAGTCTTACCATGGTATGTTTAACATTTTCAAAAAAACATCAGACAGTAATGTACCACTAGCTAATTTCCAATAACCTTCCAATAACAAATTCTCCTTTGTTACCCTTTCTTTGCATCTTCACACACAGCACTATTATCAGCATGTGGCAGGTGTTACCAATAACATCTTTAAAAAGTATTTGCAACAGTACAAAACACTCCACAGACTAGGATTGCTGATCTAAGGACAATTTCACCATGAGGCCATTCAGTCACAGAATGGTTTGGGTTGGAAGGAATCTTAAAGATCACTTAGTTCCAACCCTACTACCGTGGGCAGGGACACCTTCCAGTAGACCAGGCTGCTCAAAGCTCCACCCAACCTGGCCTTGAACACTGGCAGGGATGGGATGGTCTGCTAGGATATTACACAGATAGATAATAGATGGTGATGCTGCTGCATTATACTGTGTTTTTCCCACTCCATAAATTTTTAAGAATTAACTGAAACTGAGGCCAGCCTTCTTGGGCTATTATTGGCTATTAATGGAAATCAGTACTTTAGAAATCTTTAGGAAGTACAATTAAAAATTGCCTTGCTTTCCAAAAGCTTCTTATAGGAAGTAGAGAAAAATAGATGAAATTTTTTTTGTGATAATCAGGTATCTCAAGCATAGCAAGGGGTGAAAAAAAGAAGCATTACTTAAGAATTTACTAAGGCAGACAAATATGAAAAAAATCCACATATCTGAAATTAAATCATTTACCTTCTATTTGTGGTACTTCTCCCTGAAGTTTAGCCTTGCTTGTAAAAGGTGCATTCTGTAGCACCAGTGCAAACAGCGAAGGAATCAATGACTGCAGGGCAGACAGATACATGTGGAGCTTATGCTCATCCAAGCCATGTTCTCCTTCCTGAAACAAACAGGACATTAACATGGAAGTTTTCAGTTTTGGATGATCTGTTCCTTAGGTATGTATTCCCTGGCAAAGCATCAACACATCTGTGATGAGCTTCTACCCAGACACACTAATTATAAAGCAATTTAGCCTAATCATAAGCATATTTCATCACTTTAAAGTCACCTCTACTTGAAAGATTCAGGCAATACAGCCTTTGGCATTTAGCAGTTCACGCTAATGAACAAACTGATATTTTGAAAGAACATTTTTCAGCACATTTTGGGAATGTGGATCCTTTGCCTCAGAGACCAAGGCATCTAAACTGAATAAACAAGTCATCTGTACTTGGAAAGCATGGATCTTCTTTCAGTGTTAAGATAATTATGAGGCACCCAATTCTTCCAGAACTTCTGATATATCTATCAAATGAAATGTGCAAACTGGATCATAACTGGAAATAACCTAACTTAACCATTCAAATCTACTTTTCTTGCTTATCTAATAAAAATGGCTGTTTACTAAAATCTACACAATTTAAAAATGGGGCAAATGCTATTAGTCTATAAAACAAAACAGTATTAAAGAAGAGTATGTTTAGTTTGGGGGAGGCTTGGTTTTTTCCTTGTTTTTTTTTCTTTCCTTCCAAAGTACAAGTAAAGAATAGAAAGAAAATTCTCCAATGTAGAAATAGCTGAGTACATACCCTGAGCAATTTTTCAATTTTATTAAGCAGTGTGGGGATAAGATGGAACTGTAAATTTCCCAGTTCTGTTGTCCAGGCAGCGTAAGCAGGTAAAAATACTTGATGTGTTGCACTAACCACACGTTCTGAAGGATCTCCTAAAGCTGAAAGCAGCAGCTCAAAACCCTGGAAAAAGACAAAGAATGAAGTTATATAATAAGACAATAAAGAATACAATTTTTCCCCAAAAATTGATATAGACATTTTACCACTCTGCTGCAAAAACTTGAAAAGTTCTTTATTTTCACTTATCCAAAACATTATTGGGCAGCATTAAGCTGAACTACAGGTAGACTTTGTTGTAGCAAACAAATCTGTGTAAGTGATGATATCAAACCGGCTAATAGTATCAGGTGAGCAGTGAAATGGTATGTTCTTAAAGGCAAATTACAAACTATTAGAGCAGCTTCTGTATGAGGCTTCACCTGAAATGCTAATGCTACTTGTAGTTTTTCTGTTTTGTCTTTGTGGTACAGTAAAATCAACTAATTCATATAAATAATCAATTTTTTAAAGTATCTGGAAAAAATTAATAAAAATGCAAGAATTTAAACAAACCCCTATTATTATACCAACCCCCTTCATTATTCATGAAGTATCTTTAGAAAGCATGCATTTTATACATACAGAACCCAAACCAAGTTATACCTGTTGATATTTATCTGGATCATCAATATAGCCCATAATGATGCCAAGGCTTTTGATCACAGCTTCTCGTACCAAGTCTGCCTTATCTTCCATTAGCATTTGTTGCAGCATGGAAAGTACCAATGAACTACGAATTTCTTTCTATTTGTAAATGAGAAAGATACTTGTTAAATCCAATGAAACAAGAAATGTGCTTTTGTATCAACTACTACAAAACTTTTCCACTTCTATTAGTGCTCACAAACAAAATCCCTTCCTCCAACCATAAATTTCTTTATGAATATTATATGTTCAATTTTCACAAGAGAAGATGAATTAATATAAAACATCAGTAACTTCATTAGAGAGACTTTTGTCCTATTAAGCACAGAACTGAAGTCCTTTCATTTGCATGGAAGCAAAAATAACTAACAGCAGTAAAACTACTATAGACCTAGACTTAAAACTAAGAAATCACTGCATTGCCAAATTGGGTTTTAATTTAGGTTCCCTCCCCCCGTGCTTTCTCTGAAGCTTGAAATTCTAGTTTAGTGACTGAATAACTTCGCTGCTTCTTCTAACTGGCAGCACTCTTGATGTAACATTCCACAGTCTGAAGAATGCTACAGTTTGGGTGCCAATGCTTTTTTCATAGATTGTTTCCTTAATTGGTCCTAATTATTTTTTTCTTTACCTCATTTTTACTGAAATAAGTTTCATATTGTTTTTAGAAACATTTTATAGATAGTTTGTTATGAAAAATCACAGGTTAATCTATCTCTTAACATGACTTAGTGAATCTCATGTGTGATATAAATAGAAGACAATGTGACTGTCCATGCGTAATAAACACACTTGGTAATGTTTAAAATCATCAAGAATGCTTGCATTGTGCATCAGATTTTTACCTTGCTTTCCCTAGCAGGTATTTGGAGTCTACTAATACTTACTGGAAGGTAAGGTGCTAGAGCTCCACAGGATTCTGCTACCAGTAGCCGTCGCTCTGGGTATTTGTGGTTGATCTGGGAAAGAGAAACAGATGGACCATTTGCTTTGCAGCAACCAGCATTCAAAATGTTTTAGAATGAACTGCAACAGAGGGATGTGTCTGCACCTCTTCAATAAACACTGACTGAGCTCACAGAAGTTGCACCTGGCTACTAAGCAGCCTCAAATTCTTGCATTGAGGCATAATGGTGAAGCAGTTGTCCTGTAAGACAGCACTTATAGTAGGGAAAGAGTCAGAGAAGCACAGATGTATATGAGAAGCATGTATGTGTATGCAATAAAAAGGAAAGCAGCATATGGGCTGCTTTACTCTAAAGAATCTGCACAACTCCTGAACTAGCATGACATGAAATACTCTGTCGTATGAAGCCTTTCAGGAGCACTGCTCCTCCAAGAGCTACACAAGTGCCCTCTAGTGCTCTGAGTCAAGCAGTGTAGCAGGTCTTGCTGAGCAGCAATCAGAGTCAAAAGACCCCTGTACAAGCCTAAATGCATTTGCATGCTATTAAAGTTCTGCTCTCAAGTCTAGCATAAATATATGTCACACCTCTAAAAACGATTCATATTATCAAGAACCTCTTGATTCTGTGATATCAATTTCCCCTTTCTACTCAAAAGTTGCTTGAAAATTCTGCCTTACAAGTTTAGTATTTAGCATTGACACTTCAGAATCAAGTTTGCATTCTGGTGGAGCCAGATTTAGCAGCCTGTGTAATGATTGTACAATTAAACAACAAAGTGTTTCAATATACTCTGTGAATAAAAAAAGTCTATGGTAAAATGCTGAGAGTAGAATGTGAATTTTTTGATGCTGTCAGGTAAAACAGGATATGTAGCATTTGGTGCAACTGTTTCTCTCTTGTTATGAAGTGTATAACCTTGGTGAGGCAGGCATCTTACCATGAAAAAAGACCAAAGTACTCACTGACTTCTTTGTCTCTGTCTTGAAAGACTTGCCTTCAGTAGTCTGAGGTCCCTAAAATCCATGCCAAATTCTGGCATAAGGAAGACCTTTGGCAGAAAACTAGCAGGAAACATTTGAAGAAACATTCTAAGAAATTGGACATACACTAGTCTGTGGGTCTTGATGGGGATGTACCCATGAGTGCTCAGGGATCTGGCTGATGTCATTCCAAGAACACTGTTGACAATTAACAAAATGTTGTGGCAATGGGGGAAATTCCTGAGGACTGGAAGAAAGCAAATGTCACTGCTACCCTCAGGAAGGGCAAGACAGAGAACCCAGTAAAACACAGGCCAGTCTGCCTCACACAACACCTGGGAAGGTGTTGGAGCAATCAGCCTTACAAAGCATTTCCAAACATCCTACGGACAAGAAGGTGGCTAAAAATAGCCAGCATGTCTAGTTGAAGAAAATGACACAACCAACCTGACAACTTCCTGAGATGAACGGCCCAGCACACTCAACAATGATGCCTGACTCTGACTGTTCTGGTATGAAATTACTGAGAACTTTCTCAAGAATCAAGTGTGGAAAAGATGATTCATTTGCATTCATTAATCAGTAGAGTACCTGTAATAATTTTTGGAAGTATGGGGGTTTCAGAGATGAAAAATATCATGGACAAGTAATTATGGACTGCTTTAAAACCTACTAGGCTGTGAAGGTGGTAAGGCACTAGAACAAGCTGTCCAGAGAAGCTGTGGATGCCCCATCCCAGGAAGTGTTCAAGGCCAGGTTGGATGGGGCTTGGAGCTAGATGATCTTTAAGGTCCTTTCCAACCCTAATTTTTTATTGTTCTGTAAAATCTTTGACTTATGTGCCATCTTTTCAAATGCAAATTCCCCACTGGCAACAGAGACACACATCATCTTCTGGAGCTCTGCCTACCTGAGGGAAACAGCAATGATTATTTTCAGCTGGCATGGCAATATAAATATCACCCCTGATATTGCAAAGACATACTGCAGGAAAAAAAACACAAATTTGTCAGGTTTGTGTTCAAGGAAGATGAGTAGCCCTTGGAAGCTAAATGTAACTAAAATGTTCATTACAATTTATTTTCCTTTTGTCTTTACTAAGCAGTATTCCAATTCTGGAAGCCAATAACTGGTCACTAGTTTTGAGTGACCTTCTTAGCATTCACAGAACCTTCAACTAAACTGAACTAGTTACCAAATTTTACCTGCAAAAGAGCAGGTAGAGAGTTTATGAAGACTAGCCTGACAACTCTGAGCTCCAGAAGGTATCAATGGAAAGGATGAATTTCCTGAGCGACTAGTCCTTTGCATGTGTAAATAGATTTTGGTTGGAGACCAGGAGCATAAATTCTTTTCATGATTTACACATTTACTACAAAAAGTAGAAAATTATGTCTATACTAGACTTCCTTCTACAAACTCAAGACCTGTGACTGTAAGATTCAGCTGGTATTTTTCTGGAGAAAATAATGACCTGGTTCCAGTACTGCAAACAATTTCTGGCAAACTGTGTTAAGTAAGCGCACTATGACATATGACTTGGCAGTCTGATATGCTGCATTTGTACAGTTGGACTCATTCCTCTTTTGCATCAGCAATTAGCAAGAAGTGGATGAGAAAAATGTGCTCTTACTGAGGTGGGATAGTTTTTTCAAGCACAGTTTAAATTTCATGAGGACTAAGAAAACAAAACGTTGCTTACAAAATTAGGCAAAAATAAAGAATTCTCTGTATGGCTCCTTTCAAACTACTACTGTCATGAGATCTTCACTTGATCAAGAGATACATCAGTCATTCACAACAAGCACAAACACTGCATATAATTTGTACTTCTACTGTCAGAAAGCATTAAGGCTATTAAAGCTTGGACTTTATTGTCAAACACAGATTGCTGTGTTATGCAAGGAACAGTAGAAAACTACCAGACCAGAAAGACTCTGCCATCAAAGCAGGCATTCCCACTCTGTCATGGCTTAGTTATTCATTGTCTTTTCAGGCAATGATGAACTCCCTCTACTTCAGTGTGGTAGGAAAATACAACACATTTTCACCTGAACTCATGTTGTTCTGCTTCTATGCCTCAGATGAAACAGTAAAAGCATTTCAGTTTGGTTGTTCAGTTACTTCTATTAATTTGGAGTATCTGTGAAAAAGATCACTATGATTCTACAAGTGACATGTAAACTTCAGGCTGATCTCACAGGTGCCCATCTAGGAGAGACTTGCTTATGAGTACTTTGGTCTTTGATTTTCTGTTTAATAATTTAAACTAACTGAGGTGTGGACACTGCTCCAGGGACTTAATACAACATTAAAAAAAAGAAATCAGCAAATAAAATCTTTGAATGAAAATGGATTTCCAACAAGCTGGAAGGTACAGTAAAAATTATAAAGGTACAGACCTAGCAATATGTTACACAACACTGATGACGAACATGTGCTTATCTACACTTGAATATAACAAGCTTATTCAGGTACAAGCAGGTAACTAAAACCTCCAGATAGTCTTTAATAAGCTTTCTGCTTCTGAGGTTTTTTTAATGTTAGATAAAAATATATATGATGAGAACAAAGAACATCCCAATATCTTTTTGAAAATCAAACCCAAAACCTCCCCCCAAACAAATAAAACTCAAATTTACGAACTTTTAACTAATTTTGGAGAGTAAAGGCAACAATAATCAGTTACCTGCTCCCAACACTGTGGTAAAAGTTCAGCTTCTACACGTGTTGGTCCAACATGTCGGGCAAATGCCACACACCCAGTCAGTATCATCTGTCTGAAAACATAAATTTAAAGCTTTAACCTGTTTATAAAGTTTTATATTACATATATTTTTTAAGTTAGGAAAATCACATGCTGACAGGCAATAGGTACTTGTCTGCAGCCAAGATTTTACACCATCCACACTGATTTAAAGACTAAATATTAAATTGAAAGCCACTAATATCCCTGCTCATTGCAGGGTGGGGATTTGCTTACATGACCTTCAAATGTCCCTTCCAACCCAAATTATTCTATGGTTTTACCTTGTTTTATATTCAAAATGCCTTTTCCAAAATCTTGCAGATTCTCAACTCCATAAACCAGTCTGAGAATCTCTGATTTGGGTATTTCTGATTTTCTAAAGTCAGAGATTGGGAGTCTCTGACTAAATCTCTCATTTAATTCTTAGTACTGAATACTATCATTCAGTAAAAGGATCTAAATTACCTAATACTATCATCCCATCAGTATTTTACTGAAGTAAATTGATTTTATTTAGAAGCATTTGTGAGATTTAATGAACTTTCTTCAGAGCAAGCAGCTTATTTTTTATGACACAGCTTTGCAACATTCTAACATGCAAGTTACTGTCATCTCTCACAAAATACTGGACTCCACTCTTGTGAGAAATCTTCTAAAGTCCACTAAAGAATGAAAGCAAGTAATCAACCAGTAGTATCTATGATCACCTGTTATTTGTATTCATACTGTTGTATTTTTACCTTTCATTAAAGTTTCCAAGAAATTGCCACTGTTCCATCAATTTCATAGCCACAGAGGTATACATAAAATTTCAGCAAGATTGTACTAAACTGTCATCTATGATATTTTATTTAATGAGTGTCTATCTTGCTAAGATGTTTTTATTTCTATTTTTCCTGTTGACAGGATTGGAATAATACCAACTTTGCATGCAATTTATCAATTCCACTGACTTTTAGTGCCTACACAAACTTAAATACCCAGTTTCAAATGATAATGTGCAGATATGAGACTCAATTTTATCACCTCCTCAGTAAGATTAGGACACTATTCAGAGTTTATTATTATTACTCTGTGAAACGTAAGCCAGAATTAATTTATTGGCATTTTAGTATCATGTCTAGACTCCTAAATATTTTCTGAATCAACAGCATCCCCTTAAGGTTGAAAGGCAGAGATTTTTCTGGTTATCTTTTAACTCCTCACATAACATACTGCATCAAAAAAAGACTCACTTTAAGAATTTTTTAGGAGAAAGACCCTATCCAATTTTTTTTTACATCCCATGATTCTTTAGGCCAACAATCAGAGCAAGTGCTTTTGTGCTGTATGTGTTTGAGTTTTTTACCTCTCTACCACATTCAGAGAACAAGGCCTTTGAACAAGGTAAAAAGTAGGGAGAAAACAAAAATGGTTAGATAAGACTCAAGAAACCAACAACTGACAGGAACATGGAAAGAAAAGCCTGTGGCAATTCTGAGTTCTACTGCAAACAAAATAGGCATTTGAGTTACTGCCTTTGGTTCTATACACTGCACCTCATCACAGAACTGGGCAACAGAATATACATTTTTAAGATATTAGAAAATAGCAGAACACAGTAATCACTCAAAATTTTCTGCATTAGAAATGGGATAAAGCAAAGTATTTTTCCTTAAATCAAATCTTTTAAAAAAATTAAATGAAATCTCAAAACAAAATCAGATTTCCTTTTGCCCTGCCTACAAAGATGAGAATTTGGAGATATTTCAAAAATATTTTAAAATAAAGTTTTAAATATTTTACTGCAACCATTTTGACAGCATATGGTAACAGCATTTCAGGGAAAAAAAACTCTAAGTATCTCAGTAAGAGGTGACTGAAGCAACATTTTAATCTTGTCCTATTAGAGTCAAACATTAATCTCACTTCTTCATGGCTCCTAGCCTCCAAAACTAACATAATTGTACAAAAAGGAGGTTATGTGATCACATTTTTGCTCCTTTGCAGAAGAGAATTTGATAGGCATTTTCGAAAGTTGAAGGGGACATTAATGAGCAAAGACATGAGGTTAAACATGGCCTTGTTAAATATAATATTAGTGCACAAGACTACAGAAATAGGCCAAGCACCAAAAAGCATCTCCCATGGGCAAGAGGTATAATCCAGACTTTCTGCATAATTGTTGAAATACTTCAGATATTTTACACTGTAAAACAAAATACTTTTTTTTTAATGGGTTCATTCTTAGAAATGCAATGCCACATTTCAGTGTCTTGTATTTAGCAAATTAAAATTGTCAACTAATCAGCTGCTACATCAGAGTATAATATGGTAGGCCTATACAGTACAGCAGAAGTAAACAAGTAACAAGAAATAATTAACATCATTGTTCTGGTGACTAAACCTGAATGTCTTTGCTCACTTCATATTGCACAAGACTGCTAAAATAGTATTTAAATGTATTGAGATAAAAAAGCATGCATGATACACTTCCATACAAATCTAGATATAACCCCCCTTAAATTCTGAATAAGTAGTTTCTATTTAATTACTATTCAGAATATCTTCTATTTGATGGAATCTTAAAAGGTTTTCCATCAGGTTATGGCACTTTTAAAAGTAATTACTACTTCCATGTGTGCAAATGTGTGTTATGTACATGCACGCTTTGTCCTAGAGTTTACAGCAGACTGTTTTTCCAAATTTGTCATGAAAACAAGTTATTTTTATTTATAAATCACTAGTTCACAATAAAAATTGAACAAAAATTGAAACTCAAGGGAAAAAAGCTTTTTCTTCTTTCTTAACTGCTGGAAAAGACACACCTAATGCACCTCCAGGGGGATATAAAAGGTCTACTTGATGGGCCACCAATCCAATAATAAAAGAATCACAAGAGACTCCAAGCAACGTGTAATTTCCTTCTAACCACAAATTATTTTAACTTCTCAATCTACATGGGATATTCAAAACATTTCAGAAGCAGATTTCTAATGACTCTGAAGTAGAACCAGAGAACCAGGACTGCATCTTTTTCTAATTTTAATCTGCATAGTGCCACTACACTACAAGTTGCTTTTATTTAAGTTTTTTTTTTTTTTTTTTTTTTTTTGGTCTCCAAAGCCATGGCCTTCAATTATACCTAATCTCTAAATTTTACCATGGGAATGGTTTAGAAAGATTCCTGAGCACTTCAGTTTTGGAGAATTGCCAAAAGAAATGCTTTCCACCTATTTCATAAAGCCTATTTTGTCTGAAGACAGCCTAGAGCAACAATAGATACAGATGCTTTCCAAAACACCTGTAATGAAAATAATGAAGAGCTACAGATCAAACATGAAAAGTTGCTCCACAGTTAAGAGAAGGAAACATACCAGCTTGGGTACTGTCTTTCAACCTTAAGGATATTCTCATCAACATCAGTACAAAGTCAGATTTCCTGAACACTAGGGAAGAATTAAATTCATAAAACAAAAGGTGTAATTTGTTTCAGAAGCTTAAGCAAAATGAAACAAAGTCCTTAACACTTCTCAGACCTAGATCACTGCCACGTTTTTCTGATTTTTTTTATTGCTATCACAGTAAAGAGACATACATAGAAAGAACACTATTTTCCCCAAAGAAATGCAGTGGTTATCTGAACAAACATGTAGATAACTAAGACAGGTTTAAAAAAAAAAAAAAAAAAAAAGGCAAGCTGTCTTGATTTCCACATCATCCAGTGCTAAGAATTATGATGTTAAATATCATTTTAACAAAACCGTTTAAGTTCGTCTTTAAACAGAAAATGGAACTGAAATGTTACGCTGTAGCTTACAAGCACATTCTTACATTTCAGTAACTAAGAGGTACAGGTCATGGAAATGCAAAGTCCTGAACTTGGCATAAATTTGTCAACACTGTATAGGTAAAACACCATCTTAAATGAAACTTGTTTAATACCACCCAATAATATCCAATTTCTATTAGTTCTGCTGCTTGTACAGAGAAAAAAGTTCCTGCTTGTCCCATACACCACACAAACACACCTTTGCTCATCATCTGGTCGTTTGATCAAATTGAACAGTATGTGCAGAAGTTGATCTCTCTCTTTGGGTTCAGGATGGAGGCAGGCTGTACACAGTATGAGTGGGATCAATTCCTAAAAAGTTGTGGGTAGGGGAAAACCAAACAAAGTAAAATTGCTTTGGGTATACATTCATTAACAGCAAAAGAAACTAGAGAAGATAAATCTAACATCACATAACATCAAAACACTTAGAAAAGATACTTTGGAGTCGTGATGTCTTATTAAGTGACCTGAAGAAAGTGAATTTCTACAAAAGTTAGAATTATTTTGTAGGAAAAATCAGGGGAGAACCAGCACAGGAAATGAAAAGCTCTGCAAAGATTACAATTACAATATCAGCAGGTCACCTGTAACCAGAATCAGAGTTTCAATTGTTTTCACTACCTACTGAACTGAAGCTCCACAGACATTTATGGAATAAAGCTTCTATGAAAAAATGCCACAAAGTTAAAGATTAAAATTTCCAATTAAGCATCCACACAGTTTTGTGTACAAGTTTAAAAAATGAACATTGAGAAATACACATTGGTAAAGGTGACTGCAGATAGATTTTGTGTTGACTGACAATTATCTGATTTTTGTAAAGGTTCTATGGGTTTTTTTTTCCCATACAGAACAATCTCTTAAGCTGAATTTTCTTTTTGGAGCAAACAAAATCCCTTAAAGGAACAAATTACAAAGAAAATACTGTGTAGAATACAAAGAGAAAATATAAGGATCTTCATAATGAAGACCTCCTCCTTTGTAAATATGCCTACAAAGCTCATGGTATTCATTCCCAGAAGAAACAAATGTTTCTAAAACATCATCTGGAAGTCCCTTCCCTTGACCTTGTTGATGTGAGCTTTTACTCCAAATCAGTTTGGAAGCCAGAGAGCTTGTAGGTAATTTAATAGCTTAGGAACAGAAACATCACACTGGGAGGTGAGGAAAAAAAATTAAGAAAAACCTCAGTGTCTGGAAAAACACATGGGCAACTAATCTGGAGATTACCTTGCACACCTGCTGTGTACGTTGGAGCCATTTTTAACAGAAAGACTTTCTGTGAGTTATTAAGTTGTGACAAATAAGCAGGTGACAGTGGGAAACACATCTAATGTTAGCAGGAGAGATTATACAAAGCCTGGAAAAATCTGTGGTTGTTTAGAATGACTTCGCAGGGAGGTGCAAATTTCTCCTTGTAGATATTCAAAGAGACCTAAACATGATGTTTTTGTGGTCCTGTGGAAACACCACTGACGACATCCTCACTGCTCAACCTGTATTTTCCTAAACAGTAGGAGCTATATTAATATTAAATATAGAACAAGACTGTTTTAGAGCAATGTCTAAGCTAGTCAACTCCTGACAAGGTTTTTTTTTTTTCCCCATTTTACAAGAAGTCTACTCGCTGTGCTATATTCTATCTCCAAAGATGACCAAGACACAATCTCAACTGTATTTTAACATTCTCTGATTCTGAAATATTTATTGGCAATATTTAACTCAATTATGATACCGATTAGGGAATTTATGACGAAGAGACAACATGGAAATAGCCTACCTATCACTTAAAAAAATCTAAAAGGAGAGAAGGAGAAATGAAAAATAAATTTGAACATTTCCATTTCTTAAATACTTTTAAGAGTAATGGGGTTGTTTTTAAACAAGTGTTGCACAACACAAAATAACATGAACTGAAGACTTTCATTAAAGAAACTTCACAAATCAAATTGCATGAACAATAACTTTCTTCAGTTGGGAGCTTCTTTCACTCTAGAATCTGCATGTCAGATCTTATTATTTTTGGTTACTTAAGATTTTTGCCCATTTAACGTTTTGAGAAGTCAGGGGGTTTAACCTATTTAACTTTTTTTTTTGGTACTGCATAGAATTTTCTCTCCTGCAGTGTTTTAATTCAAAAAGACTTGAAAGAATATTACTAACATAATACCTGCCTCAACACCACTCTAAATACCACTACTTATACATTACGCTAAATTCTTTTAAATATGAAATCTGATAGCAATTTGTAGATACAGAACAAAATTACTACTATAAAGAATAAAGCTCATTAAAAAACTTAAAGCTAAATAAACACCTGTTACTTTAGTGAAATCTAACTTTCTGAAATCTACCCTAAATTCACATTATTCAAATACTCTTGCAAGTATTCTTAAATACTCCCATGAAAAACTTTACAAAGAGTATACTCCATGAAATGCGACATTTGTTTCATCTGTTGAAACCAACACATTGATTTCACTTTCTTAGTATGTTTGAGTACCTACTCAAAAATCTCAACTGCTTACTCAGATCTACTGTTAGATTTTAAAACAGTACCATGAAGAGGGGTTTTTTAAAGCTTCTGATGGAATTTAAGGAAGTTAACATTGTCTTTTCTCAGCTGAGTCTGTACGAAAGGAAAACACCTGAGAATATTCACCTAGAAACTACAGCCTTGTGTCTGAAAGGCTAATGAGTAACCTAGCAGCATCGACACAGGGCAGATACAAGGCTGGTTGGTTCTTTACCTTGCAGAAAGCTGGTTATTATAGCTGATGGAATTAGCTGTATTTTCTTGTCCATTGGTCACATTCTCTCATGCATACTATGGGAGAAGAGAGTGTTCTCTGCATCGCTGCACCAGGGCTTCTACAGTTCCTTCTATTAAGGGGAGTGGAGAAACAGTGAGAAGTCTTGAACAGTGTTTTCTGTGCTTCCTATAGCCCTCAGGGACAGGAAGGTAAAACTCAAGGCAAAGGGGACTGTGAGACCAGAAGAACAAAACTGATCTACAGAGGGACAAAACAGGTCAAGTGAAGTCTCCCAAAGACCTGTAAGGGGCAGATTCTTCTCAGGACATTCAGGAGCATTAAGAACAAAAACCAGCCTACATGTATGTTTGAGCTCATTTCTTCCTGTTGCTAAGGGTCATGCCTTTGATGTAGATTTGTTTTATAAATCTCAGAATTCTCATTGTTGAAACTAGCAGAGAAGATCTAGAAAGTAGTAATTTTCCAGTAGGACACAGTAAGATTAGTATTTGGCTGTTTAGATTCAAGAGAAAAGTTCACAACATGGTTATGGAGACTCTATATAATTATTAATAATCAAGGAATGGACTTCCAGTAATATTTGAAACACTCTGCATTCCTGGGGAAGGAATACCACTTGTGCTGACAGTCATAAAATAAAGCAAGAACTTCAGTTTCAAAAAAATCCAACAACTCTCCCTCTATTTAATTTGGGATCCTTCCTAATCCCATTCATCCCCAAGTCCTACTTTTCTGTTTTGCCTTGAATTCAGAACATGTTTTGATAGTTTGTGTTGGTGTTAGTCAACAGGTGTGACTAGTGACTCTCATGACTGTAGCATGAAGAGTCACTTCCAGAGCTTTGATACTGTTTTTCCAGTAGATTCCAAGCAGACTGACATCATAACATTGTTGGCACTTGCAGCTTGATACAATAAAACATTACATGTCATAGGTCCCACCTCTACTGTTGAAAAGCCAAGTTCCTATCTGAGGCACTTCATACCTGTGAGCTACCCAGATGCAGAATGGAGACAAAAGTTATTTTGGTTTTACTGTGAGAGAAGCTACATACAGGTGACTGATAGACAATGCTCTGAGGCTGACCTAACACATTGCACAGGAGAACTGAAACAGCCCATTTTCCCTCTGCTCTACTTCTGTGTAACTCTCCACATAGATCTCTCCAAAGAAAAATGCACATTTTTCTCACCATAGTATCTCTGGACAGCTTCTTCCTAACTTACAACTTGTTGCATTATCTTTGAAAGGGATTCACTATTTGAGTTATCAATAAAGGCAACATTTACATGGACATATGGAGTAGCTCTCCCTTCATTATTGTCAAAAGAACATGGCTTTTTAATAGTAATTAGTACCACCTAAACTATATGCAAGACACTTCCTCCTACATATTAAAAGTATGACAACAAAATATCAAACTTTGGGTTTTTTAAAGCGCATCATATAGCCAGCATGTTAGAAAGTAGCAAGGAATTTTCTGTCAGTGTTGTTTCCATCATTATAACAATGTTTTGCTAAATATTCCAACAAGTCTTCTACATCTTAGTTGTTCTCACTAATTATTGTCTTCTTGTTGGGAGTGTTTATAAGCAAAATAATTATCTCAAAGAATAAATTTAACTAAGGTTGAGCATCAAGACTAGTTGCTTCAGTAGGTTCAAATAAGATTATTTTTTATTACTCCAAATATTAATGTATTAATTATGTATATAAATCAGGATGACATGAAGGATTTCATTAATGTGTGCCTTTTAATCTTTAATAGTCAATGCTTATATTGTGAATCAATGCTAAGTTAAAATTATTCTGTAACTTAGCCTCTGACAACAAGTAAATAAAATAGAATAATCTTATTGTCTGCAACTGAAATAGCTGCAGGTACCAACAAATCACTGATAGGGACTATCTTGGGCAATAATGTATTTGCATCCTTTTAGTTTTAAAATAAAAAAAAAAAAAATTAATCATAGGATTAAAACATGACTCAAACCTTTGTGCTACTAATCTTACTAATATTAAAATCACAGCTCTAATTACCTCTCATAGAGGGAAACTATTATTCCAGGATCCAAAGTAAACCGCTCAGAGATCCCAAAGGGATGCTTTCACATAAGAATCAGTGGTAGGGTGTGGGTGTGAGAATAGTTTGTACTACTTTGTCTGTGTCTACTGTTTAATTGAAAACACACATACAAAGTTTGTGATACAACAAAAGCTGGCAATTCAATTCATAAACATCAAATTCAACTCCTTGCATCCATGAACTATGTCAGCTTTATAGACAAAGTATTGAAAGACATCAGCTTTCAGACGAGAAATGAAAAGGGTACATTATGAGACTGACCTGTTTTACTCTAGGGAAACTGCATTAGACCCTCTAAAGGACTTTGAAAATGGTTATATCTCATGTTTCAGGAGCACCCTCACACCCTGAACAAAAACAGTCCTGCAAGCCAAAACCAACACTGCATGTATACCAGAAAAGGACCAGCAAAAAGGCTGTGGTCAACACTACTCCTGTTTTACAGAAACATAATCCAGAAGTTTGTTTCTAAAAAAGTCTACTGCATAGAAGTCTACTGCATTTTAAGTTTTACAGAGTAACAAAGTATTTTCATTGTTCGTTTGGATTTCTTGATTCTCCCCTATAATGTGAAATTAAAGTGGTAATCTAGAAGATACTGACAAGTGACAACTGCCCAGTAACTCAGGTTTATGTACCTTTATCCATATCCAACCAGAATAAAATCTGCTTGACACAACCCCAGGAAACAAACAATTAAGTATACTGCCAAGATCTGACAAAGTTTTCTTTTACATTTCTTTAGCAAAGCCAGTATTTAATGGCTTTTAAAGCATAAGACTGAGACAAAAATTTATAGTAAGATGGTTAACTCCTCTGTGTTTAAAGAGACATGCCAGAGAATTAAAGTGTCTGGGTGACATTTATGTGCAGTTACTGCACATTAATGTGATTACTTTCAACCTACAGTGGAGATCTAGTGGTGTTGAGAATGGCATCAATTCATAGCCTGAACATTTAGCATTATCTTTGCTTCAAATTTTACAAACAAGTAAAAGCAAATCTCTATTCTTAACATGTTGAACAGCTTCTCAGTATAACTATTTAGTGGTGTATATTCAGTAGTCCACTACTACATGATTTTGCTAAGTTTGCATAATAAAAAAGAAACTTAAAGACTAACACTGGGATAATGGACGAGATGAAAGATGCAAATAATTAAATAGAAGTGCTGATTAAGAACAAGAGTAATAAGATACTAAGCAAAAAGTTTACTCTGGGCCAAACTCCATTAAAGGACTATATACTGCAGAGTATGGAAGTTATACATCCAAACAAGGTTACTCCTGTTTCCTGACAAAAAACCATTGACTTTTACATCTTAGAAAGCATGAAAATTGAGTATTGCAGTGATTAGTTACTACAAAAATTCTAAAAGACTGCTTCTCTCTAATTACACTTTAGCCAAAGGAATTTTTCTATGGTACATCTGTTAACAAATAGAAGATGGCTAACTTTACTTCTGTGATTTTTTGATTATTAATGTATTTTAAGTGGTAAAATGACAATTGAGAAAGCAGATTTCAATGCAGTTCAATTTTTATAAACCCAAGCTGCTCATTTGCAAGAAGTATTATCACAGACTGCATCCCAAACAATGAGCTTTTTTTAAAGAATTGGTTTTTAGTATTTTGTTAGTGATTATTCCACCTATTGTTACTTGGATTGCAACATCTCTTGTAAGTGCATTCATATACAAATTAAAATATTGACATACGTGTTTTCAGGGAGTTAAGATAACCTGGATGCTTGAGATGAAAACAAAATTAAATTTGTATGTTGTCACATGAATTTTGATGACTACAAATGGCTTTGAGGCAGTTTTCATGTATGATGGATTATTGATTTTACACAGTTGAACTGCTTTTTCTAGAAACAACTAAAATTATCCCCTCAGCCACCCTACTCAATACTGTGTCTTTCCTTCTTTGTTACCCTCCATTGGAACCTGAACTACAGACCCTGAAGAACAATTAAAGCTGCACCAATAAACAAAAATAAATAATTTCAGAAATGTCAACTATAATATTTGCCAGTACACCTACTACTGGATCAGGCAGGCTGCTACTGACCTGAAGATGCTTAAAAGCATAGGAAAAATGATTGCTGAATCTCTGCTAAAGGACAACAACTACTGAGAGATTGCCAACCTCCTCAAACTCCGTTTCTCCAAAATTAAGGTGCATAGCATGTAATTTTCAGCTTAAGATTTTGCAACCAATTTCAACACAACGGATGCTTAAAGAACAAAGACATTTCAGGGAGTCATAAAAAATTATGTTTAATTCTCATCCTAATATATTCACAGTGGAAGATCTTAAATACTACCATTCTTGTTTTTTCAGAATATGAATCACTATGCATTGTGATCTGAACCTGTTACACATCTTTCTCAAACTGGTGATGTTTAGGTATATTTTTACACCACTTCTCTGTGCAAAAGTCTCATTATAAGGCTGTTTTTGAACAAGACTCAAAGTTACACCTTGTTGAAGACAGTCTAGTTCTTCCATTAGCTTTTCATTATTTGATTAGGATAAATACTGAGAGGTGGCCTACCCAACTTTTCCTTCAAGTTCCATGACTACATCAGAAAGAACATTACAATAGCTATAGCAAAAGGTGCCAGGTAACTAAAAGAAGGTATTTTTAAAGCAAATTTCAATTCTTGAAACATTAAGCATCCCATGTAATCCAATTACTCGATCGTCATTTGCGGCTTTTTCAATTAAACTGAAACAGATAATTTAAGGCAAAAATACATGTAATCAAATGCAACTTTCACTTTAAAACAATCTAAGTAGGAAACAGACTAAAAGGTCACAAAAGTATTCAATACATTACACAAGTTATGCTAAAAGCTGTGATAAGAAGCCAAAATACCACATTCTGCCAAGCAGAAGGAAGGAAAGGAATAAATAAGAAATCAGAAATTAAGCACTGATCCAGGAACACTCACAGAACTATTGTGAAAGACAGAAGCATTTCCAGAACACCCAGCTAACACTCCTGCCCTCTCAAAAATAAAAAGCCTTTTATGAATTTTCAAAACACAGCACATATCTCAAGTTCACTGCGTCAGTTGCTGATAATTACTTGTATGGTATAAAATTTTAGATTAGAGGATCAGTACAAATTTCTTGAGGAATTTTCAAAGACTTAAAATGAATTTATGCAAAACACACTACTAAGTCTACCATACTGTAGGTCCCATCAACGAGGACTGAAACTTGCTCAAGAAGATATGCTACTTCAAACCTTTTACTTCAATGTCAACTATAAGGACACTGATTTTTTTTTTTTTTTGATATGTCTTCAGTTTTGGGACTTTTTTTACGTATTTGGTAATGTGCAGTATTTACACAAAGCAAAACCAGTCACATTTCTTCCTACCTTTTGTATGCTATACAGCATGAATGATTATGCAAACCATCACCTTCAGTTACATTCAAAATACACATTACATGTTCATAATTTTTAGTCCTTCTCATTTTAAAGTTAAGGAAAACATATAAGCAAGATTGCTCATTTCCTTATGAAGGGGTACTTTTGATGAACCTTGGCTGATACACGGAGCTTCCAAGAAAAGACATTAAAATTTTTTTGTTGAAAACTATTTTTGTTGAAGTACACAGTGCTGCAAAAGAACCTGAATGTTATTTCTTATTTAAATTGATAGACCAAATAAACCAAACATTGTTTGAACTCACAGGCCCTGTTCTTTACAATGCACATTGATATAGCCTTCCCTAACTAAAACATTTGTGTTACCACAAACAGATGGACCTACAGTAATAGTCTTGCTGAATGCTAATGGGTGCCTTAAGCAGAGGAAGACATATTAGGATACCATGCAGCTTTTCTGAACTCACCTGACAGAGATGTAAAACCATTTTCTAGGAGCAGAGATGCATGCACAAAAGTAAGAACATGATTGCAAGTAACAGACTTTGATGAAATTAGACACCACATCTTCAAAATGAACAACAAAATACTGTGATAAAAATAAAATTTAAAACTTCAGAGTTCCTCACCTCTCTCTTTGCAAGCAGCACATTAGGAACAATATGAGGCAGGCAGCGTCCCAACATTAACATGACACTTTTCTCACTGTCTGCAATCCGAGATACCTAGAAAACCAAGTTGCTTGTTTGCTATTTTTAGAAGCACAGGAACAGAAAAATATCATTTGAAAAGAATAATAAAAACTGCAGCAGGCTGATCACTTACCAGAAAACTGTTTAATTTACTCCCACACATTAAGCTGTAAGTTTTTGATGTGTCAGTAATTTCAAAAGCATGAATCCACTTGCAGAGTCTCAAAAGTTCCCAGTAATTACACCTCTATCACTAGGTTTCATATTTAGCATAAAAATCTGAAAGCATATCTTTATTCCTTAAACTTCATGCACAGAGATTTATCTCTCCATGTATGTCTTGCTTCAAAGCAATTACTGCTTGTTTAACTTATTGCTGCCATGCAAAATGAAGAATCCCTTAGTTTATGTCAACTGGAAATATACCTCTGATCCCAAACGGCTGTCTGCTGACATCCGACAGAAAGATAGTAGTGCTTGATGGAAAGCTGGTGACAATTTCCTGAAATGTCATCAAAAAGGGGCAGGGGGAAGAAAGCATAAATCAGACAGGTGATAAAGCAAGTCCTTTCACTCTGGTTTAATTAGCTAAGTAAAATGACACCCAGAAAGCATGTTTAAGTGATTCATACTACAGAAGTTTTAAAATTATCTTTTAGGGTGTTTAGTCCATGGCAACAAAAAAATCTGAGCGTCCTAATTAAGAAGTTATTTTTAGTTCCAAAAAATCTAACATCTTTCAAACTGCTGCAGGGACAAAAATAGGACTAAAGCATGAAGAAAAGGAAGCTTAGGCAATACAAGAGGAAGCATACAATTATGCAAACGGGGTGGGGCGGGCACAGAAATCACACAAAACAGTATTTTTGCTTAATGCTCTGATTCTGCAAATTGCATAAAAGCATGTGAGTAGTCAGTCAAGCTATGAGCTTCAGGCTTAAATAGCATTTGCTCAACTGCCACTTTGGGATCTAACTTTGGATTCAAATGCTGCCAGAACCTCAAAATCAATCTTAAACTGCTGTCTAAGCCCTCATACAGGGTGCATCTGCACAAGCACTGCCTCAAGGCTACATCCAGCACCAGCCCATGGAGCCAAGCTACTCAAAGCCTTAAGCATCCATATCAAACCCTGATAAAAGCTTCAAAACAGCCATATCTGAAGAGGGTAATTTGGCAGAAATGTTCTCAGAAAACAATTACTGACCACTACATTAAACAGGCAAGCAGCAGCACCCTATTTTTCCCAGTAATGACAACTTCCTCTGCCTTATCTGAGGCCTGTACTTAGATGCTAATCTAACACTGCTTCATCCACTATGTTTAAAGAAGCAACATTTGTTTTCCAAAACATGCACAGAAAGCATCTCACCCATTACCATCATCTGCTGTTTGAGTCCTCTAATGACACTGAGAGAAGCCAACTTCTATTTTTTATATGGAAACTGGTAACACCTTTGAACCCTCAAAAATACACAGGAGTGCACAAAATCCAACACAAACAATTATGTGCATGGACATACATTTTATCTGATAGACTGACACATAACACTTTTTACAGTAAATGCACCATCATTCACCCTTTTCTAACTGAAAAAGCCCATTAAGAATCAAAGCTCCTACTTATAATTACTTAAACTAATCCAAGAGGGTATCAATAGATATACCAGTTTTCTTCTTCTCACTATCCAGAAAATTATGACAAATAAGAATTTTTATTTATTACTTAAAAATCAATGTTTTTCTTAATAGTATGGATCTTTAAAGTACATATTAAATTATAATGAAGGAAGCTTGTTTTAATTCTATTCAGCTTGGTTTTGTGCAAGGTTCACTTTAAAAAAGTTACTAAACTACATAAATGGTAGCTAGTTACTGCAAAGGAACTCTGTTTCACAATATGTTAGTCCTTATGCTGTAAAATATTCTTGACTGACAGATTTACAGGCTCTACCCAAGACTGCAGAGTTTTTTTACACTGGGAGAACATGAGCAAGCATTGCAAAGCAGCAGCTTAACATTAACACGGAGTCAAGGCCTTGGCCAGCCCTTTGCCCAGGCTATCCTTCAACTTGGCATTCATTCTACAGAAAATCAGATCCTTTCCCACTTGGAATCCTAACTAAAATCCTACATAAGGGCAAAGTTCCATTCCCACTTTGTAGAGAATGAAAAGTAAGTATGACAATATGTCACTGAATTTCCCTGCTCTGGGCAGTGTGGATCCTGTTAAAATTGCTGGCTGTACTTGGAGTCCAGAAAGCTTCTCCTTAATGATGTTTAACAAAATCCTTGATGGCTATGCTGGACAAAACTGATAGAAGGCCAAAGCCTCTTGCACACAAGTCAGTGGGAAGCCTCTTCAAGGGCCAACAGATGCCAGTAGTGAAGACATCCAAATATAAGAAAGTGCAATGAATAAAAAGCCCAAGCACTGCTATTCTATTGTATTCTATACAACTCTGGGACAAAAGAGTCAATTTACTCAAAAAGCCATGTACAGAAAACACCCTGTATTTGGTGCCAATTACTACACACCTTAAATTTGTTGAATCAACACATGTGGTGCAGTCTATTTAAACCACTGCTAGTGCTCTGCACTGCAATCTGTTAACTGAGGCATTTTTCCAAGGATGGTCATGTCCTCATTTACGAGCATGCACGCACAGCTGCTCTGAGTGCAGTCACACAAAGCAGGCTCACTTCCTCTTCTCTCTTCCCATCTGGGCAAGATTTATGCCAAGAAAACACTCCATAGATACAGTAGTAATGATCTTGCCTTTTAGGATAGAGTCTTAGTTTTTAACCCTTCTTAGTACATTCTGCATAAATTACAGTAGTTGTCTTGTACAAATAATCCTGACTGAAATCAATAAATATCCAGCATTTCCATTGTGCCACTTCTCCTGCAGATCTCAAAACATTTAACAAATAATCTATTTTCTTACTGAAAAAAATTACTGCATTATTACAAACCTAGAGCATAATCCAGGAAGAAAATTTAGTACTAGACACTGGTCTATAAAACACTGTATCAAATATGCTTCCCTTTGACCCTTTGCTGAGATATTAAGCCCAAAGCACAGTACAAAAATAGTTACATATTACACACGCATTACTTATTTCTGCAGTGAATTACATTTGAGGGGACTTGTGACTTTAACTCAACGGGGATTCACGGCTTCATTGAACTACTTTTCAAATACATCCATGTGCAGTTATAGTTAAAACAGCTGTGAACAGCAGAGCAAATGCTACTGTCATAAATTCCACTGGAAATACACAGTTCATTCCTCACTCAGTGATTTAATCCTATTTTGATATAGACCCTCACTATTCTCAAACCGTCAATCTAATAGTCATGCACTTAACACTCCCCAGCACTCACCACTAATCTGAGCACAAAGAAACTTGCAACACACCAAATGAAAGTAGGTAGATAAGTATATAGCAAGCAATGCACAACAGCTTTAAGTTTTGATTACTACATAGTCTAGATTTTGAGCTAGGATATGAAAGAAATTTAAAAAGAAAAAAATCTGGAAAGCTTAAACCAAACCACTGCCCGTTTTCCAGAAAAATCTAAGCTGTTCTACTTTCCTGTTAAGCTTTAGTATAGTCAACAAAGAGAGAAGAAATTTGTTATGATACTCCAAAGTAGTATATTTAGTATATATTATCTTTCCCCCAGTCCAATTCTAAAAGTTAAGGTATCACTAAAAAAGTAGCCCTGAACCTAGAAGTTAATGCAAGAAGTACAGAAAATCCAGAAAAAGCAGGATTGTTAGAGTTTGCAAGAAAAGGTAACTATTAGCAGGGTTAGCAACTACTTCTTTTTGGATGTTCCTTTTCTGCCCCTCACTACAAGCCTGCATTTATTTTATCTTTTGCACAGAATGTCACACAGATTTCTGCTTGGTATTTTCAGATGGAAGGATAATTCTAGAAGCAAATTACAGTATTAACACCAGCAAAAGCTTGCTAGGGCAACTGTCAAAAGACAAAGCAGGATGGCTGCCTGCTTCCCTAGGAACAGAAACAGTAAGATCATAAGGTGAGCTCCTTGCATATCGTGGTCTACAGTGGTAACAATTATAAGTTGTACGTACCCTCATCATATTTGTGGTCCGTGTTACTCCTGATGACTACAGTGGTTTATCTACCACTTAATGAACAAGCCACTTCCCCTCTTCACTATAAAAATACTTGAACAGGTTGAAAGGGCTTTCTCAAGAACACTTACAAGCACAGTCTCCAAGTAATAACACAACACGAATACCCTATTTTACTTAAAAGAATCATAGCTGCCCAGTAAAGGCTGGTCCCAAAATCAAAACTCAAAAAAGCAGTATGCCATTAGATACCTTTCTGATAATTACAAAATAAGTAATTGAAAAATAGTACTGCTCTGTAGGAGAGTTGTACACATCTACACAGAAACAGTAAAACATTTTCCCAACAACTCTTCAAGCAGAAGAAGATTATGAAATTGAAACTTAATACTAAAACTGTAGGTTTGTCATATGTACTCCTTCCTAAAGAGATTAGGAACAATATAAAAATATTAGCACTGTACCGTAGAGGTATGTTAAGTCTTATCTGCCTTCAAAACATAAATGATACATTCACTTGGCAAAATTTCACTGTTAGAAAAATATCTCCTCACTTTACAAGAATTTTTAATAATAGCATGCAGTTTACAACTTATCACTAACCTATTAGGTTTATCAAAGTGGACTGCAGCTTTAGATGATGGAGCACGTGAGGACAATTTCTCTGCCTCTTTAGAGGGCACAGAATTTAGCATATCATCTTTAGAAGTCCTTGAATCCACTTCAGCTGATAAAGCAAGGCTTGTTTCCTCAGTGTTTCCATGTTTATTGTCATTCTCAGAGCTCTTGATATCCAAGTACCGTCCATTGTCCTCTGAGACTGTGAGAGGCACTTGTTTTAAAGAAGGATGGGGAGCTACACCATAAACCGTTGACGCAGCAAAGTTTTCATTCTTGAGAAGATCTATTTCACTGAAAAAAGTAGAATATGAAATATTTTTGTAGCTTTCATGCAAATGCTGTTCAAATCACACCATTGCAGCACAGAAATAAAGACAACATACTGAAGAGCTCAACATACTCAAGAGGTCCCTCTTCAATTAATGTATGTTTAAGAATTCCTATAACAAAAATAACTTTCATCATACAAATGTTCAAATAAGCACTAGTTTCATTGAGCCCTTTAGTAAATAATTAGTAGCAGGAAAAATGTTGCACTCCAAGTGAGTCAACCAATGAAACAAATGAGTAACAACAGTTTTATCATCTTCTGGCTGAAATCTGAGCACTGAGACACAAATTGTCACAAGATAGAACTCGATCTAGGATTCAAAACATAAAATACTACAGTGGTGAATCAATATGTACTATCCTATCTGGCTTTGAAATGGCAACTATGCAAGTCAATAAAGCCACTTAAAATTTATGCACTTTCCCACACACTGCATTAGTACATCTCTTAATAGGAATGATACCTTATGGCTTACAGAATGATGTGTTTTGACTAAACCTTAAGTTTTTCTTTTTGCTGTTATTAAAGATATCGTCATGTCTTCTAGTCTTGCTCTTCAAAAAGAAAGACTGTGTTGATATCAGATATTAAAACAAGCATCTTTCTGACAGTGTTTGCAAACTGTACACACAAAAATTAAGCTAATTGAAGTGACATAAAGTTAATTGAAGAAAAAACCTATGTAAAAACATAAGAAGCAATTGTTTTCAAAGATATAAAGAAGTTACACTAAAAGAACAAAATTGGTTAAAGAATTAAATTATATAATAGAGAAATAGTCTGAAGTCTCTTCCTTTTTGTAAATCAAATACTATGTATTGGAAAGGAAAGACTGCCCTGCCCTGAAGAATTCCCTAAACTACATCTAGTTCCCTAACTATATCTAAGTTACGGTTTCATATATGCATTGGAAAAACATTGAAAAGTTATCTAACATTTATCAAGAGTCAAGTAGGTTGATAAGTACATACCTTTCAAGTCTTTGGATTTGCTCCATCAAAGACCATTTCTCACTGTTTAACACACTAATTTGATCTTCTAATTTTTGCACTATTAAACATTGCTAAACACAAGACAGAAACAAAGGAGTTTAGTACAGTAAAGTAGAACATCAAACAGCTGTAACATTTCTTCTGTACAGTCTTACTTCTATTGACTGTGGTGTTGTTTCAAACACAGGGACGGTCCCAAGTATAGGAGTATCAGCCTCTAACTCATCATCTTCTACTCCAACTGATGCATCCACCACATCTCTCGCAGTAACATGATGGTTTCCAAAGTCACGGTAGAGTTGCAACAGGTCAGGAGGTTTTGGAATGTTCAATCCTACATCATCCCAAAGCTCAAAATCCTTCAAAAGAATAAAAGAAACTAAAGCATACAATACTTCCTTTTATTTTCTTCTCTTCCTCATTTGACCACAGGTGATGCAATAACAAAATAATCACATCAAGACTTCATCATAGTAAATCAGATAGAAGCTTAACTCAGCAAGAAACAATAGTAGAGGAAGGATCCACTTCATGAACCAAAGCAGTTTCACCATAAAAGCAGCTCTAGGAAACATACTAGAAAGAGTACCTGCCAATCCACATAGGTCACTTTTTTTTTTTTTTTGCTAAGATATGAACACTTTTTAGAATCAGAAATAACATTGCTCAAATTTTAGCAGAAGCCAATGCAGTTGATATAAGGCAGAAATATTCATTTTGTTCCTATTTCACTCACTAGTGCAAGTGTAATTTCCCTGAGACTGACAGTCACAGTATCACAGAATCATTTAGGTTGGAAAAGACCTCTGAGATCATTGAGTCCAACCTTTGACTGACCATCACCATGTAAACAAGACCAGAGCCCCAAGTGTCACATCCAGTCATTTCTTGAACTCCTCCAGGGACAGTGACTCCACAACCTCTCTGGGCAGTCTGTTCCAACGTTTAACACTTCCATGAAGAAATTCCTCCTGATGTCAAGGATAGCTCAAACAGCTCTGTAGATGACTGATAGTAAGGTACAAACAATACAAGGGCCTCCTGTCTCAAACCATCACTATGTTCCTCCTTTTCTCATTTACATCTTATTCTATTAGTACAAGAATATTCCATGTCTGTATATACAAATAAGTTTGTGCAGTGTTACACATGGAGTTGTAATGGTCTCTTTAATGACATTAAATATAACTATTGGTTTAAACTTTTTTCCTATTGTTCCCAGTCTTCACTATATTTTTACTACAGTCTGGTCAAATACATTTATTTGAAGAAAGATTATTTTGTCAAAGAATTATGTGAATAATAAATGTGCCTACTATATGTTAATTGCAGTATGTTTATATTTACCTGTTAGAATTAAGAATTTAGCTCTTTTTTACTAATTGTCTCACAACACAAAACATTCTCAGTTTAGAACACAAATAGGATAAACTATTCATCTTTTTTTCTTTTGGGGGCTGTATTCTCACAAGTATTTGGATGTTAAGTGCAAATATTCAGTGCAGGATGATTAAGAAACTATTTAACAACAGATTTGGATATGAAACAGCAAAAGTATAGGAGGAACAGTTACAGATAAAACTAGATTAAATTCTGTATTTAATTCTTCTGGTAATATTCCAGTTTTGTGATGAATACATATTGGGTGTTGATATTACTGGGTGTTTTGTCTACCCAGAAACAGTCAGAATGTAATTAAAACCTTCCAAACATTCTTCCCAAGATATTCTTCCCAACAAATGTCAACCAACAGAGATATAAAATCAATCATCTTAAGAAAAATGCATCCAAGCATAGCTGTGTTGGGAAAGATCTAGCATAACACCTTAATACCAAGAGCTTCCTCAATACTGTACTCAATGCCACAGGTGATTACATACACTCACACACAGATATGTTCAGAAGACAACCAATAAGTAAATTGTATATCCTGCACAAGTCAATTGAGTAGGATCTAGGCAAAAGATAACATTTGAGATCCAGATTCCTGAGTTTAACAGAATGTGTGTCACACCAGAATACAAAGAAATATCTAACTCACAATATTTCACTTCTCGTTTTGCTTCCTTTAAAGAATGCAAGCACTCTGTCTCCTTCCTACAAATTTTGGGAAACTACTGCTCAAACTGCTGTGTTTTCAAACCATGGTTTATATATGAAAATGCTAACTAACATATTTAACTTTTAGAGTACTCATATATATGAAGCAAACTGCATGCACAGGAAGAATCGCTTAAGTTCACTTGAGTTTATGACAAGATCAGAATATGAAAAGCAGGCATGTAAAAAACCCCAAACAAATCCACAAGCAGACTTTACCTGATCATGATTTTCATCTGAAAATGTTATTGATGTAAGCTTGTAACTATTCTTCAATAAAAATTCATTAACTAGGAAGTTTAGAGCTCTTTTCTCAAGAGGTCTGATTGGCTCCTGGAAAAAAAAAAAAAAAAAAAAAAGAAAATACACTAGATCTTTGGTTTATCTCCCTTCCAACTACAGAAGCATGTTCATACTAAAATCCATGCAAAGTTTATTTATCACCAGCCACCTACCTGAATTTCAGGACTTGATTTATAATTTTTTCGTTCCTGCAAAGGAACTTCATTTTCTGGGGAGGAAAAAAGAAGTAACTAAATTTTACTCTCTCACAGAGGATGAGCTCGGCTACTTCTACATTGTTTAAAGTAGAGACTTAAGAAAAGGTTTGTGTACACCACCTGCAGCCTGAGTCAGGTTGGCTCGAAGGGCCTGTATGGTCTCCTTGGCTTTCCGTAGTTCAAACTCCAGGACTGGACAGGGATTTGGATTAAACACACACAGGCATCCAACCAAGGCAAGGGAAACAAAAATAAAATATAAAAAGCAAGGATGGGTATGAAAAAAAAGATACTGTTTGTATTAAACATAAAGCATGCAATCTTTATGGAACTTATGAACACATGCAGCAGAGTTGGTCTGAAAGCAAACTGGTGAACATTTTCCATAGTTTCACTGGCCTTAGGTTAGCTAAGTCAAAATTTCAAGCTGTCTGACAAGGACTCGCTGTAAGGTTTTGAGAAAATATTTGGGAGCTGGTGCTGTCAAATGTTTTGCTTTTCTGGGGGCAAGAGGAGTATAAGGGCAACAAGAACACAGATCTAAATGAAGCAAACATATCATGGCAGCAGAGGAAGCTGACTCCATGTAGCAAAGCTTAAACCATGAAGTGAATGTACAGTCCCATTGAAACCACAGACTTTTCTTGGAAAATAAAATCATACACCAAAAGTTTAGTAGTTTAAATGGGAGATCGTGAAATGTACTTTATCTTACTAAAAAGAATAACGTAATTTTAAACATCTACTTAAAAATAGTGGAGTTTTAGGAATGTCCTACACTCAGATAGGACTTTGAATTCACCTCACTGAAATCAAAGAGAGATGCACAAGACCAAAAACACACAAAAATGCAGCTCTTCAGTGGTACTTATAAAAAAAGCTTGAAAGAAAAAAAGTCTTTGCACCATTATTCTTGAAAGTTTACATTGATTTTCACATACCTAGAGTCAGCTTTAAATTCAAAAATATTTAGTTCTAGCTCTCCATTCTCTCTTAATTCGCCTTTCCACTCCCCTAGTCACTGTTATTTGTTTCTTGTGTTCCAATGTTTCTTCCAAGGGCCAGTGATGATTTGTGTGCATTGGGATTTCATGTGTTTTGACACCAAGATCGTATGTATATGGTGGCTTCAAATTTTAACCCCCTGGACCTTTGTAAAACATACAGCAAATGTTCTTTTAATGGACACTTACAGGTAGAACATCTAGGGAAATCTATTTAAGGGACTACCAGATAAATTTATGCATTTCACTAATTCTCAGATTGATCACACTGAAGGCCTCTTAACTAGGAGAGAAGAGCAAGTAACTCCTACCACACTGAAGTGTTAGATGACCTATTTAGAATGGTTTGATATCTACTCTATTCCCATACAAAAAGAAAAATGTTGTAGCGAGTTTTAACAAGGAAGTTTCAATGAGATCCTCCATCACTACTTGGAAACAATTTAACATGGCATTTTGAAATATTTACACAGAACACAAGGCACAGCAGAAACACTGTATTGGCCCTTGCTGCTTAGAAATGTTACTGAAGGCTGCAAATAAAACTGGTTCCTCTTTTGAGCATCTGTTACTAAGACTCTTGCTAATTAGCACTCATGGAAAAAAGATTCACTCAGTTTGCAGTTCTGCATAAAAACTGAAGGAGTTACTACAGTACACCACATTTGCTACATGAAAGTAACTTGTTTGATGCACAGAATTTTACTGCAGCAATACAAAAGCGCAACTGAGGATACAATGAATAAAATATGTAAAATCTCTCTAGTATTCAGCAATGCTGATCTGCAAATACTTCTGTGCAACAAAGTTAGAAAACGCTCTCACGGTAAAGTAAGTACCTAATTTTAGCACTTCCTTGCATTTGAGTTACTTATTCACAGTTGTAAGATACTAATTTGTTACTTTTTGATTATTTTAAAGAACTCAAATTAAGTAATTTTTCTTATGGAAATGACTACATGTTAACATTTACTCTTGTAAAATATTTTCAAAGACCAGAACAGTTGCAGATCAGGAGTGCCCTGCACTAGAATGATATAAATAATAAAAAAAGTTAGAAAAACAATGCAAACTATAAAAACTCAGGAATCCAGTTAAGGAAAATAGGAATAAGACATGTCTGAAGGCATAGAAAGCCAAAAAACTCGTGTCAGACAAACCCATGTCAGACGGCAAGAATTGATTTTTAGTGAGCTGTGACGATGCTGAAAATTCTTACAAGTCGTTAGGACTTTACCCATTCAACCTTGAAAGTAGATTACTCTGCTGCATGTTTCTGTTACACAGTAGAAGATTCTAGACATAGTATATTTGAGAAGCTGTCATTTGGTAGCATGTCACAACAGCCACATAATCCCACCACAACACAGCTTTGTTACAGTTGTACTTCTTCTAATCTTACTAATGGTACCATGATAATTGCCATCATACAAACCTTGATGATTTCCTGTCAGTCACAAATGCAGCTTTTATTTGAAGTAGTTTGCAGGTGTTTATACAATCATGCATGTAAATAGCTATAACATTAACTTCAGTCAAATGTTAAATCGTGAGCAAAAGCCCTTTAAATTATACTGATATGTGATCTCTTGCCAAAACATGTAATGATTTTTAATTCAACATGTCTACCAATGAAATCAACACTAGTAGTTCCTATTTGTTGATTCTATAACATTCTCTTAAATAAAAGGGCAACCTTTTAACCCCTTTATTTGTAACTATCATGAACTATTGATTTTTAATAGAAATGACCTGATGCCTCTCCCCCTCTCCCATTACAAAGCCAAAGCTACGCCTTCAGAAGCGTTGACAAAGCCCAGCTAAAGCTTAACTTCACGCTTGACTGGGCTGATAACATGTAGAACTCCCAGCACTCGGTGAAGGAGCTGACACTCCTTAAGATTAATGCACAAAAGTTTTGCTGCAGACAGCCTAAGAAAGGAAAGAATCAGATATGCCTCTACACCAGGAAAGCAAAGAATAGAAATTGAGAGCCTTGAGGCTGGGTTATCTTCCTACAAGGAAAGGGCATTTCTGAACAACTTAGTTTGCCTTAGGACAGAAAACTATCCAAATTTCAATGGCTCTTCTGCTTTTTCTTTATTAAAAATTTCTAATCACTACAGCTACCATCCTGAAAAAAATTACAAAGCCTGACCTAAAATGGGTGAATATTTCAAGCAAGCAACGATGCATTGGACCAAGGTTTTCCGATCAGCCATTTTTAAACGTTTCAGTTTTCATGCAGGTAATCCAATATACCTTAAAAGAGAAGTGCATAACAAGAATGAGTAGCTTGTCTGCTGAGCTTTGAAATTTCAAAATTAAGCTTTCTCAAGGCTCACATTTGTTAATGACTTCATAAGTTATTGGATCATAGATTGAGAAGTTACCTACAAAGAACCACCTGCAATTTAGGATTGAACTGAGACCTATATGAACATGTTGAGCCAAGGCCAAAAAGTTGAGGAAATAAACAGTACCTCTAAAATCATCCAGCACTTGTGTTGTATAAGCCGTGGTATTTCCAATTATATTAGAATTTTATATTCTATATTTAGAATACCTTGTCAGATTTTTGCATACTTCTCTATGAAGTACTCAGCACTTCAGATAATGGTAGAAGGGTAGTTTATGTTGTGGAGCCACTATATGCCATTTGGACATCTTCTTTTAAAAGTAGCTCCCCTCTGAAGTATCAAGGGCCCCTGTGCTTACTCAGCTTTCCTCACTTTCATACTGTTACAAGCTTTGTTGTTCCTTAACTGCCATTTTGAGCTCTTCCTCCTTGCCAAGGAAATGGAGAATTCCAGATGTCCTAAATCATGCCCTCTAAGACATGTATGACATCCCACTACATTTCATGAATCTGTATATACATTTTGAATCAATCAGTAGAAACTTAAATTCTCTGACAAATTGCTAGCAATGAAGCCACTGTCCCAAACATCCTTAAGGACCTGAGATTTCCCAACTCCCACTTTCCTGATGGAAGTATTAAGGAAAAAATGTGAAACACTTCAGCACATAACACAAATAGCCCTGAATCAGAAAGCCATGCTTCAGCACAAGAGATGACTACCACACTACAAAAATTAAGACTTAGCAGGAGGGTCCACCAAAAAGAAACAGAGAACTGGTCAGTCTAATAGTGAGAGGCCAACATTTGAATCAGTAGCCTCATTAGTGCTTTGAAGTTAATGAGACAGAACCACCTACAGAGAAGACCTGAACTACAGCAGACTTGTCATCAGGTTCAACCCCTGGAGGCCTTCAACCTGGAAGGAAATTTAAGAGGCTTACAACTCCTTCACAAGGTTTAAGACAGGTAATGGGAAGACAAAATCAGATCTGCTTTCAGGATGAACAAAGTGCACATACAATGTTAGCAAGTGACTGTTGTACTACAGATGCCTCTTGTGTTCTGTTTTCTAGTTTTGTTTGGTTTCTTAAAAAGACTGTCCTCTGATTTTGGTGTGCACAATTTAATAGTGCCTACTAACAAACACAAAAAAAGGGCTCTGTGAAGAGCAGAAACTGTGAACCTAAGTCTAGATAAATGAAATTCTCAAAAATAAACAAGTGCTTTTGAACTTCTCTTCCTTTCATATCTCTGATTCTGCTAATCAGAGACACATAGACTAGCTAGAAATCAATGCAAATACAGGGAAATCTGAGAATACATATGATTGAAATGGAGTTTGATTATAAGAATTAATTTTATCATCTTTGAAAACACAGTATGGGTTTTTAAAATTATTAGATTCTCAGAACAGTTGATATCAAAAGCAGATGACCAATTACAAGCATTTTGAATTATGCAAAGTAGGGGGTTTTGACCATGACAAATATAAGACGCAGAAGATTCAGGTCCTTAGACTGAACATCAGGCAACCAATTTAAAGCAAATCCCTGTGGGTATTCAAGTACCCTTATAACACAGGAAGGGAGCAGGTTTTCCATTCTCTAGCTGGTTTATGGAAATTATGAGTATTTGGAGGACGTCTACTACCCCTAACAAATCCTTCAGTACCAAGTTTATCCGAGCAGCAATTATTTCAAGCACTTAATACATGACTTTGGATTTGAAACTTAACAGTCTGAGAGAACAAGTTGTTTCCATCTAGTAAATTGCAAGCTGTAAGGAGGCATTTCGTTTTTTTCACCTCCTAGTGGATTACAAATGTATTATCCAAATTATTATATAACTCTAATTTTTATTAACATTAGGAAGATAAAGAAGAAAATTTGTGTTTTCTAAATTGCAGTTAGTTTTGTCATACTTATTCACATTCTGACTGGCTTCTGTGACTTGCATCTTTTCAGTCAAGCTGATGATTGTATTATAGAAGGGACTCACTTTGCTTCCTTCTATCAGGTTTCCCAATTGAAAAGATCACAGCAACCCTTCAAAATATGTTTGCTTCTAGGCCAAATTTTGATTCTAATGCCAGATGGAATGAAGTGGGCTAACAGTTTTGAAATACTAAAACCAATTTCAAACAAGGATTGGTACAGTTATTTCCAGGAATTTTTGTTAAAACAAAAAAAAAAATGACAGCTAAGTCTACCACTACTCATAATGGGCAAATGGAATATGGTGGTTTTGGATGACAATACATGCACACATTTTTTGATTTGGGGCTTTCTAACATTGCCAAGATACAAAAGTATTTCTAAAGTGGGTATGTTATAAATTCAGGTTTAAAGTCCTTCTGACTTGGAACCTGTTTACCAGTTTCATTTGGTGAGTGATGTGCATTTATTTCCTATCTTTCATTTGATATGATAGGGAACTGATATGGAAATCATGTGTTCTGTCCAAGCAGTAAAAAACAAAGATAGCAGCATGAGAAAGGCATTTACAAAGAGAAACTATTCAAACCTCATCTTCAGAGCTATCAAAAGAAAAATATGACTATTAGATCATGGCCTCAAGCTTTCACAACAGATTAGAATTTTAATCTCCTAAGCATCAAAGCTCTTAACTGAAAAGAAAGAATTTTAGAAGAAATAAGCAAGATGGACTTCCAGTTAGGTTTCAAAGTGCATTTGCAGCTAACAACAACTTCAAAAGCAGAAGTTATAAGCTAGAGTTTGCTTAAAGAAGGAACTGGGCTTTTGCAAAATTTTGAAACATCTGTTGACATAATTTTTTAATGTGCAAAATAAAAACTTATCAGTTTTTGAAATTGCTCGAGAAAATGGCTTTAAACAGGATTGAGGCAAAATATTTTAAGCAATTATGACTGAACCAGAATATTAAGTAGAAACAGACTATTTTAAAAAACTTCCCATCTTTAAAAACATCCAGAAATAATATTTTGTCTTACTTTGTTCAAGTTCTTATCTTACTTTTTAAGAATTCTTTGAAAAACATCTCTAAAGGAACACACAACTGTAAATACCCTCACATAGAACTTCCTCATCAATTACATGACAGCAGTCAATCATTATATAGCAACTATCAAAAACATGGATCAATTTTACTGTTTATTTAAAGTTAATACTTAATTTTAGCCCATATTAATTTCATACTGGAAGTAATCAATATTTTGTTACTAATGTTTTGTCAGAAGATTACCGGTTCTACTGGATGTCAATTCTGACTGGCCTATATTTTCTGTAAGCATCTCTAATCCAATTCTAAGGACAGATTCAAACAAAAATCAAACTAGCCCTCTCAGTAACACTATTGCCAAGAAATACTGACTAGAACCAGGAAAAAATCTACTAAGATAATGAAAATAAATACAATATTGGGATTTTGCTTGTTTCATTCTTGCATTCCAGGACACAATTCACAAATACTTGGGCTCCTTAAACACAATTTGTTTGGAAGATTAGTTTTCTATTAACAACTACTGCCTCCTTGAAAAGGGCTATGTATACTGAAAAAGAGAGTATCTAGACAGTAATAAGAAACCAGAAGGTTCCATATAAATTGAAGAACAGCAAGTTCCTATAATTCTAGACCAGAACACCAAAATACCTGGATTTGCTTTGTGTTTGTGAATTTAATCCAGTCCTTTAACTCAGCAACACTGGCCAGGTAAGAAAAAACAGATTTTCCCACCATTTCAGACTGACCCAGAGATGAAATTTCAGAATGAAGATTCTTTACAGAACTATGTTTCATCAGCCTTTTCATTGCTTGGTGGCTCAGAGTAGAGACAATAGGGTGGAAGAGAGACATGGCAGCTTGCATGACCTCAGGTTTCATGAAGCTTAAGCATGTGAGCAGAAGTCACAGCACGGACAACTTTCATGAGCTCAGGATATTGAACAGTACTGACTGACAAGCAGTAAACAGAGCTCTGCAGCCATTTTCTAGAGAGTTTTTATGGGTTTCTTTGTGGAAGTTGTGAATAACTTAATATATTAACTTGGAAAAAAACCTGGATAGAAGGAAACACGGCTCACATGCAAAAGTGGTTACTAAAGTAATTTCAAATATAACAGAAGGTTCTGCCTTTGGTGATATAATAGATCCTGAAATTAAAAGCGCAAAAGGCTCAGAACAAAACGCCAAAAAAAACCCCACCAAACTTCTTTAAACCAGTCTTATACAATCAAAGAATCAAAGAGGAGCAGCAAATAAGATTTATGGAACTGAGTAAATGCCAAATTTGCTCTGGGTTTGGAAGTGCTTATTTGGTCTTGATGAAAACTATGTTTAAGAGATGACTATGTCAAAGCTCTCACCCATGTAGTAGCCAGACCACTATGTAGAGTAATTTAGTGTATGTTTCAGGTTAATAGTAGTAGTCAGTAAGCAATATCAGGATACAGTTCTATTGTCAATGGCTGGGTACAATTTTCAAGTATACTTTGTGTTTCTGCACTGGTGACATCTGGAATCATACATGAGTATACCTGTCTGAATATTTACAGTAATTACAGCAGAACTGTCTAAAGCATGATGCTATCATCAAGCAACTAGTTAAACCACCTCAGTGAAATCTTGTCACCTTCAGAAATGTTGATTTAAATACACTTATGCTACAAACAACAAGTTAAACAGTAAAATTAACATTCTGTGGTTCCTAAAATATATAGAACACTTACCTGCTACTCTTTCATCAGTTTCTCTATTGCCATCATCAGAGTATCTTGCAAAATCTAAAGAATCAAGAGTACTGATGCTTCCAGCACGATCTTAAGGGGTAGGAAAAAAAAAGAAAAAAAAAAAGAAAAAAAAGGTGTCAGAAAGAATCCTGAAGAGCCTCCTGTCTTTTACAGAGAAAGTCCAAACAGCATCTCATTTCAGAAACTATAAATTGGAGGCTACATGTTCAAGTTTTACTGCATATTCTGAAGGTCTGTAAGTAAAGCGTACATCAGTAAAACTGAACCAAAACCGCAGCATTACAGCAAGTTCACTGAAGAGATTCTGGCTCCCCCTAAAAGATGGCATTTCTAGTCTGTCCACAGCAGATGAGGAGGAGTGCATTGTAGCACTTCCTTTCCACAAGGGCCAGGAACTTTGGCTTGGACACACAGGTGAGAATGTAAAAGAAACCAAACTGTTATGTGACCAGGTTCAAGCAGTTCCATTTAACTGAAACCTGTAACTGCCTCAAATACTCTACCTCCTTCTCCCATTTTTAGTATTTTAAGGCATGTCAATGTGTCCAAATACTTTTTTACATCTCTCCCAATCTAGCTTTTAATTTCAATACATACCCACTTAATTAATGTTTTTTAAGGAACGCAGTATCTAACAAAAGCAAAGGAAGCACAGTTCGTGCTACTGCAGGTAGATTATTCACACTCTACAATTAAATTCTTAATTCAAAAAGGAAAAAACCAAGAAATTCAGTAACCAGAATAAGGTTTGGATCTGATCTTGACATTTTTCATTTCTTGGGAATGACGAAGAAAAAACCATCAACTAAAACGCAATTTTGATGAGCCTGTTGAAGCAGATATTCACCTTTTTATTATAAAAAGGTACAAATTACTTGAACAGGTTCCTAGCACAATTGAACACACAGAAATTATATTAAGTATCTTAGTATCTTTCCTCTTCTTTTGAAATTAATTTCTATGTAGTGCTTCAGAAATAATTTTAATTACATTAGAACTGTTGTCATATTAACAAAGAACAAACTCCACAGAGCTGTCAAAAAACCTCTTATCTGTCAGTGGAAATAGAAGCAATTTCATCACTTGTCAGTCAAACTCTGTCATGACTAACATCATTAAGTATTTAACCTCTCCTCCTATTCTTAATTATGTAAAAAAAGAAAAACAACCCAAAGAAATTCTATTAATGACTTTCTTTGTATATTTGTGCCTAAATTGTACTGTAAGGTCTTGTGACATCCTCTCTACATAAAGACCAACATTGCATGCAAATAAGAGCACCTGAATTAAGACTGATGAAAGCATTTACACTTAAAAGATACAGAGATATTCAAGTTACCATATCTAGCTGAGTTCCACAATGTCAAGATTTGCCTGAAAACCTTGTCTGTTCCACAGACAAAGTATATGACAGTAAACGGTTTATATCTACCAAAGGGCTTTTTCCTGTTACAATGCTTTCTTATCCAAACAATGAAACAGGCTGTTGCTCCTCAGTGAGTCTCTACTCAGTCACTCGTTTTAAACATCATTGCTCATATGCAGGTTCCAGTGTGCCTCTGCAATATTTTCAGATTAGTCTGATTTAGCAATTCTCTGTAGGCTGTTCTACATAGCTTAGCAACACAGTACAAACTCCTCTTTTTACAGCATCTTTGGAAAATGGGCTGTTGTGAAAATAAACCAGTGGGAATCACATTTGAAGAGATTAAGTTCAAAAGCAAACACTAATTCATGCACAGTATGAGAGTCTTTAGAACTGACTTTTCAAAAAACGCAGCACCATGATGAGTAGATATTGTTCCAATTATTTCATTGGGAGCTACAAGATAGTTTTTTGAAATCAAATTGAAGACAACATTCAAATGGAGATCTCAATGAAAAGCTCATGTTGAAGAGAAGTAACCAAGTCTCACATACAGCATTGCCACGGCAAATGCAGAAATAAAACTGTTCCCTCCTGCAGTCTTGCCATGATAACAGATCAATTTTCTAATTGATCTGTGAACAAAAGCAATGTAACATCAGAGCAACAGTGCTCAAATTTTCAACTTAAGTCAACCACATCACAATTACCAAAACGTCCAAAGCCATAAGCAACAAAACCTTTTCTTTATATGACTAGTGGCACACTTCAGAGGCCAAGGTTCTCCTCTGAAAACTGATAAACAAACCCAGGCATAAACCACAAATTTTTTTGCCAAAGCCGAAAACTTCTTGAAAAAACCCCAAACCACCGAAACCTAGATGCCTATAAGAAAGGAGGAGGTAATCACAATCTTTGTCAGAATTTAGACAACAGAAGCTGTTGAAGACCATACCAGCAGCTGTGAATCCAACAACTCACAAAATCAGTTCTACAACCTTAATGGTCCTACAGGAACAAGCAACACCAAGGGGGTTTCCCATTTCAACACCCAGACACTGCCTTATGCACCAGCCCTGCATGCACAGCAGCAATTTACAAGGTTGGAACTTGTGCGTTCACCATTTAGACTTGGCTTTCTCATTACAGTGCTCCTAATAAAAGCAAACATCTGGCTTCCTTTTCATGCAGGCCAACACTGTGAAGATGCACAAACAGCAAGATTCAGACTGACAAAACCAAGGAAGATCTGCTAAGGAACACCCACCACATGGCCTGTTTCCTGCTACCATTATTTCACCCCGCCAGTAATGCTGATCCTCCTTCCCATTACAGCAGTCCTCGCCCTCAGCGCATCCCAAACTCAAGATGTGTCACTATCAGCAGAGTCATGGCACACAGGCAGTGCCTAGCAGGGCGCTGCTGAACCGTGCCCACAGTGAAGAGCAGCAGGCCTACACCATGGCCTCACCTGCCTAAAATGTCACCCTGGGAAACCGTGCGGCCTCGCTACTTACCACTCTCTCTGTGGGCAGTCATCAGCACAGGTTTAACTCCTAAAACTAATGCCACTGTCTAGAAAATCATGGAATAACATCTTATAACCTTGTATTTTACACTTCCATAAAGGATGTACCTGCTCCGCAAAGGATTTACCTCCCTGCTGGCAGCACAAGAGCCTCATTTGTTAGGAAAATGGGCAGGGCTGTTTGAAGGAAAGGAATCAAAGGGAAGGGCTGTGCTCAGTCACACAGCTCACCTGAGGAATGTGAAACATCATCATTTGTTTGAAATACAAATAGTTGTACTCCAGGACACTGAGTGGAAACATTTCAACTACAGCATTCAGAAAAGAGAACTATTTTCTGAACTGAAAGGGGAAAAAAAAAAAAATTTTAGAGGAAAACATACACTCAATTTTTAAAATAAAAATTTTAGTCCCAAGTGATTTGGCAAAGAATATCAAAGCAACTTCTTGTGGAGAAATCACTGAAAAGGAGAGGTACACTTTGGCTGAAATCTGCTTCTTTCCCAGAAAGAAACCCAATCTGCCACAGCAGTGGGAACCTATTTTGTTGCCTTGGTATGTGCATTTTTATCAATAGTCTCCTGTGCATGGATTTTACCTTCTTTCTCTGAATTAAACCACTTTATAATTAGCAAATCCTTTTTGCTAAAAACTTTCCTAGTGAATACGGGCAAAATAATTGCTGTCAGCTTCATGTTTCAGAAATGGTAAAAGCAAAGTAACAAGAACAATTTTGACAAGCAGGTATAAACAACTGCAGAACACGATCACCTCAATATGGAACAAGAGAGTGTCACAGTGCATAGAGAAGCAGTGAAATAGGCTTAGTGTTTTCATAATTTATACCACAGAAATGCCAGGAGACATACTGGGATAATACAGGAGAGTCTGTGCACAGCTCTTGTCTCTTACCTTTACCATTAGAAAAGGAGGAGCAAAATCAGAATGCCAACATTCATATACTCAAAGATAAGATTTTTTTTAATCCATTTGTTAAAAAATGCAATGCATTTAATTTCATTTGTGAAGTTAAAAATCGGGTTCCACATCATATTTTGTTTATTAACTTATACAGTCTTTAAAAATATTGCTTCATTCCAGAGGAAAGGAATTTTAATTCTTTTCTTATTCCCAGAGCTAGCACTCAATGACATGCAGATTTCTGCTGACAGCTTGTGTTCCCATGGCATATAGTCAGCTCTCCCTGAAAGTTGAGCATAACTACCAAAGTAGGAAAATGTAAGAAATGTAAAAGTGATACATCCCCCTCCACTGACACACATAATATGAAAAAGGTTATGTTTGATTCACTCTGATGAGAAAAAGAGACTATTTTTACTGGTTTACCTAAAGGATACCGAGAAGGATCGTATTAGCCATATTTTCATGTTAGCCATATTGTCATAGTACGTGCATTAAGCAGAAATAAGTTGCAGTCGTCTACAAAATCTCATTAAATAATCTTTAAACACGTATGACAGCATTAATCAGCTAAAAGTATAGACAAATTAAGTGGCATTATTTATTGATAGGAAGGCTCAAGAAAAATATTTTAAAAATCAATGTCTTAGAAGCTATTTGAACTTATTTTCATCCAATAGATTTTAAACATCCAAATAGATTTTAAAAATTACTAGTTGATAAAGCAGCCCAGTTGTCACATTTCCTCTAAGATCACAGGAAATCATGTCATAATGTACTAACAATTAATCACATGGAACATATGAAGACCCAGAAATACACAATTTTTCCCTGAAATTCAAAGAGGAGAAACAATACTTGTACATAACAGATTCACTTTGCTAACTGAATGTTCACTTGAACTGAAAAATATCTGTAACCCTGAAACAAGACTACTGCCATGTTTAAAACTGCTGAGTGAAATAGCTGGCTAACCACATTTTACACTGATTGGAGAAATAACTGGCTACTGGAAGTCAGGTTTTGATTGGCATACAAATGGAACTAAATGTGAATCCTTCCCAGTCAGGATAAGGGCAGCTTCCCACTGGATATTGCACATACTAGGACAATACATTTCCCAGTTTAAGCCAGGCTTTACATGAATTATATGGTTATATGGAGGAGGAAACAGCTGCAGACAGAAAGCTCACACATGTCACAGAAAGATACCACCTTTTCAGGTTTTTTGAGTTAGTAAATGACTGGATAGTAACTTATACCTAATAATGCTATTTCGGGGCCATCAGGTGGACTCCAACATCCACCCTCACACATCTCTATTTGGAGAAGAAAAAAGAAACATGACTTTGCATTAAAATAAAACCAACCCAAAATCAAGCAAAAGAACACTCTGAATACATTCTTCTCAACTGCTTAATACAATTGTATTTGTCATTTACTGTAGCATTATCAAACAGGAACACACAACATGCCACAGGCTTGGAAAAAAACTGTGAAGAACATTGTTCATGCTACTGGCTACTATGAAGATTTATATCAAGAACTCTGAGTATTCATCCAAGCACAGTTCTGCTTCCAGAAGCACAGGATTTTTATCTCATTTAGTCTTTTTCTTTTTTTCTTTCACTTTAGCCAGAGTTAAAATGTTTTAACATTAGTGTTAGAATTACCCTACAAGCAGCTTAATCCAGCAGTAGTAATTTTATTTGATAATACACTCTCTTCACTAAATTAAATTTTCACTACATAGGATTTCACTAGGGACAAGCACTAAACAAGGCTTGCCAGTTCAGTGTCAGGTACAACCCCACTTAGAAGCCATCTCAGGTTAATGCCTTCTAGCTTAGCCTGAATAAAACCAGATGTTGAAAGTTACATAAGTGAATGACTGAGGCTATCAAAAATTATTCCTTAGCATCATCACCTTGATGGCTACTTCTAGGTAGGAAAAAATCCAATACAGCTCCAGAATACAGTTCTCTGCAGCAATAGAAATAAGTTGCATTTCATTCTTGAACTGGGCACTGAAAATCTGTTTTGTAGAACAAAATTATTAAAATAGGGAATTGCTAAGGTTTGATTTTATTATGAATTAAAAACCAAAATAGGATAATTTGACCAACAAATATGCAACACTTTAACATGCAGCAGTAAATTTGTCTCCAAAAACTATGAACTATCACACAAAGAAAGTTGTTGAGGATTATAAATGTCAGAAAAGCATGCAATTACAGCTGTATGTGGAAAAAAACTTCCAACTTACTCTGAAATACTCCTTCAGATCTCTGAAAAGTGAGAAGCTGTAAAAGTCCCCAATGTTTTTCGACCAACAAGCCACAGATTATTACTAAGATAAGCTTTAAAATAAGCATACAGTTCCATGTAACTTTAGAAAACACACACAAGTTTTTCCTGATGAGCTGTGCTATTCCTATGAGTTAAGCTGTCCCTCCTCCCAATATTCACATAAACCCCTTCTTGCATGGAGGAACCCCTGATAGAAAACTCTCCATCCAAAAGAAATGTCACAAAAAGATCAAAGCCAAAATTTTAAGGTCTCTGTAAATCATAGGTCAGAAAAAAATTTCACAGACATCTGCAAAGGACAACAGCACCCATATTTTATAGGGTATAGTTTATCTTTACTTTTTGGACACCCAACCTAATTTTTAAATGCAAAGATACAAGCAAACTAGCAAGTACTCTGATAACAGGTTTGAACTGAGAGACTTCTATGAAAATTACTCAGATCTGACACTTTTTTCCTTTCTTCTCTGTGCTACAGATACAACAAAAGAACTATTGAAATTCAAACCCAAGGAAATACAGATGTATAAATACATACTTTAGGTCTACTTCTGCTGGCAGTAAAAAAGTCTGCAAGTGAGCTATTTTACCAACCTGAAACATTCCACATCTAGAGTAAACTAGCCAGTAGGGTCATGCAGCAGATGGCCTGCTCTTTTCTAGAGCTACTGGTCTGAAAAAACACATCCTTTAATAATTTGTATTTTTAGCTATACTGCACAATATCACAGCCACAAAATATCAGAAGCCAAGGAAACGGGGATGGAGGTTAATTGGGAAAAAGAATAAATTTCCTCTTGTATTTCTTTGTACATGCTTAAGCCTCATATTAGTACTGAACCACACACATGCATATGTGAATAAACCAAATTGTGGGGGAGAGAGAGAGAGAGCACGCGGATGTGCGACAGATGTGGGATAATATGAAAATCCAAAGAGTTTTAATGAAGTCCTTTCTACATTAAATCAATCAATCAGGCATCATTAACTCTTTAATAAGTGATCATCAACTCACAGTTTGTATTTGTGACTATGTTATCCAGCAACTGAAATAGGTATGTTGTGCAATCCATATGAATAAATGAATTAAACTATTTAATTCCCCATAAATAAAACTGCAAATTTATTTTAGCCGTACTACATTTCATAAGACATCTCTGGAGCAATATTACTTTGAAAAGTATTAAAAGTCTGCTGCATTTAAAATTACTGCTATGTTTCAGCTTGTTCCAAGCTTACCAGTGCTGGATCTTCCAGCAAAGCAAACTTGATCCACTGCAGCAGACATGTAATCTAGGATACAACCTTTACAGTAGAAACAGACTTACATAAAATTTTTTTAAACCAACTTGAACTTGTAGAGTAAATTTTACCGGATCAACATATTCCACATTGCTATGGCAACTTGGGGATGGAACAAAAAGCCTTAAATTAATTCATTGCATCAGGCACTTAACTGTAAGCACCTGACCTACCAACCTTGCTTTGCAACTCAAGTGCCTCTTAGTTGGTATGTTCTGAAAAGAAGACTTCAGACCCTCATCAAATGAAAACTTAGTTATGTAAAGGTACTAGAATAAAATTAACTTCCAAGTTGTCAGAGCAATCTACTTACCAATTACCTAGAACAGACATTCAGTACCAGCCCATGATGGGTGATCCAAACCAGATGATCAATATACTTACCTACTTGCTATTAACAGCAAGTTATAAAAATTCACAGGAAGCAAGTGACAATAAACCCCCTAAAGCTGGTTAGAGAAAACTAACCTATGCTTGCTGGCCAAGAACAGAAAAAACCCCAAACAAACCAATAAAATCCCACCAACCAACCACAACAAAAAACCCAACCATCAGATAGGTAAAACAAATATTTTGCACACACATTGGAATAAAAATGCATTACTCTCAGTCCTATGACAGGCATGCCACAGAAGCTCATCAGAAAGGTGAAATTACAAGTAGAAAATAAATAAGATTGTGCACCCTAGCACCAAAATAACAGGCTCACAGAACTGGGTTATGATACAGATGCACCTGGGCTGATGTCCTGGAGAGATATACCAAACCCAGGCTCCTTTTGGAGAGAGGCTTTACTGCACAGGCACTCTCAGGCAGCATCCAAATTAGTTGAGTCTGAAAGAATTAAGCCAGCCTTGTGCAAATCCATTTGGATGCTGCTGCAGTGAACACTGAGGTCCAGAGGGGTATGACCTTAGGAAAAGCATCAAACCCAGCCTGACCCCCTACAGATGTGCAAGGAGCAGCTTAAGTTGCAGTGCTCTTGAGCAAGCAGACCTTCCCAAAATAGAACAGCTAAGGGAGAAGCATGGCATGGACATACTTCTTCCAGCTCATGACCCCAGCTGGCTTTAGCAGAAATCAGAAAGCATCACCAGAATCAAATTAACTCCATATGTGCTTGATGCTGCAGGACTGCATTGTCCAAAATGTATCCATCAACTTGCACCACAAGGATTTTTCCATTTGTCACAGTAAACCAAGTTCCTGTTAAACTAACATCAGGCAAAATTGTATCAATTTAGTCCTTAAATGATTGCCCTTGCTGAAGGACTACTTAAAGTGTATGGATAACATCTATCTTTATTCTGAAGCACTGTATTGCCTCAGCTTTTTTCATATTTAAATTTCAGTAAGTTTTCATTTGCCCACTTTCTAAATTTATCTTATGACAGTAGTAAATTTTCCAGTTAAAACTTAACTTGTGTCCATGTGGTTTAAAGAGAATTAACAAAACATAACTAGGAAATGGAGACCAAAGCATTTCTCCTTATAAGAAAAGGCTGAGAGAGATGGAGCTGTTCAACCTGGAGAGAAGGCTCAGGGGGAGTCTCATAATAATTGAAGGGAGGGCACAAAGAGGACAGAGCCAGGCTCTTCTCAGTGGTGACCTGTGACAGACCACAGACAGTGGGCACAAACTGAAACACAGGAGGTTCCTTTGGAACATCAGGAAACAGTTCTACTGAAAGGGCAACCAAACACTGGCACAGATTATCCAGAGGGGTGATAGAGTCTCTATCCCTGGAAATACCCAAAAGGCCATCTGGTTATGATCCTGGGCAACCAGCTGTAGGTCACAGTAGTTCTGCTTGAGCAGGAGGTTGGACCAGGTGATCACCAGAGATCCCTTCCCACCTCAGCCATGCTGTGATTCTGATATTATTTTTGCCGTGGTTTCTCTTACTCCAAAAGTTTTTTTTCAAATGACAAAACAGTTCATAGTTTTCTCTCTCCTCTAACATCAAAGAAGATGAAAAAGTACTTGTTACATAAATACATAACTGTTTTTCTGCGACTTTTTATGTAACAGTATTTCCTTCAATTCAACAACAAAGTAATCAGCTGCATCACTATCACGCAGAGTTATACTGCAGGAAGGGAGGAAGAAAATTGCCTCTACCCTACAGTGCACTGGAAGAAAGAGTTCCCTATTTCTCAAAAGCTTTTTCAACTTAGTCTGTCTTTAAAAAAAGTTACAGTTTTTTAAACTATTTGTCCAACATGCTCAATATACTTAGTGGTATGTCTCAGGCATTCACACAATAAATAAATATGTAAGGCCTACAACCTTTACTGAATTACTCAATGTTTTAGCCTGTGCTAGAGGAGATTTCAACTCAGTTTCTCAAACCTCAACTTTACAATACACTAGAAAACATACAAGTAACACCTTGAAGACAAGACTTGTCAGTTTGAACCCAGCAGTGTAAGGTTTCAGGGTGCACCTTTCTGTCATAGTAGAGATGGCCACAACACTCAGAGTGCTTCAGTAAAACTTCAGAAGGCTTCAAGCATCAGGACCGTGTTATCTAGAAGTCTTTCATACCTTTTCTATGTAGCCTCCCATGGGCAGCTCCACACAGCTCTGACTCTCTCTCCCTTCTACAGTTCCAGCTTGCTCCTTCCTGTCCTTAGCACAGCCACCTAACCCTGTCTGTCCCTCATATGTCTTATCCTTTCTGCCCCTTGCCCGACCTCCTGTGCCTTCCTCCTCACAGCACAGCCACCAAACTCCAACTGGCTCCCACCCAACTAACTCACTTTTATTACACCCATAGCTGCGAGGGCAAGGCTGTTCCCACTCTTTGGTAATTAACAAAGCTGCAATATATTGGAGGCAAGATTGCCTTTAGCACTATCTCTGTCTTTATACACCTTTTCATTTAAAAAAGACTCCTCATGCTGTGTTTTAGAAAGCTCCATAGATATAAGTTACCAAATTCAGATTTTGTAAAAAATCTTAACTTAGTTGGGAAGTGTAAGAACACCCTGAAAAAGATTTTTCCCCCCCATACTTTCATTAATTCTGTGTTTATAGAACATACAAGTCCAGTATTTACAAATTTTCAATTAGCAGAGATGGACTGCACACAGATCAGCTTCCAACATAGCTGATATCAATATCTACTTGATAATAACTTGCTGTCAAATACTAGACAAGTCTTTTCTATCAGGTAGTGTAATTCATGTAAAATTTTCAGCAAGCGTTCTCTCAGATGGACAGAGTTTATGAGTCACATCTTCAGTTAAGAAAAAAGTAATTCTCAGAGGGAAGAAAAGCTACAGGTAATTTGATATAACTTACACAGAATTGAAATTACATATGGGAGAACTTAGAAAAGTTGCCAATGGGTGGTTCTGAAACGTAAAGCTCTAGCTCAACATTCTAATTTCCTTCTTTCCACCTACCCAAAAAACAATCTCTTCTTTCCCTAACAGCAAAACCATGAGAAGGATGGTGCGCTGCTTCAGCACAAATTCAGCTTGTTTTGCTGAAGCTTTCAGCCACAGGATGCTTAAACTCACACATAATTGAACTAGCTACAGTGCCTATATAGAGAGCTTCACTTATGCTTTCCCCAACATCAAAAAGTAACAGGAACTCTGACACAGGAACAGAAGTCAGGACAAAAGCAATTAAACTCCCCATCTCATAGCACTGAGGATCCTAAAAGAACCACAACATGCACTATGTTACGACAGGGGAAAATACACTCCCTACTGAGTGGATAACTTGATATTTTACCTGCCTAGTAACAGAGGCTTCTACTCCTCCTTTGTCCATAACAGCAGCATGCCTGTCATGCTACCTTATCCTGTTACTTCTTTGTGTAGTTAAAGACTTATGGGGACTAACCTGTTGCCTGGACAATCAACAATTACATTCCAAATCAGCCCAACACAAACATAACCCAAAGTTTAGACTCATCCATCAGGGACAGCTTCCAGCACACCCAGTTTTAGTCATTTGACAAGTCCAACAGTTGCAAAAGCCTTAACATAAGCAGCTTGTAAGCTACGAAGTGCATGTTACTGAAAACCTGTCAGAAACACCAGTGTCAGTAAAAGAGAGTGCATTTAAAGTAGTCACAACAGGAAAAGTTCACCTGGCCTCTCTATCAGTAAAGCCAACATCAGAGCACTACCAAGCCTCTCAGGTTTCTTCCAGGCATCGCTCTTTTCTGGCACATTTGAAGTGAACTCTGCCTCCTTTTCTTTCAACATTACATACAAACTTCAGCTCTTTCAAATGTTTTCTGTATTCCATTAAAAGTGACAACAATCAGCCTTTCCCATCTGTTGATTACCAGCAGCTTCGATTACCCATTTATCTGCACCTTTCCATCCCATCCTTTCTCAGAGGAGCACATACTCCAAACCAGGCAGTAAAAACCACTCTTACCCACAAGTTGCCAGTCCACCTCCCATTATCTGCAGATACAGTCAACAGGACTAGGTATTTTTGCTTGCTCTCATAAGGGTTGAGACTTAAAGATTAGTCAGCTCAAAGACTTGAGCTGACAACACCAAAACACCTAGCAAGTAGTCATTAGAACAAAAATTATTTGCCATCTTCTCAATTTCCTGTATTATTTAGACTACTATTTAAGCTGAGGTATAATGAACTGTTTGGGAGTAGCCCTGTTCTGCCATATTTTCATTCAGAACAAAAATCTGTTGAAACACCAGTCATGGTAAAGCCCCACACAAAATTATATTTGTGATTCAGGATTGAGAAGAGCTGTTAGTAAGACAGCCCCCTCTCACAAAGGTAGAATCTATATACTCTTCCCAGTTGGCTTTTTCCAGTAGGATCCAACTGAATTTCAAAGGCTACAAGTAAAAGGAGCAATGCATTACAATATTCCACACTAGGCCCCCCCAAAAAACCCCAAAGGAAAATCAAACGCCCCATAAACAAAGCAAGGACCTTACTGCAAAGAAGCAGCAATACTTTATATCTTTGTGCTCATGGATTAGTTTAATATAACTGGAATCAAATCTCCAGAAAGTTATAAACTATGTCATTATGGCAATAACTAGGAAAAAAAAATTATCTCCTGAAAACCACAAATGTAACATAAGTGCTCAAACCCCTTATGATTTCAATTACAGCTATTTCAAATTTTGGGAATGTTGTGCTTTGGTATCAATAAAGAAAAAAAAAAAGGCAAATTTTAAAACTACCACTAGTCCTACCAGTATAAGCTGCATTCCTTCAGGAAAGTGCATTCATCAAACATAGCAACCAAGGGCATCATATCAATCACATTAAAAAGAAGATTTCTTCACCCACTGTGCACAAGCTTGAATTATGGTCTTGTGTATAATAAACACATTTGTGGTCCAGGAACACAGATGAGACTTTTGAGCCACAGTTTTATTTCTAAATTTTGAGTGTTTCAACTTGAACTGTACTTTCTTATGCAAAAATGATAGGGACAACGATTTTATATTTAATTGCTAACTAAAGCCCTGCGAAAGACCTGGAATACAGTAAGAAGGAGGGACTTCCAAACCATACTGCTCACATGAGTAGCATTAGAAAAGTGGTATCAAAATGCTCTAGCAGACATGAAGCTACTCAGTGGAAGGAGCTCTCTGAAGTTTGGGAACATCTAGCTGACACACAGGACATGAAGGATGACTGTACACAGATGCTGAGCACCTAAAGGAATAGTGTTACCTCCTTCACAGCATGAATTTGCTTCAAACTAGAAAAGCAAAGTTGCTAGACACAAGACACATTTCCACATTTTTCATTACAGTATATCTTAATCTCAGTCTGTAGATGTGATGTTGCTGCTGCTGGAAAAAGGAAGGGTGTTTTTGCAAAGAAGTAAGAAATCCCAGTCATCTGACTGTCATTTGCTGTTGCAACCCAGCACTCTGAAGCATGGTTCAAAGACAAAACAGCTTCTAAGTCACTCGCTGACCACATGATGCTGGTTGTTTAAATCCGATGACACTTCAGCAAAATCTTTTTGTAACTATCTTTGAAGACAAAGAGGAGAAATAAAACCACACCAAAATAAATTCCAGCACGCACTCAGAGTTTAGACTGGCACTTCTCAGAGTCCTTTTAGGCAATGAACACTTGTACTGAAATTCTCCCATTCTGTACAGCACGTAAAGTACGAAAGCTTTCCATTGCTCAGTGGAAATCCTCAGGCAGCATTCCAAACATACTTCACATTCAATAAGAATCGCCAGTCATACTTCTTCTGCATCCACTCCAATTATGAAAAATCTCAGAATAAAACCAGAGAAATTAATCTAACCTGGGGGCTGGGAGGAGCAGGTACAAAGCTAGCACTAAGAAGAAATTCTGACTTCAGAAATCAATAGAAATAATTTTTTTTCACTGAAGCATAAAATTCACATGACCTTGAAATGGCAATCATGCCAACCTGCAGGACTTTCTACATCAATAGTTTCTGTTAGGAAAACTAGTCGTTTATTCTCAAATACCTTTGGGCATGTTAAAACAAGAGAAGGTACATGCACAACTCTCTTGTAAAGGCAGGTACAACAGACTGGATCTCTCAACAGAACTGGACATTTTGACTAACTTAGGAAACTACTCATATTTAATTCTTGGATCTGAACTACAGCTCAGTCACCTACCCAAATGAAGTATTAACAGATGCTTAGGGAAAAAAGCAAGGGAACTCTTCCAAAGACCATGATTTTCAGCCCATCAGAGTCTTCTGCAATCTACTTTTTAGTATTTGGAAAACGACATAACTGTGGAGGCACGAGACTATCAGCTTTTGTTCAGTCAGAATCAGTCTGAACAGCACTGTCACAATTGCTAGTTCAATGCCAGACTCCAGACTGCAAGGAAGTCTGATGGCACTAAGTTAAAAAAGCTACTTGAGCTACATAAAAATATTTTTTCATTGTTTTGCATCTGTCACCTTTCAATGTCACTTAATGTGAAGTGTCTTTTGAATCACTGTTGAGACCAAAAAAATCTTTTGAAATGCACTTTCTAACCTATTGTAGATATCAGATTTCAAGACACACCTTTACCATAAAGTTTAGGTGATATTTCATTTTAGCACTTCAGTACTATTACACTTGTCCAAACTAAGTGTTAATCCCCACTTCTCTCCTCACTGTTATGGCCTCCTCCCTCTTTTTTTTAATAGGGACATCCCACAGGCAGCTATCCATTAGCAGGTCAGCAAAATAATTATTAATAATTATTAATAATTATTAAGTTATTATGTAAGTATACATTGGTCTAAGACTGCAAGAGGTCATTTTTTTTAACATGTATAACAACACAGCTGCACAGGCTACTGTTTTTCTAATTCTGGAGTATGCACAGCATCAATAACTGGAAACAACGTATAATGTTAACAAAGAAAAGAGAATATGTAATCAATCAGATTGACTGAAATCCCCAAGGAAGCAGGTTGGGGATGAAACAGAAATTTATATCAGTTCAAAGCCCAGAAGCACAAGTTTTTACAACATACATTAATTGTACCATGAAGAAGACCACGCTGAAGCTCTCAGCTGGACAAAGAGAAGTATGAAATTCTATTTATTCATAAACAAGGCATGCAGAATATAAACAACAAAGCAGGGATTTTTTTTTAAAGCCACACATTTTTAAAAAGATCTTGAAATGCACTAACAAATTGAAGTTTAGATGTCTCTATTATCCCAGCCATCCAGATGCTACTAGTTATGTCCAAACTTAAGGTGTAACTTTGTATCTTTGCAACATCAGAAACTCTTAAAAGAAACGAAAATATAGGACTATTCACAAGATGCCTTTAGGTATCTTGGCAAACACATAATTCTTTCGCCTGTCTGCTACTCACAATTCCTTTCAATACCTTCCCACGAGTTCATTAAGTCCTCAAAAGTCAGGCAGCTAGTCAGCTTCTCTTTCCCAAGCCACTTCCACAGGCTACCTCCTTTGTAGAACCCTACGTGTATTGACAGCAACACCGACAAAACACACAAGTGATTTTATTCTAAGCCACGTGTGCTACTTTTAAAACACAAAAGCTTTTAAGGCCAGCTATGCGACAACTGTCCCAACACCTGCACTCTTTTTGCTCCCTGAACTTACACCAGCTCAGTATATTCACTGTTCCCCATCTCCTTGGCTAGCCAAAAATTACAGACACTTGGTAAACATGGCAGCGTTAATTATAGGAAGCATTATATTAGTTGTGCAAGACCTGTGAAACTCAGACCTATCTTCAGACGCACCAGTAGAAATAACACCCTGACTCCTTATATCCCATTTCTGACAGTTTTTAGACTTTAAATGTGGCACTCACGGCTTAACACCCCACTCTTTCTCCTACTACAGTACGACTTATTTCTTGGTAGTGAGCACTAAAGACGCTGCCGAAAATGATTTCTTCCACATTTGGCAAACACCCGCGACATTCACAGGAATACCGAAGCTCGATCAAAATGCGCCTGTGGGACCAGGGTAACACCGGTGCTGGCGGCCCAACTCCTTCGGCCCCGGCTGCCCCGCTCCTACAGCCTCCTTCAGTCTCTCGCAGGTTAGAGAGAGCAAGGAATGACTGGAACAAGGAGCGATGCCAAACGCCTTTCCCGGCCGCCCAGCGACACCGAGAGCCATCCCCGCCCAGCCCCGTGCTCCCACGGGCGGCTGCCCCCGCCTCCGGGAGCCCCCTCGGCCCCGAGCCAGGGTCACTTACTGAGCTGCCCGCCCCCGGGCTCCCTGCCGCCGGCTCCCCCGAGCCCGCTGCTGCCGCCCAGGCTGCCCAGGGCCCCGCCGGCGGGCGGCGTGCCGCTCTGCCGCTCGAAGTTGCCCGGGTTGGAGAAGAAATCGCGGAGCCGGGGCAGCTCCCGGCCGCTCTCCAGCAGCTCCGTGTGCAGCTCCAGCGCCGTCAGCAGGAACTGGTCCCGCAGCAGCTGCGCCGCTATCGCGTCCATCGGCACCCGCGGCAGCTCCCCGGCCCCCGCGGCAGCATCGCCCGGCGCCGCCGCTCGCAGACCCGGCAGCTCCTCGGGGCTCCCCGCCGCCGGCTCCGGCTGCTGCTGCGGGTACGCCGGCCCGCCCGGCTCGGTGCTGCTGCTGCTGCCGCCGCCGGGCCGGGCCTCCTCGGGCTCGTCCTCCTCCGAGTCGCTGAGGAAGGGGTTCACACTGCCGCCCCCGCCCGCCGCCGCCGCCGCCGCCATCTTACAGCCCGGCGCGGCGCGACCGCTGCCGGGGCGCTACCGCGGCAAAGCCTGCGCGGAGACGCCGCCGCAGACACCGCTCCTGGAGGGGCCGGGGCCCGAGCCGCTGCCAGGCCCCTGCGACGGTGCTGATGATGTTGACGATGCTGCTGTTGCTGCGGGCGCTGCCGCCACCTGCGGCCACAGCGACTCCCGGCCGCCGCCTCTTCGGCGGCCTCCCACCCGCCCTACTGCCGCTTCCGGATCCCCGCTCGCGCGAGAGTTCCCGCGGCCAACCGCGAGCGGCGCCCCGGCAGCTGACCCCGCCCCCTCCGGCCCTCGCGGCCATCCCCCCCGCGTAGGGCGGGGCCCGAGGGCGGGAGAAACGTTGAGGGGCGAGGCCATATGGAGGGGGAGTGGCTTCGGGCACACCAGCGCGGAAAGGGGCGGGGCTTCGCGGCGCGCCGGCTTTGGGGCTGGGCGCGGGGTGGGCGGAAGCGGAAGTGGCCGTGGGTCGCGGCGGGGGAAGAGGAGTGAGTTGTGGCGCGTGAGCGCCGAGTGCTTCCCGCGGGGAGGGCGCGGTGGATCCTGAGGCTGCGGCCCCGGGAAGGGGGGTGGGCACGGGCTGCGCCTCCCCGCTTCCGCAAAGCTTGGCCCGCTTCGCTCCGCAGCCTCCACGGCGGCCGTCCAGCCCGTATAGCCTCACGACGCTGCTGAGATGGGAGGGGTGCGGGGCTTGACTTGGCCTCAGAACCCGGGCTGGGGGCTCAGACCCTCGCCGGGTTGCGTTGACTGGGCCAGGGTAGGGCTTCCCGGAGAAAGCAGAGCCCTGCGAGGGCCCCCGGATAGATGGACATTGGACTGCCCAAGGAGGTGGTGGAGTCGCTGTCCCTGGAGGTGTTTAGGGAAAGACTGGACACTCGGTGCCATGATCTAGGTGACATGGGCGTGTTCGGTCATGGATTGGACTCGATGTCATCATCTCAGAGACCTTTTCCAGCCAAGGTCGTTCTGGAACCCTGCGTTCCCAGTGGGTGTGGGCACCATCTCCCAGCATCAGATGTTGCTGCAATTAGGGAGAGCACAAGCACAGGTGGATAGTAAGTTGATAGCCTCTGGAAGAAGGGTCAGGCAACTCAGGAGAACGACAAGGATGTTTTAAGGTTATGCTGAGAGAAAACTAGAGAGGCCAAAACCCATCTAGAACTTAATCTGGCTACGGCTGTAAAAGAAAACAAAATATATTTGCAGATACCTCAGCAGCAAAAGAAGAGCTAAGGACAGTGTTTATCCTTTGTGGAATGGAAGGGGAAACAGTAGAAAAGGATGAGGAAAAGGCTGTGGTACAAAATGTCTTATTTCTCTCACTCTTTAATGACAAAGCCAGTTACTTTTGTGAGATACAGCCCCTGAGCCAGATAAAGTGAATAGGGAGCAGAATGATACTCCTCTTGGGAATGATACTCAGAGGGCTCCTCTGCCAGAGGATGAGAAGGCTCTGCAGAGGGATCTGGACAAGTTGCATCAGGCAGTGCTACAAGCTGCAGGAAAAGTGTCTCGAAGTTGGCCCAGTAGTAAAGGGAGCGCTGATTGCCAGTTGCCTGAAGATGAGCCAGCAGTGTGCACAGGTAGCCAGGAATGCCAGTGACATCCTGGCCTGTATCAGCAGTAGTGTGGCCAGGAGGACCAGGACAGTGATCATCCCCCTGTACTTGGCACTGGTGAAGCTGCACCTTGAATCCTGTGTCCAGTTCTGGGCCCCTCACAACAAGAAGGACATTGAGGGGCTGGAGCGTGTCCAGAGAAAGGCAATGGAGCTGGTGAAAGGTCTGGAGCACAAGTCTGATGAAGAATGGCTGAGGGAGCTGGGTCGCTTAGCTTGGAGAAAAAGGAAGTTTAGGGGGGACCTTCCTGTTCTCTACAACCACTTGAAAGGAGGTTGTGGTGAGTTGGGGGCTGGGCTCTTCTCCCAGGTAACAAGTGATTGGAGGAAAAGAAAAGACCTCATGTTGTGCTATTTTTTCCAAAGATGCATAAGATTAGATACTAGTAAAAATTTATTCACTGGAAGGGTAGTCAGGCCTTGGAACAGGCTGCCCAGGGAAGTGGTGGGATCACCATCCCTAGAAATGCTTAAAAGGCGTATGAATGTGTCACTTGAGACTGTGTTTTAGCAGTGGACTTGGCAGTGCTGGGTTAACAGTTGGAGTCAATCACCTTTGAGGTCCTTTCCAGCCTTAACAACTTTATGAGTCCATGAAGTTGTGCATCAGGAAGTGTGAAGTTATCACTTTTAAAAAGATGATGCAAAGTGGTTACTTTGTGCATTAGGTAGCAAAAAACTTGAAGCTGGAGTGTAGCAGCAGGTAGTATGTTCTGCTGAAGGAAGTTCAGCTCACTGGAAACTATGCAAAGCAGGGCCAGCGTTGGTTTCTGTTTTGTTTCTTTAAAAACGTTTTTCTGTTCCCACCAATGGAAGCTCTATGTAGAGGTCTGTGTATGGTCCCTGATCCACTAGGACCTGTGTATGGGGGCTGAACTCTTGGTAATAGAATAATGTGGTTGTTTAGCAGCGACATGGTGATCTAAAAGCACTCTTGAGTACTCACTCCAAACTCTTCCATTCACGTGGTGGTGTGCTGTAAAAGACTCTGCTTTCCAGTTTTGGATTTGCATAACTTTTTCATACGTTTTATACTTAATTTAGCACTCTGTCCTATAATAAACTGTGGATTTTATTACTGCTGTATTGTTTTATGTTGCTGATACACAAAAAAGAGCTTAAGTGGCAGAGCACGAACTGGTTGTAGCATAAAGTAAAATAACAATGTTGAAAATGCTTTAAATTTCCAATGGGATCAGAATAAAAATAGGGACAAAAACAGTTTGCTGTTGCTGCTCCGGTGGAATTGAGAACCTTTAAAGAAACTTTCTGCTTTTTCCTCTCCTTTCTGGAGAGTTAGCGCGTGTTCAGAGTGAATTTGTTGGAAGCTGGGTCTGGTGCTTTGCTCCTTTGGGAAGGAGGGAAAGCCCTGCCGGGGTCCTGCAGCGGCCTCTGCTGGCGATGCGCGGGGCTTGCAGCGCGCGTGGAGGGGCGCGGTGCGCTCCCTTCTGCCTCTCCCCAGAAACTCATCTCTGCCCGCTTCTCTGCGCTGGGGCAGGAAGGACCAACTTGTATCACTCCTCCATGCCGAGAATCCATGTACAAGTGTTCCACTGCTTCAGTGCTTTGGAAGAGGTTTGTTTGGGTTTGTGAAACCAAATTAAATATTTACGGGTGTCGCTCAGTTGCGCCAAAATAATTTATGAATGGCTGGGAAAAAGCTGACTTCGCTGAAATGGGTATTCCAGGACTGAAGAGTGTAGGTAGAAAAAATGTGCTTGTAACAATATGTTTAAAACAGTTTCTTATGTGCCAAAGGGGTATTGTTTTGAGAAACCAGAGACAAAAACCTGATCGTGTAGTGCTTCAGAGGATGTGTGAGGCAGAAGAAGCTGCGTGAGTTCTGGAAATGGAGCATTATATAGGTCTACTTGAGGCAGACAGCTGCAAGTTAATTATTCAGTAGTCATTCTGAGAGAGGCAGATTGTTCATCAAGCTGCTTAGTCTCTTACTGGAGTTGCTGTCTCCTGACTTTTAAAGGATTTGAGTTGTGTGTCTGAAGAACAGTATGTTTAAGTATATCTTGGGAAGCTAAGAGTCCAAAATACATGGGCTTGTACAAAAAATTCAGAAGAGTTTTTTTTCGGAGGAGGTGTTTTTTTCAGTCTATGCAGGTTTTGTTTCATGAACTTTTAAATTTATGGTCTTTGAGATGAAAAATGAGTAGAAAAAACCCCCAGACTTTGCTTTTACTGTGTTGATTTTGGTAGGAGCGTTAAATCTTGAGCTAATGCCTGAGAGTTTAATGAACTAAAACATATGACCAGGTTCAGGTTCCCTCTGTTGTTTGGTGGGGTCATCTGTGTGTGAAGTGTTTTCTCTTTCTGCACTACTCTGTGCAGCACCAGCCATTCTCACAGCCAGTAAACACACAGGCTTTGGGGGACTTTCTGTTTCAGCTTCCACAGACAGGGTTAATTTCATTCAAAGAAATTAATTCTATTAGGTACATGCTGGGGCTTTTTCTATGCTGAATACTTGAAGTATGTTAATTAATGTGTTCTAGTGGGTCCTACAAGGAAGTAAGGTAACTTTTATTCATCTGATTGTGATCCCAATTAGGGCACAGGGAACAAAATAATGAAGAACTATCTGAAGCAAATCTGATTTCTACTTTAAAATAGTGCTGATCTGTTCTACCAACTCTCGATTAAGTTTTCTTCTAAAACTGAGCTGCCTGAAGGAATCTTTGTGTATATATGTTTATTGAAGGCTAACTTCTGCTTCCTTTCAAAAGAAACTTGAAGGTAATTATTATGATTTTTGTTTGCTTTCAGACCTTAAAAATGAATTTTAGTGCTTTGTTAACTCTAAGCTCTAAAATATTTTAATATTTTGTAGGAGCCAAATAATGTAAATGTTGAGACTCATAACGTTGGTAGCTTCTGCTTAGAGATCTCTGCCATGTCTCTGTATCTGTCCATTCCAGTTTCAAGGGAATGTTTTTTAAGGAGAACAGCCTGTATCAGTAGTCAACAATTACTTGTGTGTTACATTCAGATGTAGCTTTGTAGGAGAAGGGAACACAGGTGACCTCACCCCTGACAAGTAACAGCTGTGTTAATTAGCAATACAGCCCTGCCCCTGATGAGCAACAGCTGTATCCAATAAGGGTGAGTGAGATAAAAGAGGGGGTTGGCTTATAAGGCGAGGATCATCACGGGGAGGAGGAATCTTGAGGAACATGAAGGAGAGAATTATGAAGGAGGATCCTGGGGTGAGAGAATCACTGCTGCAAGGTCAGTCTGGGTCTGTAGTTAGAGCCTGTTGCTGGAACCTGCAGTCACAGTCTAGCTGGGTAAAAGCCTGCATTCAGAATCTGCAAATACCTGCAGTCACAGTTCAGCAGGAAATAACCAGCAGTCAGAGGCTGTAAGGGAAACCTACAGTAGGAGCTTGCTGCAGCCACAGTCAGTGAAATAGTTGGAGTAAAGATGACTAAGCTGTGAAGAAGAATAAACCAGGACCCTTTTTATGCTGTGTTTAACGAGAAGTCTGTGTCTTGGTTCATTTTTACCTTCTAATAAGAGGACTCCTGCAACATAGCTTTACCTAGATAAACTTACTTTATTATTAAAAGGTTTGTTAAGCTGGGATTTTAAGTAAAGGTAGTGCAGCAGTGTGAAGGGGCACTTGGAAATATTTTCAGTGTCACTAAAAATGTGATGATGACCCATGAAATCAGATGAAGACCTGAATTAAATAAAACAGTGCCCTTCCCCCAATCCTTTGAATTCAGGTTGGCTGTGTTTTTCTACCTCCATAAGTGCTGTTTTGAAGTGTTACTGTGAACAGTGGATATTTGTAAGCCTACCATTAAAAAAAACAAAAAAAACCAAACACACTAAGAGCCTAAGAAGTATTTTAGCGTTCAGGCTTTATGATGTATATTTATATGTATTTATATATTATATATATAATGTATATTTATGGTTTTGTGAGAATGAATATGCAAGGAAAAATCGCTGTTACAGTTGACTGAGGAAATATAAGCTGTGAATCAAAGATGTGACCTTTTATGATGCTGCAAACACTTGAATATTGCTTTACTTGGGCCTTGTTCACTGTAGCCTGGAAGACAGAGCATGTTGTCTGGACTGTAGGCTGCCCAGAAAAATATTAAAGAGGCTCTGAGATGGGTGCCTTACCCTGCCTCAGCATGTTGAGCAACTGTGGAGATAGGGAAGGGAAGCTGCTTTGAGCTTTTGTTATCTACTTCATGTTATTTCTTTTCAATTTAGGATTTGCATAGTTTTGGGGAAAAAAAAAAAAATCTGTGTTTTTTTCTTATATGGCCTGGTGACTGCAACTAATGTGAGGTTCAAGGAGCGAAGGAGTCTGAGGATGTGCTTTGAACATGCTGAATTAGGTCTTTTGTTAAGAGGAGATGGCATCCTGTCCTGCTACCAACACAGATTTGTGTTGGCAGTTCAGGGAGCTACAGCAAAATCATCTTTATTCTTACTGCTGCCTTGTTTTTTTTCCCCTTGAGGTTTTTTTCAACTGAATTTCTTATCTAGAACACTTAACTATCCAGTTATAAACCTGGCTGTGCCAGCCCAAGGAAGAAATTTGACTTGGGAATTAGTGGGCAGGAGCAGAGGTGGACAGGACAGCTCTCTGTACTCCCAGCTGTACTGGCTTGGCTTTTCTTGCAATATTTATAACTGTGAAAGCCTCTTATTTGGCTAACTGCTACCCCCATGACAGCTGTTTTTGTATAAAATATCTGATAAAATGTATTTGCCTTGCTGGTCCCAAGTATTTTGTAAAACATGCTTTTAGTTACAAGCGAGCTTCTATAGGTGGCAGGGTACGAGTGAATAACTGATACACAGATTGCCTCAAATGTGAGAATTGGAGAGCTGTTGCCCATCTGAATTCTCCAGGTTTGTGGATTTCTCCCTAGCAGTTTTTAGTTTGTCTTCTGAACTCTTTTTTTCTCTACAGTGAATCTATTTCTGTTTATTTGCCAAAAGAGTTTGAGTGCTGGGGACGTTTCATTTTAAACCAGCAGTTCCCCATATTGCAAAGGAGCAGAATACAGATTGTTTTCAGGAATAATTCTCTGTCTCCATTTATTATTAGAGTGAGTCAGCAGCTGAAAAATAAAGGTGTCTTATATGAATGAAAAGTGGCTTGGCTTTGTAATAAAAACAAATATAAGCTCACAGGGCTTCAGCAGAGGGTGTTTGCAAGTTGATATGTTGTAAATGCTAATGAATGTTAACTACTTGGTTAGTCGAGGCTGATGTAGGAACACAGAGAACTTTGTTCTAAAGTGACAGTCAGTATTTCAGGCTGCAGTAATTGGTAAGTTCAGTGAGTTTTGAGTCCTATGGGAGCTTAGGGAGATGCTTCCTTTGTGAACAGCTTGCAAGTATGACTGCTGGTGGAGGAGTTAAAGAGAAGGTGATTCCTTTGCATAAAGATTTCTTACTGCACCTCACCTTGCACAAATACTGTGTGTGCTTATATTATTATCACTGTGTACGCTTATATTACGACTTGATGCTCTTTTAAAGGGGGTATAGCCCATCGTTTTTAGCATTTTTCTACACTTTCCAACTTGAGTATTGCAATTCTTTTAAATTTGAGGGGTGGGGCGGTGTTTCCCAGGTCCTGGGTGTGCCGTGGTGGCGGGCGCGGTGCAGGACCCTGGAGAGCGCCCGGCCGTGGGCGGGCATCGCCTGCGCCCCTTCCGCAGCCTCCCAGCTGTGCCCACCCCGGGCTGTGCAGTGCAGCTCCCACTGGGATTGCTCATCTACTCTGTGCTCACCTCAGCCTTTACATGAGGTTTTTGTTCTCAGTGGGGAACTTAACTTGCCTCTATCTGTGGCAGCTTTGCTGGGAATGGAAGTTTGGCAGGTAAAGATATATAAAATGTAGATTATGCTAGCCAGTTGAGTAGTATTTAGCTAGATGTTATAGTCAGCTTTCTAGCATGACTAAGTCATATTTTTGAACCCCAAAAGTTCTGAAGTCTTTTAAAAAAACAAACCACCAAAAAACCTCCAACTTTTGTAAAGGTGGGAAACTACAAATTGATTATTTGACTTCTTTATGCCTTTTTTTGAAAGTATTACTATATGCTTGGAAGGTTGTGGTCTTTTTTTTTTTTCCTTCAAACTGAAGCTATTGGTAAATTTGCAGAGGCTTATGTATAAGATTCAACAGGTGTGCTTGTTTACTGTACGACCTAATTCTTGTTTATTTGTAATGGTTGCTCTCAATAAGCAAATGTGATTTAATAGAAGAAAAACAACTTCTGCCAGCTTTTAAAGATCTTCCTTATTCATACTAGCTTCTGTAGAACTTACGTCAAGCACTGTTTGTTTTGGGCTTTTTTGTTAAAGGGTATTTTTTTTCCTTCATGTGCATATATATTTGCAAACTAGTTTTGCTAGAGTGCAGCTGAAAGTTGGTTTTTTCCATCTTCATCCCTGTGTGTTCAACATTAATATTTGTTGTGTGACTTTAAAGTATGATCCTTGCCCCTTTTGTTGTTAAAGGGCAGAACTGTCATGCTTGTATTGGTGCTTCTGCTGTTGTGTGGTTTTATTGCAAATGGCTTTAAAAATACCTCAGGGGGCCTTCAGCCTTGATTTGTGAGGGAGGGTCCCAATAAGACAGAAGACTGCTGTGGCAAGCCGTCTTCCATGTGCTTGTGTTCTCTTAAGTTCCACTTGTCCCTTGACCCTGACCTGTGAAATCTGGGAGGATGTGTTTTATTAGACACTGTCAAGCTGATATTCTTTCCCTGAAAGTGTCCCATAAAACTTTAAATATGAAGAATCTGTCTAGAATATCTCCAAGCAGGTTAAGGAAAAAAACAGTGACAGGACAAAGAAGGCTTTTTTGTTTTGTTTTATTCAAGAATGCAGAAATCTGAGGGAATCTGCTACTTTTGGTAGATTCTTTAAATTACTTTTGGTAAGTTCTTTAAAAAGAATTTAAAAGTCCATGTTGAGATTAAATATATATATATATATATACACACAGTATAACAGTGATGTTTGAAGAAGACTTACTGGTAGAGTATTGCTGAATGACTTAGAAATCAAGAAATATGCAAGAGGATTTGTAGATGCCTCCTGAGACCAGGCATAGGTCCTCCAAATGCTGTTACCCAGGTGAAATAGTTCACAGCAGGATCAGTCAAGATTTCTTCTTGTTGTCAGGATTTCTTTGTTTTTTCTGAGTTCTCAGTTTTTAGCTGCACGCATCCTGAGTGGATATAATACTGCATTTCTACTCCATGTTTTGCCTCCACTTGGCTAACAAGTGGTACCGAAAGGTGGTGCTCTTGTTTTCTCTTTCATGCCTCAAAACGGTATTTTTTTTTTATGAAGTGCTCTTGTTCTCTTTATCACTCCTATCCCGTTGTCAATGTTGTTCTCACTTATGGGTTTTTCCCTTGGGAAAACTTGTGGATACAGTTTCCCATGTCTGTTTCCCAGAGAAAATTGCATAGGCCAACACTGGAGTGACTGATTTGCAGTATGTTTGAGTATTGGAACACTTGATGTTTCATTGATGCTTTGCAGCCCATAGTCAAACTACTCCCTGAAAAATTCTGGCAAAAGAAACTTTTCTAGGCAGGCAGAGTAATTTTGATTATCAAGTGATGTTAAGAAGAAAATTAAGTATTCTTTGAGCTCTTCGCCTCAGGTTTGGATGTGCTTTTCTGAACCACATTTAAAATTTAAAACAGTTGTCATTTGTTATTATAATCCCTAAAATGCTCAGTGAAGATGTTGAACATAAAATAATTTTAAACAGATGGTTTGAATTACAAAAGCCACTTCAGTGCCAGAGCAAGTGGAAATACTGTAGTTGCAGTTTCGTTGTCTGGCAGAGTATGTTATACTTCAATTGGGAAAGAAAATGAAAATTTGGGAGAGAGGAAAAGGGAATTAACCATTTTCCCACTTCATACATGATGAAGTCAAGATGAGGGTTTGGGGTTTCCTGTGTTTAAGTAGTGGGTGAAGATATGAGAGTTACTCAGAATTGGCTATGTCTCTTGTATAAATTACAGCCTTATGCAGTCAATAGGTGTGGGCTGTGGCAGCAGGAGTTACTTAAGTGCATTTCCTGACTAGTGTAGCTCTTTAAAAATCTAGTAAAAAAATTGGGTAGGGACTGCTAACACCATCTTAGATGGTGTAGAGCTGCCATATCATGCAAAGTCAGACCACCCAACTTCCATTTGCTCCTCTGCCCTAAGGAAAAGGATCATTTTTTATGTGTGGACCAATTGTACAGTCACAACTTTGACAGTCAAATTACAAAATACACGGCACTGCTTAGTTGAAAAATAATAATCAGCCAGAAGCACAGCGGACATTCTTGTCTATTTATTTTTTCCTGTAAGAGACATTTACCAAGGCCATTGATGTTCATTGAAAATGCATTTCTAATGGATTATATTCATCTTGATCAACAGATTTGACAGTATTAGTGAAGCATGGTCCCTCTAATAGAAATTACTAATGTACCTTGAGCTCCTTGTTTTGACACTTGATTGTCCTTAAGAAAATATTCCTCCCAATGGGGCATATTCCATGCAGTATTTTGTGTATGTTTTATTGCATATTGGGAGAAATAAAAATATAAAAAGGAAAAGTTATGTTTTGTATGAAGAACTATGTTGTGTTGCAGTACAAATATGGCTTTCTTTGCCTTATAAATAATGCTGAGAGATTGTAACTTCAGAGGCAATGCAATTTAGAGGTAGATTAGTTGTGGAAGATGAGTGCTGCATTTAATTATGTCAGCCTTCCTGTTAACTGTTGAGGGACCTGATCCAGCCTGGTGCTGTGGATGTAGCTTCTATGGCATCAAAAAGAAGGTTTGAAAAAAAACAGTCTTCTCAACAAATTAGAGATGAACTTGGAAAGAGGGAAGAGCTCATGTGAAAGAAGAGTTGGGCTTGGGTGGCTCATTGCAACTGTCATGCTCCCCTGCCACCATCACAGTCTGTGTGTTTTAATCTTTGACTGAGGTGGCTGCTGGTGAGGAACTTGTGGCTAGTAGCAGGATTTCTCAGTATTGTTTTGATAGCTGTGAATACAAAGAAAGAAAGCATCCCTTCATCCTGTTTGCCACCAGCTGGGAGCTTAACTTTTTCCTTGAGAATTCAGAGTGAGGATAAAAAAACTCTTGTCTAATCTGCATGTATCACTTTATTCTGGAAAAGTAATTAATTGCAGTCAGAAGGTCCTTGCTGCTTTTCTTTCTTTCATCTCCTAGACTTTAGGAAAGGTGTCTGCTGGTTCTGCTTTGCTGTGTCTCAGATCGATCGCACCCCTGCATCTTCTCACTCTCTTCTCTGCTCGTGTACAACATCCAAAGAAGTGAGAAGCTCTCGAGTCTCCCGGAGCCCCCTTCATCACCTTGGCACTGCTCATTTTCTACTTGCTCAGTTCTCCTGTGAACAACTTGCATTTAACAGGCAGTGAGGAGCTTAGTGGATCTTGAGTGCTTTCCTGTTAGGGATCTGAAAAGGGTCTTTGTTTAAGAATCCCCGGCGGCTTTGTGGTTTTGACTCCAAATTGCTTGAACAAAAATATTTTATTGGAATAGCTTAAGGTCTGAGATACTTGGGGTTGAACAGTATCACTATTAGCTCTATGTTTAGGAGATGGTGACAGAAGGGGGAAAATGTAGAAAGAAAGGACTAAATTGGAGTCTGATATATATAGCTTACTAGTTAGGCTGAGCATATAGACAAGATGATTTGTCTGTGAACTGTATTAGGATTCTGTTGTAACAAGTGATGTGTTTGGGTGGGCAGTAAGAAATGACACATGGCAAATAGGTTGTAACATCCTTCTCCTATCTACAAGTCTCAGAGTGTTGCTGTTTCCTCTTGGTGTGATAAGCAATGACTTAACAGAATAATGCAGTCAGAATTTGAGCAAAGCTTGTGTTTTGCCCTGTGAAAATAAGGACTGTGGAAGGTACTACACTAAGGGATTGCATGAGAAAATATCACAGGACACAAAAATATTGAGATATCCTTGGCTCAAGTTCTCTTGACAGGAAGATATAAGATGTATTTTCAAGTGACAGTTTGTTTACCCACGTTTTGGATGGCCAGGCACCTGAGGGCAGAGATATTTTGGCTCTAGTCATAAATACTTAGATATGGCTGCTCATCCTCAAAAGTGTGTATGCTTAATGCATTTCTGTTTTTCTTCTCTTGACAGGCTGTGCCTTTTGGTTTTTCGTATAAGCTAATGCTTAATCCAGTTTCTCCTTTTATCCCATTTTTTTCCTTGTGAGGAAGAAATTGTTATTGAAATTGTCATCCTTGTTCTTTCCATGCCTTTTGAGCTGTCTTGAACAGTTGAGCACCAGGCTCTATAGAAAAATTTGCATTCAGCTGAGTGCAATTAGGGACTTTCCAAAGCCTCTGTACCTGTGGGAAAGTATTTGTAAGCTTGAGGACAGAATGTTTTTCACAGTCGTTGTGTCACAGTGATGACACACAAAGTCCTGCCTTCAAGGAGTGGTGTAAGCCAAGGTAGAGGCAGAAGGAGTGGCTGTGAGGGATGTGGCAGGACCAGGTGCTTTGGGAGCTGCCTGTCTGGAAACCATGTGATGGTGTTGAGCAGTGGGATATGTTGGGCCCATATAAATAGTTTAGTGTAATGTAGTCAAACTATGGTTGAAAAGGAAGTACCCTTTTCTTTTTTTTCTTTTCTCACTAATTCTATAGATACTATAGTCTAAGCATTAAATTTGAATTGTGTTGATTGAACTCTTTTTCTGTGAGCAAAGACTGAGGCCTGGGGAGAGTTTAAAGCAAAGAGAATTATCTAGTGCAGAAAACAGATTAGGTTACTAATAGTTTAATTAGAAGAACATAGAATATGTTAAGCTACCGAATTGTAGCACTGGGGGCATGCAACAAGTATCTGATAGAAGTAACAGCTTTGTTTAGTAGGGTGTTCAGTCTCATCGATTTAAGGCGTGAGTAGTTCATATTCTCTTATCAAGCACAGCTGCATCAAAAGGAAAAGCCCTGTGAAAAATAAAACTGATTGAATGAAATGAGCTCTGGCACTGAACTTAGTGGTATTTCTATGATAGTGTTTTCATATATTTAAATTGATACAGGAACTCTGAATACTTAAAAAAAAAAGGCAAGCTGATATTTACAGATATTCCAAATCTCTTGAAATCTCACTTGTAGACATAAAAGCTTGTAAGTTCCTGATTAAAAAAAGGTTTTTCTTCATTTAAATGTGACTGCTATGTCTCTTTGAAATGTTGTATTTTGTTACCTCATTTTTAAAGTAGTTTTCTCTCCAAATATCTCAAATGAGAAATTGCTAATGTTTCAGATTAGAGTTGGAGTTGTTGCATCTGTGTTTCAGTAAGGAAAATGGGTGGAATTGGAAGTTATGTTTAAGTTGCATGCAGATCTGAATTTTCTTTGGGTTAGCAAGTAATACTGTGTATTATCTTTCAAATCTTTTTATAGTCTGTTTTTCCCCCTCTGATTTTCCTAGGCCTTTAAGTTTTGGGTTTTTTTTAAAATGTCTTTCAGACTTTTGACTTTTAAGGCTATGTGATAGTGAAGCCTTTTATCCTTATTTAGTAAGAGTTGTAAATTTACCACATGGTGGCTGCCTCTGTCTGCTCAGCTACTGGAATTCAGAAAGTAACAAGATAAACTTAATATATATGTTGTCGTTTAGAAGCACTAACTAGATTCTTAACAAACTGTTTCTTTTAGTGAGAAGTGTGTATTTACATAAGCAGTCTGAATCTTCCAGGCTGTTAAGAACATGTCTCTTAATACATGGAGGTGATGTTTGACTAGGGTGGATAATTAGCTAATATTTAAATAAGCAGTTTGGACAGCACTAGTAGTCCATTGTCAGAACTGAGATTTGTTCAGGCTCAAGTCCCACACTTAACCTCAGCCAATATTCATATTTACCTGCAGGAGGCATCGCATGAAGCCGACTGCATGTTTGGCAAACACAGACAGTTTCCAGTGTACCTGTTATTAAGCATATTTGTGTCTCTGACATGACATCAGAGGATGACAGGGAAGGAAAAAACAAACATTCAAAAAGGGAATATAATAATTCCTGAAACATAATTCTTCAGCTATTGTGCTTTTGCCACTTGTTTTAGAAGAGGAATAGCATTCTGTGCTCAGCACATCATCTTTGTTCTTTTAAAAGAAGGTTTTAGTTTCTAGGCCGAGTATAATGACATTTGATGGCAAACTTGGAGGAAAAAAAGCAGTGTTGGATGGATGTTTACTATAGGATGGCTTTCTCTTAGTTGTCTGGCTTGCATTTGCCTGAACAAACATCAACTCTGTCGTGCAACCAGCCAGTAGAGGGTAGTATGTTCATGGAGACATTGCATTGTCTGAGTCTTCTGTCACAGATGTAGCTCACAAAACAAACTGGTTTGATTCAGTGGTCTTTTGAAGCCATCTAATGAACCCCTAAACACCAGAGATGAGTTGCTGAGACATAATGGTTATCTGAATCACTGAATTAGTCAGGCAGTGACTCTGACCAGGACTTCTGGAGAAAAAAGCTTGTTAGAAACAGGAATTGATTATGTACTATGGATTCTGGGTATGTCTATGGTTGTTGCTCCCATTCCATAACAAATGAAATAAATGTTGATTCTGCAAAGTCTCATCTGCCTAACTTTATTTTTCCTGTTCTCTCTTAGTGTTGTACTTTGCATTTGCCAGCCAGGTGCTGCTATGGATATACCAGTCTTCATACTTGCAGGGCTCCTTGTGCATTGTGTGTTCTTGGTCTCCATTTTTGACATCTACTTCAGCTCTCCCCTTGTCCATGGAATGACTCCTCAGCAGACTCCACTGCCACCTCCAGCAAAACGTCTTGTGCTTTTTGTTGCTGATGGGCTGCGAGCAGATTCTCTGTATGAGCTGGACAGCAATGGTGCACCCCGGGCACCTTACCTGCGGTGAGTCCAAAACTCTACTGAGTTACAAGGTTTTACTCCTGAATGCAGCTCTGCACAGTGTTGGGAAGAGAACAAGAACAACAACAGTTGTGGTGGCTCGAGTACTGCCTTCCTTTTGCCTTTGAAGTAACAAACTTTGCAGGGTTACTCTGTGCAGAAATGTGTCAGCTTGGGTTGGTGTCACTTGTCAGGAAAGCTGCTAAAACTAGGACAGTGCAAGTTGAGTCCGTATTGTCCTCTGAACTCTACAGATCGCCAGTAACTGAGAGGGTAGTGAACTTTCTGCATTCACATCAGCATGGTATCAATTCTGAAGCCTGGCAGTTGCTAATTTAAACTGCTTCCTGGATGCTCAGTGTAAGAGTAGTAGTACCTGAACGTGCATGTCTTCTAATGCTGAGCTACTGACAAAACTTTTAAAGGAGTGATTAAAAGATATCCTGAGTGGATCTAACAGCAGGCTGCCACTTCCTCTTTGTTCCACCCTTCCTGCATGCATGACCCTGCTGCCTTCCTTGTGCTTTCTACAGTGTGTGTCTAATTGCTTAAAGGAATGATGTAGTTTAAGGCTGTAAAAAAGTAGCCCTGCTAAGAAAGTGTTAAAAGTGTGTGCTTAGACCTAATTTTTGTTAACTTTCCCCATCTCCTTATATCAAGATAATTATTTGAGCACAAGACAATTAATTTCCTAGAGTGAAAGAAAAGGCATATTAAATAAGACTGCTTTTGTGTGATGATAGAATTGGTCTGGCTTGACTATCAGAATAAACCCAAATAATCAGTCATCTGAAGCTCTTAGGGCTTTTGCAGTCCACTGCTGCAAAAGTAGTACAGAAATGTGAGAAGTCCTTGCTACAGTGCTTGCCAGCCCGTGTAGGCTTACTTGTACCTACTTCTGCTGCTGTTACTGTTTTTATAAGATGCTGTCTGCCACTGGCAGTGGAAGTTTACCATGTCACCTTCTAGCCGTGGGCTTCACACTTAGTCTGGAGCAGTTTCATTTCTTAGCAGTAAAACTGGGTCTTTTGTGCCACCAACCAACGCCATCAAGGTGTAAATGCTGTAATGGCCCCATCACTAGCAGCCAGGGGTGAGTAGTGGCCAGGAAAAAAGTTATAATGGGTATCTTTTTCTACGAAGTGATTTGGGTTTTTAAGTTTCAGGCCACTTAGCATTATCATGCCTATCTTGAAAAAAGTTAAACCATGTATTAGCTTGCCTACTGCTGGAAAACTGGCACTTTTGCTTTCTCTGATTTACCTTGTTTGTGGAGTTAGGGACTTTCTATTTCAAAATCTGTAGAAGTAAAGATGCACTTGTCACCAGTGCTGAAAGTATATAAGTGAATGGAAGGGAAGAACTGCCTTGTAATGAGCAAAGATGCTGGTGGGTCACCAAGTGGAAGAAAATGCCAGTGGAGATGTGAAGTGCCATCTGTATTTCTCTCATTCTTCATAGAAGTAGATATGTGTGAGAGCATGTATATGTGAGAGATGATGAAAAGAAAAAAACATGCAGTATGCTGTGGCTTTTGAAATGTGGAGGATCAAGTAGCCCAGAGCGTATCTTCAGATATATTACATGAGCTGCTGCAATTTTGAAGCAACAGGTTCAGTGTTTTGTCCTTAAGCCTTTGAGCTACATGACTTTCATAAGTTAACTTTGTAAACAGGTTGACAAGATCATGTATTAGTTTTTGGAAGTGTTTCCTTTTTTTTGTTCTGCCAAGTTATTGCTGTCTGAACATTCCTTTTTCAATAATACTAACTCTTAAGTATATTCAATTAATGTAAAGTTTACTTTTTTGCATGTTCATTCCTAAGTTTGAAGTGTTCAGTCCCTTACCGACTTTATAGTAGTGGGCAACATAACAGCCAGATTATTAGTCTTATCCAAGTGGAGCACCTTGGGCACTACTGCACTACTAATGAAGAAAGATTGTCTTTAAATGAGCAAGAGCCACTTTTGTAGAAATATGCTATTAAAAGAAGGAAGGATTTAGTAGGTACGTGGAAATAAAAATAAATATCCATTAGGCTTGAAGCAGATTGTTGGATAATACATGTATGCCAAGTGCATAGTCTTCCATGATATTTTTGAAAAATCTGATTTTCAGCAATATTGTCATAGCTGTGAGGGACAGTAAGTGATCTGAATTGCTGCAATGGTGATTTCAGGGAAGATCTTTTCTTCGTTGCCTGTCGTGTTTCAGCCATATTACTATATCATATTAATACTTCCCATTGTTATTATTGCTGGCTAATGTTCATACTGTCATGGAAATTAATTTTTTTCAGTCGTTCTTTGAGTAAAGGCATTGAAGTAATTCAAAGCATCTAAATGAATTTTGAATAGGTAAACAACGAATTTATATGTAATTTTTTTCTGCCTGTATGTGTTACTGTTGACTTCACATCCTGAAGTCATCCTATTGTTGACAAGCAAAGGTAAAGAATTACTTTCCAATTCAATAGAAATAAAATTCTCATTAAATTTCTACCTGTTGTTACAATGAAGTCTGAGGAGAGGTGCAAACGTTTTATTTTTTGTTTTAAATCTTTCATGAATGTTAGTGCAATACATCCTGGTCAGTCTGTAGTGAGAAAAATAGACACCACTTTGACTAATATATAAATCCTTTTTTCTAATTTTTTTTCACAACAGCTTGTGTTAACTCCTAGCTGAGATGAGAGTAAGAATAACATATTAGAGTGCTATGTCTCTGTATACTTTTATATTCCTCACTGTAGTATTTGGGCTATTCCAGGTAGTTCTGTGAGCTTTCAAGTAAATCTGAGGATGTGAGGTCTAAGGTGAGTTTAGAAAAACCACAACAAACAAATGCTGCAAGCTTAGAGTGGAGCCTGAAATTTTAGGGTGTTTAAAGCCATGAATTTAGAATTTACTTGGACTAAAACACATAAACATAGCAAATTTGGCAGTTTATATCATGAACAACAAAATCTTAATTTCCTAGTAACTTGACTGTTAAAAATTACTTTGAATTTGTTGAGAAGGTTCTACTGTTTTTTCCTAAAAATCAGTATAAGATATGTCCTGTTGTGTTTTGTTTTCTTTCTTCCCTTGCTCTGACAGTGAGCAGTGAGTCTTTCTGTTCTTCCAGAAGATGGAGACAAGAAAACAGCATATGGTAACACTCACCTCTTGCTTCCTGACAGGCTCCAGATGTTCAGATCTTTGGCAGATGAGAATAGTTTATGAGGCTGTTTCTTATGCTTGGACTTTGTTCTCTGTTTTCTTCGCTTTTTATCTGTTGTAACTATTTACTGTATGAGCATAAACCCTAGACATTGATGTGTTTCTGTGTATGTGGTGAGAATGTATTCTCCTTCACTTCAGTGTAATTGCAAGATGCAAGGTTTACTTAAATTTTCTTCTTGCTGCCAAGATTATATGCACCTTAGATTTATGTGGGGTTTGAGTTCTCTTGATATTGTTTCCAAGATTCAGCACAGATAAAGGCAGACATGGCCACAAGAGATAATTATAATTGAGCTTATTTAAAGAGTAAGATAAGATTGAACTAGACACTTTCAGGCTAAATGGAAAGAACAAAGAAGGGTAACATCAGGCAGAAACAATCTGTTGGGGGGAAAAGCTAAAGAGAAAAGCAGCAGAAAAAAATAGTGTGTTAATTTTAAGTGTATTAGAGCACCAGCTGAACTCATCTGTTTGCAGAGCTGATGGGCCACAATAGTAATGTGCTCTGTGTGGTGTTGTAATATAGAACTACTTGCAGGTTAATGTTCTGCTTGTTTTACTGCACAGCAAGCAGGTGGTAGTGAAAATAAATCTGTTTTAGTCTGGGTTTGGGGCTTTTTTTGCATTTCGTGTTTCACGTCTACTCGTCACTCTTTTTATCTTCAATTGGTTGTGCTTGGACAAGTCATGAACATTAATTGCCTTGAATCCTTTTTTCAGGGGTATTCTAGAGAATAATGGCAGCTGGGGAATCTCTCACACTCGGGTCCCAACAGAATCCAGGCCAGGGCACGTTGCTCTTATTGCTGGATTTTATGAAGATGTCAGTGCAGTTGCTAAAGGTAGGCTGGTCCTAAAGCTTTCAATGTTGTCCTCCAAAGTACAGTGTTTCAGTGATGTGCTGGGTTTCTGGATGATTATTGATAAATACCTGCCTTGTACTTTGTATGCCACGATGATATGGAAAATAGTAATTTTGGATGGATTTCCCACTTGTAATATTGATAGCTGGGAAAATAGCTTACATAAATTAATATTTTTAATATGGTTTAATTTAGCAGCCTGAATCTAAAAGCAGGAGTATCTTATGGCCTCACTTCTTCATGTACCAGAGTTTTCAGTTATCATTTGAGATGCACTAGGATATGGCTAAGTAGATGTTACAAACAACAAATGAACTGCAGTGTCTCAGCTGAACCATTGCTAGCTTGAGTTGGAGAATCAAGAGCAAAATAAAGTAAAAGCCCCACACCTATGTTTTGTCTAGAGCTGTTACTGTGTGTTTGTGGCTAATTTATGCTGAGCAACCCTTTGCATTACTGACTTGGTCTTTTGTGTGCTCCTCTGCCCTCCCCCAGGCTTTCAGGGGGAAGCCATGTCACAGTCATGAGCACAGTCACGTGTGTTGGTTTTGGGGAGGTGAGAGGAATTACTTGGTCTTGTCTGTGTTCCTAATGGAAAGGTTCTTCCTTCTGACAATCGCTACAAATGCAGGATTGGCAGGGATACCTAGTTAAGAGCATCTCCATATTTCTGTCAAGTGCCTTTTAATGGAAACAGAAAATCTTGAAAGTTTTATTGTATGGAAGTGCAATATGACTTCTGGAAATACATGTGTGTATCTTATTGCCTGAAATGCCAAAAACTGAGTTCAGGCAATAGGAGATGCAGAGTTCAGGAAAATGTTAGCTGTTTAGAAGGTAAAGCAGCTATGTGCTTTGTCTGTTTGAAACCCTGCATAATGAGATTGGCCTAGGTTTTCAGCTCACTTCTTAATGAATGGGGGAGTAATTATAATAGATGTTTAAAGAGAATTAAAATCAACATGCACAAATTGGAGTTTATTGTGAATATAGGGGAAACTTATAAAAGAACCCCACAACGTTTTGCATGGGCTATCAGTTTTAGCAGTCAATGAGATCTTCTGGAAATGCCATTTAAATGCAGGTGTGTTTATTTAACAGGATGGAAAGAGAATCCAGTGGAATTTGACTCTGTTTTCAATGAAAGTAAATATACCTGGAGCTGGGGAAGCCCAGATATTTTGCCAATGTTTGCAAAAGGTAAGAATTAATTTTATAAAGCTTTAACACATAGTTATCAGGTAGTAAAATATAGACACGTAGCATTTTTGAGTTAGGGAAGAAGGTGAAAGAAGTATTTTCAATTTGTGTATTTCTGCATACTTGATTTCTAGGTTGTGACGTGAAGATGAGGTGAAAGAAAAGAAGCAAGCTTTTGATGAGGATATCACTATTTATTACTCATTCATTTAAATAGGCCTTAGCTAATTCTGTCAGTATATTAAAGGAACACACCTTTAATTATAAGGACATGATATTTTTTTATTTGGTGAGGTTTAAAATTCTTGTGCAAGCCTGCTGCTGGGATTTTTCGTCAAGCCTGCAGCTCCCAGTGAGCTGGGAGATAAAACTGCAGCCATGCTTTTTCAGTGTTAGAGCTGAAGAGGTGACCTATTGTGGGTTATCCTCCTTCTATTCAGAACATTAATATGTGAAGGGCAGAACAGTATGCAAGCAAGAACTTCCTTGTACTGTTCCTGAAGCTGAGGTCTTTTGCCTGTGGTGTGCAGTGTGTTAGGGTCCTGCCAGCCCAGTGCAACTGATGTTTGAGCATGCAGAGATTGCTGAGCAACACTTCAAACGTTTAAAGGTTCTCCAAGTTTAATATTGTTGTTTCCTTGGAGGGATGAGTGCATGTACACCCTTTCACATAATCCCAGAATAAACAGACTCAAGTGAGAAGTGGGCAAGCTAAGGGCATGTGCTGCTGTTCTGTTCTAGGCATTGATATTGACAAATAAGAAAAATGGGATAGGCAGGGTAGGAGTAGAATGTAATATTGGTTTAGAGAAAATATACATCATATTTCTCATGATGATTTTTGAACTTTTTCTGAACTCGTGTCTCTTCCCCCTCACATCCTGACATTCCCCCCATGCCCCTCTTTTCTGCTCTTTGCTTAAGCCTCATAAATTTATGATGAGCTGTAAAAATATCTCCTGATAATTTCCCATGACCTCAGATTACAGCTTGTATTTGGAAATAGTGTGATGCTGGCTGGGGAGAGGGGAAAGGTAGTTGCCCTTGCACAGATTATTTGTCTTTTTAGGGATATGTCCTTGGGAAAGTATTTGGGGAATTCAAGAATTTCCCAGAGCCCTGTCCTTCTACTGGTTTTGTTTGAGTAAGATGATAAGCAGAGGACTTGTGAGCAGCTTTGATGTTATCTGAAGAGATGTGCAAGGATAATACTCTGTATGGCTTGTTTTGAGTGGTATCAACAATGCAGCTTCCTTTTCAGGGGGGAGGAAAATTCCCAAAGATGGCAAAATTTAAGTGCAGTCATGTATCTGAGAAGTAGGTGCTCTGTCAGAACAGGGATCCTGGTTTCTCATGATAGAAAGATAAATTAATTTCTTTTAGAAAAAAGATAGTTCCCTTTCTTCCAAAGAGACTAAGTTTGTTAGTATGGAAGGGAAAGGAATCAAGTGTTTATTCTTTATCTTTACTTTTACAAAAAAGCCAAAAAGGAAATAGAGAGAAATTAAGCCGTGTGCCCCTTTCTTTTCATGTTGCAAATTAGTGAAGCCACAGGAATCTTCTGTGTATATTTTATCCTGCCAATATGTTTCAAACTTTGCTGTTTCACCACTTGCATTGGATGATGCATAAAAACTGTCTGATATGTGCCACCTTTGGGGAAGAATAGAAAAATCCTTTATTTCCTGTCATTGTCTGTTTTCTCTAGGTACTTTTCTTGTAATAAAATATGAAAAAAATATTCAAGAAAATACTTTTCTTGTAATAAAATATGAAAGAATATTCAAGAAAATGGTTGAGAATTCTATAAGGAAGTAAAAAAATGCTCAGAGTTTTTTTAAAAATATCAGAATATATTTACATGAAATGTAAATTTGACGAAATTCTAATGACAGTGTGATTAGTATTTCAGTCTCAGAAAATGTCTGAAGTCTCTTGGTATCTCGAGCAAGATTAAAAGGCATTTGTTTCTAATAGTTAAATTCACTTAAGATACACAAATTCACTGTACTAAATTTAACCTTATTTTCTGTGATGTTTAGATTATAACCTTGAAATTATCTAAAAATAACATGGTTTGAAAATGCCTATTTTATTTCCAGAGTGCTCCTTAAAACTTTGAGTTTCTCTTCTGGGCTTGCCAGGATTTGAGGTCTGACCTGAAAAATCCAGCCCTGCACTCTTCTGTCAGCGCTCTGGGTTGGAGTCTATTCCAGAGCTGAAAAAGGAGCTGAGCTGTTGCTTCTCTGAGGGGAAGTACATACTAGTTTGTTGCACTCAGATTGCCATTTGTTTCATTGGTTCCCCTTCTCTTTTTTGGGAGCTTCCAGAAAGGCTAGGGTAGTTGTTTTAACCTGAGTATGAAGAAAGGTATCATCAAGATCATGGCAACAACTGGGACAAACTGTTGTCAGGATTATTCTGGACAGACAGGCCTCTCTATTTTCTGGTTTATTGCTTATTGGTAATCAATGTAGAATTTCTCATATCCCTCACATGGCTGTATTTGATGACAGCTCTCTGATGGCCACACTCTGTCCTGCTCAGTGTCTGACTGTTTGAGTGCATTCATTCTTTCCCCCCCTCTTTTGTGCCTGCAAAATTTGCTGGCAGATTGTCCTGCTGGTCTGGACTCTGACCCATGACAGGCTTGTCAGAGACAGGACTTGCCCCGCTGGCAGAGCAGGACATTCACTTCCTCCTGGATGTAAATCTTATTGTAAGAGTGTGATGACTTCATCCCTCATCCTAACACTTGAATATTGATACTGAGTGTGAGATACAGTGGCAGAGAAGAGAGCAAAAGCAATAGGGGGTATCATGTTTGGGAGTTTCTGGCACCTCTGGTTATTTCCCATAGTGTAATGGCATCATCAAATCCAGCAGAGCTCTGTGCTTGCTTCTAAAAGATGTTTTCATCCCTGGCTTTCTTATATTTCTCTATCCCATCTTTGCTTCTTCATCCCCAGACTTAAAGAAGGTGTTGACATACTGTTGCCTGCCACCTCAAACCATAGAACTAAAATAATAGTTTCTAATGTTTTGCATAGTAGAATTTCTTACTAAAAGAAACTTTCCTGCTATGACTTCATTTTGCCACTATTTCTCTTTATAGCAGTGCTGGGTTGGGTGGATTTTGCTGGGTTTTATTTTGCTTTGGTAGAAATTAGAAATGGGTAAGTGGTAGATGTGTACCTTTGCTTCATTTGCAAACTGTGTGCTTCTTTGGTGGGGCACTTCTCAAGGAAGGACTTCTTAGGTTTTCTGTGACACTGTGGAAAAACACTACAGCATTCTATCCTCTTAGACTATCAGTCATCCTGGCAGTGATGGACAGGACTTATTTTTTCTTTTGAGCTCTTTTATCCACCAATTGGAACTCCTGAATGCACTTCTTAATGCTTAGCAGTATTTTCTTCCTTTTCTTTTCAACTGACAACTGCAGTGAGTGTTCTGTGTTCTAAGTAGTAGTAACATCTCCGGAGGGCAGGGGAGAGCTCCACTAGAAAATCTGTGCCAGCTTTCATCTTCCTGGCCGAAATACCTGCATCCCTTTGTGTGGGTTTCCACATAATCTTGATTAAACAGCTGCTTTATACTGGGATGTTAGTTCATTCACAAGCCTGGAAGCTTACACAACTGCATTATATAATTGTGACATCCAGCAGATTGGATATATTCTCTCTGGTCATCGACTGATTAAAGAACATTTTCCTCTCTGGGAGTTTACACAGTCACAGTATAAATGGCACTCCTGAATTGTGACAGCTCTGCCACTGACTGAATTATTTAATTAAACTTCACCTAGCTTCAAATCTTTTCAGGACTTGTGAAGTTTAATTTCTTGCCAGTCTTTGTCTTCCCCTACCCCCTCCCTTCTCTGCTTTGCTCCCTTGACAGTGAGAAGAGAATGAAGTCGCCTTGTCCAGATGCTGTGTTTGCACATCAGTGGCCCTTGTGTTGTACTTTGCGACTGGACAAAGTCCAGTAGTTCTCCCTTTTCTGTTTTGGATGCTTGTTTTAAAGATGCAGACTTTGAATATTGTCTCCCTGAAGTTGTCCACTGGGCTTTTGATAGCTAGAATTGAAATACAGTAACCCTCCTAATGCCTTGGTTATGTGTGATATATGTTGTTTTCCTGTGGAAGAGACCTCATGGATAAGGTATTGTCTTGTATGATTCAGTTGAACTACTGAAAGCTGAGCATATTTTTCTTAAAAAACCTGCCCCCAAAACACATGTTCAAATGAGACTGTGCATAGGAATCTTCCTTGGTTAGAAGTTTCTCAGTGAAATTATTTGTTTCAAAGCCAAATTATGTTTAATTCGGTTAAACTGGGATTTGGTTTTCTCCTGTCTGCTTTTCCATGTTATTTCCTTGCCTGAGCATACTGGATGACAGTGTTCCTCATTCCTCTGAGGTGCTGATAAGCTAATGATGTAAAATGTTATCCAGGCTTCCAAAACAATTAATTATGGGAAAGTTTAAAATAAGGAGAAAATTTCTTTGACTTCTTTCAAGATCATCATTCTTGGCATGTTTTTACTCCTGTGCATGAAAGTATTTTTGACTATGAGAAAAGCAAAAAAACTTGTATTGTGTATGCCATCTATATTGTTTTTGCAGGTGCTACTGGAGATCACGTTTATACATTTTGTTATGCAGCAGAAAGTGAAGACTTTGGAGCAGAAGATGCAGCCAAGCTTGACATATGGGTTTTTGATCATGTTAAGGTAAGCAGCAAATCTTTTCATGCTACCTGTTTATAAAAAGCACAGTTGCATGTTAACTTTATCACAGAACATGTTATACTTTATCATAGCATTAGAAAGTAAGAAAATTTTGAAAGACCTATCACTTGGGGTCATAAGTAAAAATTATTGAATCAACTTTCATGACAAGTGTAATGGATGCTTAAAGGAAGTATTTATCATTCAATGCTAAAAGTACTATGTAAAAACATTCTTGTTTTTTCTTTATTGTGTTTGCCTCTAATGCGAATCCCATATTGAAGTCCTAAAGACCCTCTAAGATCTTGAATGCAACTAGTTAAGGATTTTATTACAGGTATTGCAGCATGGCTGAAATTATAAGTCTTCATTATGAAAGCAAAATAAGCAATATTATTGACTTGTTTTGTGTTAAGCTTGTACCCTGACTGTAATTGTTCAGTGTGACTTTTCCTGATAGATATAGGTGGCTTCTGATTTTCTGCTGTAGTTACAGTGTGCTGTGGCTGCCAGAGCAGTCATAGCTTGTTTTGGGGGACAGGATGTGAGACAGAGGCCAGAGGCAGCTTAGACCCTGGAGCTGTGGAATCTGTAGATGTGGTGCTCTGCTCAGCTGATGGGTCAATGCCGGTTCATGAGTGTTGTTTTCTGTGACACTATTACCATAAGTGTTAATAGTCCAAGGCACATGATTTCTGATTATTCATTAATTCCTGTATTTGTTATTCTGTGGTACCTCACTTGTTCTGGATTAAGAAATGCTGTATAAATATCTGTATCACTGAAGCAGTTAAGTGAATTACTTTCGGGATTTCATAACAATGGTAATTGGTAATTATACGTTTTCACAAGATCTCTGGGCTGTATGCATTAGTATACCTCACCAGCATAAATCAAATCAACAAAAAAAAATGAAAAGCCAAATCATTATCTATTTAGAAAGTGAAGGGTGGTTCTGCTTCAAAGAGTGGCATAGGGTGGAAAAGTTCATTATAGTTTGCGATTTTTCAAAGGAAGTGATTTTCTGAGTTTGCAGGTGAAAAGATGGGGTTTTTTTTCCAAGTGCCATCATCTACCTGAATGTGCACTTGTGCCATGTTGTGTGTTGTAATGCATATGAATAATACAAATCAAATTAGGCTGTCAGTTACACTTGAATACCTGTTGTCATAAAGTCGCACCCTGCTGTCATTTGGAGCTGCACAAGTATGTGAGGGTGGTGCTACCTTTCTTTTGTTTCAGAACACCTAATGGCATTTATCCTTTCAAGCTATAACAATATGTTTAAAATATATGTCATTACTGATTACTTTTTCCTTGGAGCCAGCACCATTATTTTTAAGACTTATTTTGCCCATCTAAATTCCATACTGTGAATGGATAGGATGTGATTGACTGGCATAAGCCACACATTCCGTTAATCATCTCTTCCACCACACATGAACAATTGCTTCAGGAGCGTGAAACTTGAGCCTTACGGAAATCAAGGTCACTGTGCTATTATAGCTCAAGCAACTTCCAGCTCTGCAAGTGAGATTATGTATAAGTAGGAATTGACAGTATGCTGGAATCTAAATTCTGCTTTGCCTACCTTTTTTTTTTTTTTTTTCCTTTGTGTTTCATCTCAAGTATTTAACAATATATTGTTTAACTCATATGTTGGCCAATGTGGTCCCTGGGTTTCTGCCTCTCTAGGAAGCAAAAGGCACTAAATGTACTTCCTCTCCAATCTGCAGTCCACGGGTCCCAAGCATTGTGAGGGTTACTTGTGCCTTCCTCTGCCCCAAAAAACAATGGGGATAACATGAAGAATGACTAACTCATGCTTGGGCTGCTAGTGCTGGCACTCTGAAATTGCCTGTTCTCTTTAAAAATGCTATCTAATAGTAACTTACCATCATGAGATGGTAAACTCAAACTACTTCTTATTTGTATCTATGCTTAAATCATGAGTAGAAGAAAAACATATGACACTTGATAGTTCTTTTCCTGTCTCCTCATGATACAAGGTGATTGTAACCCTTTCCTGGAGCAGAAAATACACCACAGACTAGACTGTGTGGGGTTTTTATCTACAGCAGTGTGAAAATTCAGCAATATTAATGTGCAGTAATAACTTGGGAGTGTTTTGGAGTTCCCGAAGGGCATGGAGTTGATGAACTGTGGTTTTGGGGTTGTTTGAAGGTTCTTTTGGTGTGTTTGGATTTTTTTGTTTGTTTGTTTGTTTTTTTATGAGGCCAGCAAAATAATTAATAGATGGAGTTTAATCGCTTTGATGTGGCTCAATGATTCTCAGTTAAATAAGCTTTACCTAAATCATAGTTTGAGTCTGTGCTAAGAAACTAAGAGGCAAAATACTGAGAGTCTAGATTAACTAATGGGGGAAAAAGGGGTCTTGTTGATGCATTTCTGATTTTTGCAAATATTTAGTGGAAAGTAGTTTTGGAAGATTCAACTCTTTTTTTTTTTTTTTTTTTTAGGGTAAAAAGTTTAAAATTCCAGGAACTTGGAGATGAATTCCAGTAATGGCCTAACCACAATTTATTATGATCAAAGGCTAGGATATGTTCAAGATATTCAGTTAATATCTTCTCACCGAAAGGGACATGTAGATACAGATGGCCAAAAATTGTGGATTTTTTTTTCCTTTTTTCTTTTTTTTCAATTTGAACACAGTATTCCATTCTTCCTTTGTCCTCTTTCTGCTGGAGAAAGGCCACCCAAGCTTTAAGACTGTCCCTTCTGTGCAGGGTGGTGGATGGAGTCCAGGATTGAATTATGTCAAACTTTGAAGCTCTGCAGACAGTGCTGTGACTGGATGTTGATTTGTGCCAGTGGATTTCAGTACAGATAGCTCTGCTGTAATAGCTGTCCAGTGGTTTTATGATTTATTTCAGATGTATTAACATCCTGTGCATGATCATGCTTAGTGGATCTAAACCTGGCATATATGTTTGTCCTGCCTTTGTACTTTTGTTTTACATCTGAAAACTGGCATAACTATTTAAACTCTCCCATCAGCACAAATCAGTGTGCACAGCTTTAAGCAGACAATTAAATTAAGTTGTCCCAGATTAAGGAACTTTGTGAAGGGAGAAAGTTTGTTTGGTCTCTCTAGTACATATAGAAGGCAGCAGTTTATCAAGTCTGCTAAAGAATCATGCTTCCATGGAAGACACTGGGGGAACAAAAAGTCCCCAATTCCTTACATGTTTAACATTTTAAAGTTCATATTTTGTTCAGACATCTGCGAATCATTTGTTAGACCTTCTAAGTTGTCTTTATTTCTTCTTTGCTTTCTCTCATCTGAGGAGGGAGATGATTAGGTCAAGATTTCACATACTTATAACTAAAGTTCTGTTGTAGTAGTTTAATTAGTATTACATTATAATTAAGTTCCCAGCTTGCTGTAAACGTTTTAAAAGGGAACTTTGTTCTCATCCCATTAAGTTGCATATCAGTTGTGACCAGCGCATTATTTTGTTGGTAGTTGCCAGAAAATCAAACAAAAGTTGTCAGAATCATTTAAAAAGAATGTTGAAAGGAAGCTATAGTCATCTTGAGTCCAGCTCTCTTCATGGAGGAGGTTCAGTTAGAGCAATGTGCTCAGGCCTTACCCAGTCAAGTTTTGAGTATCTCCAAAGACAAGCCTTTTAAGCAGCTGTTCCAATATCTGGCTATAGTTATGATTTACCAAATAATTTTTAAATGTCACTTTGTCTTACTGCAATTTTCCACATCCCAAATTATGAGTCTCCTTCTGTCTTGTCTCTGAGGCTCTCTGATCAGTCTGGCTCCATCAGAGGATTGAGATTCCCTTCACCTTCATGGTAGATGGTTGTATACAGAAATGGTACCTCTCCTTAGCTGCTTTTTCTTGAGACTGGAAAAACTGAGTGCTGTCACCCTGTTAGTTGGTGAGATTCACTTTACATATACGGTGGAGGCAGTATTACTGAATAGAGGAAATAAAAGGGAAGCCAGAATAAAAAAGAGTGAGACAGGAAGATAGTTAAAATAGAGTGATGGTTTGGAAACTAGTGTTGAGTAGAGCTCAAGTTTTGTGAACACTGAGTACCAAGAAGAGGTCTTTAGCAGGCTATAAGGAGATACGAGGATACATCTAAACAGACAGTTTAGCAATGTCCAGAGCAAAGTGAAGTGATTTTTGCCCTTAGTGTGTTTGGTATGTGCTTGCCAACCCACCACCTTTATCAGCCTTCACTCCTCATGGTGAGCTTCCTGTCATTTCTTTAGATTTTGTTTTCAGTAAACCGTTTTTTTTTAAAGTTTCATGGGATAAAATTTGTTGTTTGCTCTAGGAAAAGACGTCACATCATAGGTTACACTTGTCTTCCTTTTGTCTTCTTTGTGACTGGCCAGAATTTGGGCAAATTCTTCTGGCTGCTGCTGCTCTGGCTTACAAGGTGGCTGGGACAGGGAAAGTGGGATGCTTTTGGTGTACCGTGGGGACCCATCTGGTGGGAGAGGAGGAGCTCAGGCCTTGCCTTCTGAATGGTTTCTTTTGCTTAATCATTCTGTGACAGAAAAACATATGCCTTCTAATATTGATCTACATTTTAGGATTTAATTTTGGGACTTTTCCTGTTTATCTGTTTTGATATGCTTTGTTATTTGTTTTTATTTAATTAAAATTATGGAAACAGTTTTACTGTATCCTGCAAATTACTGGTGTTCTCTGGAAAGCTTCTTCAGTCTGTGGTCAAATATGTGCAGGTGGATGGATCTCTGTGGGAAATGAAAATCTCCTTTAAATAAATTATATTGCTATTTAATCTAATCAGATTTTGTTCTTGTATCTTTATTTAAAATATCTCTGGACTTTGGCCATGATTTTGTTTGGACAAGAGCTGAAGCTGAGAGCATGCAAATATTAGTCCACGCAGCTTGTGTGTACTCAGGGAGTTAGAGAAGTGGAATTGCATACTGCCATGGTTTCCTGGCATAGCTCACTGTGATATCCTTGCTGCTACTTCAGCCTTCCTCTGGGTGCAGTGACTTTTGTTTATACAAGATAGGAGCTTTAGATTTTAAGAGCTCCATCACTATCACAACTGTGTGATGGACTGCCCTGTCCTTTGGTGGCAGAAATGTTTCCTGCCTCTACCAACGTTTTCCCTGCACTCTTGCATGAAGTTCAAAGACCCTCTCACTTATGTTAGTGTACTGAAAGGTTCTCTAGATGCTTTTTTAACTAAGACCCTGCCCAACTTTGTTTCCTTGGGCGGTGCTGTTACTAAGGAGCTGATGCTGGAATAGCTGTCTGCCTGCATTTTGCATTGCTGTGACATGGCTGGTCTAACACAGAATAGCCGTGTCAGGACTCATTCAGTCCGAGGGGAAAATCCTCCTCTGGCATCTGCCTCAGGGATGCTTAAGTAGGACATGTGCAAGGCAGATGTATGTTCTGTAGTTCATGTATTTGCAAACCATGTCATGTTTTGATCTGTTTTTATTTAGTTTCTGCAAACAAGTTGTAGCTTGGTATCTCAGTCCTGCAGAAGCTGCTTCCAAAGCAGGAATATTTGAGACCTTTGCTTCCAATTTAAATTCAGTAAATCAATAGAAATATAGAGCCATAAGTGGCACTCGGGAATGGTTCATCAATTTGTTTATAGAGGAGGCAAAGAAGGGATGATTTATTTCTGCCTACACAAACTCAAAAAAATCCCATACAAAACCAGAACAAACCAACAAATAAAATCTCAACAAGAAAAGCCCCCCAAACAACAAAAGAACATTTCAAAGTAAATGTTGTAGATAAGCTGAAAATTTGGACTGACTGTACTGATAGCAGTTGCCCTCCAAGCTGTAAATTGGGAAGTCATTACTTTTCCTTTTTTTAAACTCTAATAACTACTAGTATTTTGACATGGAAACAGCAGTGTTGTAGTTTTAATAAGATGCTTTTCTTCCATTTCACTCAGATTAATATGCTAATGCCTTATTCCATACAGAGCTTCTTTAATTCTTCCAGAAGCAATCAAACATTGTTCTCTGCACTGAATGAAGAGAAAGTGGTTCTGTTCCTGCATTTGCTAGGCATAGACACCAATGGACATGCTCATCGGCCAAACTCAAGGTAATTGAAATATTAAGCACATCTTTCATACTAGTTTTTTTTAAATGCATATAGTAACTTCTTTAACAGTGCAATTTATTAAGCCAGAAACAAGACTTGTTGTATTGGGGGGTCATATATGTCACCATGATCACCTACATTCTGTACTTTTGGGGTTATTTTGTTTTTTAAGGTCCCATCTGTAGAAATGACAGATTTTTGCTCTATACAGTATGTCAGGTTATACTCCTGTATTCAAGTCTGATTTTTAGCAATTGTCTTAGTTACAGCCAACACATAATCTAGAGGATATGTAGGAAATGCAGTTTTAAACATAATATGGATACAGTTGTCAGATACCCCACTGCTGAAGTGATGTCATTGAGTTTATAGGCAACAGTAAGATCAGCAGCAGTGGCTGCAAATTCTGGCATTGTTTTGGCTTTCCTTACTACACTTGAAAAAAGAGAAGAGTTTAGATTAACAGTTCTCATCACCAATTCATCTTGATGTGTGTTACTTGAGAACTTTTTAAGAATTTCTTCATGTCCTGCTTTGCAGGATTTTGTTTTTCTCTTGATTTTTACGCTTTTAGAATTCTCTGATTTCCTACATCATTCTAAAGTTCATACTTGCTGTATGTCTAACGCTCATTTATTATGATTTTTTAAAGACAGTTTTAAAACTGACTTTAGAAACAGATAGGAAAATAGTTGTCTGAAAGTTAATCATGGTCACTTTTTCTAAAAATATACAAATTTTTAATTTAGCCTCTATTCCAGAAAACTAGGGTCTGTCCTGATCTGTGAATCATCTCAAAACACTGACTGCCTGGTGAGATCTTTCTTTGCTGTTTAGTTACCAGCTTAAAGTAATTTTTGCAACTTACCATTTAAAGTGTTTCGAGTTTTCCAGAATTCCTTAGTTTGGGCATTCTGCTTAACTTGCCTGGCATCTGTGAGTAGTAAAATTATCATCTTATGTCGAGGACAGGTCAGATTTGAAATATAAATCCATTGAAACTGGTTTCAGTAATCTTCAAACTGTTCTGCAGTGATTTAATATCTCAGTAAGATTCAGAGGAGGAGAGATTTTACATCTAGGAAGCCTTTTGTTAGCTTGATGTTTATTTGAGGTTAAAGCTGTCTGTACTCAAAGGACTGGGCTTTAGGAGCATGGATAAGTTGCTTTTTACCAAAGTGTGAGAGCCACCTTGAATATAACATTTTCTTCCTATTTTTCAAGGGAATACCAGGAGAATGTTAAACAAGTTGATGAGGGTGTGAAAGAAATTGCTTCATTGATTGACAATTTCTATGGAAATGATGGAAAGACTGCATTTGTTTTAACTTCTGACCATGGAATGACAGATTGGGGTGAGTTTTTAAAATACTGAGTTAGTTGAGTTTATGGACATCTGGTGTATGATTAGAGAGCTCTGTCCCATGAGAAGCTTTGGAACTCCTGCTTTGATTTGGTATCCTAAGTGTTGCTTGTGTATGAAAATCCATGGAAATTGCTGTGACAGCTGCATTCCATGTCTGGGCAGAAAAAAGACATTGAGTTAAAGCTTAACTTCCTCAGTGACTGCTAGTTAGGGATATAAAGATTGCTGCAGGAAACCACCTCAGGCAGGAGTAGATGATGTTATTTGCTGCCAGCAGCAAATTTGGTCTTGTTCCAACCCCTCTGGGAGATACAGTTCTCACTGTATCTCACTGTGCTCTAAAGCACCTGGAAAAGGTGGGAAATCTGTCCAGGAGCTGGTGAAAAACTGTACAGGGAGAGGTATTTTGAGGGGTGCAGAATCTCTTTGCCTGTTTTGTCCTTTTAAGTGCTGCAGAAAGGATGGGGCTGCTGTGTGATCCTTCTAGAGGATACTGGTGCTGCAGATGGGTGAAGCAGCTGAGAGGAAAGTGAGGCAGGGGCCAACCATGCTGATACCCACAGAGGAGACTTGTGAAGGGTATGGCCACAGTGGCCAAATGCTTTTGAGGGCAGATGATAAAAGTTTAGTGGTAAGCTCATTTAAACATTTTCTCTAGTTCTTTCTTTTTTCAAGAATCTTAAGAACACTCCTGTCCTTGTGTGCAGCCTATGAAAGTGGTAAGTCTCTCTTCCAGTGCTGTGCATTTGCAGCTACTAACTATGATACTTTTGAACCAAGGCTGCTCCAGGTGTGGTCGTGGTAAAACATCTGTCAGCATCTTACTCTGTGTAGGAAATACTAAAGTTTTTCAATTGATGGGATGCAGACTTTTTCTGTCATCAGAGATAACAAAAATATTTGTATATTTGCTCAATCAGCCTAATTACCATCTGTTCATTTGCAAAATAGTCCATTTTGAATATTACTTACTGTTGAGCTGACTGCCACTTGCAATAAGATTTTAATTCTGCTATTTTTTTATGTTTCAAGAAATGATTTCATAATTTTTTATAAGGAAGGGGTGTCCATATATTTTTATATATATGATCATAGGGATTTTCCAACCATCTGCTCAAGGCAGGATTAGCTTTGGAATCTGACACAGATGCTAGGGCTTTATTCAGCAGGGCCCTTAAAACCTCAAAGTTTAACCACAGGATGGAGCCTATGCAACCCTTCTGGGCAGCCTGCTCTGCTGCTTGCCTGCCCTCATGGAGGGGGAGAAGTTTTCTTTACCTGCAGTCTAAACTTCTTTGTTTCAAATGATTCCTGTTCTGTCATGCTCCCACAGTGGCACTCTGGCTCCATCCTCTCTCAAACCCCCTCACAGTGGGGTACAGGCAGGCTGCTCTGGTGTGTTCTCCCCAAAGCTATTTCTTCTCCAGGCTGACCAAGTCCCAGTCCCTCAGCTGCTTCTCACAGGGCAAGTGCTCCTCACTGAGACCATTCCAGATGATTGGTGTCTTTCCAGTACCAGAGGAGCCCCAAACAGGATCCAGTGTCTAGGGGTTGTCTCACAGGTACTGAATAGAGCAGAGCAATCCCTTACCTGTACCATTCTCCTGTTAACACTGCCTGGGGTGCTGTTGGCCTTCCTCACTGCCAGAGTGAGCTGCAGGGTTGTTCTCATTATGTATTGAATTCTTTGAAAGGGGAATAAAAGGTGTTAGGAGTAACTTCTTTAGGCTTTGAGAACCACTGGTCTGTCATAGTTTTCTGTAATCTTTCTGAATTGAAGGAAAAGCTTCATCTTGTGCCAGAAGTATTAATATCTTTGAAGCTGATTTTAGTGAATCCAAGGGCAAACCCAGAGGTTTTGCTCAGGCCCATTGTGAGCTCTCTGAAGGATAGTTCAGGAGCTTTAATTTGAGCTGGTTGGTAGTATTAGCCCCTGCTGCAGCCTTTCAGTGGTTATTTCCACAAGTTTTAAAACAAATTAAACATTGGAAGGATGGAGGGGTGCTGTTAGGGAAAAGAGTATGATCTGAATTAGATGTGATCAAAGACATTGTGGTTGCTGGCAAAAGCCAGTGAGGTCACTTGCTTTCTCAGTCTGACCCATGATTTTGCTTTACATTGATGTCAGATGGAATTGCTGACCACCAACACAGAGCATTCCATACCCACTCTCACCTTGGCTTCTTGTTCCTGCTGCCAACCTGACACAAGTACCTGTATGGTGTGCCAGACTATGGAACAGACAACTAAATAATAGCACCCTTTTTCCCCATGTCCCCTGAAAAAGTCTGTTTGGAGAGTGCTGGGGGTGGAACCTAGAACTGACCCAGTTGAAAAGAATTGTTTTTCTTCCCCTCTTATTATTCAAATCAGGCTGCAACCTGGTTCATTATAACAGGGAGGGAGTGGGTACAGCTGCCTCTCTCGGCTGTATCTGTCTTAACATATTCATAGAGGCAGAATCTGTGAAATGCTGATGGAGCTGGTGGCTTGGCTAAAATGTAAACTCACCAAAATATCGCTTTCTTCCTGCAATAATAAGAATATAATATGAGAACATAAGAAATAATCTCTGGTCCCTGGAAGTTACAGGAAGTTGTCTCTCCATAAGCTCTTTTCCCAAGCTCTTTCTTCAAAGAATAGCGGCTGTTGCTGTTTTATGAGCCCAGAGAGTGCCCACCAAGGAACATCAGAAATCCAATTCCCAGACCAGTGTGTTCTTAAGCTTTGGGCTGTTTAAAGTAAGGAAAGTTGTCTCGTCAGCTGTGCCACAGTGATAGTTTTAAGGACAGAATTGGGTATGAAATTGGGAATAGCCTTGAGGCTCCAAAACAGTGTGCTTTCGCTGTCCTTTGTATTTATTAAAATATATGTTTATAGACAGAGAAGAACATGTGTCTATCCAAATATAAGGAAAATGTGTAATCTTGTAGACCATATAGTGACCCACATAGGGTTGGTACAACAAAGTCCTTCCCTTTGAGGCTGGGTTATCTCACTGCTCTGGTACCTCGCCCACTGGGTTCAATCACCAGTGTTTCTTTCAAGCTTGTGTGGTTCCTGCTTTGGAACAACTGCTGCTGAGATGTCATAGTTTTTGACCTTCCTGCTTTTGGTGGCTGATATGTTAATCTGGAGGGAATCAATTTCCCCAGGGAAGAAAGTCATGCTTTATCAATTTTTAAGGATTGTGCTGCTAGACTTTAAAACCTTAAAAATTAACTTCTGTCACTGTTGGAAAGATGACAGTTGCAATGCACAGTTGCTTCCTGGTTTTGAAGTGGAAGTCTAATTTGTATTCAGAGGTCAGTTCTAGATGATTTTTTTTTCACATGTGCCTAATATTACTAAAATCAGGCATTCCTGGTTTCACTGAGGTGCTCAGGATAAGCACATGTTTTGAGCAGGTAACTCCTCTATATGTTGAGGCTTTAAAAATACTATGGCTTTAGTTTCTGTATGTTAAAAATTTGGGAGTTTTAATAGAAAAAGTTACATCTTTATAGTCTTAACTGATACTGATTCCCCAACTTGAAACTTGAATTAAGCCTTTATTGTTAGTGACATAAAAATAAGCTATGAAGCTGGAATAGGTTGTCTGTAACAGGCTTTTAGTATGTCTGTAACAAGTGCTTAGTACATGTGTGCATAATTTTATTGCATGTAGATTTTGTTTTCACAGCACATATCTTAAAGTTTCTGGTTTTGTTTGGTATGTCTTAGGATCCCATGGAGCTGGTCATCCCTCAGAAACTTTAACACCACTGATTGTTTGGGGTGCTGGGGTAAATTATCCACAGAAGGTTACATCCCAGTTCTTTGAAGACAATTTTTTGAAAGGTAGGTAAAATATAGAACTTAAGTGAAAGATTCTGGTGGAAACAGATATTTTTAACCATTACATCTCTTGAACTTCACTAACTTCTGTTCCATTTCAGTAAGTATGATTTGCATTGTGTGGTTTGTAAAGAAAAGGTGGCAGGGTATGCTTAAGGAAGCTACTGCAAAATTGGGTAGATAACATCAGTTCTCTTTTCTAATCACAGAATTGAAAACTTTCTCTCTTTATTGACTGTTGTTCATGCTCCTAAAACTTAGTTCCAGAGAAGACTTAATTTTTTGGAGGACTCTCAGAGGTTAAATGCTATTTGTATAGAAACTGATAAGTTGACAAGTTCAAGGACTCCTTTCTAACTTCACAGCACAACCCTGTGAAGTTTCCAGGGGCTGTTTTGTCTCATTTGCATCCTTGTAGCTGTTGTGCAAATGTAAACAATTTTTCTTAATGAAAACCCATGATTCTTCACTGTTATTTTTCTCCTTTGTAGTTTATTTAAGAGTAAACTTTTTTAAAATAATGAATTTTTATTTTTTCACATACATAATGCAATGAACAGTCTTACTGAAATATCAGTGGGGTTAGAGAGTCTTTAAGACCGGATTAAATTGTTCCAACCGTTTCTGTTTCATGTGCCCCATTCTTGTAGCCAGCTCCGTTTCTCAAGGCTCCTTGAGTCTTGGATTGTTGCTCACAATCAATGAGGTAATGACTTCCTATTTTATTGGATTGTTTGTCAAGGTGCATTAGAGAAAACAGGCAAAAGTTACTTCAGCCCTGAGGTTTTAACTCCACCCTGCTCTGGAGAAGGTATTTGGTAACAAATTAGGTCATTTCAGAAATAGACAGCACGGACATTTCACTCTTTGTGCCTAACTGCTGCTATAAAACTATGGCATCTGTGATAAAATTGAAAATTACTTGTAGGAAAAAAATAGGAAACAGATTAAGACAATTGATTTTGGTGTCTGTGATGGCTGATCTGGTAGACTTTTAAGGACATTTGATGTCTATGGGTTGATCTGTATAAGCTTAATTTTACATCTGTCAGTTTCCTTGATTCTCAGCAGGTTTAGTACAAACCTCAGCATTTGACTTCAAGTCATGATGAAAATGGTGTGAGAGATTTCAAAAAAGATGAGCATTGAGCTCTGACTCCCAGGTGCACAATAGGGAAAGCTATATGGCCTTCATCTGTTGGGCAGTGTGTATTTACTTAAAGGATGACATTTGTCTGCACCCTGCTGTGCCTGCTTCATATTTTCCTTCTGATGGTTAATAAAGCCAGCAAACCAAATAACCACACAAAAAAACCAAACACACCAAAGCAAACATCAGAAGCTCCTCTGTTCATTTAGCTTTACATCTGTCAAGCATGTTGTTGCTTTGTTTAGACACTAACCTTACAGATTCTTAACTGCCAAGGATGATCTCTATTGAAGATTTGAGACACTCTGAGTATCTTGGGAGTTCGAATTTCTGTTTGAGTAATAAATATCTTCTTAGAAAGTGACTGTTCTCTCTATGGTAGTGTATCAGCTTCTAGTAGATTACATAGCTTAAAGGTAAAGAGAAATTTGTTGAAATGGAACTTGGCACTTGCACAGATCAATACAGTTCAGCTACTCCATTGTTACAATCCCAGATATTTTCACAAAGTTAACATATAAAAGAAAAGCTGTTTAAAAGAGTTCTCTTGAAATGTTCTTGAATCTGTCTTTCCTGCTCCATACAGCTGCAGCTGTGACTGTTTGCAGGGGAGGAGGGTGTTTTCAAGACTGCTGTGTCACTGATGTATGCAGGTGTCAGGCTTACATTTCTAGTTGCATGCTCCAATGTTCAAGTTCTTTCATGTATTGACAATCCTCACTAATTTCTCTGACTTAAGTGTTTATAGAAATATTGACAGAACATTTCTAATGCTGACAGACTTCTTGTGCTCTATTCAGTGCAAGCAGGCTGTAGGCAGCTCAGTGAATTGTCTTTCTTCTCATTGTTGCCATGGAGGGTTCATACCCCCCCAAAGGCAGTGCCAACAGGCAGGAACTTAGCCTGTCCAGTTGTCACAGAGAAATTAATGTGCTCCTTGGATGGCCAGGAGGGCACAGTCTGCTCTGGGTTGACAGCCTTCTCCTCATCAGTTCTGTCACCTGTGCTCTGCCTTCCTTCAGGCCTGGTCATGTAATCCTCTTGGAAAGATTTGTTATGGCAGGCTTGCATCCTGTGGGCAACATGTGGTATTACCCATTTGGCCACTGGTTTGACCCTTCTTCAGAAAGAAAGCAAATACAGAGCTGCTCTCTAGCTCCTCATGGGCTGATGGTTGGCCCTGGGGCACAAGCCTAGAGGAGCTTCTGAGTGAAGGCACTGATGCCTTAAGTTTGAGCTTTCATGTTTTTCAGATTCTGTGCTGCCCAAGGCTGTAGTTCTGAGCCTCATATTAAGTGTTGGTCAGCTCTGTTCACAGAGTAGGTAGACAAAACAAATCCTTTCCTGCTGGAGACCAAGGACAACTGTTAGAAGTTTTCAGGCCCAAAAGCATAAACAATGGTGGACTGAAGAGAGAAAACAAGAAGGATGGGACTTGATAACCTGGAGCTGTAATTGGACAATTAAACCCAATATGCAAAGGGACCAAAACTCGTAAGTGTGGAAGACCTTGTGACTGGTTGTCCATTTTGTGACCATTTTTGGTTCCAGCTCTTGGGTGTAGCCCTGGCCAGGCTCTTGTACTGTCTAAGGTGTACCCTTAAAGGCCTTTTAATAAATACCTAGTTAATTCTCTTTGCTCTGTCCAGTCTCTGTTCCAGGTCAGCTTTCCCAAGAGGCATCGGTCCTGGCACCCCACGAAGGGACAGTGAGGCATCAACACAACCTCCTGCAGTATCAGGATGTGGGGTGCTTGATGATGTTATACACAAGCCTGGTTTGTAGGGGAATCAGCCTGCTTTGCCACAGCTGAGGGAGCTCAGTGTATCCTCCACTAGTTTGGCTTCTGTGAGGTTTTATGTGAGATTTTCTTTGTTCATGTAGCCTCCTCCTCAGCCTCTTTTTGAACTGGCATTTCCCTGCTGTTTCCCTGGACTGTTTGCATCTGACAGCCCAGCGGGCTGCAATAAAAGCAGGGCAGGATAAAGGCAAAAAAACTCCACTATAAAGTGGGTGGAAAACTGCTGAGCACTGTACAGGAAACCTAGACAGAGAGCTGGAATCATACACCTGTGTGGGCAGCATGTACAGCCAAGATGCCTCACTCCTGGGAGTACAGCCTGGACTGGCCAGTCTGTAGGTGTGTCCCAGTCCTTAGGAGTTCCTGGGCTCAGTGTCCTGTGGCTCCTGGTCTGAAGCAGATGTCTTCAATTTTGCATTTTGGAGTATCTGAGTAGGACATGTGGAGATGAAAAAACTTCTGACAAAAAGAGATGTTTTCTCTAGCAGAGATACAGTTTCTTCCTGCCTTAGGCACATTTTGTGTGTGCATAGACAGTTTTCCAATGTTTTTCTTTGGAAAATTATATTTAAAAGGAAAACAGATAATTCATTTATATAATAGAAATATGGGTAAGAATCTGTTTCTAGAAATGTAAATCCATTTCCTTTTCTGGGAAGCAAAAGAAAGCAAATGTGTTCCTTTAGGTGTGAGTCTAGCAGAATTGATGATTAATGCTGCTAATACTTCCCCTGTGTTGCCATGGGAACTCCCAATAGCTGTCTCTCTGCTGTTAAAGTACAAGTCTGTTCTTCAGGGTGCTTGTGGGACCAAATAACAGCAGACCTGCACTCAGACCCCCAAAGGTAGCAGTGGTATGAACTAATTGCTGAAAATAAGTTTGGTGTATGCAATACTGAAGATGTATGAAAGAAAAAACAAACCTTGCTATAAACTGTTTTTAAATAACTCTCCACCCCCAAAGAAAGCAGGCAATTTTCTCTTTATTTCCTTAGAGGCGAGCATAGAGCAGGAAAATATAATTTTTGTCCAGGTTTTTGTACGATGTGCCAAAGCTTTAGGATCTAATGTTTGTACAACGCTGTACCAGTGCATTTAGGACCTTGGTTTAGCCTTTTTTACAAAGTATTGAAGAGATTCTATAAATCTCCTAAATCTGAGTTTGATTCTTTTAGTTGGCACAGGAGGTAATACATCACTGTGCTGAAAAAAATAAAAGCCTTGGCCTTTCTTCTACTGATCTAGGTCACAATTGCAGGCAGCAATTTATCCTGCTGGATAAAAGAAAATGTGAACTGAAATGAATGCATTTTGTTGCTTCTGCCTGTTGAGTTTCATCTGTAACTCTTCTTGAGCTAGCATCCTAATGTAAAATCATAATTTTCTTTAGTACCAATGATTTACAGAAAATGGCAACAAGATACTAAATGTCAACTCATCTTGAACTGTCCTTTCAAATCTGTGTAGATTAGCTGTTCAGGTATTCTGTTGTTTCTTGCAGAATGGAAACTGGAGAACTTGAAGAGGCTTGATGTCAATCAGGTATCAAATATACCTAATTTAATAGTTCATAAATTTTCACCTTAAACTAGGATTCTGGTGTCATTTTAAGTAATTTACTTAATTTGAATGAATGATCATACCATTGTACCATTTCCCTAGAAACAGGAACTGCAATAACATAATGAGGGTAAATTTAAATTGCTTGTTGACATGTGGCAACTGCACACAACTTCTCCTGAAGATGCATTACTGCGCCATTTATCTAAGTGATCCCACACAGCTGTAGGAGGCGTGCAGTACAATATACTAGGTCCCCTAAGCTGCTGTCACTAACTCAAAACCATTTCTTGCTGTAGTGGTAAACTGTGTGGGGTTTTTTCATCTGTGATTGCAGCCCAAATATTTTAAAATTTAGACAATTGGTACCGTAAAGGAAGAAAAGAAGGTGAACAACTTATCCTTTGATCCTGTATCAGTCAAGCTTTTTTGAACTGTGGTGCTTTATTGTCCTGCAAAACTCAATATATGAATAACAGGCTCCAAACCTACTCAAACAAGGGAAATAATCTCATGCTAGAAGGGTCAGATTGGGAATGTTATGGATCAACTGCTTTCAGCAAAGCCCTGGTACAAAACTAGAAATTAGTTTTCCTCTTAAGGTTGGTAGGCATTATGTCAATGTTGTTTTGAGACTGTATAGAATATAGAGTCTTGGGTATTACTTTGTCCTGGATAATGGAGTTCCCAAAGACAGAGCTTTTGTCTTGTAGTACATGTGGGACTATGGGTAAAAATAGCAAACAAGGCTTCTAATTATCATTGCACTCCAAGTGTATTGTTCTCTACAAATAATGGTTTGGAGTCTGCTCAGTATATCTGAGGCTGGTGCAGTGCCTGTGGCTTCAGTGTAGTTTCTTCAGATTTATGCTGGGGAAACAAAGAATTTTGGTATGTAGTTTTATATTAAAGGAAAATATAAACCTGGTAAGAGGCAGTGTTTATTATCACAAGTAGAAGGAAATAGTAACTTATTTTATGAGGTGCCTTGGTGTAGCTTGAAGGGCATTTCTGAGGTCTGAGTAGACGTTAAAAAACTGCAGGAACTCCCTCTTAGGGGGAGAAGGTGGGTAAACTGCACTGTGGAAGCATGGGATGAAGAATGCTGTCAAGAGCAGTATATCCAGTATACCGCTTAAAACTGTAAATATGAAATTAGTTCTTTTGGTCATATAAATAGTCATAAAAAGTGGTATGCCTCTCTGAGTGCAGTAAAGGAGGTTCTAAATTCCTGCAAATAAATACTGGGGTGGTTATATTTGCCTTTTTTAAACAAAATGCATTTTTTGAAGCTTGATCACGAGTGGAGCTTCCCATTTTGAATCTAATCATGCCATGACTACTGGAAACTAAAAAAACCCAGAAAAACTATAAAGGAGAGTTGTGTGTATAACTTGGCAATATTACATAATTATCTTTTGCAAATGCAGATATATTAAAATTAAGCTGAATTTATTAGTTCTAGAGGCTGAAACTATGTTAAAATGGGATTGCTTCTGTTTACGTAGGCTGACATAGCACCACTGATGGCTTCCCTTATTGGTGTGCCTTTCCCCCTGAACTCTGTGGTAAGTACAAATGTTTTTCTGTGTTATAAAAGTCTGTTCACCATAGAGGAAGAGGTGTTGGGGACAAGACTTTTGAGGTGTGTGGGGCGAAGGATTACAGATTTGTAAAAGTGTGATAGGATGTGATGACTGCTTGTAGTTTTAATTTTGTGTGTATCTTTAATTTAGAGTACAAACTTAAATCTTTTAATGTATTGTATAGGGCTTTTAATTGGAAAGGCAGCTAGTCCATTTGAGCTATATAAAAATTTTTTGTTACTTTGTTTTTAGGGATGGTAAGCATGCAATATGGTTTGAATAATACGTGATTTTGATCACGCAAGCTAAGCCTGTAAACAAGCCAGTTGCAGCAATTTAATGTTCAATTATTTCTTGATTAAACTAGTGTACTTTCTTCAGATGTTATCTTGTGCCTCTAATTTAGAGAACAGTGAGATGACTTTTTCTTTTAATTTCTCTTGTATTATTACATATAATCCAAAAGTTGCCTCATAAATATCTAATTGTCAATTACCATTTCATTAGTGTGCTGTCATGCTGCTGGTTTCACATATAAAATGCCTATTTACAGCATATTTTTAAAAATATTTCTTCTGGAGACTCTGCCCAAGGTATTGTCCCCCTGTCCTGCACTCATTGCTGGTTATGTGAGGAAAGCTGCCCAACACTGGGTGAAATGGGAACTGCTTCTTTTCCTACCACAAGTGCTGGATTGAGTCAGGGCCACGGGAGGCTTTGGATGGAGAACTTTTAGAAGTACCAAAAACGACTTCTGATTAGAAGTCGAATTTATATTATTTTATAGTATCTATTTTAGTAACAACTTTTGTTGTTTTTTGCATTCCTGTAGAAGCTGGGATATTACAAACGATCCCTGTAATGTTGCAAATCTGTGTGAGAAGAGTATTTTCAAAGGACTTACATGAGTTATTTCAGCTATATTCATTCAGTTACAATGAGTTATTTCATGAGTAATTTGAAGTATTCTTACTGCTTATTTGACCAGCAATTCAGTTAAGAGACATTCCTGTTATTTTTTTTTTTTTACTTATTGCATGTATTTTTCTTCCTCAGGGAACTCTGCCTCTGGAGTATCTGAACAACAGTGCTCTTTTCAAAGCAGAGAGCATGTTTACCAACGCTCTTCAGATTCTTGAGCAATTCAAGGTACTAAACATGGTTAAAAAAAGGTCCAGCTTATTCGAATAATAGTTGCTGCTATGTGTAAAATAAATGTATGACTTATCCTGTACCTAGTGTGCTAAATTGAAAGGAGGAAGATTGAATGTACATTCATTGGATTGAATAGCTGTGAGACTTCTTTGAAGAAGTTTGAAAGATTTTAATGAACAGGTTTGGTTGGGATTTTTGTAGGGAGGATGAATAACGTTTTTCTTGTTTCTTAACAAAAGTGGTGATGTTTATTGGTGTTAATGCAAACCTGCTTGCAGTAGGTAGAATCTGAATGCTGGTACTGGGGAGGGGGAATAATACCTTTGCATTGGGGGCTGGGAGACAAGGCCTTGAATCAGAGTCAGTGCACAAACAGATCAGAGATGTAATAGACTCCTGTGCATTAAAGAAATTAAATTAATGGCCTAATTAACTTTTAGCCAATGCTGTTATATCTGTTGTTTTGCTTTTGCAAGTGTTCATCTCTGGCTTCTCTGTCTTGATTCATTTAATATTGGATATTATGTTATGAGAACACGAGTGGTCCAAACAAAAAAGGTTCTATTTCACTAAGCAGTGGAGTGAGAAACTGTCCAAAATCCCAATTCTGGCAAGGCATAGAAATGCTCTGAGGGAAAACCATTCTCCACAGATAGCAGCCAAGACACAAAAGAGCTGTTATCCCATCTGGAAATTCATGTAATGATGGTGAAACAATCAACTAGCATGAGATGACTTGCACAAGATTAGCACCTTCAGCATCTTCTGTCCCCTTTGTACATGCCAGGTTTACAAATGTGTGGATACCAGGGTGACAGTGTCAGCAACAGAATCACTTTCAAAAGCATGCTGGAGAGCTGGCATGTAACAGGGAAAGTGACTGGTGGGGTTGGACGTGAAGTTTGAAACATGCTGATATCACCTCTGGAGGAAGACCTCTGCTTTAATCATTAAGGATGACTCGCATCTTTTTCAGTTAAATTGGCATTTTGGAGATTATTTAAAAAACATAGTAGTTCTGCTTCTCCTTTCCTTTGAGCTTACTTTTGTTCTGTGGTGCTAGATTATTGTTGTTGTTGGCTTGTTTTTAGCATTTTATTGGAATGATCTTGTCTGAATTTTCTTTGTGTTTCTCTGCTAAAGCAGAAGTAATGCCCTGGCTTAGATATGCCAGGTGGATTTTTACTTTTCCTGTGGTGGACTGATCTGACTACAATTTGTGCTTGCTGGAGATGATGTTGCCTTGGATGGATAGGATGGAATATGTGGATTGCTACTTCCAGCCATCAGGTTTTAGAAGTAGAGTGCTTAGGAAGTTCCTGACTGCACATTATGCCAACAGTCATACTTGAGTCAGGCAGCTGCAGGAGGCCGTAAAGGTGTTTTGTAGGACCTTGGACCAAGTGGCTTTGATGGCATCAAAGCCTTCTATTTTTGTCCATGTGCAGGTGAATTGATTTACAGCATTGCTTTGGTGGCGTTTCTGTAGTGTACTGGTGCCTGTCTGGCATAAATGGTGCTGGTTTCATTGAGAGAGGTTGTCACCAAAGCCTGGTAGCACTTCTAGCCATATCTTCCTTTTATCCTGCAAACTGTGCAAGTCCTTCTGAGAAAAGCAGTGGCTGGAGCATGGCTTATTTTATTTACTTTAGAGCAGGTCTGAGTTTCCAGGAACTGAGAGGAGTTGTGCATACTGGAGTATAACACCCAGTTTCATGCACAGCATATTGACAGTGTGATTTCATTCCTTTTCCAAAGTCTTAGAAATCTTCTGTGACTTTTTGTAGTTTAATTCCCGATACAGTTTTTAGTCCTGTTGCAATTTGCATGTAATGATTTAATGCTCTTTTATGCAGGTTAAGATGAGTCAGAAAAAGGAAACCACATTGTCTTTTCTGTTCACACCATTCAAGTAAGTGTCTGTAAAAACTATGTATATTTTACCTGGTTGTTTCTTATCATTTTTGGTATTTCAGTGAGCTGCAACAACACACTTCTTAAGTCTTTTTAGATGGTAGTATTTATCTGACTATGAAACTTTGCACTAGAACTCTATGCAATTAACTGCTACTCCTCACCAGAACGTTAAGATTGATTTATTTTTTAAAAACTATTGCTTACATTTAATGTTCCATTAAGGGTTATTTGTCTTAAGCTTTTTTGACAGTATAGCTGTATAGATTGCACAGTAATTTTCACTGATTTTTTTTTTTTGCTATGGTTTTTTCAGCATTCTTTGGGAGGTCATTTATATATATGTAAAAGTTGAACAAAGAATTGTTTCTTCTGTGATTTAAATTCTAATGAAGACTAAATAAAATGCATTCAGAAAAGAGCCTTACAATGTTTAGCATTTGTGTTTCCTAGTCTTAGTGTTTCCAGGGCTCTGAAGGAGTCTGTAGTGATTTGTGTATCTGGGAACTCTGTTCTAGTGTATGGAACAGTTACTGCTCCCCTCACCCTTCTGTCTTATCTAATTACAGCTGCTTTTTCCTTTTCCTTTCTGCTGTAAAGGTTTTTAAAAGCTTTGCCATGGGTGCACAGGATAGTGTTCAGTTCTGCTCACAGTTTGTGGAGTGCTCCAAAAATGCCTTGTCACCAAGAGCAGCTGTTTTCCTTTGGGAAGTGGAACTGATGTTAATTAAGATCTTTAAATCATAGCAGCAGTAAAAAGTACTTGAGTTGCTTCCTGAGAAGTATGTTTATTGTTAAAGATGATTGCTGTATGTCTGAACAGACAATTGCTTTGTTGTTTTATACCTCTAGCTCCTTCAAAGGGAAAGGTTCAAGACAGTCTGTGAGACAAAAATCAAGTTAATTTTGAGCACAAAATGAATCCTTTAGAACAAATTCTGAATGAGAATGACAACTGCATTGTCAAAGAATTTACTGATCTGTATGAAATAAAATGCCCCTATGGAAAGGATAGCCAGACCTCTTTGATAAATGACTATTAGTTTGATTTACAGCACTTTCAGTTTTACCTTTCCTTGAGAAATATGACTGATGCTATAAAATAGGATGTGCTTTACTTAATGCTGTATTTATCTTTAAAGGAACTAAGTATTACTGATTACTATATGGATTGCTGGTTTTCCTGTTCTATGATCTGTTGGATTGTTTCAGGTGGAAATGCCAGAGACATTTATCACTTTGAAACTGCAACTAAAATTTGGTATAAACATATTGTTACTTTGGTATGGTCCACTGCAAAAATAAGGTTTTTTTTCTTTAGATACTGTTCAGATTTTTCTGAATCAAAATTTGGATTAATGGTAGTTCCAGAAAAGGTTTTTATTTGAGGCCAAAATAATTCCTTGGATGTGTGAATGTCATGGATGGAGTGATGCACCTTGCTCATCAGAGAGAAGTAATAACTGTTTCAGTGTTTGATAGTAAATGCAGCAGTGGCTAGCAAGATTCAGTGGCAAGGTACACTTAATCATTTACTGTGTAGCAGATGGGTCAGAAAAAGCTGTCATGGAGACCTTCTTGTTGAGTTGTGAGATTCCAAAAAGAATTCCCCTTTCATTCTAACCTCCTTCTCAGAGGGAGTTTAGGTGCAGCTGAGTCCAGACTTAGTGCCAGACTTGGTCAGTGATTTGTGTCTAAAGGATTGTGTGTGCAAACAAAACTTTGTGTTAGTTAGCTGAGATTCTAAGTTTGGTGTGCTGTTAATCGCTTGCCAAGGGTCTGTTGTGGCAAGAAATCTGTCAGCCTTGAGGAGCAGCCAGTGGGGCTGGGAGAGGCAGGGAATCCAGTACCACGGTGAATTGCCTTACAGGAATGTGGTGGGGTTGAAGACTTTCTTTGTTGCTCCAAGATGATGCTGTTTATTCATCCTAGGAAAGCAGAAAAATACTCATACCATGGATGGTCACACACTAATCTAAATACTTACCCACAGTGTGCTGGGGGTAGTTCAGCCAGATTCTGATTATTCTTCGTAGCTCTCCTTCACTTTTAAAACTTGGCTCATGTCTGGGAAGCTACTAAGGAGTCATGTCCAACCTCTTACTAATAGTTGGGATGGAGAAGTTGAACACAAACTTACTTTTAAACAGATGACTAACTTCCTAGTGCTCCAACTTGCAGGAACCAAAGGGAGACCGAAGGTAGTTTTAGGCATGACCTGTCTATAGATCCATCCCCTCTTTCACATGCTGATGACTGAATGTGTGTGCAGTGAGCACAAGCCTGAACTTCAGCTGCAGGTGCATGATCTCATGCATTACTATAAGGCAAACCACATCTGTTCTTCACACGAGTTATGCTTGAATCTGAATGAGATGGAGAGGGAAAGGTATGCATCCACTTCTACTGTCTTTGCTGAGATGCTTTTTTGGTGGTAGATAAAAGGATGTAGAAAGGTATTGTTACTTTTTCAGAAGTTAAAAAAGATGGGGACACCTACCTCCTGTGTGGAGCAAGAGGAGTCTTGGTGTGCTTTTCAGAGTAATTGGTAATTGTATGGAGGTTGTATTTCTGCAATTCTGCGTATTGGGAGTTGTCAGCCCAGGTTAAATGTCAGGTTTGACCCCTGATCTGTGTTAACTTATGGCTGGCCTTACCTGCTGCTGCAGCTGAGCACAGTTCTGTGCTGTGTTTCTGCACTACTGGCCTTTCATTCAGACACAAATAACTTCTTCCACCTCTGTTCATTTTCAGTTGTTGTACAAAGGAGTTATATCTTTTTTTAATCCCTCTGGTGCCTGAAATATGTAACTTGAAGCTCAGAAAGTGTGTGCTCCAGCATATAATGCTTTTTTCCTTCATAGTTTATTGGAGGTTAGTGAAGTGTAATTCATGTCTGAAGTGCTTTGGGATCATGAAGTTATGTAGCAAATTTTAAATATTTTGTTTGTGACTATTCCAGATTTTGTGCTATTTCAGCAACTTGGTGACCTGAAAATGAACGAAGATATCTCTAAGAACTGAATTTCTTAAATTATTTAAAGGTGTAAGAATGGAATAAAATCAGTACAATAAAAATGTAGATATAAGCTCTGGAAAAAATCTGAATCTAGAATTTCAGATTGAGACATTCTGGTTTTAGAGGTGCAATTGCTAATGAATATGTAATTTTCAGAATAGGGGAGAGGGGAGGATATATTCACAAACAATGTGTTCTGTAGAAATTGCAATGTAACAGAAACGTAACCTGAACTTAATTTTTCAGTCAGAAATAGTATTAAAAGGTTTGTTTCAATATTCTGAGAGGAGAATCTTGATTTCTATTTTAATTTTCAGGTGTTTTATGTCTCAAAAACTAGTGTTTGAATTGTATGTTCAATTTATTTCACCAAAAGCACTGAGCTAGTACACACACATATATATATGGATAAAATAAGCCTATTTTTAAAGTGTTGGCAACAGAGGAAGAATATTGAATTGATATCAAGCTTCTGATTTCCACAGGGAATCTCATCCCTAGCAGAAATGTGGCTGGCACAGTGGACAGGAAATGAAGGAGACCAGTAGATATATGCCCTTTCCTACTTGGATCTAAATTGCATCTCTCTCTGAAATCCATCTGTCAGGTGTATAATGATGAGGAGGATGGAGCTGATCATTGTGTTGTGTGATAGGAACTTCAGTAGTGTCTACTTGACCAGGCTTGAGACAGGTTAGAGTTTGGATAGCTCTATCTATTAATAAGGATGTGTCTGACTGCCAGTAATGCCATTTTTGCTTTATCAAAGTAGCTTCATCAAGGAACAGATCTGGGTAAAAGTGTATCTTGAGGCTACTTGTGAAACTGTTGAGAATACACTTCAGAAACTCATCTCAGATTGTTTGGTTCTGCAAGGCAAGGTGCAGCATCCCTTGCTGATATTGAATACTGGAACCTGCAGTTCCAGTTGGATATATGAAAGAAATTACTATCTGAAATTTGTTTCCTTCCCACTTCCTTTCTCTCCCTACCTTTTTTTTCCCCCAACTACAAAAGACATATTTTCAAAAACCATTTGCTTAGCAAAATCAGAGGATTTTCTCAGAATTCTGGGAAGAAAAGCACAATGCTTTGACCTTTATGTGTAAGAAAAGGAGGTGCCAAGATACCAGATGCTTTGAAGGAAGTGAGAGGACAAATCTGAAGATTGCTGACAGAGGAAAACTGATGTCCAGGATAGTGAACTATCTTAGCTTTCTGACCGTTTGATGTACCTTAGGGCAGCTGCCAAGCTGGCACAGCTCAAAGGTGAGTGTGCCAAGGGGCCAGATGCTACTGTTGCAAAATCATTCCCAAAGTTGGCATCTCTGGCCTGTGGAAGTAATCCTACAAGAAGTATCAGGACTGTGTAGTGTGGTGAGTGAATGGTGCATTGGTGTTGCCCTAAAATATGCATAACCAATTAGTGCAATTTTATTGTCCCAACCAGGTACAAGAGATTTAAGATAATAAATTACACAAAAGCACAGGAGTCCTTTTTCATAGTCCTGGTGTATACAATGCTTTCAGGGATGCCTGTGCTTCCAGCTGTTTGGGTTCTGGTGCCTCACACTAAGGTGGCAGGAGCAGTAGTTTAAGAACCACAATACAGAAAAAGTCCAAGAGATGAACAGCTGAAGTATAATCAGTGCATGCTTACTGTTAGCTGTGCTTTTTTATTGAATGTCTTGAAGTTTTTATTGATAATGGTTGGAGTTTTTTTAGCAGGAAATAGAAACTTGGCTTTAAATAAGCTATTTATGAGCTGTCTTCATATATGAAAAATTCCGTACCACCTTATTGTCCATTTTTGAAGCAACCTAATTGTCTGAATACTACATATTAATCATAGCAAGTAATTATTTTGTGTGCATAATCAAGTTATAACTTGAATATTTATATAGACAGTCACTGCATTTTTAATATGCAGTGTACGGCTATTAAATAAAAATGTACTTCTCATCATATGAAAATGTAACTCTTCCTTTGCTCAGTTCTTTAGTATGAATTGAGATATAACTCCCTTAAACATTTGTATGGATTTGGTGCAAGGAAGTATCAATCATGTAGAGATGGAGTCTTTCCACATAATTGCACATTATGTATTTTGACAGTGATAGAAAAGAATGTAGAGTGTAGAGTGTCTTTGAAGAATATAGAAACTTCAGAAACCTGCCATGTGCACAAATACCTTTCTTTTCTTCCTTTCTCTGATGACTGGAGATACAGTACTACATTGTTCCCTCTGTTTGATGGCCTTTCAAAACTTAAATAATAGATATTCCCACAAAATTGACATTTGGATCAAAGTGGAACGAATTATTTCTTTTCCACCACTGAGCAAGGCAGGGTTCCTTAAGATGTCAGTACATCCTTTGAAACATACTATTCCTGTTTTGTTTAAATAGATTACATTTACTGAAATAACTTGTAATATGTAAGTTGTTTGTGAAACATGTGATAATGCTTGAGCAGGAGCAAACATTAAGCATTGAATGCCAAGAGGAAAGGGCAAAAATATTGCAGTAGGGAAGGATAGTCTAATAGTGATTATTTTCCCTGCACGTTTGTGGATATGCTTTGTTTTCAGAGGACCTTTTATTTAGAAGAACCAATTTATCTGCAAAGAGATTTCATCCCCTTTATCCTGTGGTCAAGAATGAAGTACCAACAGCTTCTGTCAATTCCAAGTGAACCCTGAAAAGGCAGCCACCCTTTTCCTTTCTCCACTTTGTCTCCATTGTGTTATCAGTTGTGAACCTAGGCATGAGGCTGCTGCTGGTACAAGCATAAGGCTGCTGCTGGTACAAGCAGGCCAGTGGGGGCACCTTTAGCCTGCTGGTGTAGGGAGGCAGACTGGCAGCCCTCTCACCTACACCCTAGACTTTAAGAACCTATGTATATACATCAAAAAACAGCGCTGCAGTACTGTAGAGACAAAGTGCTTGAATGAAAATAATGGCTTTGTATTATTTTTTACAAAAAGCCCTCCTGATTAAATAGTAAAGGTATTATCTCTTCAGGGAGAAATCAATGCCTGTTCTTCAGCAAATTGCCAGCTTCTCTCTCACTGAATGGGCCATATCTGAAGCACACTGCTGCTCAGGGGGGATGCAATCCTCTTAGAAGGCAGACATCCTGCTGGTCTTGAGTTTCAGCAGTGCACTTGGAAGCTTTTAGTTTGTACGTGAAAAGCTAAACTGGCAGCGGCTTCTGCGCAGGAGGACTGAATGTAATTGGATTTACTATCGAGTAGGAAGTAGGTAAGGTCTTTAGAAGAAGTTAAAAGGCTGGTGTATAAGATAAAATATCACAAGATTAATATATATTTCTCTATTTCTTTATATTATAAATCCTTTTGGCCTTTTTTTGAACTTGTGAGGCTTTGTGCTATGAGGGTGAAGGGAGGATTTTACAGCAGGTGGTAGGAGGGGATGGATGGGAATGCTCTGCTCTGGGGCATGAAGTAAGGGGCAGAGCACAGGATCCTTCTGGATCTCAGTAAGAAAAGCCCAATAACAAATAGCTTAATAAAATAGATGTTTTAATAATATAGAATGAAAGGAAGAATACAGATAGGAAGTAAATTGTACATCTCTTCAGATGCTGGGTACCTTGTGTTTGTGGAGCATTGTTTTCTGATGGTGCCACACCGATGCTGGCTGTGGAGATGTTCCCTTGTTTTGGTCATTCAAGCTGCTATAGGATTTTCTATCAAGAAATCAACTCTGATGATAATTTCTACTGTCAGACAGAAAGGAGGTTCACATGAGAACTGCTTGCAGCTCTTACATACACGAGGACAGGCAGGTGGTGTAATCCCTGTTATGGAGTGGGAATTGCCTGCAGGCTCGTCTGTTCCTGCCAGCTGACTGGGTCTGTCCTGTGGCCAAGATATTTGGGCACCACAGGCATGGGCCTGCTGAGGCTATGTGGATCGTTGACTCCTTGATGTATAATGGTCTCCTGGTCAGAATCACTGTGGGTGGTCTCCCAGACATGTTTTGGTGGCCATGGGGCCCTGCTAGTTGCTGCCTGCTCTGGATGCAACTGCTTGAAAAATGGTCACTAAGGTTTAGGATGGGCATGTAGGATTGTGGACCAGAAGAGGAGCTGTGGTATAACACTACATTGCCACAACACTGCAGATACCTAGACCCAGCTCATTGTCATAAATCATACATAAGTCATTGACATAAATCATCATATTTCATGCAGAGGTGAGGACTCACAGCATTGGCAGGGTATTGTTATGTAGAGTCAGCAAATATCCCTCCCCTGTAGTACTAAAATAGAAGATACTTGAAAAATGGTGCCTTTCTTTTCCTTCAAGGATCTTCCACCTTCTCTGAAAAGCAGTTTTGCTTTCCAAGGCTGCAGCATCATGTCCTGCTATGGCTTTCTGGACAAACCCCCTGCCCCTGGAAGATCCAGCTTCTCAGTTCTGCTTTAAGGGGGCCAGAGGGACAGTTTCAGAGTTTGGCCTCCTCCTTCTGGCCTCTGATTCTCTGAAGCTCTTGCCATAGTAGTTTACATGCAAAATATGCTGTGTGCAGCCCAGTTACCTTAATTGCTTCTCTGTTCAGTGAATTGGCAGCTGGCAGTTTAGTTGTCAGCTCCTTTTTCTCTCATCTTTGTTATCTAAAGGATTTACATAAATATCCTAGAGGCACTATGCTGTTGAATATGCTACATCAGGGATTCTGATTTGTGAATATTAAAAACTATTTTAATTCCTGAGACCTGACAGTCCAGGGTTAGAGAATTAGCGGTCAGACTATTTCCTGCGGGTTCACTGATGTCCTCCTCTGCATGTTTGTGAATCTGATGAATACAAAAGCATGGAAGTACTGATGGGCTTCTGCAATGTATCAGTGAATATACTTCTTTGCTACCTTTGGCCTCTGGAAGTGTGTGTATCCTCCTTTCAATTCATTATGTTTTAAAGAATAAAAACCTCAGAACTTAAAAAGAGGAGCCTCTTATTGACTTTCTTAATCCTTTTCTTTCTTTTGGAGAGCCAGCAGTGCTTTTTAATGCTTCTTAAAAGAAAAAGGATAACTGAGTTGCAAAGATAACTTACCACAACCCCACAACTAGGCTACCTGACTAAAAATTTAACACAGGAGTCAGAAAATCCAGAAATACGAAAACCCATCTGAAATTTAGACCCTCCAAAACTGGAAGTCCTGGCAGTAGAACAGCAGGAGCCAAGAGATTAGATTGGGTTGGGAGAGGGAATATTGTGGGTTCTGGGTTTTATGAATCTGTAATAAACCTTTAGGGTAGGTGTATGTAGAGCACATTTTCTTTTAAAAAGCATAAGTTCAGGATACTAAAACTATGGCTGTAATTTTTAAAATCTGTTATCAACATGCCTCTTCTAATTATGAAAATGAAGTTTCTTAGGACTTGCCTCTTTTAGCAGCTTACTTGAAAATACTCTAGTAAACAAATAGAATTAAGGCTATCTAAACAGATTAAGGATCACTGAGTTACCCACCAAATTGTTTAATCTTTGAAGCTTCACTCTTTGATCAAAACTAAAAGGTATGCAAGGGATTGTCTCTGTCTCATAGTATGTACTTTCAATCTGGCTTTGCAGATACTGTAGAACAGTTCTTTCTTCTGAAAAGGCATATCCAAAGAACTGGAATTAAACAGATTTTGAAAATGGGAAAAAACTGGCTTCTGGACATTAAAATTCGTGTAAATAGGTAATTTGGTGAGGTCCATAGAACTGTATCAGCTTTCTTTTTCCTGATTATTGCCCCAGGTAACATGATGTACTTGGTATTGCACAGCAAGTTCAACAGAGAGGAAATATCATGGTTCCAGACTTTGATTTTTGAAATATTTATTTGGTCAGTTTTTTCACATTTTGTTGAATGAACTCGAGTCTTTGCATCACTTGCCATTCATTGTCTTTGTGATTGTTCTCTGCTGTTGATGAAGTGGCAAGGTTTTCTCTTACGCATTTTATTCTATTCCTAGAAGACTGTGCACAGTACTTTGAAAAGTAAGCAGGAAAAAGAAACAGGAGAATGACAGAGTTGGGTTCATCTGTGATTGCACTGTCATCAATATTAAGTCTCTCCACTCATGGGTTGTTAACTGGAGTGAATTTGTTGTAGAACAGAAGTAAGTGTGCAATTGTGTTTCTGCCACATTGATAGTGTTCACTGCAGAAAGATCTGTCTCTGCTCTGCCATGGCCCACCTGATGCTTTCTCAGGTGCCATCCTGTTATGCACTGGCAATGTTTGAAGGCAACTCTCATGGGAGATTGTATTTTGGAAGCTTGTTGCTGCACTGGCTCAGTTGCTTTTGAATAGCAGCCCTGCAAAAACATCAGGCCAGTCTTATATCTGCATTTTCAAGATGGCATTTTGCCTGCAGTGGATCAAATTATTGTTTGGTAGTGGAGCAAAGCAGTAATAGTGGGTCCTGTAAATAATGTTTCAGCTGCTTGAAGAACTGCTGGAGTGGAAGCCATCTCTTCTCTGTAGTATGGCCCTCTCACAGAGGGGTGTGTGGTAAGAGTTTGAACATACTCAGCTGATTCTGATGTTGGCAATTTTCTCCCATGGGGAGAAAGCAGAGAGGCCCTGGCACCTGCCCCCAGCAGTGTCTGGATGGCAGAGGCCTCAGATGCTCTGCAGGGTGGATGGTGCCCCTAGAGATGGGCAACTTTATCCTGGCTGATTGATTTCAGGTTGTAAGTTACTCAGGTACCAGGGTTCTCCTTTCTGGAGAGGAGGACAGGAACCTGTAATTACTCAGCATTTTGGCTGAAGAGGTTGCTGGAATTGCTTGGACAGTGTCAGTCTGATGGCTCTTTTGCTGCTAGTAGTTCTGGAGTTAGGAATTTCATAGCAAAGCATGTGAGAAGCTCTGCTTTCTGTGGTGTTCCAAAGGTCACCTATACAAAATCCTATCATGCTTTATTCAAATGGCCTTGCTCCATCATGGGGTTGCCACAGGGGTCAAGGGATGTGTGTCCATATCCTTTAGTTTTGCATCAACAGGAGGGGATGGTGCTTTCCTCCCCATCTCCCAAATAGCCAATATGGAAAAGTTAGAAGACTGCTGATCAGCTACTTCTGATTTGGTGCTGGATAAGGGTCATAGAAATGTGATCCCCATGTCTTTTGCAAATCTTGCCACTCTCAAAGAGTTGTAGATTGTACAATATTTTCTTCTTTTCTGATGTGGAGAGTAAAAAGGCAGTGATAGAAGGCTGTAGATGTGCATGAGCTGACATGGGTGCAGGGGGTTTGTGGGTGTGTATAGTGAAGCAGCTGAAATAAATTTGTTTTCGTCTGACAATGAGCTAGGCAAAGATCTCACTCTTTGTCTTTGTACATTTCATCTACAGGTCTGTGGTGCTTCCTTGACTTTCATTATTAAATCTGCAGCATTTTAAGTGTTCAACTGATACAGACATGAAGGGGTTACTTTTTATGGTAGAATTCTGGAAAATTTACTGTGCAATAAAATTACCATAAATCTTTACCCAAATAACCAGGCATAATAAAATTAACAAACTTGCCGTGGTGGATGCAGATGTATTTGCAAGGCATCTCCTTCTGTTCTGAGATTTTTTTTTATTTCATAGTTTGTCTGCAGCATGCTACATGTGCCGTTGGGGATGGTAATTTCTGTAGTGTGATGATAAAAAGACTCATTGGCCAAAGAGAGATCTCTTTGACATTGCTATGGTGAATGTACTTCATCACAGTCTTGTTGTGAATTGCTGTCAAATAGCTTAGCTTATATGAAGCATGAAGGATGTGCTGGAAAGATTAATTTTGTCAGGTATACCTATGACAAGGATAACTAACATCTCAGAAGGGAAAGTTTACAAGCACTTGCATGATTAGTCCAATCATCTTGTTTCATAATTAATTAGGTTTATTCATGGATGAAGCTGTGATTTCAGTCTGGAAACCAGGAAGTTAATCTCTGATAGCCATAATTAAAAATAAAATTACTCTTCCAGAACCACTATAATTTTTTGTGAAGAATGTAATCTTAAGTTTTTAGAATCCTGATGATATTGTGAATGCATGTGTGTTTATAATCTATGTGATCATGGAGTGCTTTTTTTTTTTCTTTTGAGTTAAATCTCTGAGTTCTACGCTTTTCAGTGCATGTGTTTTGCAATACTTTTAAGGAAAGGAGGACAGAGCTGAGTCCAATGACTGAATTCTTTGTGCCTCTTAATAGGATAGGTATTTTTGTGTTATGGAAAAAGACCTCAGATTTTACTAGGCAAGGCTATTCATCCTGAATTTGTTAGAATTGGATTTTCATAGTGGATAGCTGGCAAGAGCATATACACATACACCCTAGTTTTTCTTCTGGAGTTGAGAGTCTTTCTAATAATGATCAGTAAATTCAGTTCATTACTATTAATTGCATGGATGTGTGTATTAAATGAGCTTGAGAATACACTGATGTTTGCTAGTGCCTCTGGGATGCTGTATAGTGAAACATGGAAAATTTTGGTTTATTATTTCCTAATGCTGTCTTCTGCTGGAGACTTTTAAAATAGTTTAAGTTAAAATCAAGTGGTGCTATGAACAGTTCAGGATTTAACTCCTCAGATTTAAATTTTCCATGTGGGTTTGGTTTTTGGTAAGTCTTGTAGATTTTATAGAACTACCATTTCTAAAGTCCATGGGTTTTTTTCATAGGCAACTTTCCACTTCTGTTCATGGCATCATGAACATCATGTTCATCTTTGTCTCTTTGTGCTTTCTGCTACATCTAGATTTCTTTTAAATCTCTCATCTATTTTGTCAGCTTCAGGAAGTGAATCAGTGTCCTCAATGGATGATAAACTGCTTATAGTGAACTACACCCGTTCTTTAATTGAGGGATTATCAGCATATTTGGTGACCTTTTCAGACTGCTATAAAATGCAAAAATTCTTGAATCACTTCTTTGCTTTTTTAGATAAAAAAACCCTTAAGATAATGATCATTCCTTGCATTTTCATAATTATATATTAATAGTCATTAGTTTCTGGTGAAATTAATAAATTTTACAAAAGCAATTGTAAATTCAACTTCTTGAAAATTACATATATGGAAGTAAGATAGTATGTGTGTTATGATTTTAGCTATTAAAAGTTAACAGTGCACCTGCCATTGGTAACCCAGTTTGAGAAAAATAATTGCTTTCAGTGTTTGACTTACTCAAAATTTTACTGTTTGAAAACCCCATTTATTCTTTTACACCATCCATGTACAGAGATCCTAGGTGCTGTCTTCTAAGAAGGAGTAGGTGAAGACTATTGTTTATTAATAATATAACAATTCAGTGAGAATAAAAAGATAATAAGTGGGTTATAGCTAAGTGACTAAAGGTATGAAGTAAAATTTTGGCTTGGAAGAAATCTGCATTGAACTTGACAAGGATAGAGTTCATGGAAAATGGTATGTGGAAAACAATAAAAATGAGACAGGGAACATAGGAACATCTTGAATGTGTTTAAGTCCTAAATAAAGCTTCTGAATATTTATTCCATTTTTTAACTCCTTACCTAGAAGCTAAGATATCTTTTTTTTCCTCCTCCTGTTAATCTCCACACATGGTGAAACTCCCACCTTGAATGGATGTTTTGCTCCCTTTCCCCTACCAAACGACTTAGCAAAATCTGAGTGCCACAGGTTTCCTTGATGCAGTGCTTGGGTCTGGTTTGCCTCCTTTAAGAATTGTTTGGAATTGTAGCCCTCAGCCTGTGGAGCTGTAAGGTTGGCTTTCATATGCGCACATCACAAAGGGGCAAAAACAACCAACATTCACTTTGCTATTTTTTGAGTCTGGTTTCTAAAATCCTCTGTTTCCCCCTCAAAGTTAAGGTGATCAAACTCTTACCATGACCTTGTGATCATCTTTTTCTCCCTTCTTGCTTTTCCATGGTACCTCTTTCTTCCTACTTGTTTATAGATACCATCCTTCAATTCTTTATTAGATTGAAAAGAGACAAACATTTTCTTAATACAGTTACTTACTCTTCTCAAAAGTAAGACTGATTTTCCAATTATTCAGTGCTTTGGAAGATTTCTGCATGATACTGCTGTGCTCTGAACTTAATGAAATAGCATCAAAATATACCAGGATGTTACTACTAATAAAAATTCAGGTTGTTCAGGCACAGAATACTTGTAATGTATTTCATGGCTCAAAGGATGATGTGTGTGCATTGGTTGTGTATCAACTGCTGTATCAGCCTATCGACTGGGTTGTAGGCAAAAGTGATTCCTAGCTGTTTGGGAGCTGCAGGAAGGAGCATTTCCATGGAGCAGCTGCATGAAATCAAGACCTGTCCCCGTCATTCAGCGGAGTGACCACACAGCCAACTGCTGCCGATTTAAGTGGTGGCAGTGACCTGATTTGGCACTGCCTGAAACAGGAGGTTGGTGGTCCTGTATTAGGCGTGTGAAGGAGCATGTGGGAGGGAGGCAGGCATGCAGCTGGGCCATCTCGTTCCATGGATGCTGAGAGCTGGTGCTGTGCCACTGCTGTGTTGTGGAAGGTGTGAAGGAAACCTGCTGCAGGCATTCCCTGGCTCTCGCTGTGGCCCATGGTGGTTTGCCTGAGGTGCCTAAAGTGACAGTGGTGACTGTGTCATGGCTTATAACTTATCCAGGGTAAACCTGGGATTCTCAGGCCTGCTGCTGTCCCTAAACATGGAAAGAAAATGGTACAGGAGAAACAGCTCCTTCTCCCTTCATTTGGGGGAGTTTGGTTGGCTGGCTTGTTTGTCCTTGTTACTACTTTCTGTAAGGGAAGAATGGTAACAATTATTTTAGGCTGATGATCAAATTCATTAAAATCAGAGAGATTTTTATCACTGACCTCAATGTAGCCAGGTAACTGTGTTATCCCCTGCTCTGGGAACTCAGCTAATAGCTTCTTGAGTAACATGAGACATGGTCATACATTTCAAAGAGAAGATTGTTAGGCATCATCTACTGTTAATGAGGAACGTGAGCAGATCATTCAGTGCTGTCTTATAAGCTGCTTACAGCCATATTCAAATCAATTAAATTGCTTAATTTTTGTATGTGCCACACTTCTTGTCCAGAGCAATGGTCAGTAATAATGCACAAGGGAGATAATTTTCAGCAGTATTAGATAGTATCAGCTACATAAAATAAATGTCTATTAATGCAGAGATTTTGAGATAAGTTAAAAAGCAGCTGTGTTGACACATGTGAAGATGAATACAGAGGAGTAGATTAGTTTCAATTACCTAATTGCTTCTAATGAAGTTCGGAATATTTTGGTTTCGTTACAGAGTAATTCTTTTAATTGCAAAGTTAATTTTTTCTGCTCGTGAAAAGGAGAAATGTTAATATCTCTTTATATTGTTGTACAGACCACTTTCTGCTTCTGAACAGATCAACTTTTTTAAAAAAATAAGACTATGTATTCAGCAGCAGAAGTACGATGAAGCGGTAAGTCTGTTTTTGCTATATGTAAATATTTTGTTTTCTTTAAATTGAAATTAACTGAGAAATAAAACTTTTTTCCTTCCTTATGATGCACACCTCATTAACTCAAAACCCCACTGTATGTCTTCAAAATTTTAGATTTTGATACCAATTCCAATAAATAATACTGATCTGCTGTATTTTTATTATGCTTCTTAAATTGTTACCATTTCATAATATAATAACTCATAGTATGTGTTTTGATTTTCCACACTAGAAAAGGGTAAATTGAGAGATAAACTGAGGAATGTAGTTCATGTTTGCACTACTTAGACTGCTAGTTGCATGGAAAAAAGTGTGATACCTTGCTCCATCATAGATCCTAGTTCACCTGATTCTTTTTTTTTTACCTGAACCAGCTGTTCTTGGTTTTGCTTTCACATTTCAATGTGTCAGACTGGGAGCCATACATGGAATTAGGCTTCCCAGTTATTCCCAGTTCAGTATTACTTTCCTAAGTATTTGCTAACACTTACTGTGTGACAGGGTACTTGATGGGTGCAGTTCACCAGTGCTTGTATTCTGATGTTCACAGAAAGAATTTGTAGAGTTAAATTATACCAAGAAGTCTTTCATTTTAACATGTTTAGTTTGGTCATTGACTTCTGTGTTTAAAAGTACATGAAAATATTGAACATGGAAGATTATATTTAACCTGCCAGATGCATGGAAGAATTCCATTACGTGTTAGGGTTCAGTTCTTTCTTCCTAATGTGATTCTTAGGATAATAAATTATTCTTTTATGCACAGGACAGCTATTTTATGCCTTTTTACTTGCTTTGTTGTAAATTGGAAATACTTCATCTTAAATAAATGGATTTATTTTGCTGTGAGAGAAGATTTTCTTTTTGGTTTCCTAATACTTCTACTTAGCTGTCACATTTACAGATTGGAGACATTTTATACATTTCATGAGTAGAATTTGCAGTTTTTTGTTTTTGCTTATATGTGAATTTTACTCCTTGTTCGTTTGAGTGCTCCAGGTGTTGGAGTTCACTCTTGATCACTCACGTATCAGACTTGTGCCTTTGCCCTGGTTATCCTCAGCATCTTGTATTGCAAAGCAGAAAGGTTCTTCCATTCCCAGAACCTGGGGTGTGGATGATTCTTTGCCTTAACCTTGCAACTCTTTTCATTGCAGATGTGCACTCATAATTGTATAGAATGATGTCTTTTGGGATGAGTTTGCCCACTGGCAGACTTGTGATTTTTTTCAGTAGTTGCTGTACCTTTTTCTGTGCTTTTTTTTGTTGTTGAATCCTAACTGGATACCTGCACATATAAAAAAGTTTAATTGTGTATGTTCAGCTTCTTACTGTACTCTTTCAAATCACACAGACAAGCTTCCCATCTTTGGGTAAATCACAGGGGATCAGCACACCCATATGACACTGTGGGGAAACCCACAGTCTTTATCATGGTGTCTCCCTAGTGGAGGTATTGAGTGAGGGGACCTGTGATTAGACTGAGTACAACCCTTCCTGTTTCTAAATGATTTATGCCCTGAGTGCTACAAGCAGCTGCTTTGTAAAATGCATCTAAGGACTCCAGTTTAGTCTCTGAATTCACTGCTGGTGCTTGTGGTATCAGGTACTACTGAAGCAGAGGACATCAAAACCCAGGCAGGGAATACTTCAGGCTGTGGAGAGTGACCATGTTTCAGCTGTATCCATAATCCTCCTCCTGTGTAAATGAGCCTTCAGAGGCACATGACTGTTTTTATGGGGGTAACTTACACTGGAATATGTACAGTCAAATACTTGTGGGAAAACCAAATGGCATGCTTGGTAGTAGATGGTGTTCAAGGTGTGCTACCTGTGTGGCTTTCACCTTCTAACCACTGTCACGGCCAGGGAGGATGGTGAAGGAGCCAGGTGATGGTTGACTTGATATCCAGCAGAAGTCCCAAACAGTGTGTACTCCAGCAGCTGGTGCTGGCCAAAAGACTGTACCTGAGCATGGAGAGAACACACGTGCCAGGAGTGGTGGAGCTGCTTGAGCTCCGGTTGCTGTCATTTGGGTTGATTTGTGGAATGGGGAGCTCACACTCTTCGAATATGTTACCTAGATGTTTTGTCTGCCTCCAGGTATCCCTGTGCAGAACCCTGATTAACCTTGCTTTGGAGGGCTTGTCGTACTACCACACGTACGATAGATTATTCCTGGGTCTGAGTATTGCAGCGGGTTTTGTGGGCTGGACAACTTATGTGATTTTGGTCATTATCAAGGCCCACACCAATTTGACCAAGACTGTCCCAGCTAATAAAAAGGTAGGTTGGAAGCATTCAATTATTTTTTTTCTATCAATTTTCAGTGTTACATGTGTGCTAAGTGACTCTGTGCAGGATAAATTGAATGTTTTACACTTCTTTTGACTTAATGTGGGAACTGTCAAGCTATTGAGTTTTCAATCTACTGTAATCCTGTGTAGTGTTGCTGTTAAGTCTGTTGATTAGGATAAGTCTGAGTGTGCAGTACTGTGTTTCCTCAGTTTTTCTTCCTACAGCTGTCCATTTGAGATGCTAATGCAAGTGTGAGAAAATATAGTGATTTAAAACTATTAAAGAGTCTGTCTTTAACCAGGTTTAGTTTTCCCAGGTTTAATTAACCAGGTTTAATTTTCAGTATTAACAGCACTCTGTTGTAATAATAATTGTTTGGAAGAATGCAGATTTCAGGCTTCCAGTTTCATTGACATTCTTCACTGTAAAGCCAAAAAAAGCCCCAGCATGTAAATTATTTTATTCCTGCCCTCTTTGGCAATTTTGCATGTGTTCTCAGAAACTGTGGAGTCCAATTATGGCATTTTTAAAATGTATAGCCTGTTTTGATAGAAGGGTAGCTGTGGTTTCAAAGAACAGAGTGCTTTCTTGCTCTTTGTGATTTGCAAGTGTGCAGCAGAAGACATCAAAGATGAAGAAAGCTCTTTTTGACAAGATTATTATGATTTGATTTTTCACAAAGTATAAAATCCTAAGAATCTATTTTCAGTCATTCCTCAGGAAAAGAGAGACCTCAAAAAGGTGAATAGGCAAAAACCATTTCACTAGAGAAGGGTTGAAGCATTTTGGGGGAGGAGAAATTCTCCCAAATGTCAAAAATTTGTTTCAGAATAAAAGGAATTGTTTCATTTTGTAATGTAGGTGAGAATGAGCACTCACTTAAAGTCTTTACTGCCTTACTCTGAAAGTAATATATTACTCTGAGAAAAATCCTATCATGCTATCTTGAGGTTTTTACTACTGGCTGAAATGAGTTAGTCTTGACCTTTCATGAAAATGCTCAAACAAAATTAAAATGGAAAATATTAATAAGTGCTGTACTGCATGATTTAGGTTTTATTTCATCAAATAGCTGAGAGGAAATAATCCAGGATGCATGTTATGTTAGATGCAAACAAAATAATTACAATAAGTAGGCTGAGTATCAGGCATATTAATATCTACATTAAGGAAAAATTTGCATTCTTAGTTGGCATAGATTTGGGTGTATTGATTTTACTTGTTGAAGGCAAATTTTATGCTAGTGACACTGACAGAAAAAAAATTAGACTTCTTAGTTCTTTGTCTATAGAATTTCTTTCTTCAGTTTTCATAAGAGGCCGTTTTCTATAGAAATCTGTTTTAGTGTTCCTAAATACATAGAGAATTGCAATGTGATGCTAATGCTTCATATATGGAAGTTATTTGATTTATAGCTTATATTGGAGCAACTTGAAGAAATTTGCTGAGAGACTAATCTACCATTGACAAGTAGTCTGCTGCAAAACACATCCTTATAAAATTAAGGAGCCTCTGAGTAATGAAATTGCATATCCTATATATATAATCTTTAAAAGCTTTTGGCTTCTTATGCTGCATATAAAAAAACCCTTTTTTTGTGTGTAGAATGTTGCTTTGCCTTGCAAGAAGTGTAACCTTTTAATTTATTTAAAACATTCACAGAAATGCAAATCTGGTTTCCGTTTTCAATGCATGACTGACTATATTGGACTCTGTAATATTTGTGTCGCTATGTGGAATAAAATGTTGATTGTGTGTGTTTACTCATTCAGTGATAAATGATATTGTGTGCATATCATGTATATGCATATTCATTCTGTCTATATGTCAGCAAATGTAAAATTTAAAACTAATAAAGCAAAATTGCCCTAAGTCAGCTTTCTCTGAGACATATCTTTTCTTAGTCTAATGGTATATCTTAGCAAAAATTCTATTTTAAAAATCACTTAGAAGTTGCATTTGCTGTCACTCTTGATCAAGACAGTTGTACATCAGTTACAGGGAAGGGGGAGCCAGAAAAAATGTTAATCCATCTAGGTGAACTGCTAGCTGATTCTCTTCTTCTTAGCATATTTAACACAGTTGTGTATCTGTCTACATAACTCTTTCAGAAAACTAGCATTCGTGCAGAAGAAAACAGTGTCTTTGTTATTACCTACACTAAAGCTGCCTTTGCTATGTCAAGTTCTAATACATACAGATAAAATTGTTTATTTAAAACTTGTACATAATCTTCCCTTACCAGTAATTCTTCTGATATCCGAATCTCCCTGAATAAGGAAGAATAGTTCAATGACCAGATAAAAGGCAGATGCAGAGTGACTGTTTAATGCTTCTCTTTGCACAAACAAGAGATTTCTGCTATCTGATGATTAAGGACTGACCTGCATATCTGAGATAACCCATTTTAAAATTTTCCTTCTCTCTTTGATGTTTCTCCTTAAAAGTGCTCTCAGTCTGAGAATGTGTTTCTTTGAGTACATAATGTTCTAATCTTATATGTTTGGGTTTTTTTCCTAAGAAAAGCCCAGAGCACTACCTGTAGGTCAAGATGAAATATAGTAACAGTTGCAGCTGTGCTTTTAGGCTGTGCAACCCTAGTCCTCTGTTGTATTTTGAAATTGTGGGTTCTTTGAGGAAGGCAGTTTCTCCTGTGGAAGTTTGGTTACAAGCCTGCTTTTGTAGCTGTTCCTAGATCCTGGATCGTTGTGGGATTTTTTTCTAGTAGGAGTTAATATTTTAATTTAATTAGTTCTCTTGCAAATGTCTCAAGCAGGAGGAGGAAATGTGCTGATGGAATTTTCATTAAATGCTTTGACTGTGAGGCTACGAACTCAATGGGTTATATTCCAAGTCTGGTTTTAGAATCTAAACTTTAGTTCTTTTTTCCCAAACCCCTTAGCATCTCTGGCTTCAGATGGACTCCAAGTATCAATTGAACATAAATAACATTGCATATATTGTGCCTTCAGATTGCACAAGTATGTCTTTCCCATGCAGATTTTACTGCAGGACCTTACAAAGAGACATATTTAGAATTAGATCTTCAAAACCTACTGGTTTTGTTTTTTCAATCTGGCTGACAACTTTGTCTAGAGTTGTATAGAGACACATGGCAGCTTGTGTGGCTGTGTTAAAATAGCATTTGTTTTACTGTGTAACTAACAAATGGAAAATAGAGTGTAGTTTAAAACATGTTATTGTTATTTCAAGAATGTTTGTCCAAACGTTTGTATTTCAGAAATCTGCTGTTCTCTTCTATGGTTTTGCTGCTGCTGGAATGATAATAACTTTTTTCCTGTTGATTCAAACATGTCCTTGGACATACTATATATACTGTCTCTTGCCAGTGCCAGTATGGTATGCAGTTGTGAAAAAGTAAGTAAAGAATACATTTATTATTATTGTTTTATAAGACTAAGTCTGGCCTTCCTTTTTGTAGAGAATTAAATTTTTTCCATAAATTTGGAGTAAAAGTTAGATACAATTCTATTAAACTTCCTTAAGTGTTTCCTGAGACATTCCAAAGAACTCTGGTTTATATTTCAGTTGTCATAATGAGCAGTGTCCAAACTGACTGATACAGCTGCCAATTCTGGAAGATACCTTCTTCTATTAGCAAAAATAAATTAAACTATTTCCATGAAAATGTATTTTTAGTACTTCTGTAACTGTTGCAAAAGAGTGCTAAAATCTTTGCAAATACCTGTAGCAGCTGGCTTATTTTGCAGAATGATTCTGCAAAGTGTCAAGTCTGCGGAACACCAGCCACTTTTGGAGAACACATACTAGTCATGTTGAGGAATGTGCTCCTATATTGAAATATATTTGTCTTGTTTGGGTGTCCTTTTACTCCAAGTCCAAAAATACTTGTTATTTTCTGATTCCTTTTATTTTCTTGATCTGCTAGCAATTTGTAGATACCAACTCAGTATTATTCAGAGAAAATGAGACCAACTGCAGTTAGATAATGAGCTGTTTGGTAAAGCACAGGAAAAGCTAACAAGGAAGGTTTTTCTCTCTCTAAAACTGCTGAATGTTTCATCAGTTATGACAGACATTAAGCACAACATAAGCAAAAATATTCATATACTCAGAGTCAATTTAGGTAGTAGTGCATAATCTAAAGCTTGTCCAAACACTGGCGAAGATGTGCCAAATATGGGAGGAAAAAAGCGGGAGATTTTCTTTCAAGTGAAACTGGGCAGAAGGATCGTCTGGCCATCAATCATGGGATCTAGGCAGGACCAGCAATACCTCTAACTTTTTTTGTGCTCTGACCCCATCCTTGCCCTGTAAAGGTAAAATTCAATGTTATTTCTGGGTTTTTTTAAAATAAATGTTATCTTGTTCCATCGTTTTGAACAGAATTCCTGTCATTCAAGATCTTGCCAGAAATGTTTTGTCACTTCATGTTGGTCAATCTATAGGATTCCTCTTGGTTTGTATACTGGGAGTTGAAATACTGGTAAGTATTTTATCCTTATGTATCAACAGGGTATCTCATTTCTCATATTCTACATGTTTGAGGAGTTCTTGTGTTTGATTTTCAGTCCTCTCTTGGATTTTTTTTTTAATTAGGTCTTCAGCTTTTTCTACCGCTCTGCACTTACTGTTGGCCTTCTTGTGTTTGCTGGCTGGCCAGTGATCACACAGCTGTGGATTCAAGCTAAGGTATTGTATTGCTTTGGTGAACAGCTGGATTGCATCTTAGGATGTTGGGAATGCTTGGAATGCTACTTTAGATTCTTATTCAGTTATGCTCTTTTTCTCATCTCTGTCGTAAGCTGCATGTAGCAAAGCAGGGGAGTTTAATATGATCTGGATAGATCTGTTGTACAGCACAAGTAATAAGAGTGCTTAAGGGTTTTGGGGTAGCTCAGAGTTAGCTACCAGTTTTCTGTTGTTGATGACTAAAAAATGCTTGACTCAGTCATATGAAATGCACATCATTTATCAAACTGTTGCAGTGACTGTGCTATTGACATGTACAATTGGTGAAAGTCTCACCATTTAATTAAAATGATCATTTATTAGAAAAAAATACTGAAGATAATGGAAAGGCAGTTGGCAGCTCACTCTTGTCTGCAATCAGCTGGGACACACTGTTCCTCAGAGGCAGTTTCTGTATTGTTTTTCCCTAGAAAAAACCTCCACTTTCATGAAGTGGCACGGTATTTGATTTAAAAGATATTTCTTCCATTAATTGATTCCAATATCTGTTATTTTAGGGGATACCTAAAACCTAGGGCTCTGGGATAGAGAAAAGGAGTCAAGTTGCTAAGTCTTGCTCTCCAAGAACTGTCAAGATGGAGGCTTGTATTTGTTAATTTACAATTCTTTGTTCTAGTTGAGTAATCAAGTAACTTGTCTTTAGGCTGGATGTGCATAGATGATGTTTTGTAGCATGAAATTTTGTTTCAGGAATATGAATTTGACTTGAGCTTGAAAAATTTACATGATACAGCTCTTAATGTTTTTAGTTAAATAAAACACCTGGAATAGTTTGGGGTTTTTTTCTCCTGAAAGAGTTTTGAGAATTACTTAGATGATTATGGTGGCTAAATCAAATGGCATATAGATGCAGAGACTGGATAATGTTACCATATTCTGAGTAGTCTCTCTCAATGCTGATTAATTAACTGCTGCAACCTTCTGAGGATATTAGTTTTATGCTTTCCTTCTATAAGGCCAATTGTCAGATTTCTGATGCCTGCAATATGTGGGAAGGCCACACTTTGATAAAGTGCTTGTAAGTGTAAACTTAGCTTTAACTATCATTGTCTTTGATGGGATTTTGACAGCTACAGAAATAAAATTCTTTTTTTGTATTAAATTGAAGTGCTGTAATACCAATGACACCACGATGACTTTTTTTTTTTTTTTTTGGTGTGTGTGGATTTTACTCTGTGGTGATGCAGGTTCTTTGCTCATGGGAGATGTAGTAGCTGTTAGTAGTTCACTGAAGTATTTCTTTATGATTAGATGATTGTCTGTCCACATGACCTCTTTCTTCTTTTAGACAAAAGCAATGATCTGGACTCTCCTGTGTGTGCTCCTGGCAATATTTCCATTAATGCCTGTTGTAGGAAGAGAACCAAACATTCCTCTGGTGTAAGAATCTCATCTTGCTCTTTAAATTTTTTATTCCCTCTTTGATTCAAAATTTAGACTGCCTTTCGGTATGTGTGAGGAATTGCGTTATTGAAAGCTGGCTGAGAGAGGAGTTGAAATTCAGAATTTAAATAACATTGTTATAGAGACCTCAGTTATTCACTAATGAGAAGGCAAATAGACTTTTAATTCTTTTGCCACATCCATTTGGTCTTTGTGTTGTTCTGTTAATTTCTTGTCAAGAGAAACATTTCTCAGTACAAAAATGTGCAGATTTTACAGGAAAGTAAAGGGGATCATTAAAGGAGAAGCTTCAGTGGGGTGCAAATATGGTAAACAGCACTATCATCCATGGATAAGAATTTAATCAAAAGCAATATACTTCTGACAGCATTTTTCAGAATTTCTTTCCAATTTTGAATAATCTTTCTTTGAATAGCACTCTGTACCTAGTGAGATATTCAGGAAAGTAAAACAAACAGGATGGGCTGAGCACTCTTCTTCCGCTGTGTGTCTTCTTTTTCCACTTCTCTATCCTGAGTCTTCTTTTCTGGTATTGCTTGTCTGATTTTCTACAGTTGTTGATTTGCATTGTTTTTCTAGTACATCTTTGTTATCTGTCCCTCTCCTCTTGTGAGCCACTCTCTGGTCATAGGAATGTTCTCTCATATCTGAATGCAATCCAAGTGGTTGGCCTGAAGGGTTAGGCTTGTGGTCTCTTTGTAGTTCCTGCAGAAAGAGTGAATTTACCCTAAGGTGTAATGGCTCCTGCTGGCTGGTAGAAGGTGCCGTGCCTCAACAGAGCCAGGATGCCTGATCCTCAGTGAAATATGGGATTTGAGCAGTAATGATTGCAGGTAAAACTATGAGGCCTCATATTTCCAAGATTATCGACATTCTGCCTCAATATTTTCCACTGTGCTTTAAATCTATCTGTTGAAAACCCTTCTTAGTCTCCATCCTTGGGCACATTAGAAATATTCAGCACAGATTTGCTTTGGCTGTGTTACAGCCTCTCAGCTGCATATACACATGTATGTATTTCTGCTGGTCCAAAATGAGGTTTTTTTTCTATTCTTTAGAACACATGTGCCCAGCTTAGAAATCAAAATGGAATTAAATTACCTACAGATCTTCCTCTATGACACTTCTTTATGTTCACCTTGCCTAGGCTCTACATCTTTCTAATTATTCTTCTGATGAAACATTGTACCTTTGAAACACTGTGTTTGTCTAAAACTTTTCAAGGAAGTTTTGAAGCTGGCAAGATTTGAAGCAGCAATTAAAAATATATGTATATGTGACACTTCAGGATGTTGGAGATAAGTTGATGGAGGAGAAGATACATGAGGGAGAAATCAGAAATCCAGTGAGAAACAGGTGTTTCTGTTTCTGGGCAGTGATGCTATCTGTCAAGTCAGGGCTTTTCAGTACATTAATAAAACTTGTATGGTAGGAGCTGGGAGCTCCTGACTCAGCTCAATCATAAAAAGGAAACATGGGGATGAAAGCAGAGTTAGATGATCCAGGAAAAACCTGGTGACATTGAATATTCAGGATAGATTAGGAAAGCCAAAGCACTCCTGGGGTTGAATCTGGTGGAGGATGTCAAATGCAAGAAGAGAGCATATAGTCTCAAAAGAAATTTTTTGATTGTTTTCTGGGATTTTTTTGTTTGTTTGTTTTTGCAGAATAGCAGCTGGTTTGCTGACCCTCTTGATATCTTTCGTCTCGTTGGCATCTCTTTGTAAGAGTGAAAATAAGTACAGAGATAATGAAGATCTGAAAGTATATATTTATCAGGTGAGTTGTTACTTTTCAGTAATTTCTGAATGTTAGAGAGTTTTTATGTGCAAAGTTTTACTTGCTTTCTAAGAATGTGTTTCTACCAAGGCCACAATTTTGAAGAAAAAAAAATATTGTTCCCAAGAGTTTTCTCCTTGGCTATTTCAAGAGGGCCATGTGCACATATTTAAACATCATCATGCTCTGTTCCCAAAAGCCCATCCTGTGCATAATTACATTAATTGATATATAGATGAGCATACAGATTTTGATGCTCTGCTTGAAGAGTCTGAGAGTTTGTCCTGCCTTTGGTCTGTGTGTATCACTTCCAGTGACCTTTGCAGTATTTGCATGTGCACACTAAGGACAGGCTTGCTGGTTCAGGGGGTGGAACAAGATCCAGTTTCTGGCTGTAGGAAAACAGTGTGAGACTGATACTGAGCTGATTTTCTGTCGGTTAAGTCTTCTTTCAGGTGAATTATAGCTTCATGACATAGGTAGGTTTTTTCCATGCTTGGAGCTAATTAAGTTCTAGAGAGCTTTAAGATTCTAATAATACCTTGCATATCTGCTGTCCTGTTTTTTTTTCTTCCCCTCCACCTTTTACAAGATAATAGTTTTATTTCAGGACCAGCTTTATCTGTTATGATTTAGTGTGTGCTGGAATTTCTTGCTGAGCAAAGCAATGCACTCATTATATCAGTGATTTAGGTAGGGAGCTCAAATTGGTTGAAAGGAGGAAGGGAAAGAGTCATGAATGCTTAAAATGGCTTAACCTGAGCATAAGTGCATGTAAAATGTGGTGGTGATGTCTCATGTCTCTTAATTTTTTCAGCCTACATGTGGAAAAGAGATGTCAGTTCCTTTCCTAAGCATTTAGAACATAAATTTCCAGTATACACTGGGCAATGAATTTCTTGCTGGAATGCTTGGGAAAAAAGCCTACGCTGGCTGGAGAAGTGAGGGAGCAGCCCAGTAGATGGCTGGCCAACCTCAACTCACCACACGACTGCTGCAGCATCTCTAGATGGTGAAGAAATTGGTCCATAGTAAAAAAGTAATGCCAGACTATTCTTGAGCAAACTTAGAGAATCAGGAAATTCACTCACAGAGTGATACTTAATTAGATGAAAATGTTCTGCCTGCTTATTCTGGAAATAACATCTTCATTTCCCCTCCCAACTTTTAAGGTCATAAAGTTCCCCAAATTGCCTCTTAATCAGAAGATATTTTACAACAGTGACATCTAATTGTCTCTATTAGAATTTTGTTTCAGTATCTTATATGAGAATGGAATATATGAGATCCACCATTCACATTTTGGCTAAGAAAAGATTGTGACGTGAGCTTATTCAGATTTAGAGGGGTAAAAGGATATTACAGAGGCATTATATGTGTTTCTAAATAAATTTCTTGTTTTGAGGTTAGATCAGATTTAATTGCTTTGAAATTTACAGGAATACAAAAGGAAAATGCCTGTCAGAATACTGGTATTTCTAGGCAATGTAATTCCCTAATTCTACTTTTGTATTTTCCTTTGGACTTTTCAGTGGGAATGGGAAGGGATGCTCATCAAAAATGCTTGTTTTGATTTACAACTCCCAGACAGTTTTAAGGGTGAGATGAATCCCCTGGTCAGGGAAAAATACCTATTTTGCAGTGACAAATAGTGATAAAGCCACTGACATTCAAATAGATAAGCACATTCAATCAGGTTCCTGCTCTGCATCTGACAAAGAATTTCTTAAAAGTAGATTTTGCAGGTCCCCCATAAGTGGTGTTTGGAGGCAGTCATCAAAGGTTATGGGTTTCTCTGATAATACTGTTACTTAATATTTGGAGTCACTGATGAGTTAAGCCTAAGCCAACCTAAACAATTCTTTGATTCTGTGTCATTAAGGCTTCAGTAATGATGAAGACAAGAACCATTCATAATCCATCAGCTAGACTGCTGCAGTGCTTACTGTATAACTTAATTTTTGCTAGAGAGAGCACCAGTTTCTCTTTGCCATCCGTTTCATAGGTGATGTTCAGTTTCTGCCACACTACTGAAAATGTGCTGTTTTCCTTGGTAGATAATGTCGGACCAAGTTGTTATTCCCAGGATGCTTGGATTTTGTGTGTCCAAGGTGGTCAGTTTGTTAGTTTCCTCCTCTAAATTAGAATTATAGGATAATTTTGATTGGGAAAGACCAAGTCCAAGCATTAACTTAACACTACCAAGATCATCACTCAACCATGTTCCTAAGTACAACATCTACATGTCTTTTAAAATAGGAGAAGTGAACAGTAGGAATTCATGTTATTCTGGTGGAACCAGGGGACAAGGAAGGGTGTTTTCAACCAGCTTGGTGTCCAGCTGATGGTGCTGGTTGTCCTGCCATTCTGCCTATGGGTCCTTACGATGTTCAATGCTCAGGAGAGCTTCCAACCTGAGCAGCTGGCAGTGTTGGGACTGCAGGTGTCACCCTTGATTTCTTCTTTGTAGCTGTGACCTTACAGATATGTGTATCTGAGACCTGCTCCTAAGTTGTTCAAGAATTACCTGAACATTGGAGGGAATTGTGAAGGATGAAGGGACACAGATTCTTAGCTGGACACCTCTGTTTGCATCTCCAAGTTTCTTCTGCACAGTTCTGCAGTCCTGGAAGTGTTGGTGGAAGCCAAGAGCAATTCGAACATTACTTAAAATGCAAACACAGGTTCTCAAAAGCACATACTGAGCCCTTCCCGGGACTCTGGCATAGATTTAGCAGCAGTACATTGTGCTTACTAATGTTTCCAGGCCATCACAAGTTTTCCAAGGCACAGAATGTACTGTGGAGGGTGACACAAAGTCAGTGCAAAGTGACTTCACCAGTGTCTAGGGGATATCAGAGCAATTACCAGAGCTCATGGCATTAAAAAGAACTTGATAAGATTATCAAAGGGCCTGAATACAGCAACAGTGTCCAAAATAAACGTCAGCGGTCTAAAAGGTCTGATTTCCTGAGTTTTTGTATTCCTAATGTTTTGACCTCGTTTATTGATGTCACAGAAAAAGATGAGGTATGTGTTCTTGTGGCCTGAAATTAAATAGAAGCAGCAGATACTGAGCACCTGTGAAACTTGTCAAAAAAGAATGCTGATGCTAAATGTATCAACTGGGCTGATCCCAGTAGGTATCACTGCAGTCTAGCAGGGAAATAGCAGCTATTCATATGGTACAAAGTGATGGATGTGAATGATGGAGTTGCTGTGCACTAAAAAGCCACAACTGCAATTACATCTTGTAATGCAGTTTTAAAGCACATGTTTGCAAAGTACTGTGCATGCTTGATTTGCCTTTTAGTGGAACTGCAAAGTTGTGAATAAATAGCGGTAATTGAAAACTTGGCTCAAGCATTTTCTTGGATAATTGTCACCTTTCAAAAATAACTGACTCATGGGGTAATTTTTGAAAGGTTTTTTTGCACGTACTTGATGACTGAATGGTGTCTCTTGAATTAGTCAAAGAAAAAAACCTCTCCAGCTTCTCTGCTTTTGCAAGGCAGAGAGCTCTGCTTGAGGTGATTCAGTCAATTCAGTTGGGGGCAAAAAAACCAACTTCTTTCCATCTGTTAAAAGCCACCTCCAGTTTGTTCTGCTGCTGCTTCTCTTCTTACAGGAGCCTTCCCCTTCTCCCTGTACCTGATTCTGCAGCAAAGCCAAAGGCTGTGTTTGTTCTTTGTGGCTGCTGTTTGAAGACAAATGACCCTTGAAGGACTGGGGGCGTGTGGTTTCTGTGGTTTGCAGGGGTGTTTAAATAGTTACTCTTGATAAAGAGCATATCATGTCAAATCAATGGTCCAGGTCACTTGTGTCTATTATTTTAAAGTAGCACCAATAAATAATAAAAATGCTAATAAAAAGTAATCCTGACGGAAGTTTTTAAAAGCTGGTAATTGTAAGTTATAAAAAGTTATAAATTTTGACACTGTCTTTGACTTCCAATTCTTATGGTGATCAGATGAGGTGTTGTGAAAAACGAGGTTCACTTTTCTGGTAAAATTTAAAAGTTTAATAAAGGAGAATAGGAGACAAAACCAATAAAGCGAAGTTTTTAAACAGCTGGGTGCTTGGCATTCAGCCAAGAGACACCTATTTTTGGAGATACCCTTTATATACCTCTTCTATTGCATTCACCTATTGCCTATTCATAAACCACTTTGCATATTCGAACTTTTCCACAAATTAGATTACATATTCCAGGAACTGTTTAGCATGGCTCCTCCTTGGGTCTGCCTTTTTAGAGCATGTGTGTTTCTTGGCTGTGGTTTTAGTTCATCTTCATTATCACCTCCAGTTTGGGATTTAGTCCATACTTTGTACAGATGGTAGGTGTTGACTGTTGTACTGTGGGTATCAGTAGCAGGGGTTCTCATCATATATTCGTTGTGTGTTATCCCAACCAAGCAGACAGTTCAATTACGAGTATAACTATATCAGCTATTTTTACTACTATGTCTAAGCAGAAATAAAAACTGTGTCTTTATAGCAGAGTTACTTGAACATTATACATATAGCATCCATTTCAATATTTACGAAAAGCCAATTTTATAAGATGTACTTATAACAGTGTTTATGCAACTCTAAAGCATATTTACATATTCAGGATGGGATGGTAGAGATCAATGCATCCATTTTGTGTTTCATTGCCTGATTTCTTATTTCTAGATGTTCAGTGTTGCACTTTCGACATATGTTGTGGGCAGTACCCATCACAGTCTTAAGATCAAACAGGGATTACCTGTAATGAATCAAATTATTAGCTGGGTGACACTAGGTAAGAAAATCTTCCTTCTCAAACTTTTATGCTGGCAGTTTGTGGAGTCTGGGCTTGGGTGGGGGATGATGTCACTTTTTCATTAGCATCTTATTTTCTTTTATCTGATGTCCGATAGTTCTTCTGCATGTTTGCTTTCCTAGGTGAGTTTTTTTGAGAAATGTTTTAGTCTTCTAAAATATTATTCCTTTGTAAGTTTGTGATAAAATGCAAATACCTTTGATTTATAAATAGCTTTATCTTTTATATTGAGTGTTCTGAATATTTTGAAGACCACTTTTAGGGATATAATGGCATAAATTCTGTTTTTGTTTCACTTGGAGCCAGATGTGGGTCATCTTAGACGTTCTGCCACCAACCCAGTTGTGCATAGGAAAATGACCAAAAGTTGTTGCTCTAATTCAATGTGAACTTGAAGCTGCAGCAGATGTCAGTGACCCTTAGGGTGTGGAGGTGATTTTGAGAGCTGCTTTGCAAAATACCTGTGAAATAATGATTATAGTGTATGTTTGATATCTGTTAGTATCTAATTATTAAAAGAGTAAAGCAATTTGCAAGTCAATGAATTTTCAAAAATCTTAGCATGATTAAACAGAGCAAATGGAATTGTTACTGGAGTTCTAGAATGCAATGAAGTAACACCTTTCATATTTCAGCTATAGAAAATAATTTCTATAAGGCTCCATTAGAAAATGTTAAGCATTGTTTATCCCTGAGTCGTCAGAAATGTGGGATTTGTTTTAGAGCTAAACATGTCCCATATAAAGTTTGATAGCAGCTTTTTGCTACAAGTCAAGACCAGGAATTTAAGCATAGCTTAATGCAAGAACTGTGGCCCATATTACCTACTTGCTGGTTGTCTTCTACATTCCCGTACTGGTGACATTGTTTTAACTGAAGCAGATCTTTCAGTTTTAGCAATCCTGCTTCTGTTTGAGAAAATAGATTCAAGATATTTAGTGTGTGTGAGCAATGCTTTCTTAGCAATGTATTTTTCTTTGGAGCATTTTCCTTTCCATCATGCTCCCCTAACTCTTTGTAGCCTACTAAGCTAAATGGGGATCTCTGTGGGGATGAATTTCTTACAGTTGTAAAGTCAATGAAATCGATGAAGTCCTGCTTGGCTTACTGGAGCAGGAATTGAGTGTAAAGGTTATACTTCTCTCCTGTGTACGCATGAAAGAGAAACATTTTTCATTTAAGAAATGATTCAGGCAGTCACAGAGGTTTAGAGTTATGAGGAAAAGGTATATTAGAAATTCTCTTTGTTGTGGGTGATGATAAAAATAAAGCTAACGGTGAAGTAAACTGTAGGTACTCAAAATGTATACTTGCTGCCACAGTAGTATTGAATATTTTAGCAAAGTCTTTCAGACTGGAAATAATCGTTCTAAGTGAATATGATATACAAGGTAAGAGCTTTGTGTACTTGCTGAAATTACTTTCCATAATTAAACAGAAAAATAAGCAGGTGAAACACCAAGGCATCCAACATGTGCTCAATACTCCTCTTGGAGAGAAATGCCTTGTCATTACCACAACCACAATTAGCACCTGCCTTGTTGCCAGTGTGTACCACAAATAGGATACCAAAAGAATTAAGGTATTTTAAATCAAACTTATCAAATTCTACTGAAGCTTTTCCAAGGTTGGTGGGCTTACAGGTGGTCCAACTCCTCCTAGTTTTTTTGGTTAGTTGTGAAAGAATGGCACTGTTACTGAACTCTCATTTTGCATTGTGTATTTATAGAACTAGAAACACACAGTTTTCAGTATTTGTTCATAATAATACTGATTTATTATTGTGTCAGGATAATAATAATACTTCTGAGGTTTTCTAGGGAATTTTTGCCCCCTTCTCACTTATTTAGCCTGATTAATATAAAGCCTAACTTTTAAAATGTTAACTTTGACTTTTTTTTTTTTTTTTTGAGAAAGACTGGTATTTGAGGAACCAGGCAAATGAATTAGTGATGGCTGGGTTCCTGCAGGTCTGTCCAGGTGGCTTTAGCTGTAACACTGTATGTTCATACAATGTACTTAACTGCAAACATAGAGGCAAAACCAGGAGGTGACACATTAATTCAACTGCTTCCCATGTTCTTCAGAACCATTTTAATATTAGCAGATGTTTCTAAATGAATGTATATGATGTCTTAAAATTTTCATCTGGAAATTTATCATAGCAATTTGCCAAATTTTGAGGAATTTGGTGTCACAATTCTGTACAGGGGTCATATACAGAAGTTTGTGTAGGTCAGCCAGAAACCTACAGGTCTTTTTATGATTGATATCTGATGTATCAGAGATGGAAGAGAAAGACTAATTATCACCTACTAGCTACTCATCTGTTCTCATCTATGGTTGCACTCAGAGTGATACACATCCGATATGTTCAGTGTCATTCACAGAGGCCAGTTGCCATGCTGAACTTATTTCCAGCTGTTCTCACTTTCAGTGAGGTCCCTGGAGTTCCTCCTTGAATTGAGCCTTCTTGGAGCCCCTTGGAGTCACTTATTCTGTAATTGTAGCTGTGGCCAAGGCTGAAAGCCAGGAAATAAAACATACTGACCCACAGGAATTAGAAACCTTCTCACCTCACATAAAATTGATATGTTTACTATAAATAGAAATTTATGCAATGATGATAATCACAAGCAAGTACTTTCCATATCTTGGAGTTTTGTGTTCCTTAGAGTGATTATTAATTTTGACTTACTTTTGATGCAACCTTTGAGTGAGATTCAGTGATATGAAGTTACTATACTGCAATGAAGAATCACATTAATGTTATTTGTCAGCATACTGTTTTATAAACATGCAATTTTCATGTTAAAAAAATTGGGCTTAAAGATTAGGTGACAGCAATGCTTCTCCAATGTCCTTCTCCTTCTCCCTACTTCAAGCATTGGCCATCTTTCCTATTTTTCTTCTTCTTTATTCCCTTTTGCAGCAGTCCAGTTCCTAATCTAGTTACAAAGGGTAGCCAGGTTGAATGGGGCTCTGAGCAACCTGGTCCCCCACGGCAGAGGGGTTGGAACTAGGTGATCTTTAAGGTCCCTTCCACCCCAAACCTTTCTATGGCTCTAATCCAGTGGAGCAGTGGCTTTGACTGCAGTCTTTGAGCTGCCAGAGATCCTCAGGGCACTGGTAAGTGGTTTTCAGAGCAGGATTAGACAGTCAAGTTTGACTGGGTTTTAGGGTAGTGCTTCTGCATCATCTTAAAGACTTACTAACATCAGTTAATGAGAAATTATAAAGGCTGTGAGTTAGACAGGGAATACAGAACTGAAATTACTTTTGATAAATGTGAAACATTCCAAACATTGGATTTTCTTTAGCAAAAATAACTTCTGAAAATAGAGGACCATATATGATCTGTATTGAATTTCTGTACATAAAATGTCAAGATTCAAGGAAAGTTATCTTGTTACTGAGGATGAAACATTTTGCGTGTTGTGACTGATGGATCTCCTCTTCTTGCAGTTTCTTCCCCAGTGTTGCTGCTACTGAGCCCCACGTTTCTCTTTGAGAGACTGTTCAGCATATTGCTCTCCCTGATGTCCACCTACCTGCTCCTCAGCACAGGGTACTTCGTTCTTACTCTGTTTGAGTAGGGTTTGCATATGAAAATCCAGGACTATATGTGAAACTTCTTCATCTCAACATTTCTGTTAAAGGTGTAGCATGTGCTTCAAGCATTTATCTCCTTGTTTAGTTTACTAAATAAAATTTCAGGGGGACCTTCATGTTCTTCCTTGTATTATAAACACAGTTTGTTGACATTCCTTTCAACTAGACAAGGCAGTGGCTGGAAGGGTGTGGGTTCAAACAATCTTGCACCAAAATAAGAAACTCTGGTTTAGTTTATGCCTTTTGTTGTTTTGACGTGTGCTTTTCTGCTCGCAAACAAAAGGAAATAGCATCTCCTCCAGCTGGTCAGCACCGGTGTCTAGTTATGGCTTAAATGATGTGTGCCAGGAAACAGGTAGTTCTAAAATGAGGAGAAAATTGCATTCTGAGAGATTTTTGTGGAAGTCAATTTTTTTTTTTTTCAAAGGGATGTTATTTCCCATAAAGACTAGACCTTGCTTCTTTTTGGATAAAAGTCAATTCCTCTGGTGTTTTAAATGAAGAAAACACTATGTCAGCCAACCCTTTCTTTTTTCTCAGACTTGGTAGCTCTTAAGAGCGTAATTAATGGGGAGTATAGGAACTGTTCTTTCCGCCTCCCCTCCCACTTATCCTCTGGATTTAATTACACTGGAAAATTAAGTGGAATAAAACATCTTGTGGCAGACATTTTGCAATAGTTGCCTCCTGTGGATACTCTCATTTTAGTTGAAACATCTCCCTTTTTTTTTTTTTCCGGTCTTCTGCCTCCCCTTCCTCCCACTTCCTCATTAAGATTTTGATCCTAATGTTACTCCTGACTGCACACACATTCTTACACTCAGCCTTCTTAGCCTGTGCTGGCTACTGGATAAATCATGAATGTTGTTCTCTCTCAGGCTGGCAATCTCCCTCTTTGTATTTTGGCCCTGCACCAGACCACGTAAATGCTGACAGCTCTGCTGTCTTCCTACAACATCCAAATAGATGAAAAAATTTTGGAACGATTCTTCAAAAAGAAAACAAAACCCAAGGCACCAGTGCCAAGAGTGTCCAGTGTTTCTCTCCTCAGTGCACTCTTCTGTCATGTACTGATAACCCAGCACATTGCCTGGATAATTGCAGCACCTCTCTAGGGGTGGTTAAGTGGAAATGCTGAAGCCAGCTGAAGAGCATGGTTGCTTTCAACAACCACTTGTCACTGACTCTGTTGAAGACATTTAATCTGTAGGCAAGTGTAGACCATTATGAGGGCTGTAGTGTTTCTGTTACTGACAGCATAGCTGTTTCATCTTCACGTTTAGCTGCCTGTGGTTCTGATAATTAAAGTGGAAATGTCTATGCAAAATTTTTTGTTCCAGTTTGAAACTGCTCTGTAGCCCAACAGAAACAATACCAAGATTGACTGCAGTGATTTCCTTATTTTTCAGACAAACAGGTCTTTGCAAAAGTTTCCCTTTTCATTTTTTCCTTCTCAGACAATCTCATCAGTATCACAGTCAGTATCACTATTATAATTTTATCCTCAAAGAAAAAAGCCTGAGAGTTGCCATGGACTGCAACTGGAGAAACTAAATGTTATCCAATTTCAGTCTTTCAGTCCTTATGTTATCTGGGGGTATTAATCTCTCACACAAATACACTCATACTCTGGAATTTGAGTGCTGTAGGAGCCAGAAGCACTCCTCAGAGATTGGGGGTGTAGCTAGAACAGCTTAGTGGCCATGGTTAGAGCAGGACTTGATGCTGCTATTGTGAAGGACTGGAATACAGTGAAGAAAAAAACATTTCACTGATGTGAAATGTAGTGCTCCTTTTATTATACAGATGTCTCTTTCCTTAGAACCAAACTGAGATCACCATAATGAGTTTGTGTGATTAGGTCCTAGAGAAGCACTGTCTGTAGCTGCTGTTTAACTTGAACTGTAAGCCCTCAGTTCCAAGTTGCTCTCATTGAAAAATATTCCATTTTGCAGAAAATTAATGTCCAATATGGGGGTTATTCCTGTTTCTTTTAACTTTATTCCAATTTTAAGATTAAAAAAGGCACTCGTTCAACATTGTGGCAGCCATTGAGCAAAAAAATGCAAGACATGACAAAGCTGAAGCAAGCTCTGTTTCTCCTACTTCTGCCATTTAACTGCTTTATGGCTTTAAAATTCAACCAAATGTGGGTATTTGGAAATTGGGAAAGAAGAGGGAGGATGCCAGTAGGTCTTGGTATATCCTTTGTGTGAAGAAAACAGAAAAGAAACATGTCAGCATTTGATGTTAATTAGTTGTGAGCGACTGATTATTATGTTACTTTTCAGATATGAAGCTCTCTTTCCACTGGCACTGTTTGGTTTGATGTTTGTGTGGATAAATATGGAACAAGAAGCACTGCAGCACTATGGTCTTTCACTCAAGCCAAGGGTAACAGCTCTTGATAGATGTATCAATTTAATTAACAGGGTTTGGTTTTTTTGTTGTTGTTTTTTTGTAGGTTTTTTGTGTGTTTTTTGGTTTTTTTGGTTTTGTTTTTTGGGGTTTTTTTTTTTTTTTTTTGTTTTTTTTTGGTTTTTTTTTTTTGAGGAGGTTTATAAATATTCTGAGTAGTTTTCAGAGAGCAACACTTCACTTCCTTTTCAGTTTGGGAAGCCAGTATTCACTGTTTCATGAACTAGGAATATGACCTGGTAGTGATATTTGTAATTCATGTTATTGATGATATTGCAAATCAGAGCCATTTCTAGGAATGCAGGAAGACAGTCTGACTTAGTAGGACACAGTGGTATGGTCTACAGGGCTACAGAGCTGTCTCTGTCAAGTGTAGTGATAATTCAGCATAAGGTACAGTAACTCTTCAGAGCAAGTACACAGTCACTGTCCTTTTTTGGTCTGATTGCAGACTCACGAGTGAGAGACTGAAAAGAAATTATTTGATTTCTGAAAAGACCCATAGGAAATATTAGAAATCTTAATTTGTCTTTGTCCTCTCTTTGTTCAAAGATGGAAACTTATTTCTGTTTAGACTGACATGGAACTGGAGACCAACTTGGAACTAGCACCTTCTCAGATTTGCCTGGAGGAGAAAAAGGAATTTTGTAATCAGTAAAAATTCTTCCACCTTAAAATTTAGTGTATTGTCAACAATTTGTAAAGGCCATGCTGCTCACACTGCAGCTTAGCTCTTAGATTAGGTGTAGAGTTGGACAAACTGGGGCTGTGCCACTGTTTTGGTCAGATCCAAAGTGCCAGTTGCAGTGGTTTGGGTCCTTGGAGCCGGGTGGGTATGCACCACAGCTCTCCCTGGCTTCTCCCAGATGAACCTCCCTGGCTACACATGCATGGGAATGTCCAGAGTCACTTGAAGAGAAGTATTGGTACACATCTTTCCTTCCTTTTGCAGCTCATAATAGTTAGGGAAAAGTCATGGAGGTTGAAACCTGAGCCAAGCCAGTCAGAGTAAACCTGACACATACTGTGGTTTTGTGGTGCTCCTGCAAGGAATACAGTTTCAAAACTTGAGAGAGCAGGCTTTAACAATTCAAGGCTAAAAGACAGAAATAGAAACAGGAATCACTTTCTGTTTATGCTACCTTATGATAATTTGTGTAGTTGTAGCATCTTAAGTGATAGGGATGGAATCTGAATATCAAAATTACAATTGATGTGATGCCACGATTGTGACTGAAGTTGTTTAGCACCTGTGGGATGTATTTTCTCTTCCACTCTAGAACCCATTCGATCTTTTGCATCTTGTTACAAGGCATCTGTGATGCTTGCCTGTCTGGTATTCTCTTTGTTGTAAAATAAATTTCTATTAAAGTAGTATTAAACAGTGATGAACACTTTACTAATCAAATGCAAATGAAAAGAACTAGGCTATAATTATGTTTTAAGTTGTCTGTATGTCAACATTCACTTGAAACTTTTGGTTTCAAGTGAAAGGAACAATAATGCTTACCCCTGCTTCCTGTTTTTACATTAGAAAATATCATCCCTAGAATGCCTGTTAATACATGCTGCACAGTAAATCTTGTATTAGAGACTGCAGCTCAATTCTCTGATGATGAGATTATTTTAAATTAAAATGTTATCAGTCTTGAATGTCTATTACTTGATTTTTTTCTTTTTCCCAATGTAAAGGAGTTCACTGACTTCTTAAATTCCATGAAGATAATTTTTCTTCGAGTCAAATGATAGTGTGCTGAGGACTGAGTAAAGGAGATGGAGAGTATTTTACTATTTTCACTCACAAAATAAGTCAAATGAGGATAATTGCAGTCTTTTATTTCTGAGGATCTTTATCCATATGCTCATGTGAGCAGTGGAAGTGTATGTGTGTAGGAGGAATATTTCTGATGAAAAAAGATGATTATAAGTCTAAGGCATAGAAATCCATTTTTAGTGTAGATAACAGCAGAAGCTTCACTGTTCATTTGATCATCTCACTTGTACAGTCTTTCTGGCAGATTCATTAATTCATTAAAATATAATGAAAACATGAGAAATGTTTGCAGTCCTTATTATAATACTCTAATAGCTGGTGATAGGGAAATAGGTTTCTTTCTCATTCATTTCAGTGAAAATACAGTGGCTCTATCAAAGTCCATTAGTTGATATTTGGTGTTGATTCCTTTTGCTGTCTTTCCAGCTTGCTGTTCTCAACTTCACCTGTGCTATGGATATAACTCAGTTTCGACAGCTCCACCTGGATGACGTCCGGAGGTCCTTCTTCTTTGTATCCTTTGGCTGGTTGCTGCAGCACAGGGCAAAAAAAGGGTTTGTTTCAAAAGGACCTGCAGTCAAAATTTGTAACTTGGTACTTGCTGAGAACAGAAGCTGGCAAAGATGGTTTGACTCATATTGCTCAAAAGGCAATGGTCTTGTACATTACGTGTTTTATCAAGTACTTAAAAGTGCACTGTTTTAGAATCTGGCTCCTTGCCCACTTATGACCATTGCAGCTGAGGTAAATTTTATTCTGAGGAGTTCTGTTTTCAGTTTGGTTTTTTTTGATTACATTTTGGCTGGGGGGAACTTGCTCACCTTCACAAATCAGTTGAAACAGGTGATATTATTCTCATTTTTAGAGCATGGCAGTGTGTTAGGAAGCAGATGTTAGAAAGCAGGCAGATGAAACAAGAAGGAAAGTTCCTGCCGGCTCATAGTGGAACAATGTTTCCAGAATCTGGCCTAGATTTATTTATGTCACAAGTGATTTCTGCTTTTAGAAATTATGTGTTCTTAGGAGAGAAGAGCTGTTTGTTCACTAACATAGCAGTTAGTTTGCATTCCTGTAACTGATACTGCAGCTGTTTTTTTTAAAAAATACTGTACACTGATAACATTGTCATTTTTCTCTTTCATTGTGGGACTGAAATTAAGTGGGAGCTATTTGGCAGCAAGGATGATGGATAAATGGGAGACAGAGTGAGCCAGTCTAGGACATAGAGGGGTTTAGTGCAGGTAAGTTACCGTGTCTGGGGAGGAAGTTGTCCCCATTACTGATTCCTACAGAAACAGGCTTTAGAGTTTGTCAGATAACCAGATCTGAGAGGGTTGGTCACAGTGACAGAGTCCACGCTTTTGGAATTTGGAACTGTGTTGTTAGACATTGCATTATGTTTCTCTGGAGCAGAGAAAGCGTAACAGAGACCAATTTAAGAAGGCAGACTAATGCTAAGAAAGAAGGCAAAATGATTTGCTAGGTGTTTGATGTTTGTCTTTGCTTTGGTATACCTACAAACAGCTGAGACACCTTGCAATAAACGCATCCATTTCATTTGCTGTTTTAACAAAAAATATGCTAACTGTAGTAAAGTTGTTGCTGTCTGTCAGTTGCTAAATATTAGTTAAAAAAAATCAACTCATCCAACTCTATTTTTTAAAGCTCCAGCACAGTACTTCCTTTACACTGGAATGTAGCTGTGCTGGTTTTAGCTGGAGTTAATTTTCTTCATAGTAGCTAGTGTGAGGCTACGTTTTGCATTTCTGATTGCAACACTGTTGATAATACAGTGCTTGCACAGAGTCAAGGCCTTTTCTGCTCCTCACACTGCCCTACAAGTGAGCACTACTTTAATCTAAAACACTTGAATGTGTTTTGCTCAGCTCCTGATAAGATATAACCAATTTGCAGATCTCCTTTGCCTGCTCAAAACATGTTGTGACTTTTTTTTAGTTTACATGCTGTTTAATGTTTACAAATAGTGCTATTAGAGGAGAAGCCTTTTCTGCTAGAGCAGTCATACTGCAACTACGACCCTGTGAACTGCGTGTCTTAAGGTTGTCCCAAGGCTCCTGTATCTGGCCCAGTAGCTGGCACCTGCTGAGAGATCACAGAGCCTGGTCTTTGAGGAAAAGATTCAGACTGCTCGTGCTTAGCATTTTGATTAGACCTATGTGTTACTGGTATTTTCTTGTTTGTTTTATTGCAGACCTGTTCTTGTAAATCTCAACCAGCAGAACTGCACTAGGCTGTTAGACCACCATGTTACTAAACTGGAAATTGTGTGATACTCTTGGGAAGCCTGATTTCTTCAGTTATGCTGACCTAATCCTTCTAAAAGATTGCATGCAGAATCCCAATGATTCTACTCAACAGTTGGTAACAAATTGTTTATGGAGAGACTTAAATGATCCAGTGCAGAAGCTATAGCAGGAGCAAAAGGACCAGAGGGAGCTTTGGCAACAGCAGCCCATCCTCACTGACTTACAACCCTCTGCCTTATGCAAAATAAGTTAAAGACCATTCTTCAGCTGAAGCCATGTGAGCTATAAGGGGCTCCATTGAGCTCAGGAGCAAGAAAAATACCTTTCATGGGCTCATGTTGCAGCAAGTGTTGTATCTAGATGAAAAAGGTAGGGTTTATCAAAAAAGGTCTAGCTGTACAGATACTGCTGAAGCCAGCCTCCCTCGAGTGAGGAAGAAAATGGGAGTCCCATACTGCCATGGGTGGACTCACCATATTCTTTGGACAAAAACTCTAAAGTAAGGATAGCATAGGAACAATCTAGCCTTTTTTAAGAGCTAACTACTTCTTCCATGGTCAATTTCTCAATAAAGCCATCTCTTTTGGTGCATAGAACACATGCTTGTGTCATTACTTTCTGCAAAAGCATGGGTTTGAAATGCATAGCTGGGCTTGTGGTCCAGGGATGTTCCTATCTTGCTCGGCAGAGACCCAAAAAGCCAGGTGCAGCTTTCTTACAGAGGCCTCAAGACAGGCTCTAAAACCTTACCTAGGCAGTATGTGTGTTTTAAAATTTATATAGTTGTGTGTGAAATCTAGAGTAGAGCTAGAAAATACTTCAGATTTCTTAACGCACTGTAAACCTGTAACAGTGGATCGGCTTCTTGTGGTTTCGTGATGGATTTTGAAAGTAAATTGGAATGAAGGAGAATAAATGCTGGTTTTATTTTACTGCAGCTATTTCTGTAGTGTATTTTCCTTAAATACATCTAGGTTTTCTTTATAGTGACAGCCTTTTTTGGCACTGGAAACATAGCTTCTATTAACAGGTAAATTTTATTAATTTATTTGAGACACAGAGTACAAAAAATTCTTCCTGCAGCTCATGTACTAAACATAAATTTAGTTACCAAAATCAGGGCAGGAGAATCAAAGCAGCAATCAGCGGAAGCATAACAATTTATTTTGTTTCTACTCTCTGTAATATCTTCCCCAAGAGCCTGAGCTTGTTTGTTGTGAGGTTGTTTCAATTCCATCAGATGTTACTGACAGGATGAGCAGAGAGAGCTTGGTTGCCCACCAACAGCATGGCACCTTGAAAAACACAATCAGAGAAAAATTGTAGAGAGAAAGGTGAGGTTGGCAGTCCCTGCTGATTTAATATTTCATCAAGAGAAGATAAAATTGGAAGCCTTGTTTAAAAATGTATAGACAACCCAATGTGTTCCAGGGTAATTAAAGTCTGGGGGTTTTTTTTCATGGAAAACACCATCTAAGCGATGTAATGTCTTTTTCATGTTTCTCTAGTTTTGATCCTGCTTCTGTCTATTGTTTCTTGACTGTGTTCAGTCCCTTCATGATGGGAGGCTTGCTTTTACTGAAGGTTCGTAATCTTACCTTGGTGAAATTCTCTCAAAGAATTGTGGAATAAATAACATAGCACATACATGGTTGTTACTTTGCAGTTCAAAAAAACACAGATATGTATTTGAGCTTCATTAGGCTTCTTAACCATGTGTGAAGCTTTCAGCCTCTGTGGTGTTTCTAGAGAGATCATCCTCTTTCCCAAAAGAGAAGCTGAAATGCGTGGAAGTGTAATTTAACAGCATTAGGTCAGTTTATTGCATTAAAATGGAAATTTCAAATGTTGAAAATACTTTAATAATTTTTAAAATTGTAAGCTTTTCCTGTAGTATAATATCAACAGAAATTTTGAGGATGTGTAATTAGCTCTATCTATATTACATTAGAGTCATTGAATGTTCTACTGGTTAGGTTGTCATTTTACAGTGACTATTATTTTCTGTATTTTTAATAGTCTGTCAGATTGGATTGCACTTCTGGTTTGCGAGCAGGCTGTGGTAACTCTTTCCTAGTATTTGAGTAGAGGATCTGCCAGAGGGGTGAGGGGGTACACTAATTTATGGGTTATTACTAAAACAAGCAGCATTTCCTACCTCTATTCTGCTGCTTCTGTCCCAGAGAAAGCAGACTTCAGTTATGCTGCGTGTTGTCCCGCAGGACATGGATCAATAGTGCAAACCTTCTGGATATGAGCAGTCAGGTTTTATACACTGCTCACATAAGGATTGTAAATCAACTTTGGAAAGAGCAAAAGGAAGCATTCACGTTTTCTAGGTTTTTTTCTTAATTTACTGAACCATTTACATTTGCTTGACTTGGCTCTAGAGGGGCAGTGTGACCCTTGCCTTATTGAATGCCTTCTGTATTAAGACTTTTTTGTGGTTGTGATGAGATTGTCCTTTTGCACTTGAAACTCTGCAGCCTGTCATGTGAGATGCTGGGTTTGAACAGTTCTATCTTCTAGCCTTGTTGAAGTATTTATCACTAGTGCTAAAATGGATAAATGAAGTGAGGATATGTTTTAATTATAGTTTTCCATATTATCTCGTGGCTTATTTCGCTACCATTCAGCTATGACCATGGAAGGGGGTTTTTATTAATTAACTTAAATGGTTTCCTGCAAAATTATTTTCTACCCTGTCTAGCCAATATTTTATTTTGTAACATACCCATTCTATGATAATTTCAAAAACAGGAAAATGTTTCCACAGCCTGCCCAGGTTCTTTTTGTAAGTATGACTATAAGCCAAAATGTAGCTTGTGTTTTGAACAGGTTGCAATCCCGTTTGTTCTGGTATCGTGTGCTTTTGAAGCTGTTCAAGTCACAACACAGCTGTCTTCTAAGAGGTATGTTACATGCTGTATTTCTGCATTAGTAAGGGTTTCAAATCTATTTTGCTAAAATTCAGAATTTTCAAATCTCAATGTAAATTGAAAAAAAAAAGCTATTAGGTCTCATTGTTGCTTTTATTTGTTGTTAGGGCTTGGGGTTTTGTTCAGTGACTTCTGCAAGCTCAGGATTTTTTTCTTTAGTGATAAATGAGTATAAGTTGGAGTGCTGGCCTTGTCTGAAACAATCAGGTATTTAATATTCTTCTTTGGCAATGCACAGGAGGACCCATTTTCCTCCCTAATGTTAAAAATGAGCAGAATTTAAAGTCTGATTTTTTACTTTATACTGCACCTCTGCCTATAGCATAATATTTTTTAAATAGCCCATTTGTAATATAACCAATTTATAGCTTTGTAGCACTGACCTCACCACAAATAGCATTAAAAAAAAACCAAGAAGGCACTGGATGTCCTTGCATTGCAGTTCAGTGCTTCCCAGATGTGTTCAGTATTACATATTTTTTGCAGTAGGAGCAGATGGCTGCCAGTCCTTTCCCTATCTCTAAGGACTTCTCAGAGATGAAAGTATGGGTGCTCAGCCTCATGGAGTGCTGTATCCAGACTTGAAATATCCTCATGTTTTCCCTGTCTCAAGACTTTTATTTTGTTAGCCCTGCTCACCCCATTCAGTAGACCCAGTGCACATGACTAAATCCTCTGCTGATCGTGGGATGTTATGGATGGTGCTGCAATGGAGGGGGTCCCTGTCAGCCATGTGATTTTGTCACTGTGGGGTATTGGGTGGGGTTGACCAAAAGTCCTGCCTGTGTGTGGCATGAGGACTTCAGGGATTTTCTCCTGTACATTGCTCAGCTGAGTGTGAGGAAGCTACCATTGCTTGTTGCAATGCTCTCTGCTTTCATCCTGCTCGACCCTGCCTGTTATCTCCTTGTACAACACCACCAGCTACCAAAGAGAGATGGGGCAGCCCAAAATCTGACTCCCTGTTGGAGCAGCAGCACAATGCTCCTCACTTCTTTTACCTGCTCTGCCTTAGCCGTGTGCATACTGTGCCTGCGTCCTGCCTGGAGCCCCAAGGAAGGGTGTTCATCCTCATCCCTGAGGCTTGGACAAGAGCAGGGCTGCATTGAGGACCTGGGGTTGCTCACATGACCAGCTAGTGGTTTCCATGTCTAGGGCTCCAAGCATCATAAAGGTCAGCATTTCCCAATTTGTGAATGCTTGCCTTGGCAGCAGTGGTGGTATTGCAGACTTTTATGGAATGTGCATCTGAGTGTGTGAGAGGGGAAATGATACTGCCTTCATAAACCAGGGGACACAAGTGTTTCTGTGCCACTTCATGAGGCTGTGGCTGTAACTCTGCCTGGTGTTTGTGCCAGCTTCATTTAGCTGTGCTCAGGTAACAAATGCACTGATACTGCCACAGCATCCGCCTGGGAACAAGGCAGAAACCACAAGGCGCACCTGGCATCCCTGGAGAGGCTGTGCTCTGATTGTCAGCACATCCTGGAGTCTGTGCTGCACTTCTTACTGCTTTTGCTGCCCCTGCTAGATAAGTTAAGCCATCACTGGGAACAATCTTGTCTTTGCAGTGGATAAACATGCCCTGAAATTAGTCTTGTCCTTCTGTTGTGAAAGGCTTCCTGCCGTTCAGGAGGGCAAAAAGTGGATTTTTGGGATTTGGACAAATTGCTCCTGAACTCCCTGTTTACAGATTAAAGACACTCTTCTTTTTTTTTTTTTTTTTTTATTCTTGCAGTGGGGAATATTCTGTCCCAGTATGTTCTTGGAGCTTCCTGTGAGAAAACAGCCCTCTAGCTTGAGTGCCTCCTAAGCACTGTGATTGCAACATCCTATCTATCTGAGCCATAGGTTAGCAGAGAGAAGCCTTTCCCTGTGTCTGAGATAGTTGCCTTGTTGCATCCTGATTTAATAATGAAGCACAACTGATGTAGGCAATATCAGAAAGTTCCTCATTTGGAGGTATTGGTATGGGTATCCCCCCAGTACATGCTCATGCAATGCTGCAGCAGGACATTTTTCCAAATAAAAACCATTTGTAGTTTTATGGTGGTAGTACTGATAAATTAGCTGTATTCCAGTTAAAGACTTTTGTTAATGGGTCAGCTGTTTGCAACATTACTTCAGTGTCATTAACTTAGAAACCAGTTTTAACCAGTTATAGCAATTGCTTTCATGTAATTTAGGATTTACATAGTTTGAGGAAAAGAAGATTAGGTTAATGGGGGGGAAAAATAGCTCTGCCTCCTCCCTTCTGGTGCCTTTTACTAGGCTAAGCCTAATGTCCAGGAGTAAACTGCTACCTGTGAAGAGGCCCACGGTTTAGGAGCGTGCCACCCAAATGCTAGGTGTTCCCAGAGCAGGCTATGGGCATCCAGAGATTTGGAAGGGGGCAAGCACCTCCTTTAGCAGCCTCTGACCCAGCAGAGTGGTTGTCAGCAGGGTGGGACTGATCAACTCAGCTATCTGCCAAACAGCTTTGCTCACTCTTCAGTCCATCATGAAGTTCCTAAATATTTGGTCTAACCAGCACATAGATCTCTACATCAGGAATGGACAGGTGCTGTTTGTAAGATTCTTTTGTTCTCCAAAAAATGACTCATGTTAGGTTTCTCCATTGCGAAATTGAATCTCTATTAATGTGAAATTATAAATGCCAGATGTCCTTGTCATGTATTTAAATTGTTTTCTAGTAGATTGAAATGTTCCTGAGTGTTTGAAAGGCAGATGCAAGAAATCTTACCTTACTTTCATTTCTTTCTGTGGGTTTTAATAAGCTCTTTTAATAGCCGTGGCAATAAAGAAAGCTCTGACTTTGCTGGTTTTTTTTCTTTGCAGCCTTTTCCTCATTGTTCTTGTGATTTCAGACATCATGGCTTTGGTAAGTTGTTGTTGCACATTCTCTTCAAATAAGATCAAGAAGCAGAGTTCTCCTAATTCCATCAAGAGAGATCTGAATTTGTTTCAGACTTCAAAGTTTTTCTAACTAGGGCAGAGAATTGGATTGAAATCCTAGCATAACTTAGAGATAAAACTCTTCCAATCACTGCTTTTCAAATTTCATGTAATTAATACTTCTGAAGAAGCTATGTTCTCATAATAATAAGATAGAAAAATGAAGTAATGAGTTAACATTTGGAGTTCCTCATGCTTTATGATCAAATTCCTTGGAAAAAATTAAACAAGAATATCAGTTTTAGCTGTGTGCAGGATTTAGTTAATTGTTCAGGAATTCTGAACCTTTTACCCACCCCAACTTCTCTTGAAAAAGAGGGGAAAAGGAGAAATGCTTTACCCACCAGTTGTGTGAGACTTGTCAGAATCCAGGAGACCAACAACATCCAAAAAGACACTTTGTGCCCTTTGTAACAAACTGTCAGGAAATGCTGTCTTCAGAAAACCTGCATCCACAAACCAAGCTAGCCAAAACAATCCAAAGCTGAACAATCCCCCAACACAGTTTTTGCGGCTTAAAAGTATGTTTTCATTACCCAGTCCAGCTGTCTTCAAATCAGCCAGCAGTGCCACTGGTAAATAGAAACTTTTTCAATCAGCAGGTAAAGCCGATGTTGTCACTTTATACATGCTGGTTTTGTTTTGTCCCTTAGAGTAAGCATTCCTGTTCTTATTTCCTAGTACAGTATGATCTGTAAATATCACCTGATAGGAAAAACAGTAAGTAAAACCCAAATAATTGCTAATTTGTCTGTAGAGTAAGCAAAGGAGAAGGTATTGTTGTGTCAAGTTTCAAATAAGTCTGTGTGACTAATCTGCTTTTGGATGACTTCCACAGGAAAAGAAATCGTGTACCAGTAAACCATATTCATAGCATTTCACTAATAAAATATGTATAATTAAACCAAAAGAAGACTACAGGTATTTACTGGTGTGTAGCAAGCCCCAGTATATCCAGGTCTTATATCAGGTATTCTCTCATTTTGGTTTAAGTATTTTGAAACAATTAGCAGGTGTGTGCTTGGTGTAAAAAAAATAAATTAAAAAAAAAAAAAAAGGAAAAAAATTATTAAAGAGGTTTGTAGGAGATATGTAGAAACTCTGTCAAGAGAAGAGAAATTGGCAGGACAAAAAGACACCATGTTTGTAGTATTGAATCCATGGGGCCACCAACTACAATTAGGAGAATTCACTAATAGATAAGTACTATCTTCTTCCAACATAATTCCCACTTTAGAGGTGGAGAACTGTCAGAGTTCCCCAAAGACATTTGGGCATGAAATTCCGTGAAAACTTTTGGGCACTATGCATTATTTGGCATATTGTTATTTCAAACAAAAAGGTGGCTTGGCTTTTCTTATTGAAAAAGTTCTGGTATTTCTGGTTTTTTGCAAACCGAGCTAGACAACTTAGTCCATCTCTTGGTGGTTTTGTTTGATATCATGTTAAATCTATTTCTGGTTCCTAGACTATTCATTACTCTGGTCCAACTGATCATTCCTGGAAAGTTCTTCTGCTTATTCTATGTGAAAAATTAGAAATTTGGAGTAAGCAGCCTGAAAGAATTGGGGTTTCATTTTCTGTTTCAAATTGTGCAGTGTTGATGTACTAATCAAAGTTGTTTTCTTTCCTAGCATTTTTTCTTTTTGGTTAAAGATTATGGAAGCTGGCTGGATATTGGCACAAGGTACAGTACCTTTTTTGCTTCCATTGCATTTTTAAAGCTTTATGGGTTCATACTATTGTTTATCTACTTATAACTCTTGTCATTTTTTCCAATTACTCTGCTTAATCAAATGCTTCAGGGATGTCTTACATACTTTAAACACATGTGCACACATATGTATACATATCCCAAGCTAAAGCTTATGACTTAAAATCTGTGCCAGGGCAACACAGAATGAGTAATAAATCCAGCATGGCAAGAAATACAGTCAGTAGGATTTATTTGAAGAGTAAGTACACAAGAAGTATTTTAATTAATGTTTTAATTAGTTGTAATCACTGTTAAAATAACAACTTATTGAAGTTGTTAATTATCCTGTATCTAGTTAAGCCTCCATATACAGTTCACTGTGAATTAGTGAAGCTTGTGTAAATATGTTGGTGGCTACCAAGGCCCATGCACTTATCCTCCCCCTAGTTGGGGAAGAGTTTAGCATTTAAAGATAGCAATCACAGCTACAATGAGAGAATTTGTTTTGCATTATGAATCATATTATTCTCAAATACACCAAACACACATTTCAGGTTTACCTTCCCTGAGTTGTGGAAATAGATAAAATGCTGTAATAAGCTTAGCAGGGAATGAGTTTATACTAATCCAGCCAATCTGGTCACTTGACACTGTTATTCAAACAGAAGCTGAATAGTGACCCACTGTTAATATTCTGTTTAGTCTACATATACTCTGTCCTTTTTTCTGTGAGCCCTGATGTTCCCAGCAACATGTGGACACACGTGTGCACACGTGTTCTGCCTGTTTTCTTTGGAGATTCCAATTCCTTCTCATTGTTACCTTTTGAGTGTTCCAAGTGGGCAGAGCTACACTTAGATCAAACAGTGAAAATGTCCCTTTAGCATCACACTTCCTTGCTATGGTCAGCTTGTGGTAAGTCAGAGGGCTTCATCCTTTGGTTTGAATTCCTCTGCAGATTAGTAAGGATATTAAAGCCTTCAAAAAATATCTGTTCTGTTGGGCAAGAAGTTTTTTAATTGTGAGTTAGCACCAAAAGTATAAATTGTTACAAGAACCCAAAAATTTCCTCTCTGATGCATGGTCTTCATAGCTAGAGCTTTACAACAGTAATGCATTGCTGGCTCTATTTCAGGTGAAAGGTTGCCTTGTTCTGAAGGGTTTAGGAGAGTTCATTATGTACCACTGTAATTCTGCCTCTGTGTATGTGTGTGTGTTTTGATCACTGAAGAAAGCACTGAAAAAGGTCTTTTGAAAGAGTAATTTCTGATTAATTTTTAACGCGGAAATGCACAATGTTCAGGCAGCCTCTGTCATTACTTCTCTTTTGAGTGCTTGACTCCGCCACCTATGTTATTTTATTGTAGTCTCTTTTATGTTTTATATGTAGGTGTGTATATGCACATAAGAAAAATAATTGGTTTGCATAAGAGAGGAACTGAAGCCATAGGTGCAGAGCTAAGTGGTCCTCCTTTTATCAGGCATGATCATTATTTTGGCACCAGGACTTTCTCCTCTGAGCAGATTTCTAATGTGTGTTCCTCAGGCTTGGCAAAATTAGCAGACAACAGCAGAAGATTTTTTGTTTGTTTGTTCCTGAAAGGGAAGAGGAGCTCCAAGGGGTTTTGGGTGATTCCCAAAATCAGTGGGAGTGAGATACCAACATAGCTCTTTCCTGTCTTCCTGTTGCAAGTGCAGTGAGGCATTCTCATTGCAATGTTGTCTGTTGCTGCTTTGACAGCAAGGTCTGAAAATATCCTGTCTCAGTTGACATTTTCCATGTTGCCAAAACTTTCCTGAGAACAGGAGCAGTCTTAGGGACAGCTGCTCTTATATTTTTTCTTTTTTTCTTGTCCCATTGATAGGAAGTGTGTGTGTCGGCAAAAATATCTGGGTTTGTGTTATGTTACTGGTTGCCACATCAGTTAAATCAGAGGTGGAAAAGCAGCAGCTTAGTTGCCCGGTGGAGATTCATTTCTCTAAAGTCTCTCAGAGTCCAGTGGTCTGTGTGCCACATTTGTAAAGCTTTGTGTGTTTCCTTACTCATCCTGTTTTGTGGTGATGGGCTTTCCATGGGTTTTCTAATTACCACAGTTCAAAAGTCCTGTATGTTCTCTCTCTTACTAAGAATATGCAAGTTGAGTAGGAGACTCATTAGGCAATATTTGGTTTTTTCCAATAGCCAAATTTCGTGTAGATGAGCTGGTTTTAAATCCCTTGCAATAAAAAGACGTTCACTGCTTTTTCATCTTGATGTTTTCTTTCCTAGTGAACTTCATTGTTTGGAAGTAAGATTTGTTTAATGAACTGACATTTTCTATTTTTAAAAATTTCTCCACCAACTCATGGCTTTTACATCCTGTTCTACTATGCCTTAACCTTATGACATGGCACTTTACCATGCCTCACATTTGCCTTAACAACATGATGTCTTTGTTCTCCCAGTGGAATTCACCAAGTCACATAAATATTATCTTTGAATGGAAACAGGTTTCTACCTCTTCTACTCTTCTAGCTCATTAATGAAATACTGAGCAACAACAGATCCAGCATACAGTCCTGTATTACCATATTCAGCAAATTATCAATGCACCACTGATTCCCTCCTCTCAATAAATTATCAGTTATCATAAATACTTACAGCTTCTTAGAAAGTTTTAAAGCCCCTTTTCTTAATGGTCATGCCAAAATCAATGTAAGCTTGTCTTTCAGAGAGCGCTTTTCATTGTTTTGATATAATAATGGGATAATAATCTTGCAGTGAATGCAGAACTCAGAGCAGCTGCTTACACAAACTTCTACGGTCCGCTCACCTTGCCCACTACCTGTGTACCTTGAGGTAACCTGAATGGCATCATATGCCCCAGGAGAACACCCCATTAAATTTCTTAAAAATGTCATTTTCCTCATATTTTTGATGTATCAGTGTGTAATACATGATCTTGAGAAGTTTGTTCTAACAGATCCTTTTAATTTTGAATAACAACCAAATGGAATAGCTAGCTTTTCAGCTTGTCACTAAAATAATTTCACTGCAGCTTAAAAGGTGTGTTTATCTATCTCTATCTGTACATTTCCAGAAAGAGAGAGAAATAGACTTTAAAGCCTACTGTATCTTTACAGTATATGCACTTTGTAAATAGTTTATAAGCTGATAATAAAGATAAACCTTAAAGGTTCTTTATAGGGCTATTATATAGCTTTATACAGACACATACTGTACTATTCCTTTTTATAGCTGCTGGAAGATAAAGATACCATCTTAACTGTTCTGCAGTTTCAAAGGTCAGGGGACATAAATAAAGCACAAAACTGGTTTTTTAGGTTTTAGGAATAACAGAATCGATTTCAGGGTTGGGTTGCTGGGGCTTCTTGTGTTAAAACAAAAGTTTCGTGATTTGTTTTTGGTAAAACTGAGGAGAGAGGGTGTGACATTCTGTCTGGAAAAGCAGGAAACTTAAAATTCAGAATGTGAATCATGGATCTCAGTGTGTGCTTGGGAACAGTTCAAAGAGCATGTCATGTAGAAATAATGTCTCCAGGCTCTTCTGGAGGGTGCTCGTCCAAGTCCTTGCACAAGTTGGTTTTGTTTTACTTATTTTGTTTCTAGTTTTTTTTTTAATTGCTATGGTGACTTACTCCGTCTTCTTGTCTTTCCAGCTTCTAATCAGGTCTGTCATCTTAGGAATTAGCATGTCTTGGGAGAAAGCCAAGTTTTGGAGCAAGATTGATTCCTACCACTTACCCCCCTCATTTTTTTAATATCTTAGATTCTTCTTGTCTTCTTTTTTTCTCACCAATATGCAGTCACAAAGCCAGGAGGTGGTAGTACCTCATATGTTCTCCTTGTGGTTCCTTGCCACTGAAACAGGTGTCTTGCTCCCTGATTAAAAAAAAATTTCTTACCACCAGCTTTGCTTGTTGACATTGATCCATACATGGGACACTCACCTTTCCCTTGAACAGCGCTGCCTTACTGTAGATCATCCATGATCCCCCACACCTGCTACCTCTGCCATCTCATCCTTTATAAGCATTTCCCCACTGTGCCCATTATGCTATTCTCTTGTAACCGTTTAATGGCTCTTCTTCCTCCACATGGATCTAATTTGCCTGGAGCCTAGAATCTCACTCCTCCTTCTCATTAGCTCAGGTTTGGTTTCTGATGCAGAGAGCTTGTTTTGAGAATTACCTCCTTCACTGTAACTACAGATCCAGTCAAGGGTGCAGGTTCTGAATTGTATAGGGATCAAGATTTGACACTGCTGTTGTGGCACATACCTGTAAGAGTCTTGTTTTCTTTGTTTAAATACAGCATTACCCCAGCCTAAGAAGTAATTTACCAGGCAGAGCTGCCTGCAGGCAGTGCAGTACCAGTTGCTGAGAGCCCCAGAAATGCTGGCTGTTTGTAATGATGTGACAAGTAGATTGAAATTATTTTTATTGTGCTCTATGGCATTATATATATACATTTGAATGTCTAATGTTTTATTAAAGGAGCATAACTGTGCAGACTTTTGTGGTATAGCAAGGGAGAAGTGTGTGCAACATTCTCTGCTTTACAAAAGGTTGGAGGGTCCAGTCCCTCAGCTGACAGGTGGATAAGCAGAGTTTGAAGAGACCTTTTTGGCTTTGAGAAAGCCCCTCCCTACACCCCACCAAATCAGTGATCACATCTGAAAGAGCTCCATTTGGGTGGTGCACAGAAACTCAGATGCCTGTCTGGGGTCCACACATGGGGTGTGATGGTCTTGGAGTATCTATGGGAATAAAGGCAGGATGTTCATTTGGCTTGTGATTTTCAGATTTCTTATTCAAGCTGTCTTTGAAAGTTACAAGGAAAGTGATGTATGGTGCTTACATGAAAAACTAGAATTCTGGTTTTCCAGGTGGAAAGGAAAGCTGAGGTATTACCAGTAAGGCACGAGACACTAAGTGTTCAGCTATTTACCAGAGTGATTGTTCCCTTTAAGTGCCAGCAACCTTATCTACCTGTGGTGAATGTACAGTCCTCAAGGGCACATTATGCCATGAAGATAAGGACAGCAAGAATTTGAGTTTCATCTGTCAATGTGTCCTTTCCCATGGAGAACTGAAACCAAAGTTGTAATACACCCAGGTGGTCTTGCAAGAGCAACTCTTGAGGGAGTTTATCTTCATTGTTGTAAATATGCTGTGAACTGTGAAGTCCAAAGTGCACTGCCCAGGTGACAGTAGACTTTGTGCATGACTTCATGCTCTCCCTGTGTCTTAAACCTTCCCCACAGGACAGGAGCTTGGCTCTTGTAGACATGCTGCTCTGCCATTCATGCTCATTGAGATCTGAGCCCTTTTATGATTGTGGAGTTTTCTAATCGATTTTTAAAAAAATATTAAACTATTATTTTGAGCAAGGTATTTGTGAGATATTTTAGTCAGACTCAGCTGAAACAGAAAAATCTTACAGCATGCATCAAGTCTGTTTTCAAGTTCTCCATGTTTGGTCCTTTGGTTGCTGGCATCCTGGCTGTGGAAAAACTTCTTGGCTTACTTTTATTCTCTCACACTGATTAGCAGCCCAGCTTTGTTTAGAGCTGGTGCTTCTCCACTTCGCAGGGCTAAATTGTGCTAGGCTAGCGCCAGAGTTGTCACAGTCTCAGGGTTGTGAGGATTGATAGTGTCGGCATTAAGAGCTTTACTGCTCTTCTGTGGCTAAACTCTCAAACTGAATGAGTCCTCTGGCAGAAATTCCAGGTCATTAAGCCAGCGAGCGTTCCTTGCAATCCTTTTTTGTGACTAAACTCAGACTTCATCAAGTCTAAAGTTACTCTGTTTGTCTTAAAGAGCCATCTACTTTGGAATAATAGGTGTGGGTGCACCAGGAGATAGGGGTAGCTTTCATGTCAGAGTGCTAGTTTCTTCAGTAGTCCCAGGAAAAACCAAAGCTGCACTGGATGCATAATGGACATGGGTGCAGCACTGTTTCATCTGCAGCTCTAACCTGAAACGTCACTGGTTTTGGAAGATTTCTGGTTCCTGAATGACTAGTGGTTTACATTAACAGTACCCAGTTCAGATCTTACAAAATCACACAATGATTGAGGTGGGAAGGGACCACTGGAGCTCACCTAGTCCAGCCTCCCTTGTCAAGCAGGGTCCCCCAGAACACATTACTCGGATTTTGCTCAGATGGCTTTTCTGCAAGGAAGGAGACTCCACAGCCTCTCTGGGCAGATAGTTCTGGTGCTCAGTCACCTGCGCAGTAAAGTTCTTCCTCATATTGAGATGGAACTTCCTGTGCTCTGGTTTGTGCCCGTTGCCTCTTGTCCTGTTGCTTGGCACCACCAAGAAGAGCCTGCATCTATCGTCTTGGCACTCTCTGTTCAGATACTTAGGGATGTTGAAGAGTTGTTCACTTTTTTCTTCTCAAGACTGAACAGGCTCAGCTCTCTCAGCCTTCCCTCATAAGAGAGATGCTCCAGTCTCTCAGTCCCTTGATCATCTTCTTAGCCCTTTGCTGAACCTGCTCCAGGAGCTCCCTGTCCCTCTTGTACTCTGAAGAGCC